>OU342949.1:70148279-70798733 GCA_910592335.1 Adalia bipunctata | reverse complement strand
TGAATCTTCCAACCATTTTTTTATACGTGAAATATTTCCAGTAAACAGAGAAATATGTTTCTTCAACATTCGCCAGGTCTTTGGAATTATTGAATTCACAAAATACTTATTTTCTCAAATTTATTATTTCCCCAAAGTTGATAAATATTTTGATAAATACGTTAATACTACGACCTCTATGTAGAAAGGACACCGTTGCTTATTCATCTGACAGGAAAATGACTATAACCTAACATTTTCAAAATATACAGGGTGAAATGTGTCAGAATTTCATGGCCAACCGGTATATATTATAGAAGTGAATGGAGTAGGTATAGGTTTTTCATAGGAATGGAACTTTATCGATCCGATACTAAGGAGACTGACAGAGATTTCTATACGATTGCATAAGGACAACAAATATTCACAATATTTACATATTTAATTTTTTTTCTAATCTTTTTCATCTAACGTAGGCGTAACGTTAGGCACCGTTCGTATTCTTTGATCCGTGTACGATTGCTCCTTTGAGTAGTCCCAATGTAAACTTTTCCATAGTCTGAAGGTTATTCTATGGGTACCAGCTTGAGAAAATGGATCAATTTTGTCTTTGACACTCTTTAACACTTGTTCTAGTTTTGGTGTCGGTTTAAAGGCTATGTTTCAATGGTTGTCACATCGATCGAATTTAACTGCTCCACATGAGTTAGGGATATTGACTTAAATTGCAAAAAAATATAGTTAAAATAAGATTTTTGTGATGAAAATTCATATTAGTATGATTCCAAGTTGCAAATTAATTTTAGCCTGTACCAAGGTCTGCAGCGTATACAGGGTGGTTAAGAAAAATCGAGGGAAATAACGAAATTTTATTCCCAGAGAATTCAAGCATTTCAAGACTTTCAATACAATGTATGGCCTCCACGGGCTTGACATCTTCTTTGCATACTACACACGAGGTTGTTGAACATTTCTTGAGGAATTTGGTTCCATAAACGAGGCAGAAGCTCTCTTAAATCATTTAAGGATTCTGGGGTAGGTTGATGATTATCTAATCTTCTTTGGAGCATATCCCATGCATGTTCTATGCAATTCGAATCTGGTGAGTGCGGAGGTATTGGTAAATGTGGAATACCAAGCTCCTCGCGCTCATTCTCAACTATGGCTGCACGGTGCGGTCTAGCGTTATTGTCTAGAAATTGAAAAGTTTCACCAATAGCAGCGTGAAAATTTGGCACAACATTGTCAATGACATGCTCCCTATAGTGTAAGGCGGTCATATTCGCAGGACAATTGTGTAGAACTGTGCGCCCGTTGAAACATATATCCCGGTCCATACCATTACACTATACCCCCTCGGAATGGATGGACTTCTTGGACATAGCGACTATTACGGGGTATGCGTGGGATTGTCCATACCCTTATTCTTCGAGAATATGAAAATCGTTCATATCTGGATTCATCAGGACACTACGCCATTGATCGTTCCAATTGATATGTTGTCTTGCCCTTTCCAGTCTTTGACGCTTATGGTCACGTGTTAATGGAAGTCCTCTTAATGGACGTCTAGAACCTAGATTCACCTCTCTCAAACGTCATCTGATGGTTTCGATGGAAACTTGGACCCAATCTGCATTTTGAAGAGTATTCCGTAGCATTCTACACGTAGATGTAGGGTTTCTTCTCGCCGAAACAGTGATGAAACGATCCTGAGCAGGTGTTGTTTTTCGTCGCCCACCAAGCCTTGGTCTTTCCAACACGGAACCTGTCTCCCTGAACCTATTCCAAAGTCGAGATATCACACTTTGGCTGACTTGGAGCCTTTCCGCTACAACAACCTGAGTTAGGCCACCCTGTAGCATTCCGATAGCCCTATTAGCCTCAGCGTTTGTTAATTTACATCTTGGCATTTTCAGAAAACTCGTTTCAAATCGAAGCCGTTGATAAACTGACTTCATTTCAAAATAAGAACATTCATGAAGCATATGCAGAGAACCAAACTTCAGAAAAAAGGCGATCAGATTGACGAAATGTCTCATACTGATTTTTATTGGATCGATTCAAGTTGTTATTGAGTTTTAAACGATTTTACAGCGATTTTCTCGAAGATTACATACTTTTAAAAACGATTGAATAGGTACGATATCCCAAACCTTCTTGAAGCAGTATATTTATGGACGTCATAATGCTTGAAGGGATGAAGTCAACAGTTGTGGATGAAGGCGGCTGTGGTATTGCCAACGAACTCGAAAAAAAGTCCAATTTTTCGTATTCGATGCAAAAAACCCATATTTCAACTCCTTCCAACCAATTCCAGTTAATTCCTTCAATTGCGATCGTTTACCGACAATTTCCTAACAGTTCGAAGAAACCGCAGTTCGAACTTCCAATTATGGCAATTTTCAGAAACTGACTCTCGTGTCGATCGGTGTTCCCATCGCGTTTATATATGGGGGCCCCGCATATTTAATTCCGCCGTTTGTTTCTATATCTAGAAAAATAAGTATCATTGTGAGGATAATTGTTTTGTTTTCCGACGTAATTTTCGGCATTCGGCTGGCTCTTGAAATTATAAGACGTTTCTCTGGCTCCGATGTTCTGCACGAGTTGTGCTTTGTTAGTGGCCTTAGGGTTCCGTATTCAATAATTGCGTTAGGCGGAATGAATAAGTGATATTTCAGGGTGCAAATGCCGTAATTTGCAACAACTTTTCGAATCAACTAAAAACGATATCAACATCAGGAATGTATGTTTTGAAGTAATTATTATTCATGGATAAGAGTTTAAACTTATTAGGTACATCCTACTTGAATTAATAAATCAACAAATAATTCATCCCATTTACTTATACAACTTCAATTTAACTTCAAAAACATCCAAAACTAAAACTATACAATCCAAATGGTGGAAGATGACTTGAAAAATTGTGGTTAATCAATTCGAAATTTTCTTCTTCTTCTTTGGGCACTCTTCGTAGAATACCTTGAATGAGGTACAGCCTGTGGACTGATAAATGTGGGTGATAATTCAATTCCACTGAATAAGAAATGAGAATCCAGAAATAAAACACCTGAATGAAATAACACCTTATTACTAAAACAGTTGTGTTTACACATCTATAAATACTTTCTCGATAATCAGTTTGTCTCTGATCACACGTTGATTATTGAGTTAACGGTCATGTTAATTCAAGACTTCATTATCAAGCTATAAGAATCGCTTCGATTGAAGAGGTGAGAGTTTCTGGAGATGGTTCATTCGGTTATCCATTTTGTGTTTTGGACATTGGTAACACCTACTGTCAAAGTCCTCTTCTTGCTGTATTGTCATTTGATACATCTTCTTATCAAATTGAAAATACTACCCAGTATAATTCAATTCTACTGAATCCTCCAGATGCCTCCCAACCAATAAAGTCAATTGAAAAAAGGACGCACCAGTGCTTGTCAGAAATTCATCCCTGTCACCCTGTCAAATAAAAAGGGTAGATTCATGCTTCCCCTGACAGCCTACTTAATGCAGATCAAACCATGGTGGCATTCACCACATTAACTCCAATTAAACCTCAATTGGTAACAATGAACACATAAGTCCTGACTTCTGAAATCAGCATCAGTTAATCCTGACAATTATAACAAAGCGAACTTTGATTGGAGGGATTTGTTTTCGAGTTTTGCCGTTTCGAGAATCATGCTTCGTCAAGATTTCTTCACACTAGGAACGTTAAATATTGATATTAATTGTTTGGGGATGATTCGATCAAAATCAGAATGTGGTATCTCAATTCCAGTTCCAGAGCTCTAATGAACACCAGTTATTTGTCGGTACAGCCATATACAGGGTGTCACGCATTGAAAAGGAAACAGGTATTTTCTACAACATAGTTGATTTTGATGTACGAAAATGTTTTCCTCGGGAACAAAGTGGACAGGACTGATTACCCAAAATCTTTCCCCTTTTTTTTTAAGAAAAGTCCTCTGTTTTTTTCAAATATGACACCCTGTATTGAGAACATCCTTTAGAAAACATGCAGATGCATTTTGTAACCAATAAAACAGCAAAACGTAAGGAAACCAAAAAATAATGGGGAATTATCAAGAAACTCCTTCGGTATAGATGAAGAATGGCGTCAGCTGGGAGCATAGAGAACCGAAATCTCTTCTTCTTCTGCAACAGGTCCCTGGGCCGACTGGCCCTCGGCGTTCTTGATTTGGGGCGTAAATTCGCTCTTTGCGACCGCGCAAAAAAGGCAAGAGGTTTTATAGCGGCATCGTAGCAACCGAGGGGGAATTTCACAAAGGTGATCATAAAACGGAACAATAACCGGGGAAGGCGTGCCGAAGTGGTGCGTAACCAATCATAGACCGCGCCTGACCGCCAATGTTTTATGACCATTTCGGAATTGAACCACCAAATTTAATTAGAAGTAAAACTGAGCAATATACAGGGCCGCCTATGAATAATCCCGGCTCCGTGCAGCGTTGAAATGGCCCCCTTTTATAATCCGCCAGAAAAAAGGACGGTGTTCTTCGGATGGGTCCTCTTGGACTTGGCGATTTCGTGGATCCGGCCAGCGCAATGGCCGCGAGCGCAAAAACCCTGCCGTAATTATAGCTGCGCTTTTGATGGTCTTGTTCTCGTTGCGGAATTATTTGGACGTCTTGAAATTTGAGTGCAATGCGAATGATCAAAGCATAAATGCGCTAATCGAAGAAAAATACCCAGAAATACAACCTACAGTCCCAAATATATTTGGGGAATATTGCTGCAAACGAGAATAAGAATTAATAAAACGTAGAAGCTTTGAAGAATTGGCATGGATATTGAAAGACGCTTTATGGACAAAATCATAAAACGACATCCCAGGCTCCATCAGCAAACAAAGAGCCAAGACTTGTCTTAACATATTCATAACAAAACATTCATCTGCGGCTAATAAAGGCAATGCATCTTAACCTATTCTTGCTGATCCTATGAGGAGGTTCCTCCAATCTCTAAAGGACGATTCATAAGTGGACAAGGCAAACGTGAGCCGAAGACTCGATAAACGTACTTAGTTTCAACTTCTACACCTAATATGATGCAATCAAATCGAAAAATGAGCTCATACCTCCTCCAAAGAAAAGGAGACAAGTCCCTAGGGCATTATTTAGAGAAGACAATGAAGAAGAAAATTTCCGAGATGATGAAGACGATTGTCCTTCTGATGTCTTTTGTTATGACCATTTTTTCCTATTTAGATCAGGAAAAAACCAGCGCTGATCCTGGAGAAGACTGGTTACGATGCATGCATTGGGCTCACGCATCTTGTGCTGATGTTCCTAGAAGAACCAAGCGTTTCATTGGTGAACTTTGTCAGTAGTTTTGTAAATATAAGTAGAAAAATACAGTTGCCTATTGCCGGTATGTCATTTTGTCCATAGTATGCGGACAAAATGAATTTCGTTCATCCAAATTTATCTAAGAATATTTCATTTTTTGGTACTCTTATTTCATAAAGGTTGATTAGATTTTATAAAGAAAGGACTAAAGATCATATAGGTGTAGAATATGACATTACTGTAATTCACTACTAAAAGTTATGCCTCTGAAATAAAACCCTATGTTATTTCGAACGTACTTCCCCTACTTTCAATAAATAAATAAATGTTTCGTTGTGTTGAGTTAACATTTTTTTGCCGAAAAATTTTCCGTCGAGTAGGTATCCCTCATATATTGACAAATGCCTCATAATTTCATGACGAATTTCTCAAGCTCGTTGCCAAGGAACGATCTTTTGATTGTCATGGAATTTTCTCGTATACAGGGTGGGCTTTTCAAAACGAAACAGACGAGATAACAGGCGGAATAAATTTATTTCGAAAAAATGCTCGGACACGTCGATTTTTGTTTCGAGGGGGACAACCTCCGAGGTCAAATTCACAACTATGTCGCTTCAACCCTTAGTGTTAGAACACCAACCCCTAAATTTTGAAAAGGAAAGATAGGGTGAGTGATACCTCATTCGAAAGGCCTTTTTATCATGAATTCAGCGTAATAATTTTTTTCTCTTTCACCGCATTCGTTTTCAAGATACATATTCAATTTTGAATTTCGTACAGTATCTACCATTCATTCCGCTAACCATGCTATGTGAATTCATCAATTATTTGACTGATTATTCATTGTTAAAATTTTAACTTTGTATTTTGATGTCTGGTGTATGGCAGTTATGGAGTTTTATGAAATCTACAGAATAAATGAATAATGAATTCGATTGATTCAGACGGCTTGCTTGACGACGATACCATGTTTGTTTCAACTTCAAATGTCATTATATCAAGAATCAATGAATCAATTGAAGAAAAAATCAATATCCTGAATTCAGGATAAAAGGACCTTTCAAATGAGGTATCACTCACCCTATCTTTCCTATTCAAAATTTAGGGGTTAGTGTTCTAACACTAAGGGTTGAAGCGGTATAGTTGTGAATTTGACCTTAAAAGTTGTCCCCCTCGAAACAAAAATCGACGTGTCCGAGCATTTTTTCGAAATAAATTTATTCCGCCTGTTATCTCGTATGTTTCGTTTTAAAAAGCCCACCCTGTATTTTCCATCATGTCCTGCTGATAGACAGTGTGAAAAACTGACATTTTCTTGACCTTGCAAGCCGTTGTGACGTTTTTTGGAGCCCATTCTACCCGTTCTGTCCATCACTCCGACTCTTCCCTTGCTTTGGATGCGAAAGAAACTCGACCCAGTGGGATATTCTAGGGCAGGAATGCTCTCCCATGAGACCAGTCTCACTCGGGCTCGCCGGTTGCAATAATCCTCGGTTTAAATTAATTTTCAATCAAACCGCTATAAAATTTAAATCGATTCCTGACGTGACGGAGACGGGTAGTTCGTGAGTCTTCAAATTCAATTTCGCATCTTTTAAAGCTCGTAGTGAGGCTGTAAACTCAAATTATTAATTAATAAATGGAATGACCGTTGAGTAATGACGATGCTAAACATTCAATACCGAAAGAGTCGCGCATAAAACGGTACGCTCTTTAAGGTATACGACAATGCACGGCGAGGAGGGAAAGTGGAAATTAACGATGGCGGAGACACTCCTTGGAAATGTGGCATAACTTCTGGGAATGAGGCGAAACGAGATGTTCCTAGTGTGCGAAAGACGCCTCTTTCGAGGACAACGTAAGGGTGGATTGAGGGCTGCACTAGGAAAGAAGCAGAAAATTCAGTTGGAAAAATCCTCACATCTCGTACTATCCCAGTTATCCAAGACTCAATAACAAACTGATCAAAAATCTGCCAAAAAAAGCGAACTGAATTGGGAAGAACCGAAACAATAACTGAAATATAATATAAAAAAGTACAATCAATTGAGATTAAAAGAAAAGCACAGCGCCGTACAGCAAATATACCGAATACATATACTTAGTATGTAACTGATGACAGAATGAACAGCTTCAGTGAATTATAACAGGCGTGGAGAAAGCTTTTGACTAAGTATGGATCAGTGGATTGATAAACAAGATGATTAAACTTGGGAGTATCCACATTCCTCATCCAAATTATGGTGCTTCACGAAAGTTAGGGTTTCCATTTTTTTCGAAGTTTCAAGAATGAGAAATCTAAATGTTTACTGACTCATCTAACTCATTCTTCAGCCCATTTCTTCATAAGTTTCACAGTTTCAGGGCTTCATTGGAAATTCTCTTACGATGTGGTGGCGCATCATCGTCCAATAATAAGAAATTTGGCTCAATAGCAGCATGATACAAAGGAATATTATTGTCGATGATCAAGAAAACCTTTGAAATAAGAGAGTAAACATTGAATTTCTCATAAACGAACATTAATCAAACAATATAGGGCATATGGCGGTCGTATGAGTGATAACATAATTCAATAGGTCAAGAGTTTTTTTGCATTGCGCCAAATTTTTAGAAGAAATGGGCAGTTTTCATCAATTTTTCATTTATATTGCATCCATTTTAAACTCTACTTATTTGTCATTGTATTCACGAAGCTTTTTTCATGTTAAATATACTTTTTGTATTAATTCGATATATTTCTAGTTTTATAATGCTATATGGACAAAATGACATATACAGTGAACAGACAAAATGACATAGATATTTTAGCTGAATTAAGCGTATCTACCGGACAACACCAAGACCATTCATCCCAGGCTCCATCAGCAACCAAAGAGCCAGGACTTGTCTTAACATATTCATAACAAAATATTTGTCTGCGGCTAATAAAGGCAATGCATCTTTTTACTCTTGCTGATCCTATGAGGAGGTTCCTCCAATCCCTAAAGGACGATTCATAAGTGGTAAGACAAACGTGAGCCGAAGACTCGATAAACGTACTTAGTTTCAACTTCTACACCTAATATGATGCAATCCAATCAAAAAATGAGCCCATACCTTCTCCAAAGAAAAGAAGACACGTCCCTACGGCATTATTTGAAGAAGACAATGAAGAAGAAAATGTTCCTAGCAACTTTCGAGATGATGAAGACGACTGTCCATCTGTCTATTGTTATGACCTTTTTTTCGCGATTTAGATCGGGAAAAAGCCAGTATTCTCCAGGATTAGCCCTGGAGAAGACTGGTTACGATGCATGCATTGCTTGCATTCGACTCACGCATCATCTTGTGCTGATGTTCCTAGAAGAACCAAGCGTTTCATTTGTGAACTTTGTCAGTAGTTTTGTAACTATAAGTAGAAAACTACAGTTGCCTGTTGCCGTTATGTCATTTTGTCCACAGCATGCGGACAAAATGAATTTCGTTTATCCCAATTTATCTAAGAATATTTTAATTTTTGGTACTTTCATTTCATGAAGGCTGATTAGATTTTATAAAGAAAGGGCCAAAGATCATAGATCATTACTGTAATTCACAACGTATTGAACGGAAATATCTTGGAGTGGCAGTGGGGGTCTGACAGTTAAATACCTAGGAATAACCCTAGATAACAAACTTCTGTGGAATAAGCATGTTGATAATGCTACTGGCAGAGCTACAAGAGCTCTGATGGCGTGCCGGCGTCTATGCGGCAGGAATTGGGGCTGTAACCCAAAAATACTGCGATGGATGTACGTCATGATTGTAAGACCTATAGTCACAGTAGCCTGGTTTGCTAAGGCAAGTCAGGTAAGTAAGAGGAAAATGCTCGACAAAGTACAAAGGCTTGCCTGTGTGTGCATCACGGGAGCTATGAGAACGTGCCCAAACAGGGCGCTTGAGATCATCACAGACCTCACACCTCTTCATCTAGTGATTGATAGGGTAGCCCATGAGGCCATCCTCAGAGTATCTAAAGAAAGAGCAGGCAATGAGAAAGTCAGGTTTCAGAGAGTTTGGTCCTCTCTAAATGACTACACCTCATCTGCAAACCTTCCTAGTGATGTAATGATCAAGAAAGTAAGCACTGAGAAAAACTTCAGTACAATGCTAAGTAAAAGAGAGGATTGGGAAAGGGAATACACCAACTACACAAGTACCAAGTGTGCACTATCGTTAGGCGTCCTTCAAACGGAAATACTTGCAATCGGAAGATGTTTAGATATAAATCTAGAAAGAAACTATCAGAAGTGCGATTTAGCTATTCATACAGATAGTCAAGCAGCTATTAAAGCACTGAGCTTCTACGTCATTGACTCAAAGCTGATTTGAGAGTACCGAAACAAACTCAATGAGGTAGGCAAGAAGAATAAGGTCTTTTTAATCTGGGTTCCCGGTCATTCGGGAATCGTATGAAACGAAGAGGCCAATACACTGGCCAGAAAGGGCGCACAAACGCCACTCACTGGCCCAGAACCCTTCTGTGGTATAGGAAAATGCACCTATAAGAAGGAGTTTATGCTGAAGGAAAAAACCGAAAGAGAAAAACTCTGGCGGAATCTCCCAGGGATGGGTCACTCCAAAAAGTTCCTCCGGAACTTTGAAACTGCTAGATCCAAAAAATATCAGGATCTCAGTATAAACCAACTTCACTTACTCACTGGCTTTCTCACAGGATATTATCGCCTAAAGAAGCATCTGATGAGAATGGGTTTATCGGACACTGATGAGTGTAGATTCTGTGGGGAGGAGGAAGAAACTCCTATTCAACTGGTTATGCTATGCCATTGCAAGCCAAAGGAAAGAGTGCTTTGGACAAGAAACTTGTAGAAGTGGGGAGTGATCCTCCTTGAAGCCGTCCCAAATACTGGATTTCATCAAATCTCTGGAACTGGAGGGCGAGCTGTAGGAAGCGCGATGATAACAGCTCTGTTAGGGGGCACGATAGACCTTAAGGTCGCAGAGGACTGTAACCCCTTTTCACTATAACTGTATACTGTAATTCACTACTAACCAGTTATGCCTCTGAAATAAAACGTACTTACCTTACTTGAAAACTAGTCTTTTCATCGAATTTGATGCGAATACATTGAAATTATATCTGTAACAAGGAAAAAGAAGAAACACCGAGAAAGAAGCAGTAAAGAAAAAATTCCACTTGCTAAAAACACCTTTTCACGAAGTCCTTACTCTCTATTGGATCGGGAGGATCTTTCGATCTTCCAAGTGATGATTCTTCTGTTCTTCAGGTGTTGAGAGAGTGAACTTTCGAAGTCCGAATTCATCAAGCGTTTATGTAACTCGGGATTTTTTGTCAAAATTCCCAAAATCGAGATGGACAAATATCTGTATCAGCCGTGATAGAGATGAAACAAGAAATGGAGTCTCCCTTTTCTCAATCTTGCGAGTTGCGGTCTCAAACTCTCTCTCACTCCGACGTCTCAGACGGAGTTGGCGCATTCAACATGAGGAGTGTTCGCTAATGCCCGGACATAAAAACTCACCCATAATTAAGCTCACCTCGTGGAATTGCACTTTTATAGCCGGACCGCTCTCTGACGGGCACTGGCGTTGGTTGTTACTGGGCTGTAAAAATCACCCCCCGCTTTTAATTAAATTACCAGGTTCATACTGTTTCATCTTCCATCTGAAGCGAAACTCGATTAAGAATATTCGCCTGTGTAGGGAGAACGAGTTTGGGAGAGAGCCGAGGGAACGATTCCATTCGGTTTGGCTGCCTTCGCGCTGGGAAACTTGGGGGGAGGGTTTCGAGGCGGCGATCAGCGTTCTGTGTTTTCGAAATCGATTTTATTTCCATTAGAGAGACTTTGAACAATGCTGATTGACAATATACAAACTTCATGTGGATCCGACCAAAGATGCGGGAGCTTAGAAGATTTGAAATTTCGATTTTTTGAAAAACTGCAATTTCACAGGTGAAAATCTAAACTATGGTAGATATCGCTTTGGATTGGTTTTTATTGAATTCAGCGTCCCCGAAAACCTATATTTTGATATCAAACTTGACCATATAATTCTCTTTCGACAAAAAATTTTTATGTTTAATGTTTTCCATATTTCATTTTCGAGTTTTGTTCAGAAGCTCACAGCATTCAGAGTTTAGGTGTTATGGATATGCGAAATGGGTATTACGCATGATTCGAATGCGTTGAAGACCTTGACAGTTGAATAACACCGTTTGATTTTCCAGGGATTCCGTGTTGATGACAAATATAGTGTTTTTGGGGGGTCTTACCCCTTTGACATTTTTGACCCAAAAAGTTGATATTTTCGAAGTCGATTTTATTATGTTAAGAGATACTTTGGTCAAGGCTGATTAACAATATACCAATAAAAATTTGATACGATCACAGAAACGGGAGCTGTAACGATTTGAAATTTGGATTTTTTGAAAAAATGCCATTTCACAGGTAAAAATCTAAACCATAACAGATAGGGTCTTGGTTTATATTTTATTGAATTCAGCGTCCTCGAAAACCTATATTTTGATACCAAGCATGACCATATAGCCCTTTTTTGACAATAAATTTTCATGTTTTATGTTTTCCATATTTCATTTTCGAGTTTTGTTCAGAAGCTCACAGCATTCAGAGTTTAGGTGTTATGGATATGCGAAATGGGTATTACGCATGATTCGAATGCGTTGAAGACCTTGACAGTTGAATAACACCGTTTGATTTTCCAGGGATTCCGTGTTGATGACAAATATAGTGTTTTTGGGGGGTCTTACCCCTTTGACATTTTTGACCCAAAAAGTTGATATTTTCGAAGTCGATTTTATTATGTTAAGAGATACTTTGGTCAAGGCTGATTAACAATATACCAATAAAAATTTGATACGATCACAGAAACGGGAGCTGTAACGATTTGAAATTTGGATTTTTTGAAAAAATGCCATTTCACAGGTAAAAATCTAAACCATAACAGATAGGGTCTTGGTTTATATTTTATTGAATTCAGCGTCCTCGAAAACCTATATTTTGATACCAAACATGACCATGTAGCTCTATTTTGACAATAAATTTTCATGTTTTATGTTTTCCATATTTCATTTTCAAGTTTTGTTCAGAAGCTCACAGCATTCAGAGTTTAGGTGTTATGGATATGCGAAATGGGTATTACGCATGATTCGAATGCGTTGAAGACCTTGACAGTTGAATAACACCGTTTGATTTTCCAGGGATTCCGTGTTGATGACAAATATAGTGTTTTTGGGGGGTCTTACCCCTTTGACATTTTTGACCCAAAAAGTTGATATTTTCGAAGTCGATTTTATTATGTTAAGAGATACTTTGGTCAAGGCTGATTAACAATATACCAATAAAAATTTGATACGATCACAGAAACGGGAGCTGTAACGATTTGAAATTTGGATTTTTTGAAAAAATGCCATTTCACAGGTAAAAATCTAAACCATAACAGATAGGGTCTTGGTTTATATTTTATTGAATTCAGCGTCCTCGAAAACCTATATTTTGATACCAAACATGACCATGTAGCTCTATTTTGACAATAAATTTTCATGTTTTATGTTTTCCATATTTCATTTTCAAGTTTTGTTCAGAAGCTCACAGCATTCAGAGTTTAGGTGTTATGGATATGCGAAATGGGTATTACGCATGATTCGAATGCGTTGAAGACCTTGACAGTTGAATAACACCGTTTGATTTTCCAGGGATTCCGTGTTGATGACAAATATAGTGTTTTTGGGGGGTCTTACCCCTTTGACATTTTTGACCCAAAAAGTTGATATTTTCGAAGTCGATTTTATTATGTTAAGAGATACTTTGGTCAAGGCTGATTAACAATATACCAATAAAAATTTGATACGATCACAGAAACGGGAGCTGTAACGATTTGAAATTTGGATTTTTTGAAAAAATGCCATTTCACAGGTAAAAATCTAAACCATAACAGATAGGGTCTTGGTTTATATTTTATTGAATTCAGCGTCCTCGAAAACCTATATTTTGATACCAAACATGACCATGTAGCTCTATTTTGACAATAAATTTTCATGTTTTATGTTTTCCATATTTCATTTTCAAGTTTTGTTCAGAAGCTCACAGCATTCAGAGTTTAGGTGTTATGGATATGCGAAATGGGTATTACGCATGATTCGAATGCGTTGAAGACCTTGACAGTTGAATAACACCGTTTGATTTTCCAGGGATTCCGTGTTGATGACAAATATAGTGTTTTTGGGGGGTCTTACCCCTTTGACATTTTTGACCCAAAAAGTTGATATTTTCGAAGTCGATTTTATTATGTTAAGAGATACTTTGGTCAAGGCTGATTAACAATATACCAATAAAAATTTGATACGATCACAGAAACGGGAGCTGTAACGATTTGAAATTTGGATTTTTTGAAAAAATGCCATTTCACAGGTAAAAATCTAAACCATAACAGATAGGGTCTTGGTTTATATTTTATTGAATTCAGCGTCCTCGAAAACCTATATTTTGATACCAAGCATGACCATATAGCCCTTTTTTGACAATAAATTTTCATGTTTTATGTTTTCCATATTTCATTTTCGAGTTTTGTTCAGAAGCTCACAGCATTCAGAGTTTAGGTGTTATGGATATGCGAAATGGGTATTACGCATGATTCGAATGCGTTGAAGACCTTGACAGTTGAATAACACCGTTTGATTTTCCAGGGATTCCGTGATGATGACAAATATAGCGTTTTAAGGGGGTCTTACCCCTTGATCATTTTTGACCCAAAAAGTTGAGATTTTCGAAGTCGATATTATGAGGTTCAGAGATACTTAGGGCAAGGCTGATTAACAATATACCAATAAAAAATGGATACGATCACAGAAACGGGAGCTGCAACGATTTGAAATTTCGATTTTTTCAAAAAAATGCCATTTCACAGGTTAAAATCCAAACGATAATAGATAGGGTCTTGGTTTATATATTTTTGAATTCAGCGTCCTCGAAAACCTATATTTTGATACCAAACATGACCATATAGCACCTTTTTGACAATAAATTTTTAGATTTTCCAGGAATTCTTTGTTGATGATGAATATCATCCAAAAAGTTGAGATTTTCGAAATTTTTTGCAAATTCGTCGTGAAAATTCAAGTCTTTCGATGAAATTTAAGAGATAGTGAAAAGGGGTTACAGTTCACTGCGACCTTAAGGTCTATTGTGCCCAATTTAAGAGATAGGTAATGGTCTTTATTTACAGTTCTCACTCTTCAGAGTACAAAGGGATCTGTTGATGAAAAAATTGTGTTTTTCCACCTATATGTAGAAACAGTGATGATACTCCTCGATTTATTCTATGACTCAGCCGATCGCGTTTGGAACCACAGAACAACGGCGGATACTGTTACGAAACGACGTTAATTAAATGGGCACGATTAGCAGTTTTCTACTCGACCTATCGTCGAAAACGCACGAAATGGAAATTATTCGAGTAACATAAACGAAAACTCGAATTATAATAGCAGTAAAACGTTAATGGATCCTCGGAACGATAGCGCTGCACAATTTTCATCATCGAATCCATCCGTTAATTGCCGATGTACAATAGAACACTTGTCGATACGGTTTATTGCAATTCAGTCGGTGGCAAATAAAAACACTTATCTAAACGAACAATTGTGTAATCGTATCTGGTGGGAGACGGTACAGGTTCTTTATTATTGGCCGGGAATTAAATGCATTAACTGGTCGAACTTTTTCGTTTCGAGTTTATGACGAGATTGCCGAGTCATTTCGTGGTTAAGTCACATTCTGAAATGATTGAAACTACGTTTTTTCGATTTGTGTGAGTTGTATATCATAAGATGTATTGGAAAAAAATGTGTCCAATCGATCCCTAAAATTTTCAATAATCATCAATTCATGGCCCACTCTGAAAAAATTCTGGTGCTAGTGGACATTTTTGAAATTTACATTTTTGGGCCTTTATACTTGGAACAATGCTGATCAACAATATACCAACAAAAAGTGGATCTGACCACAGGAACGGGAGCTATGACGATTTGAAATTTAGATTTTTTGAAAAATGCCATTTCGCAGGTCAAAATCTAAACTATTCTAGATAGCGCCTTGAAATATTATTTATTGAATTCAGCTTCATCGAAAACCTATATTTCGATACCAAACATGACCATATTGGCCTTCTTTTTCCAGATTTTTTTAGTTTTATGTTTTCCATTTTTCATTTTCGAGTTTTGTTCACACGCTTAGAGCATGAAGAGTTTTGGTGTTATGAATCGGCAAAATAGGTATTCTGAAAGATTCGAATAAGATGAAGACCTTTATGTTCGAATATCAACTTTAGATTTCCCAGGAATTCCGTGTTGATGACGAATATGGTGTTTTTGGGGGGGTCTTACCCCTTACGTGTTTTTCACCCAAAAAGTTGACAATTTCGAAATCGATTTTATTAGCCCTAGAGATACTTGGGACAACGCTGATTAACAATATACAAACAAAAAGAGGATACGACCACAGGAACGGGAGCTATGACGATTTGAAATTTCGATTTTTTGAAAAAATGCCATTTCGCAGGTCAAAATCTAAACTATTCTAGATAGCGCCTTGAAATATTTTTAATTGAATTCAGCTTCCTCAAAAACCTACATTTCGATACCATACTTGACCATATTGTCCTGCTTCAACCAGATTTTTTTTAGTTTTATGTTTTCCATTTTTCATTTTCGAGTTTTGTTCACACGCTTAGAGCATGCAGAGTTTTGGTGTTATGGATCGGCAAAATGGGTATTCTGAAAGATTCGAATGGGATGAAGACCTTAACGATCGAATAACAACTTTAGATTTCCCAGGAATTCCGTGTTGATGACGAATATGGTGTTTTTGGGGGGTCTTACCCCTTACGTATTTTTCACCCAAAAAGTTGACAATTTCGAAATCGATTTTATTAGCCCTAGAGATACTTGGGACAATGCTGATTAACAATATACAACAAAAAGAGGATACGACCACAGGAACGTGAGCTATGACGATTTGAAATTTCGATTTTTTGAAAAAATGCCATTTCGTAGGTCAAAATCTAAACTATTCTAGATAGCGCCTTGAAATATTTTTTATTGAATTCAGCGTCCTCGAAAACCTATATTTCGATACCAAACATGACCATATCATCCTTCTTTAACCAGATTTTTTCAGTTTTATGTTTCCCATTTTTCATTTTCGAATTTAGTTCACAGTACTGGCGAATGCCCTCCCCCCCTTAACAATTGACAATAATCCCGTTCTAGTAGTTCAATCGATCCCTAACATTTTCAATAAAAAATATACATTTTCACTCTTCAACTAATATGGATGGTTTATTTTATAGCCATATAGCTTATAATATTCTATTATGGGGAGTGTCATCGGATGTTGGTAGAATTTTCATTGCGCAAAAGAGAATCTTCCGTATGATGTAATCAGGAGCCACGCTCCTCTTGTATACCATTATTTATAAACAATAATATTTTAACCGTTCCCTGTATATATATCTATAAATGTCTTGTATATGCTAAGGATAATGTAAATAACTTTACAGCATTGTCAAGTTATCATTCTTATACTACCAGAAATAGTAATATTTTGTCTTTACCGAAGCATAGAACTAGTAAGTTCGAGTGCTCTCCATCATATAAAGCAATTAAACTATATAACCACTTGCCTAGTACAGTAAAGTCTATGTGTAAATTTAAGTATAAAAAAGCTGTGAGAGAGATTTTGTTGAAAAAATGCTTCTATAGTGTGGATGAATACTTGCGAAGTAATTTATTTGTTTAGTTTGTAGGTTAGGTATATTGATGACTTGTCCTATACATTGATTTGTCAGAAGGGATCAATAAACTTTATTATTATTATCATTATTATAATGTTGCTAGAAAATTTCTATCAATTCATGGCCCCCTCGGAAAAATTCATGCCCCTTCTCTGAAAAACTGTCTAGATCCGCCAGTGTTTTGTATCATATATCAATGAATTATAATAAAACATGGAAATTACGATAATTTGACAATCGGTTTACAAACGAAGTTTTTCTTGTTTTTTTTATTGAAAATGAACCAAAAATATCCCAACCTATCCCAACGAACCGACTGGTACAGTTCCCGCGTAGGCAGCGGCGTCCGAGATTTATAAATTTGTCATAAATAATGCGCGGTTGCCCCGATGGGGCGCCTAGGACACTATTAGTCCGGCGATGTAGGGAATTGATTTATCATGGCGGTCAGCGGGGGGGCCCAACAGCATTACAGCCGTATTAATATACGGTTTCATTTTAATATTGTCACCAAGTATTTATAGGCCGCATTTGAATATTTGTTTTGTCTGGCACGGTGCACCTCTACACTCTGAATAATTGAATTTATAAAACGAGGTGCGTCGTTTTATCGCCTAGGGGGGCGTGGGTCGGGGGGGCTCAGCGCCGGCCTGAAATCCCGGTCGAATTCGAACGAGCGGGAGCTGCTGATTCTGAAGGAATGCGTGGGCTGACTGTACTGATTTTATGGGCATAAAATGACTTCCCTGTTTCTTGCCATAGATTCTACTAAAAGAAACATATTCTGTTGCGACTAAAAACAGCCTTTTCGATGTGAAATCTGTCAAACAAACCTTCAACCTTCGGGTGTTTTTTTAGAGTGATAGAAGTTCGAATTGAAACAAAACACATTTAAATTAAGATTGAAGCCAAATTTCTATTTTATTTGAAAATAATTTTATGACATTCATGTTTTGAAAATACATATACTGCTCCACAAGAGTTAGGGATATCGTATTCAATCTTTTTTAAAAGTATGTAATCTTCGAGAAAATCGCTGTAAAATCATTTAAAACTCAATAACAACTTGAATCGATCCAATAAAAATCGGTATGAGACATTTCGTCAATCTGGTCGCCTTTTTTTTTAAGTTTGGTTCTTTGCATATGCTTCATGAATGTTCTTATTTTGAAATGAAGTCAGTTTATCAACGGCTTCGATTTGAAACGAGTTTTCTGAAAATGCCAAGACGTAAATTAACAAACGCTGAGGCTATTAGGGCTATCGGAATGCTACAGGGTGGCCTAACTCAGGTTGATGTAGCGGAAAGGCTCCAAGTCAGCCAAAGTGTGATATCTCGACTTTGGAATAGGTTCAGGGAGACAGGTTCCGTGTTGGAAAGACCAGGGCTTGGTGGGCGACGAAAGACAGAACCTGCTCAGGATCGTTTCATCACCGTTTCGGCGAGAAGAAACCCTACATCTACGTGTAGAATGCTACGGAATACTTTTCAAAATGCAGATGGGCACCAAGTTTCTCCATCGAAACCATCAGACGACGTGTGAGAGAGGTGACTCTAGGTTCTAGACGTCCATTAAGAGGAGTTCCATTAACACGTGACCATAAGCGTCAAAGACTGGAATGGGCAAGGCAACATATCAATTGGAACGATCAATGGCGTAGTGTCCTTTTCACTGATGAATCCAGATATGGACGATTTTCAGATTTTCGAAGAATAAGGGTATGGACAATCCCACGCATACCCCGTAATCGTCGCTATGTCCAAGAAGTCCATATATTCCGAGGGGGGTAGTGTTATGGTATGGGCCGGGATATGTTTCAAGTGGCGCACAGATCTACACATTTGTCCTGGGAATATGAATGCCTTACACTACCCGAGAATCCTTAAATGATCTGAAAGAGCTTCTGCCTTGTTTATGGAACCAAATTTTCTGATTGATATAGATATAGATATAGATATAGATAGAACCTGTCAAAACAGTGTTGTAGAAGTGAAAAGAACTGCTTTTGCATCATCGAAGGCCAATATTTTGGCCTCGGTCATGGTTCTTAACCTCACCAAAAATCAGGCTGACAACTACTCTAAGTATTTTTATATCAACTTAATTTTTTCGAATGGCATGCTAATATGCTGAAAAAAATTCATATTTTTGGATTCCCCATCAAATTTTAATGTGATTTTCATCATGTTATTCGAGCTCTAAGACAAATATTCTTTATTTGGGATGATCAGGAATTTGATCATAGCCACTTGTCCTTTAACTTCAGAATGATGAAATTATTGATATTGCGCTCTGATTTTTCCGGTATAAATAGTCGAATAAATAATTCAAAGCCTACGTTATGTATAAAATCGGGGTGTCTGTCCGATTGTCAACTGTCGGAATGGAATCGATTAGTCTGGATGAATGATGATCGAATCCGGCGAGGCCATGGAAAGAATCGAGAAAATACCGATCGGTATCGGTATCGCGGGGAGAGTAGTCGCGATTCTGATTCCTCCACTGCGATTATCTTAATCGGGATTGGTTGCAGTGGCGTAGCCAGTCGATCCTACGACTCTAGTGTCTAGTACTTCACAATAATTCCAGTTTCTCATCAAATATCTTCAAGGATTAATGATGCGCGTCCGTTATAATCTCAGGATTGTTGTAATGAAACCTTTTTAACATTGGTCATCATTTTCTGATGAAAAGAATTCAAGATGAGTCTGTACTACAGTGGATTCAACAATGGACCTTGCTGGACAATTCGAAGTATTATTCATCACTTCAAGGTTTCGAATAGGGCCACCAAATCCCTTTGTCTTGTAGGTACCTACTAGATTTGAGCGCGTGCAATGTGCTCCACTCTTTTGTTATTGAACATCGGAACACACTTTCACAGGCCAATTTACCAAGAAAAGGCTCGGAGCGTGATACCTACGGAATAATGGGGCTAAGATCTGGTTGCCACCCGGATGTAATTTTGACGATTTTATCGAAGAAGAATCAGAAAAAATCTGATATAACTTTTCACAATTGAAACAGAATCTTTTGAGAGAAAATGGCTCAAACTTGAGAAGCGCAAAGCACGCCACTGTTTCTGAATATAATAATTGATTTATTATCGTCGTCTGATAAATGGGATCTCAGTTGTATTTTCGTTCATAATTAATTCTAGATTGTACCTTTATTGTCTGATTATGAGATATTTAGTCTCTGTGAGGACCTTATTGTGTTTCAACATTTCATATCGATATCTGTTCATCGATATTGGATGGGAGAAATGGGAATCTGTGCCGCTGGACAGCTGTGGGGGCATGCTCAACGACCAGAGAGTAAATAATGAATTCCCTCACTGTACATTGAATAACTACACTCTTCAATTTAATTAGTGGATTGTCACGGAGACATTAGGTAGATTTTATTATATTCGAATGAAAACTCTGAAATATTGCGATTTTGAACCCTGCAATTAAATTAATTGAGCTCTTAATAATCATTGGTAAGCTTATTAAATAATTACTGCAGTAATTGATACATTAAGTATAGTATTTTGAGGTATAAGTACAACTCATTAGTCAGTTGCATAATAATGGATTATTAATTGAATTCATTATAATGTATGACGTTTTCCTTGAACCATACATCAATAAGAAATGTATAATACCAATCGTACCAAAGAGGACGAAATGTTTTTGATTTCGGTGTCTTGAAAATGAAAAAATAAATGAGTAAAATACGGAATATTTGGGATTGAAGTCAAACATTTTTTTATTTTGAAGAGCAACTCATCTCATGATTCGGAAATTTTCTCGAGACCTGTCTAACGAAGTAAACTGCTCCACAATAGTTAGGGATATCGTATTCAATCGTTTTTAAAAGTATGTAATCTTCGAGAAAATCGCTGTGAAATCATTTAAAACTCAATAACAACTTGAATCGATCCACTAAAAATCAGGATGAGACATTTCGTCAATCTGGTCGCCTTTTTTTGGTTCTTTGCATATGCTTCATGAATGTTCTTATTTTGAAATAAAGTTAGTTTAACAACGGCTTCGATTTGAAACGAGTTTTCTGAAAATGCCAAGACGTAAATTAACAAACGCTGAGGCTAGTAGGGCTATTGGAATGCTACAGGGTAGCCTAACTCAGGTTGTTGTAGCGGAAAGGCTCCAAGTCAGCCAAAGTGTGATATCTCGACTTTGGAATAGGTTCAGGGAGACAGGTTCCGTGTTGGAAAGACCAAGGCTTGGTGGGCGACGAAAAACAACACCTGCTCAGGATCGTTTCATCACCGTTTCGGCGAGAAGAAACCCTACATCTACGTGTAGAATGCTACGGAATACTCTTCAAAATGCAGATGGGGTTCAAGTTTCCATCGAAACCATCAGACGACGACGACGACGTTTGAGAGAGGTGAATCTAGGTTCTAGACGTCCATTAAGGGGAGTTCCATCAACACGTGACCATAAGCGTCAATGACTGGAATGAGCAAGGCAAACATATCAATTGGAACGATCAATGGCGTTGTGTCCTTTTCACTGATGAATCCAGATATGGACGATTTTCAGATTCTCGAAGGAAAAGGGTATGGACAATCCCACGCATACCCCGTAATCGTCGCTATGTCCAAGAAGTCCATCCATTCCGAGGGGGTAGTGTTATGGTATGGGCCTGGATATGTTTCAACGGGCGCACAGATCTACACATTTGTTCTGGGAATATGACCGCCTTACACTATAGGGAGCATGTCATTGACAATCTTGTGCCAAATTTTCACGCTGCTATTGGTGAAACTTTTCAATCTCTAGACGATAACGCTAGACCGCATCGTGCAGCCATAGTTGAGAATGCGCGCGAGGAGCTTGGTATTCCACATTTACCAATACCTCCGCACTCACCAGATGTGAATTGCATAGAACATGCATGGGATATGCTCCAAAGAAGATAGATAATCATCAACCTACCCCATAATCCTCGAATGATCTGAGAGAGCTTCTGCCCCGTTTATGGAACCAAATTCCTCAAGAAATGTTCAACAACCTCGTGTGTAGGATGCAAAGAAAATGTCAAGCTGTTATTGATGCCCGTGGAGGCCATACATTGTATTTATAGTCTTAAAATGCTTGAATTCTCTGGGAATAAAGTTTCGTTATTTTCCTCGATTTTTCTTAACCACCCTGTATACGCTGCAGACCTACAGGCTAAAATTAATTTGCAACTTGAAATCATATTAATATGAATTTTCATCACAAAAATCTTATTTTAACTATATTTTTTTCGCAATTCAAGTCAATATCCCTAACTCATGTGGAGCAGTTTCGTTCAACGAACTTGAAGCCGCAATATAATTTGGCATTACTCGCATGATGTCTTGTGATACTGTCAATTTTTGACGAACAGCTGTGAGATGCAAGATCGATGTCGAAATTCAAGCTGCCACAGGCTCCGTAATTACCGATATTCTTATTGATTTATTTTCGACAAAATCCACGTATTCGTGATGCACATTGCTACCGTCTTCCAAATTGTTGGGGCAATTTAGCAACGTTTTCTATCTGGCAAGGAGAACCCTATGATTAAAGTGATTAGCAATGTCTGTTAGTGGAGACTGAATTCTGGGAGTTTGCTGCTACGGATGGAATCGTCAAATGGAGTGTTTAATGGTGTTAACACCCCATGTTTATGGGGCTTACTTTTCTTGAAATCATGCAAGGAATCTCTCCTCTTCGTTTGTACCTCCAATTTAGGAACACCCTGTATTTTCCGATCGATCTGTCGAGCTAAGGAAAAACAATCTGAAAAAAATTCCACCTCGCAAAAAGACCGTTTCGAAGATATCGAGATGAGTGATCGATTCTTGTTTGTATTCGAAATCGACTCGCCCAAATCTTCAATATTGACGTCTCGAAAACACATATTTCCGTTATTGGAGAAAATTATTTATTCTCTCATTAATTAAACATCACGGTATAAATGGAATTGACGATTATTTGTTCCCTGTAAATACCTGAAAATAAAGTGATTCAGACCAACGGATATGGACTTCAAAATCGAGAATGTCGATGATTAAATTTTTCTGGAATCAGTCACACCTGACGGCAGTATCGGCGCTGTGACTACCTTGACTAGTCTGCAATCTGTACTAGTTTACGATATTCGGGCCGTGTTTGTGAAATATAGTTCGTATGGAAGAAAACCACCAGAAATTTTTCAAACAAGAATTAATTTGAAAAAATAACCACATTTTTTCAAATTTACTATACAATGTTCTCTGATTGATTTTCATGAATATTCTGACCTTAGACCATAGAAACCCTTTAAAGAATAAATTAATAGTGGAGCCAATTTTCGAAATCATTAATACAGAATCAAAATGTAGTAGACGTTTTTCTTTATTTCAGCATCGTGAATGAGTTCATTACAGTTCTAAAAACAGTACTGTAATGAACTCATTGAAGCATTGTTTTCAGTTATATTTTTCGTTTTGTGGTTGTCAGCACTGGCTTCCGATCCTATCCAATTTCATGTTATTTATTTAGAACTGTATGAATCGTGTTGGAAAAGTGAAAAAATTTGTACTCACTAAGTTGGGGTCCTAGATTACGAAAATAATAACGAGAAGTCGGAAATCCTCTTAGTTTTTGCAAAAAAAAATCCAAATGTTTCCGTTTGGAAGGTGAGGTTTAGTTCTATAGCTAGTTTTCTTCTATTTTCTCAATCAATACTCGTTGGAAATGTTTTATTTTTCAATTTCTGAGCCATACAGCGTTACATTGAATAAGCTCACCATAATGTAGAACATTTATACAGAGTGTAACAGCCAAATGGAATAAATTCGATAACGAATAAATGAGGGCGTGTTGGGAAAAACGCTCGGATACGTCGATTTGTAATTTTAAATGCGCATATTTTTCAAGAAAATAATATTATATATGGTGTTCCATGTGACCGTGGCCAATACCAACTTTCTTATTTCAAATGCAACCCCCTGTATATTATTTATTTTTTGGATTCTTCAAAAAATTCTAGACACAATTCATGCACAATGTCCTATACCTATCTTTAACTATTTCGGAAGTATTAAGTGTTTTCAGATTTATTGCAAAAATCAACGTTTTAAATAAAAATTATTTTATTTCACAAATTCGGTACAATACACTTAAAACCTAATGAGTAATACTGATTATTTCTTAATTATTAAAAAAAACATTAATGTCAATGTAGGAAATGTTCAAAATGCTCGCCGCGAACGTCTTGGCAACCTGCTAATCTGGTGTAGAATTGTCTTCTAACGTTACTCAACATTTCAGGCGTTTTTGCTTACTTTCTTCATATCAAGAGGTAAATGGGAAATAAGTATTGAGTGTAACGTATCGAATTTGTGAAATAAAATAATTTTCATTTAAAATGTTAATTTTTGTACAAAATCTGAAAACACTTAATATTTCCGAAAAAGTTGAAGATAGGTATAGGACATTGTACATTAATTATGCCCAGAATTTTATGAAGAATCCAAAAAATAAATAATATACAGGGGGTCGCATTTGAAATAAGAAAGTTGGTATTGGCCACGGTCGCATGGAACACCCTATATAATTTTATTTTCTTGAAAAATATGCGCATTTTATATTACAAATCGACGTGTCCGAGCGTTTTTCCCAACACGCCCTCATTTATTCGTTATCGAATTTATTCCATTTGGCTGTTACACTCTGTATGTCCTAATTCATAAATACGTTATTCAAAATACGCTAACAAAACATTACCTGAAATTCAAATAACCGAATTCTCTTCAGACCACTTCAAAAGTTTTTCGTAATTTTTTTATAAGTGGAATAGGATTTTTGAGGTATTAATTTATTCGCAACATTATTCGCAATTTACCTTAATTCTGGAGGTGTTTCATCGATTTCTTCAAACATAATTCACCAATTCAATGCATGATTATAAATTATTTCAAAATTCGAATCAAGAGATTCAAATGTCAATTATCAGTCATACCAACTGCCAAGATACAATACAAAAGTCAATAGGAAGTATAATCTGAATTTTTCATTTAATTTCGACAGTTTTTCACAAAACTTGACTGAAATAGAACAAATATCGTCTAATACTCGTTGCAGAAGGCAATTCCAACACTCATGCGTTCGAAAACTCGCTCTTTCGTCGCTCGTTTTCGAATTTCGCATACGTGTTGGAATAGGAGCCCATTCTGCAAGTTTCAGAATATACTATTGCAACGTTGTGACGTTCTTTGAATTTTCTAATAAATAAACTCTCGATCAAAATGAAAAGTACCTACTTTAGATTGAATTCATTCAGTCATTTCTGCGTGAAAGTCGGAAATGAGTGTTTGTATTTTAATTTTGTGTTACTAATGACGTTTTGAACAGTGTTGTCATCACGATATGGCGTATGAAAGAGAGTTTTGGTTTTATTTCTGAATATAATTTACTCTTTTATATCTAATTTCCAATGATTGAATATAATTCCTTAACTATTAAATGAATCAGATGATCCCGAAAATACAAATTTTTGATTCCATTCGATAATATCTGCAATTGGCGGACCAGGTAGATAATTCATGAGACAATTGAATCCAAACCCTGATCTATTTGCAAGAATGTAACGACAAAAAGACAAGTCCTATTCAATTTTTGCGAATATTGCAATTCCAAGAACCTTATCTTGGAATCTCATTTATGCAGGTAGAATCTTAAATACAAAGGATCGAAAAGAGATGATGAGCATTCGAACGACCTTGACCAACGAGGGTAATTTAATTTACCTGTTTTTATTGTTTGGATTTCGTCAAGTTCTGACACCGGAAGAATCATCCTTAATCCTCGAAATAATTGACGTTAGAATCAAGCGTGAAAGATCGTACCTAATGGACATTGCCACTTTGGAATGTGATCAAGCTTTCGTAAATTGAGTAGGTACATCCTGATATGCTTTATTTTGAGGTTAGTCCCTTCCATAGCTAACTAAGATATCGAATAAGACCCCAGAAATTACAAAGACATGCTTTCAAGTCATTTAGTTTTAGATCTAGTGGAATCCTCATAAAAAGTCGTCGAGAATGTAGACTAACGTCTCGAAGTCTTCATCGAACCAAAACGCCAAAAGCGTTCTAAAGCCGCATGATTCGACAAGTAATTAATACACTGCGCAAAAAAATTAACGCACATTCTGAAAATCTCAATTTTAATGAAAGTTAACTCTACATTGACTTTATAACTTATTTTTTATGTTCTCTCGGGAAGGTTTTGAACGAAACAAGACACATTAAATGGAAGAAAAATTCAGGATTTCACCGAATCTTATGTGAAAGAAGAGAAATGAACAATTTTCAAAATACTGAAATGCTGATAAGTGATTTAATACTTGGTATTTCCACCCCTTGCGTTAATTACAACTCGGCAACGACGGTTCATACTCAAAATGAGTGATCTTAAAATGTTCTGATCTAATCCTTCCCAGATTTCTCCGAGTTGGATTCCTAAGTCATTAAGAGTAGCTGGATGATTTTCTGAACTTCTCAGCCTTCTATTGAGGTTGTCCCAAATCTGCTCAATCGGATGGAGATCTGGACTTCTTGCTGGCCATTCCATTCGAGAGACTTCAACCTCTTCAAGGTACTCCTGAACGATGCGCGGACATAAAAATGAAATTTTCACCAATGTATGGGGCAAATGGCACTACATGCTATTCAAGAATGTTCCTTATATACTTATCAGCATTCATATCTCCATTATCAACGACCACTAGGTCTGTGCGAGCAGTCAAAGATATTCCACCCCATACCATAATCGATCCTCCCCCGAAACCAGTACCTAGTATTCAGGAAATTGCACTGAGCATATCTTTCATGTGGACGTCTGTATACAAGGGAACGTCGATCACAATGGTAGAGGCAGAATCTAGACTCATCTGTGAAGAGAACTCTTTCCCAATCGGCCTCTTCCCAATGGATATGCTCTCGCAAAATCCAAACGCGCCCTTCGATGGGCTGGGGTAAGAGCTGGGCCTCTTGCCGCGACACGAGGCTTTAAATCAAATTCTGTGAGGCGATGTCTTATTGTCTGAGTGCTAATTTGCACCTCATGAGTTTGCTTATGCTGATTTTGAAGGAGGCGAGCGGTTGCAAACCGTTGTCTCAACAAAGAAACTCTCAAGTAACGTTCTTGAATGGCAGTTGTTACCCGTGGTCTACCCTGTCCTGGTCTTCGGACATTCATACCTGTCTCCCTGGATCGCTGCAACATTCTGGACACACTTGTATGGGAAACTCCAAACCTTTCTGCAATTCTTGTGTATGTCCACCCTTCTTCTCGCAAAACTACCGCTTGGGCACATTCCTCTTGGGTCAAATTGCGTGTTTCGCGTTGCATAGCGATCGAGTGTAGAAAATTAAACGGAAGAAAAACTATTGATCACTAGAATTGATCGAGAACAACTGATTTTTGAATGGAGGCAATACATTCAAAATCTGATATCATCTTTTTTTATTCCTGCTGGGAGAAAACATCTGTATTGAAGAAAAACCTTGAAAGTGGATAACATATGCATGCATAATTCTGATGAAAATAATTGTCATTGAGAACATCTCAGTTGTTGAATAAATTTGAGATTTCCATAATGTGCGTTAATTTTTTTGCGCAGTGTAGTTCTCTACAGTTAGAATGAGAAGAAAATATCATCTCAAATTCAAAATTGGAGGTTCCTGGCCCCGTGCCGTTCCATTAACCCCCGACGCGCGCACGCGCATCCGCCTTCCCGAGATGACACGAAATTAAAATTAAATCGGATCCATTCCCAGAAATTAATCCAACGAAGTCCGCTCATAAATTTAGATCCCTTTTGATGTCCCCTTCCTCCAGACCAGAGGCATGTGCTCGGCGCCGTTCTGCTCTCGGTGCATTAAATGCCAATTAGATTGAGGCAAATTGTGTCTGATCATCCGCAGTTGCGACAGCCGCTCGCATGATTTACCGTTCAGATTACCGCCGAAATTACCTGTTTCTGGAGAAATAAATCCGGCCATCTTCAATTGCGGTATATTACGGCAGCTTTGGTCGCAACGACTCGTTGCGACCTTGAGAGTGTGTTCCAAATCGCCCATTTACCAGACACTTAGGTTGGGTGACAACCATGAGGTGGTGTTATTTATATGCGCACTCGTATATCCGGTGCAGTAAATTCGATATTTTCTGTTGTCTGAAGACGAATGTCATGAAGAGTCCTTCAGAATGAAAAGAAAGCACAATTGTTGTTTACCAGGATGGTTTTGGTAAAACATACACTGCGCAAAAAAATTAACGCACATTATGGAAATCTCAAATTTATTCTACAACTGAAGGTGTTCTCAATGATAATTATTTTTATCAGAATTATGCATGCATATGTTATCCACTTTCAACGTTTTTCTTCAATACAGATGTTTTCTCCCAGCAGGAATAAAAAAAGATGATAATATTATCAGATTTTGAATGTATTGGCTCCATTCTAAAATCAGTTGTTCTCGATCAATTCTAGTGATCAATAGTTTTTCTTTCGTTTGATTTTCTACACTCGATCGCTATGCAACGCGAAACACGCAATTTGACTCAAGAGGAATGTGCCCAAGCGGTAGTTTTGCGAGAAGAAGGGTGGACATACACAAGAATTGCAGAAAGGTTTGGAGTTTCCCATACAAGTGTGTCCAGAATGTTGCAGCGATTCAGGGAGACAGGTATGAATGTCCGAAGACCAGGACAGAGGGTAGACCACGGGTAACAACTGCCATTCAAGAACGTTACTTGAGTTTCTTCGTTGAGACAACGGTTTGCAACCGCTCGCCTCCTTCAAAATCAGCTTGAGCAAACTCATGAGGTGCAAATTAGCACTCAGACAATAAGAAATCGCCTCAGAGAATATGATTTAAGGCATCGTGTCGCGGCAAGAGGCCTAGCTCTTACCCCAGCCCATCGAAGGGCGCGTTTGGATTTTGCGAGAGAGCATATCCATTGGGAAGAGGCCGATTGGGAGAGAGTTCTCTTCACAGATGAGTCTAGATTCTGCCTCTACCATTGTGATCGATGTTCCCTTGTATACAGACGTCCACATGAAAGATATGCTCAGTGCAATTTCCTGAATACTACTGGTTTCGGGGGAGGATCGATTATGGTATGGGGTGGAATATCTTTGACAGCTCGCACAAACCTAGTGGTCGTTGATAATGGAGCTATGAAAGATGATAAGTATATAAGGAACATTCTTGAAGAGCATGTAGTGCCATTTGCCCCATACATTGGTGAAAATTTCATTTTTATGGACGATAATGCCAGACCCCATCGTGCGCGCATCGTTCAGGAGTACCTTGAAGAGGTTGAAGTCTCTCGAATGGAATGGCCAGCAATAAGTCCAGATCTCAATCCGATTGAGCAGGTTTTGGACAACCTCAATAGAAGGCTGAGAAGTTCAGAAAATCATCCAGCTACTCTTAATGACTTAGGAGTCCAACTCGGAGAAATCTGGGAAGGATTAGATCAGAACAATTTAAGATCACTCATTTTGAGTATATGAACCGTCGTTGCCGAGCTGTAATTAACGTAAGGGGTGGAAATACCAAGTATTAAATCACTTATCAGCATTTCAGTATTTTGAAAATTATTCATTTCTCTTCTTTCACATAAGATTCGGTGAAATCCTGAATCCTTCCCGAGAGAACATAAAAAATAAGTTATAAAGTCAATGTAGAGTATACTATCTATGTTTACCAAACAAAATTAAAATTTAAACAGCTCCTTCTGAGTGTTGCAGTTTCTTTGTCAGTATAAATAGCAATATATCATATTCATTTTATCGACTCATCTCTACTAGCTCGGAACAATATCACAAAATCGAATAAATCATCCGGAATGCCTCAAATCTCTTCATCCGAGACTCGGCTTCCGAAGTTTATAATTAAATTGTCCTTTGGTCTTAATGAACTTTTTCAATTCTGGTTTTGAAATCTCAGTGACAAGGCACATGTGCTAAGGTCTCTGATAGACAAGAACATTCGGTCTCTGAAGGACGAAAATAACCTGCATGCCCCACTAGACTGACACTTTTTATAATGTTCATTAATCAAATGTGCAAGTTGAAATATAGCCCGGCCTCTCTCTGGCTCATACTCGCTTTATTACGGATCGAATTCGAGAAAGGAACAGACGCTGTCATAACCGAGCGAATTCAGGCACTAAATTAAAGGGAATTATTCTTAGATTGGCGGATTCTTCGCGAAAATGCCGATTCTGCTCGAGGCAAACCGAACTGTTTCAGTTAGTGAATTTCAGAATGGATTGGCCACCAAGATTATACGATTTGACACCGTTGGACTATTTTATTTGGGGTTATGTGAAAAGCCAGGTCTATAAGGATAATCCACAATCGGTTCCTGAACTGAAGGATAAAATTATTCGTGCCGTTAGTGAGATAGAGCCTCAATTATGTCAAAATGTCATTAAAAATTTTAACAAAAGAGTGGTCGTCTGTAGAGCTGCAAGACGAGGCCATTTGGCAGATATTATTTTTCGTAAATGAATGTCATAACTGACACTTCAATTACCAATAAAAAGTTTTTGAAAATGAATGCAAATTATGTGTTTTATCCATTCTAAAAAAAACGCGCAATTTGAAATATCCTTTACCTAGTCCTCTGGTCATTTTTTCGTGGGTTTATGAGTGGGCCACACTGTAACTTTGGTATCAGACAAAATATTGACTTAGTGTTGGTTGGGGAATATGCTCCATCAACAGAGTGAACACTTCAAAGTTCAGTTCATTGGAAATATCTGTTTAGAAGATGTGGACAGAAAAGTGCTTTCGCATGAATTTTCGGCACCCTGTATCTTTCAAACGGGCCGAATTTTGGAAAATGGTATAGGAAAAAAGTGATTCGTTTGATGAGAGGAAACTACATTCAAAAATTCGTACAACTCGAAGAATCAGCCTGCATACAGAGTTGCCACTTTTTCAATGGGATTGTATTGGTAACTTTCAAACCATAAGAGTTAGAAGGTCGGTGAAATGGAGAAAAAGTTGCATTCATAGAAGCATTGTCAAGCAGTTCAAACAAATCGAGATTATCAGGGCCGGTTATTGAGATATCATAAGAAAAGTAAATTCTGTCATTTTTATTTTTTTTTCAATACGGACCTGCATATTTTATGACATGTTTTGAAATAACTTTTAACGCTGAATTCAAAGATATATCATACAATGTCATTCAAAGTTGATTTTTAGGTGATTTTGACCCTTATCCAAATTTATTTGGGTCGGATCTGTATTACATTTACCTTTAGTTTAATTAACAACGTGCAATACATTTCGAAAAGAAAATTGATATCGTTGATAGACTTGTTTTTTCTTACATACACACAAATTTAGGTTTATTGAATATATTATTTTCAAGTAGTAGGCCGTGGATAAAACAAAACATAACAAGAAATCACATTGTATGATATATCGTTGAATTCAGCGTTAAAAGTTATTTCGAAAAGTGTCATAAAATATGCAGGTCCGTATTGAAAAAAATGTGGTTGAGGGTGGCCCAAAGAGTACGAAACGTTGGATACGAAATCTGATTATGTCAATTTGAGGATAATTTACTGTCGAATAAAAAATATAACATTTTTTGATAATATTCGAAATAAATTGGGAAAATAGAAAAATTAAAATGACAGAATTTACTTTGTTTATGATATCTCAATAACCGGTCCTGATAATCTCTATTTGTTTCAACTACTTGACAATGCTTCTATGAATGCAACTTTTTCTCCATTTGACCGACCTTCTAACTCTTATGGTTTAAAAGTTACCAATACAATCCCATTAAAAAAGTGGCCACTCTTTATGATATACCATTCATGTAGACCCTATTGGGAAAGTCTGTGTGATAAAACACTTTGTCATATTTCCTTGGATCAATACACAAATAGTCTCAACATAAAATTCGCATAAGCCGATAGCATAAACAGAGCCGGGCATTTGATCTATTTTCGGAACATTTCGTATCTCACCTTGGACAAACGTTATAAAAATGATTGAGGTATGAGATCAGTTCAAAGGAATTATTCCAAGTAGAGCGTGACGGCTGTCTCGCTAAAGTTGTCGCAAGCGATCTTAGGCGAGTGTTGACCATTTTTCAAAGGGGGGACACGTGAGAAAGAAGGTCTCGGTATGGGTCTGATACCACAGGGGGCAACCGTCAAGATACAGTTCGTGTTTTGATATCATTGATATTCAAAGTGGTTAGCACTTATGTTGAAGAATTGAGTAGATCTCAAAAATCATTAAATTAAAAGAAATATTACAGTAACTTCATTTCATTAGGAAACCCTGTATATCATATAGAAACTTCGTCCAGATTTTGCTCGGTTCAGTCTATGGGTCCAAGCGAGTTCAACTTCACAATGTTGTATTAATAAATTCCATAAACCAATCTCCAATGCCCAAACCAAAAAGGGTTCATCCCAAATATTTGTTCACGTGTACCTAAACCTGCAGCCTCAATCCAACACGATTCAAGGTCCACTGTCGTCCTTTATCAATCTGATGTTTATACAGTCCACCCATATTACAAGGGACAAGTATTTCAGATTGCTTATATAATTGATGAACACCATCACCAACAAAAGTTGATATCTTCTTTTCGTGGTGAAATCTTATCAGGAGATTACTACAGAATTCTCAAGAGAGAACTCACTGCTTGTACACGATGAAAAAGGACTTCCGAAGCTGCTTTTCTTTTTAACAATTCAGACAAGATAAAATGCAGGTACTTTAATTACAACATAATACGAGATTCGATAGCAATTTTTCTGTTCAGTGTCGATTAAAGTTTCTTTTCAAATTATGCACACAATTAGCATGGGATCCCATTCCCAATGGTTCAAATTGTTTGCTCTTTATTGTTCTGGGGAATAATGAAACAATTCTGTATGTATGGCTGATAAGTCGGTACGAGAATGCATGCTATCGTCCATCTAAATTTTCCACATTATTGCACGTTTTATCAATTTTGTTTTGTTATTCCTGTTTTAATTGCCTTCGATAAATGAACTCATTATACCTGTTTATAGGAATTCGAATATTTCAATATGGCCTAAGAATATTCAATGAATTGAACTTTCTACTGCGTTATCTTCTGCTTCCTAAGAACTACTTCTATATAGTTACGAAGAATGGCACCTTTGAATTTCTGTTGGTCCACTGGCCGCAAACGATCATAAAATTGGTTCATCTTCAATTGGTCATGCTCGACATTGAAAGTATCATTTTATGGATGGCCTCTCTTCATTTTTTCGGTTTATTAGATCGGAAAGTACCTGTGTTCATAAATATCGCCAGTGATATAAAGGCCGTCTTTATTGTGTGTGTCACAATGTATTGTAAATTCTGGAGGTTATTCCTCATCCGGAAAATAAAAATGGTATACCACTATTGTCGAAATAGTTTGATTTATTATAGTATTGATTTTACGTCAAGGCATTTACGCAAAACAAATTTTCAGATATTGAATCAAAGTTGAATGTAAGAACCTAAAAAAACTGATTCCAAAATTTATAGAAACGCATACGGAAGAACTTGCCTGAAACTGAAAAAGTTATAAACGAGGATCAAGAAAACCATCAAGATATAAGAGAGTTAACATTGGATTCCTCATAAATGAACATTTGGTGGACAAGAATCGACCACTTTTGAAACGGTCACAAATTCCTTCTTAACTTTTGTGTAGCAGTACATTTCATGTCTCAACTGCAATCAATAATGAAGGATAATATCATTGTTTTCAAACCAGGTGTTAAATTGAAATTAAAAGCAACCGCATTAATTGTTTCTCTTCTTTTTGTTCCACCCAAAAAAAGTAATAACAGTTCTAACGTTATGAGGAAATGGAATCCCATTGAAATACCCATATTTCAATTTAAATTAACGACTGGCTAGTATCGCGTTCAATAAATTTTATGTCTCGGAATATTATCGAATGTGAGGTGGTTCCAAGGGCCGTTTTAACATCTAGATTTTATCTGTCGGTTTACGTGCGCCATTTTGAATATTTGCGGTAATTGCAATCGCACTCGTGACGTTGAAATTTGACGTGCAAACATCGCTGACTGCATCGACTGAATTATTAATCTTACATTTTATTTTTCGCATGAAATTGGTAGCACGCAATGCAGTCGCTATTATTATTTTATAATTGCATCGCACAGGAGCCTGTCGATAAAAAAGGATGTTTCATGCTAATTTCGAGGGGAATTTGATATCGAACAGTTGCTGGCATCTCCAGAGGCCGACGTTTTGATTATTCATGTAAAGGTGCTGCCTTTGCATTTTTACTCGAAAGAATTGAAAAAAAACCGAACACAATTTTTTTACATGTCTACAGTGAAAAAAATCAACGAGAATTTGCAAACAGAACATAAAAGTATAGATCAGTTAGTGTGATATAAGAAGAATATGACGATCGCAAAATGAAAAACCAGGCAACAACTATGGATTCTGAATATCACCCTACCAGAAAATTCACCTTCAGGAACCATAGCAAACAAATCTGATAGATTTAGATGTATGTCTTCTGGGGAACGATTTCATTGAAATCAAACCTGGGAGCTTAACTTCCTTCCCTGTATACAGTATCGGATAGCTAAATCCTTCTTAGATTGTCGTAAAGGATTCGAAATCCATAGCCTAGTATCGAAATACACTCTTTTATTGATTAAGAATAAGGAAGGGTGAACAGTCTTGAATGCATCCAATTCTAATAAGACTTCTCCTTCTCGAGTTACTGTCACAGATATACAGAGTGGCACGAGAGTAAAACTGTCTTTATAGCCTAGCGAAAAATGCTAAGAGCAAGCTTCAAACAAATAGTTCAGCACATTATTGAAGAGTAGAATTTTTTATAGTCTGTTTAATTTCATGGCTGATGAAAAGGAATCATCGATGAAATAGATAGTTTAAATTTCGATAAGGGACCTGTTCCAGAGGAAAGAAGTCATAAGGCCCTAGCTTGAAGGTTCTTAAGACTCTCCTGATGAATGTCCGCTAACCTTAAGTTTTTCCCTGTGGTCGTGGAGCACCCTGTAGTATGAATATACATAGAGTGCGTTGTTTATTAAATTATAAATCCGTGCAATATTATGATTACTTATTCAATTAAAGAATCGAAATAACAGGTAATGCAATTTGATCAAATTGGATTACAGTGGATAAATCATGGAAGTATTGCGTTGCCAACTTTTATCGATTAAACAGAACCCTTCTAAGTGATTTCCATTTCCTCGGTTGATTCTTCAAGAAATGTAGATTTCATGCTCGGGTTACGCATATCAGATGTCACATTCACGTGATTCGGCTAGTAAAATTTTGAACAGGTTCATTTATTAAAAATGGTATACTTCAAAGTGGATTTGAAGACCGTATATTTCGGTCTCCACCAAAGAAGCCCACTCGAATCAAGTATACCGGCCAATAGAGATACCTTCGGATATCTTTAACGGACTGTTCAAATAATCCATCTAGATCTCGGAGGAAGTTAATGCATCGAGAATTAATAAGATGACGGTCCTATATTCGTGTAAATATTGTTCTAGCCACCTCTGATCCGTTTTGTATGCAGAGGATGAAACGAGGGTGGTCTCTATTCGATTCCACCATAAACACACCCTGAATTTGTATGCAGGCCATTATGGAACGCTGCTGGCGTCAACGATCCAAGAAAGAATCAGATGCGATTTTATATTGGTCCACTGTTCTGTTCGATTTTGAATGTCAACCGACATCAGGGCAGGGGTGTATTCATTAGTTGGCTTTAAAAAGATAGAAAATGATTGAGACTGTATTCTTCAAATCCTATGTCATACACTGAGAACCTGGTTTCAATCTTGAATTTTTCCGACAGAAGAATGTTTTCTTATTGGTTGGTAGTTGATTCCATGAATGCTTAAGAGGCGCTTATATCTAGACTTCTATTTGTAGGTTATTAAAATAATGATGACTAGTATGGGCCAGCAGATCAATATATTCGGTAGATTTGCCTTTTAGGTAGATCAATGTAGATGGTAGATTCGCATTTATATGTAAAAGAGGCCAATAAATGGGAAGAAGAAGAATCATTTTCGACAGGTGTCAAACTCTGAGGAGTGACATAGATAAAACACAGCTTGTCCTGTTTAACAATTTCTGTTTGACGGCTATGGGTGAACATAGTACCTAATATGAAAGCCATGTCTTTTTCGTTCTATCTCACTCTGACACATTGTAATATTTCATGAAATTTACATCTCTCTCTAATCATTCGGACTTGTAAAATTTCCTCAAGAATTGGTGACGTTGGAAATTGTTTCAAAAAAATAACGATCTTAAATAGCAGATTGAAACTTGTGTCTCTAATTTTATGGACTCGGAAAATTTGTGTCAAGATTTCAATATGGAGAAATAACAATTATTGATTCTCTGAATGCTCAAGAGGTGCCTGATATTCAGACTTCTATTTGGTGGTTATTAATATAATAATGATTTAGATTTTTATTCAGGAAGAATACAAACTTATTGCTTGTATACTGCTCCACAAGAGTTAGGGATATCGTATTCAATCGTTTTTAAAAGTATGTAATCTTCGAGAAAATCGCTGTAAAATCGTTTAAAACTCAATAACAACTTGAATCGATCCAGTAAAATCAGTATGAGACATTTCGTCAATCTGGTCGCCTTTTTTCTGAAGTTTGGTTCTTTGCATATGCTTCATGAATGTTCTTATTTTAAAATGAAGTCAGTTTATCAACGGCTTCCATTTGAAACGAGTTTTCTGAAAATGCCAAGACGTAAATTTATTAACAAATGCTGAGGCTATTAGGGCCATCGGAATGCTACAGGATGGCCTAACTCAGGTTGTTGTAGCGAAAAGGCTCCAAGTCAGCCAAAGTGTGATATCTCGACTTTGGAATAGGTTCAGGGAGACAGGTTCTGTGTTGGAAAGACCAAGGCTTGGTGGGCGACGAAAAACAACACCTGCTCAGGATCGTTTCATCACCGTTTCGGCGAGAAGGAACCCTACATCTACGTGTAGAATGCTACGGAATACTCTTCAAAATGCAGATGGGGTCCAAGATTCCATCGAAACCATCAGACGACGTTTGAGAGAGGAAAATCTAGGTTCTAGACGTCCATTAAGAGGAGTTCCATTAACACGTGACCATAAGCGTCAAAAACTGGAACTATCAATGGCGTAGTGTCCATTTCACTGATGAATCCAGATATGGACGATTTTCAGATTCTCGAAGAATAAGGGTACCTATGGACAATCCCACGCATACCCCGTAATCGTCGCTATGTCCAAGAAGTCCATCCATTCCGAGGGGGTAGTGTTATGGTATGGGCCGGGATATGTTTCAACGGGCGCACAGATCTACACATTTGTTCTGGGAATATGGCCGCCTCACACTATAGGGAGCATGTCATTGACAATGTTGTGCCAAATTTTCATGCTGCTATTGGAGAAACTTTTCAATTTCTAGACGATAACGCAAGACCGCACCGTGCAGCCATAGTTGAGAATGCGCGCGAGGAGCTTGGTATTCCACATTTACCAATACCTCTGCACTCACCATATTTGAATTGCATAGAACATGCATGGGATATGCTCAAAGAGGATTAGATAATCATCAACCTACCCCAGAATCCTTGAATGATCTGAGAGAGCTTCTGCCCCATTTATGGAACCAAATTCCTCAAGAAACGTTCAACAACCTCGTGTGTAGTATGCAAAGAAGATGTCAAGCTGTTATTGATGCTCGTACATTGTATTGATAGTCTCAGAATGCTAGAATTCTCTGGGAATAAAATTTCGTTATTTTACTCGATTTTTCTTAACCACCCTGTATACGCTACTGAAATTAATTTGCAACCTGAAATCATATTAATATGAATTTTCATCACAAAAATCTTATTTTAACAATATTTTTCTGCAATTTAAGTCAATATCCCTAACTCATGTGGAGCAGTTTATTTTACTCAATAGCTATCTTAGTTAATATTGGTCGTACAATAACGTTAAAATGGGCAAATTTGTAGTATTTGTTATGGGCATTCAGAATTAAGTACTGAGAAATGCATAAAAGCATCGTAAACCTAAAAATTTCATGTTTCTTAAATGGTACACCCTGTATTTTATTTTCCTTCTCGGTAGAGCCTTCTCCTGATTTCAAAAAAATATACTTCAAGTATGGAGGTTATTTTCGACAGTTTTCTAAAAATATAGGTTTTTTCGTATAAATCTAAGTCTTGTGAACTTTTTGAAAATTTTGGTGAAAATAAATATGTATTTCCGATCTCGCTTTAAAACTTCCCCCCTGAATACACCCCTGGCGCCAAGACACTATCAAGATCCCAGTCGCCAACAGGCAATCTGACAAATGTACCATTCATCCCGATACCCAAATTTTTCTAACACGACCAGACTCTCTTCTATCCTTCACGAATCCAAGAAAAGCAATATCGGTATTTTTGATGAATAACTCCTATTGAAGAGCGATTACACGTATCGCAGTTGTCTACCAGGCTCCTTTATTTACCTGAATAATTATTATCATTAATGGAATAACGGAAAGAGGCAGAATGATGTTTATTGTCTTATAAATGTTAAAAGCGACTTTACCAGGAAGTGTAACTGATACACAACGAAATCACAATGACCAATCGCCAGAGAATGAGTCACATAAGGCTTCTGTTCAATAATTCCAACAAGAATTCGTTTATTTCCAACAACTGTGCATTGGATATGGGAAACGGTTAATGTGAACGATGTGCCCAGAGTAATTCAACGCACCTTGAAGTTATTACTTTGGAACTTTATTGATTCCAATTGGAATTGGCTAATACCAAGTTTGCCTTCTCGTCGAGGAACGCCCTGTACATCTGATTCAAATTAATCGTCGACAAAACTGTCACGTGAAAATCTAACTCAGGAAATGCACATTCAAGGGCATATTTCCTGAAATCAAACTCTATTATTGTAAGCCCATAAATCAGGTTTTTGGTACCCTCTTGCTGATCCAGTCCTGAAAACATCATCCCTTAATTTGCAAACAGACGTTGACTGATAAGTTATAAATTGACTGAAGTATACCAGGCCAAAGTCGTGGATACCGGAGTCTATAAGAAACAATTGAAGTCGGAAACCCAAGTGGGGCATCTACAATTGGCGCCTTGCACACATCTGCGAAATGGGCAAAAACCATGGACAGGGTTGTATCTGGTCAATCTCGATTTTATGGGGATTATTAAATAGGGTCGAATGTGTCTACTGAACAATGGACAAGGATTCTAGATTCTAGTTTTCGACCTTGCTCAATATGTGAGAATGTGTATTACTCGCTTTTCTGTTTTTCTTCGTATATTAGGAAAAAAACCTGGTGAGCTGTAATTTCATAACAATCTGGACACACGATTTTATTTCCATGATATCTCCGTCAATTTTCGGGATAAATGTATGAAATTTTTAGAATACATGCGAAATAATATTTTCCAGAGTGTGTATTGATCAGTTTTTTTGTTTATTGCCCCCTCAATTTTTAAATGAATTATAAAGTAGGAACTTTATTGGTCATATTTTCAACCAGGTTTTTTTCCTAATATACGAGAAAAACGGAAAAGCGAATAACACACATTCTGCAAAATATTATTCCGCATGTATACTGAAAATTTCATACATTTATCCCAAAAATTGACGGAGATATCATGGAAATAAAATCGTTTGTCCAGATTTTCATGAAATTACAGCTCACCAGGTTTTTTCCTAATATACGAAGAAAAACAGAAAAGCGAGTAATACATATTCTAGAGCTAGATTAAGCTATAATTAAAAAAAAAATGTTTTTCTACGCCGCATAGGAACTTAGATATAATGGAATAAAAAGCCCAATTTTTGAAGGGAGCTCGCGAGCTCGGACGTGTACCAGGTCCCCTTAAAGATCTATAGAAAAGCTTATTTTGAGGAGAACATTATTAAAATCAATGTAAACACATCAGTGCTTGATTTTGAGCTGTGTTCATGAATAAAATTATGTAGTACCAATGAAGAAATCAAATTTTTCAAGCAAATCCAAAATTCCATTAGGTATAAAAAGAAATCTAAACTATTTGAGTCTAGGGATACTCCCCAGTACATCTAGTACACCCTGTATCTCTAAAACGAAACGTTTGCAGTCCCATGTTTATAGGATTCTTCTTCAAATCATGCAGGGAATCTCTCTCCTCCAATATAGGAACAGTCTACATCAAACATTCATCGCAATTAAAATGAAAGCTTGTAAAAAGTGAATCACCCTGTATATAGATATAAAATGGTTGTGACGAAAGCTAAACCATTCTGTCTTATGCCCTTATCCTTACTTAACAATAATTCCTTAATAAAACCCCTCTGAGTGGAATGTGTGAAGAATTGGGTTTGACAGGAAGTTTCCTCAAATTTAATGGATTCCACCCCTGATAAAGAGCCATTAAATTGCCACATGCGGAGGAATCGAAGGAAGCCACGATTTCTTGTAAAGTATCAATGAAAAACGTTGACCGCCTGCTTGGAACATTCTAAGAATAAGGGTTGGCATCGGTCATCCCTCTTTTACTCGAAATTGATTGTCGGTTCCCGCATTGTTGGACGCAACAAAAAGGGCGTTCACTTGCTTTTAAATTGCAACCAGGCTGGCAATTGATGAAGTGTTGCTTTTTCTTCCTGAAAAGGGATCAGATCCAACCAATTTTCTATACGTTAGATTTAGGGAAGACTCAACTGAAATTTCCCGATTCCGCAAAAAATTTACTTGATGGAATAAGATAAGCTCTCGCAAGCACCCTTGGGGAACCCCTTCCAAGTCCTCGCAGAGAACAGGTGTTGATTTTATTAAGAATTGATTGCTTTTGTTCCTTGGATTTTCACGTCATCATTTTCTTTTCAGTCTCATAATGAAGACGAAATCAGCGATGGTGATGAATCCATGCGGGACAATGAGGACAGTGGCGAAGAGAATAGAATGCCACATAACAGCATGCTCTCTGAGCATGGTGATGTCTTAGCCAAGCTTAAGATGCAAGTGGGCAGCATAAAGCCTGGGGTAAGAAAAATCTAGGTTTAGTCGCTCCTTCTCTATATCTTTGCTTGCTAGATTGCTTATCACTCGATGCCGATTGCTCCTAAAGCCTTCCAACAGTTGAAACTCTTAGAAATGCTTATGGTGGACATTTGAAGTGATAATTTGAGGTCGGGGAGTTTTGAGGAAATTCCAAATGCATGCGATAAGGCAGGGAAGAGAAAAGTCGCCAGTCTTTGGTTTTGGCTTCGCAGAATGTAGATGTTTAGTCAAATAGACAATGTATCACAATACCAAAGAGAGGCAAGAAGAAATACCATCTGGAATCTTGCCTAAAGCTGGTTTTGAGCCAATTAAGAAAGGGAAGACTGACTGAAGCATCTAAACACAAAATCAGGATCTCACCAGAAAATTTAACGTTGGAAATGACTTTATAAGTTTATAACACTCTGAATTGCATATTCTTGGGTCAGAGTAGAGTGTTGGAGATCTTCAAATGTGGCAGCATTGTATGCCCAGCTTTCAACAGTGTCGACATTCATGTGGGGTGCTTCTCATTCAGCACGTGTTTATTATATTCCGTCATATAGGCACGGTTCTCTACCTCTACCTAGTGTTTGTTGGGTAGGGATTTAATGCCTCGACAACCTTCAGCTGCCCTTCAGATAGAAGAGTTCTGTTAGATTCGGTAATCTCTCGGATAACTGGATGTTCGTAAGCGAATTCGATTGAAAACTATTTCGGAGGATCGATTCCATTTATTTATTACCTACTAAGTATTAGATAAAAAGTTCTTCTGGGAAATACGGCAGTCCAAAAATGACCTATTTTTCGCGATTTTTCGACTCAAGATCGATTATTTCCCAAAATACGCGTCACAGGAGAATCCGAATTAGTAAAAAAAAATTTTCGATCGGAGTCGAGTGGTCGAGACCGATCAAAATTTTTTTTTGTAGTATGTATATCGACTCGGGTCATTTCATTTACTAATTCAAGATCGTTGATTACGATGCGCTAATTATGTAGTTTTTCCGAGAAATTTTTGGTTCGGGAAATATTCGACCTTGAGTGGAAAATTGGCGAAAAATTGGTCGACTTTGGAGAGACGCAACTTTAAAAAAAAAATTGGAATTGAGAAGAGCTGATTTTTTTGGTTATACTTTGGTTCTTTAAGAATAGAATGGTGTATTTTTTATATACCTGAGACGAAGGGTTTGGATTTTTTTCGGGAATTCTTCCGATTTTCCGATTAACTGTAAGGATGTGTTAATTTAGGGAAAAGAGTCTGTTGACCAACAGTTTGTCAGAAACGTCAAACTTATCCATGAACTCCGTAATCGTTCGGCAATTACCTTGCTATCCAGACGCTCCGCAGTCACGTGATCGAATATCCTTTATATCTGTATCCACTCGCTTCGCTCGGGACAATTAATGGAACACAAGTTTGCATGAATGAATAATTCCATTGACTGGGACATTCCTGAAAAACCCCTATCGAATCGAACGGAACCAATAAACCTTTGAGCGACCGAGAATAGAACTTTGACGGTCCCGATCAAAGGAGAAAAATCGTTGCGATATTGTTAGAAACGCAATCAACGAAATGCGATCGTTTTGATCGCATTCTCACGCCTTGAGGGCACGCTCCACGGATTTTATCGATTACGATTTTATCGTTTTCTTCCTTTTGCACGCGGAAAACCGTGAAGGAACGTTTCCTCTCCATTCGATCACTTCGTGAAAATTCCCGAATTTAACAGCGACTGTAATCGTTTTCTGGTTATGTATATACACACAACCAAACTTATATGGAATCACCCAGTATTAAGATGAAATATTATTTTGATATCTTTTTCGTTACAAGCAAATAAAAAGTGCATGTGTTTACTCACAAAAACAGTTAGGTTCATAAGCACTTGATAAGATTTGGCTTTCGTTCGAACGTCGCAGTGAATTTATATTTTGTTTTTTTGCGAAGTTTTAAAAAAAATGCCTTATGTGGGGTTATCGGAAGTCCAGAGAGGAAGAATTATTACTATGGCAGAACAAGGTATGTCACAAAGACAGAATGCAAGAACGGTGGGGGTTACACAAGGGGTTGTTTCAAAAACCTTTGCAAGGTTTCTGGAGTTAGGAACCCTAAAGAATAGGCCGAGGAGAAGTCGTGGAAGAGTAACTACAGAAAGGCAGGATCGCTTTTTAGCCCAAACAGCAAGAAGAAATCCCGCAGTATCTCATTCAGAGCTTCAAAGGCAATTTTTGCAAGCTGCAGGTGTTAGTGTTTCTGTCGAAACTATCAGAAAAAGACTTCGCGCTCGGGAATTATTCAAGAGAAGAGCGTTAAGAGTTCCAGAACTATCAAGGCAGAATAAAGTTGACCGCTTTAATTGGTGTTTAGAGCATGAAAATTGGACTATTGAAGATTGGAAAAATGTCTTATTTTCGGATGAGACCAGAATTGGCCTACGATCAGACGACCGGCGTGTTCGCATTTTAAGAGGTAGAGGGAGGCAAGCTAGGCTCCAAGCTGCAAGACCGATCCCTAAATACAAAGGAGGTACTGTAATGTTTTGGGGCGGAATTATGTTTGGTGAGAAAACTCCTTTAATTCCCATTAGACAATCTCTGACAGGGCCTAGGTATGTTGATCTAGTGCTACAACCTGTAGTGAGGCTCTGGCGAGGTGCTTTCGGATATTTCCTATTTATGCAGGATAATGCACCTCCACATACCAGCAGAGTTGCAAAAAAAATTTTCGAAACGGAAGGTGTGACTATTTTAGAGTGGCCTTCTTGTTCACCGGACCTTAATCCTATCGAGCACTTGTGGGATAGGATCAAAAGAAAAATTAGAGCTCGTCAAAATAATCCTGGTAACGCAGAGCAACTTATACAAGCGGCTTTAGAGGAATGGGCAAATGTTACAGAAGAAGAAATTAACAACTTAATAGAAAGCATGCCTCGTCGAATTCAAGCTTGTATCAATGCCAGGGGTGGTAATACTGATTATTGATTTGTTAAAATCGTTTTATTTGTTGTTCAATTCTCAGTTACATAAAAATTATTTTTAGAGAAATTTACACTTTTAATTTTCTGTTCTATTATAAAAATAATTATTTAATAATTTATATTATTTTTGTAATAAACTTGTTTTGGGAAAACGGCTCTTCACTTTTCAGCGACTTTTTTTTAATTAAAATTCGTTTTTTTCAAATAACAGGGTGATTCCATATAAGTTTGGTTGTGTATTGTATTGTGTATTCAGATCCCATTCACCGGTGAGAAAACGTAGTTTTGAGCCGCGAATGCCATGATAATCCTGACAGCTGTCAAAAACATTTGACATCTGTCAACATTTTTCGACAGTTAGAATAAGAAAATAATTTTTTGTCGATAATTCGCAGCATTTTTTATGGTTCTGGTTGAGCGATCTGGACCAAATTCTGCACATAACTTGAATACGCCATTTTCTATCTAAATGCGAAATTTCGTCCCGATCGGATATGTAGTTTCGACGAAACCTTTAGTATCGTCTTTTGTTTCAGGAGGAGTTCGACATGCGCCAGCTGGAACGTCAGCTCAGCTTCACCAACATGGCGCAGTTCGGCGAGCGTTTCCAGGTCCCGGCGCCGTTCCCCTTTCCCCATCCGGCCGCCGCCTTCCTGCCCCCCATGTCGCAACCCCAGGCCGCCCAGCAGCCCCCCTCGTCCGCCAGTTCGCACTCGTCGGAAGGCAGCGCCTCTTCCCAGACCACCTGGTCCTTCGAGGAGCAATTCAAACAGGTGCGTCAGGTAGGTCGTATTGTTGTTGTGTTGTACAAATAGTGGTGGCTTCGACCAGATAAAGGCCTTAAAAAAGTCTTTTGACGGGGCTCGTGCCGGAATGCGCCAGCACTAGTCGAGTAGCTTAGTGGTGGTTGGTTATCTTGAGATTTCAGGGGGTCAATCCGTAGATTACAGCTTTTTGACATCCTAAGATGAAGATGAAGTGTTGGAAACAAGCCAATCTTGCTTTTGGCCCATAGATATCGATCTAACATTCGTATTTTTTTTTCTGCATCATGAAAGTCGTAGAAACCAGAATGATGTGAAATCTTTATATATTATATATTATGTATAATCGAAAATTCGTTGCTGATAAGTTATTAAATAAAAAATTTGATAGTGGGAATTGCAGCAATTAATGAGGTACTCTTTTTTCATTGCTCGAGCTTTCGAGCATAATGCTTAAATCAAGATATGTAAAATCACTGTCAATTCGACATCCTCAATCAAAATTCAACTTCATTATTTATACCTATTTAAGAAAGTAATATTTATGTTTTCAATTTTTATACACCTAAGTTAGTGATGTCAATTTTAGAAACCTCCATCTTTTTATACATTCTCAATTTCGTAAGTTTTTCATGATATCATCTTATTTGTTTCTACCGTTATCTTTTTATTTTAGTTCTCCTGATGAAGAGATAAATAAATATCTCGAAAGCTCGAGCAAAGAAAAAAGAGTACCTCATTAATTGCTGCAATTCCCACTATCAAATTTTTTATATTATATATTATGTATATAAAACAAAGATGTTGGTTACACCATTTATAACTCGAGATCGGATGGACTGTTCGTTATGAAACTTCATTTATGGATTCGTACCTATACGGTCTGGTTATTATAAAACACAATGAAACTCTGAAAAATTCGAAAAAATTTTAGTCATGCAGGAAATGCTTTTCCTTCTTTTGAATAAGGGCACTAGGTGTCGCTACGGTTAATGGCTCTTATCTAAGCACTGCAGCGTAGTCGTGAAGGTACTATATTTGATATTATCACCACTAGATGGCGATGTATACAATTACTGTGTAATTTGCATAAAACTCATAATAACATGGAAGGCTATTTATCAGATCAAAAAGCGGGTGTATTAGTATAGATAAAGAGGACAGATTTGTATTTTTGTGTGTTTGATACGAATAGGCTCAAAAACTACTGGACCGATTTCGGAAATTCTTTCACCTTTAGAAAGCTACATTATCTCTGAGTGACATAGGCTTTCACCCGAAAAAATTTAGGATACCTACTATAACTTCAATAATTACAAAAAAATCAGCCATAATCAGCTATTTCCACGTGCGCTGCAAAAACTGTAGACTTACGTGGATACAATGTAAATGGTTCTACAAAAAAGTTCGCGATAGCATATACCTATCTATCTCTCAATATTGACTTGCTATTACCTGTTTATGGTAATCAGATATTTTCCGAAATTATGCACTATTTGGGAGTGTGTTTTTATGAATTGGGTATTGATCCTCATCCAACCTTATATGTTATGTATCACCAGTATTTAATTTAGAACGAAATTGCCCTCCACATCATACAATTACAACGAGTACATCAGAAGATATGGCAGGTTAAAGTGTTGAAGATGAAACCGCCGCGTGAAACAAATTTCTACCCGGGCGGAGCTGGGACGTCCTGCTTGTTTTATATAGAACCGATGATGCAGTTTAAAAATCTTATATTTTTGGTAGCTGTCAAAACAAATTGACAGTTGTCAAAAATATTGACAGTTGTCAGAAAAATTGAAATTTTTGACAAGGAATCACCCCCAATTTTTTTGTAACTCTTCATATAATTCCAATGAGGATATGTCGAATCTGTTAGGCTTTCTTGGGAATTCATTTAGGGCCGGTTTTATAAAGGGCACGTACTTACAATCCGAGATTACTGAAACGAGGATTGGAAGTCAACCCTTGGTTGAAAAAAGTTCGGTATTATAAACGTCTTTGCGGCCTCGGTTGAACAACCTCGGATTGAGATCGCTTTTTTTGGGTTGGATAACCTGAATCTTATTTCTCGAAGTAATTTGTCAAGTTTTTTTTTACCATGTTTGGATAAATTCAATAATCGTAGTCTAATAAAGACAAAACAAGAAGCTAATTCGAATATTTCCGTGTTTTGTGACGGTCACGGCAGAGAATTTAGGGAAATCTGATTTCCTACATCAAAACAAATCATGTAATAAAAAAATTTGTAATTTATGAAATGAGGACAGACTTCGTACGAATTTTTTCCACTCGAAGCTATTGCCAAATACGCTCTAGTTTTTATCACTTTTGACAACTTATTTGACTCAAATCATCTAAGTTTGTATCTACTATTTTGATATTCTGAAAAGTCTTATCCCAAACTCTTATGCCAAGTAACCAAATAAAAGCTAGAACAATACAAAACATCCAATGAAATTGCATTAACATTTAGTCGTACAAGGATGTAGTTATATTTAGGATAGGAACAAATCATTCTTGATCTTGTTTGATTCAGTACATGAAATACACATTAAATTTAAAGATAGCATTTATTATTAACTATTCAGGTTGAGAGTCATGAATAGGATCAGTCTAGCAATATTATGCAGGACTCCGCAAGTCACAAAAATAATAGTTGTTTTCAAAATGTAATCAGATCCCGAATGAATGGGAAATGTTCTTTTACACGCCAGAGAGTCTTTAAATTCAATTCATAGTTCATATGTGAGCTTCAATGAATAATTGATCATCCATTGATCTGCGAGATGGGATCAGTGTCATCAATCATTTCTTTAGAGTATATTAAAAATTTTCTATGATGAGAATTACCAAATTTATAAGCTTAGCAACTTGGAAATTTGAAGAAAAGTAATCCTTTTCACATCTGAAGCATTCAGCATTTTCACAACCCATTAAAATAAGCATACACCTGTACTATATAATAATAATCAAGAAATCCTTTTAGAACGGTGAGTGAGCTCCAGCAACACGGTTCTAATACACCGAAATTTGGTCAGTCAATACAACCTTTCCCTTGTTAGTTGCTATTCCTGTTGATTGCTTGGCATTTTGATAGATTGATAAAATAAGCACTAGAATACTTTTTGATAATGTCCAAAGTTCTAGACATTTCACAACTTTCTCACTTTTTTCTGGTGTTGATTTATGTACACCACCAAAATCTTCGAAAATGTTAACAACCCTGAAAAGAATCAGCTTATTCAGAGTAATTTCATCCACCTGATAAAAGACTTTTTTTAATGGACCAAAATCTCTTCTTCGTGCCATCTTCAAAGTGGTCGAAAGGAAATGTGAAATCATTCGATTGGTATCTTTCTTATTTACTATGGTTACTATCTTTTGAATGCCTTGCATTTATTTCATTATTATCATAACTAGAGTCATTTTCGATATTATATTCACACAGGAACCTGGCAGTTCTATCACTTCTATCCCTCGGAGATATGGCACAAAAATTCAGTTTCAATTTAGGAATATTTTTCCAAACACCAAAGGTGAATTATTAATACATAGCAAACCTACAGAAGACTGTGATTAATATCAGGCATTCTATCAATATAATATCATAAGTATAATATTTTCATTCCAAGCAACTTCAATGTGCCAAAACAAAATGTACTGTTTTGTTTTTAACATAAAGTGAGGTTAGATGTCGGCCATCTAGAAACGTCAAACGTTTCAATCCTCGGTTCAAATCTCAAACGGAGCTGTATTCACCGGTTGAGTCAATCCAGGGTTGAACCCGAGGTTGAATGTTTATAATACGGAAATCGACATTCGACGGCGGATTTGGGCTCAACCGAGGATTGAAATTCCTTTATAAAACCGGCCCTTATCAAGCCAAACTCAAAATCGAATTAAGTCCCTATTTTTACCGATGATAATAAATGAAGGAAGATCGTTTCAGTGATTGCCCTCGTTCAAGTCGGTAAACGGGCCGGTCTGTAAGAAACGCAGCTAAAACCAAGCCAAACGAAAACTATTAACTCTCAGACATAAAAATGATCGCAGCAAACTGCCGTAATATCGTTAAAACGAACGACTGTTTTCACAGGAGACTTCACTTTCGTGTGAAAGTGGAAAATGAACGAGGAATTAGCTCGAGACCAAAATACATTCGGATCATTGAGGAGGTATAATTAAATGACTAAATGCTTCTAAAGTATCATTTCTTTTATGTCGTCTACGACGCTGAATGACAACTGTCGAGATGGCGATGCTAAGGCCAGATTTACACTATCTTGTCACCTTTGGATACTCGCAGTCTCGGTTTGGTACTCAAAGTTTCAAAGAATCAACAAGAATCTCACTCTTGTTACTTTGTGTTATCAAATAAAGGCTGAAGATGATCTGATGGAACTTGAAAAAAATCTATTTTCTGTGTTGGTGTCAAGATGAGTAGAATTTCAAGTTTCGCCCTGTATTTAAAGAAAGAATTCATAAAAATGTGGTTGGATGTCAGAATGAACTTCATTTGAACTTATTTGATTCTATCTTGGTTTTGTGTGTCCCATAAAATCATTTCCCACATTTTTCAATGGCCAGTACTTCACTAGCTCCATTCTGCTGTTAACCTCACTCGAAAAGAGAGCTCCAATTCGAAATGAATCGATCCACCTTGAAAAAGTAAATTATACACATTCGAAATGGTGAAAATAAGTCCATTCCATTTTTCCATACTGATATCAGAGGATGACGCAATATTCATATCAATTTATGTTGGTAAATTAATGTTAATGAATGATAATTATACGAATTTCATTCCATGATATGGGGGAATTATTTAGTACACCTTGATATATTATGGTTTATTGGCGTATTATGAATAATTACCTTTGTTGATATCAGCAATGACATTCGTGGAGTCATTGTTTTGATGGACTGAAAGCATCCTGTTTGAAACTCGATAGGTTTAAGTATATTGATAATGGTAGGTTTATAAACTTTTTTGTGTTCGACTAGAACGTGTAGATGTCCCCTCGTGAAAAACTGCCTGGATCCGCTAGTGGTTCACGCGCTTAGACCGTGCTGAGTTTTGGTTTTATGGATCAGCAAAATGGGTATTCTAAAAGAGTCGAATGGGATGAAGACCTTAACGATCGAAGAACACCTTTAGATTTCCCAGGGATTCCGTGTTGATGACGAATAGGGTATTTTTGGAGGTCTTGCCCCTTACGTATTTTTCATTCAAAAAGTTGACATTTACGAAATCGATTTTATTAGCCCTAGCGCCCTCGAAAACCTACATTTTGATACCAAATATGTCCATATAGGTCCTCCTTGAGCCGAATTGTGATTGTTTTAGTTTTTGCATTTTTCACTTTCGAGTTTTGTTCAGACGCTCAGAGCACCCAAAGTTTGAGCGATACAGATCAGCTTCATAGGTATTCTGCATGACTCGTGTGGGTAGAAGATCCTCAAAATCGAAAAACGACTTTGGATTCGCCAGTGATTACTTGGCGATGACAAATATGGTGTTTTTGGGGGGTCTTACCCCTTTGGCATTTTTGACCCAAAAAGTTGTGATTTTCGAATTCTATTTTATTATGCCTAGAGAGACTTGGGACAATGCTGATCAACAATATACAAACAAAAAGTGGATCCGACCACAGGAACGGGAACTATGATGATTTGAAATTTCGATTTTTTGAAAAAATGCCATTTCGCAGGTCAAAATCTAAACTATTCCAAATAGCGCTTTGAAATATTTTTTATTGAATTCAGCGTCCTCGAAAACTTATATTTGGATACCAAACATGACCATATTGTCCTTCTTTAACCAGAGTTTTTTAATTTTATGTTTTCCATTTTTCATTTTCGAGTTTTGTTCACACGCTTAGAGCATGCAGAGTTTTGGTGTTATGGATCAGCAACATGGGTATTCTGAAAGATTCGAATGGGATGAAGACCTCAACGATCGAATAACAACTCTAGATTTCCCAGGGATTGCGTGCTGATGACGAATATGGTGTTTTTGGGTGGTCTTACCCCTTACGTATTTTTCACCGAAAAAGTTGACATTTTCGAAATAGATTTTATTAGCCCTAGAGATACTTGAGACAATGCTGATTAACAATATATAAAAGAAAAGTTGATCCGACCACAGGAACGGGAGCTATGACGATTTGAAATTTCGATTTTTTGAAAAAAATGCCATTTCGCAAGTCAAAATCTAAACTATTATAGATAGCGCCTTGAAATACTTTTTATTGAATTCAGCGTCCTCAAAAACCTATATTTCGATACCAAACTTGACCATATTGTCCTTCTTTAACCAGAGTTTTTTTAATTTTATGTTTTCCATTTTTCATTTTCGAGTTTTGTTCACACGCTTAGAGCATACAGGGTTTTGGTGATATGGATTAGCAAAATGGTTATTCTGAAAGGTTCGAATGGGATGAAGACCTTAACGATCGAATAACAACTTTAGATTTCCCAGGGATTGCGTGCTGATGACGAATATGGTGTTTTTGGGGGGTCTTACCCCTTACGTATTTTTCACCCAAAAAGTTGAGATTTTCGAAATCGATTTTATTAGCCCTAGAGATACTTGGGTCAATGCTGATTAACAATATACAAACAAAAAGTGGATCCGACCACAGGAACGGGAGCTATGACGATTTGAAATTTCGATTTTTTGAAAAAATGCCATTTCGCCAGTCAAAATCTAAACTACTCTAGATAGCGCCTTGAAATATTTTTTATTGAATTCAGCGTCCTCAAAAACCTATATTTTGATACCAAACATGACCATATTGTCCTTCTTTAACTAGAGTTTTTTCAATTTTATGTTTTCCATTTTTCATTTTCGAGTTTTGTTCACACGCTTAGAGCGTGCAGAGTTTTAGTGTTATGGATCGGGAAAATGGTTATTCTGGAAGATTCGAATGGGATGAAGACCTTAACGATCAAATAACAACTTTAGATTCTCCAGGGATTGCGTGCTGATGACGAATATGGTGTTTTTGGGGGGTCTTACCCCTTACGTATTTTTCACCCAAAAAGTTGACATTTTCGAAATCGATTTTATTAGCCCTAGAGATACTTGAGACATTGCTAATTAACCATATACAAACAAAAAGTGGATCCGACCACAGAAACGGGAGCTATGACGATTTGAAATTTCGATTTTTTGAAAAAATGCCATTTCGCCAGTCGAAATCTAAACTACTCTAGATAGCGCCTTGAAATATTTTTTATTGAATTCAGCGTCCTCAAAAACCTATATTTCGATACCAAACTTGACCATATTGTCCTTCTTTAACCTGATTTTTTTCAGTTTTATGTTTTCCATTTTTCATTTTCGAGTTTGGTTCACACCACTGGCGGACACAGGGGGCCATGACCAAACCACCCCGCCGTTTGAGCCTCGAAATTGACAATAATCCCTTTATAGTAGTTCAATTGTTCCCTAATATTTTCAATAAAAAAATTTCATTTTAAGTCTTTAACTCCCATAATGTTGGTAGAACATTTCTATCAATTCATGGCCCCCCTGAAAAAATCTTTTCTAAATGGAATGATGATGAACCTGAACTACTGCTCAGGCATTTGAAAGTATGAAGCACGTGCTTACTGTATTTTGGTGAAACATAACCTGACGAGAAAAATGTAACGTTTCATGAAATAATTCCGTTCCTCGAAGGAATCCGATTTATGGTCTGGCAGAATCGAGTCGAAAATGATCAAAGTAACGAATGGCAGTACAATGCTCAGGTGAACAAGGGTACAGAACGCTATCTGGCATAATTTATTGCGAAGTCTGAATCCACATAATATCTCCGGCCACACCACGAACCGTGTTCAACAATGGTCGCTGGCATTATTTAATAATAATAAATCATCGGGACGGTCTATAAAATACGAGATTATATTAAACGAAATTATACCGGCCGACGCGTCGAAAAAACCCGGCCGTTTTTAGTTACAAATTAAACATCCACCAATCAATCTCGCGTTTTCGATAATAACGTCCCGTAATAACAGAGACAAGGACAGATACGGCCGGGCTTTATGTTCCGCTAACCCTAAAAATGGGCCGTAATTCCTGGACCGATGAAATTATGATCGTAAAGACGGCGAATGGTATTAACTTAATATTACGTCCAGTTGGTGGTTCGGGTACGGGGCCCCTTTTGTGCGACTGCTTCGGCTTTTTGTGCGGGGTCGTAAAATCGACGGATGTGGAATTAGGAGCCGTTTCGTGTTTCTCAGATCTCTGCTTACTAAAATGTATCGCCCCGGCGTTCTCGAATCGCATGCCCACAAGTATACACAACCAAACTTATATGGAATCACCCTGTTATTTGGAAAAAACGACTTTTAATTAAAAAAAAGTCGCTGAAAAGTGAAGAGCAGTTTTCCCAAAACAAGTTTATTACAAAAATAATATAAATTATTAAAGATTATTTTTATAATAGAACAGAAAATTAAAAGTGTAAATTTCTCTAAAAATAATTTTTATGTAACTGAGAATTGAACAACAAATAAAACGATTTTAACAAATCAATAATCAGTATTACCACCCCTGGCATTGATACAAGCTTGAATTCGACGAGGCATGCTTTCTATTAAGTTGTTAATTTCTTCTTCTGTAACATTCGCCCATTCCTCTAAAGCCGCTTGTATAAGTTGCTCTGCGTTACCAGGATTATTTTGACGAGCTCTAATTTTTCTTTTGATCCTATCCCACAAGTGCTCGATAGGATTAAGGTCCGGTGAACAAGAAGGCCACTCTAAAACAGTCACACCTTCTGTTTCGAAAAAATTTTTTGCAACTCTGCTGGTATGTGGAGGTGCATTATCCTACATAAATAGGAAATAATCTCCAAAAGCACCTCGCCAGAGCCTCACTACAGGTTGTAGCACTAGATCAACATACCTAGGCCCTGTCAGAGATTGTCTAATGGGAATTGAAGGAGGGTTCTCACCAAACATAATTCCGCCCCAAAACATTACAGTACCTCCTTTGTATTTAGGGATCGGTCTTGCAGCTTGGAGCCTAGCTTGCCTCCCTCTACCTCTTAAAATGCGAACACGCCGGTCGTCTGATCGTAGGCCAATTCTGGTCTCATCCGAAAAAAAGACATTTTTCCAATCTTCAATAGTCCAATTTTATGCTCTAAACACCAATTAAAACGGTCAACTTTATTTTGCCTTGATAGTTCTGGAACTCTTAACGCTCTTCTCTTGAATAATTCCCGAGCGCGAAGTCTTTTTCTGATAGTTTCGACAGAAACACTAACACCTGTAGCTTGGAAAAATTGCCTTTGAAGCTCTGAATGGGATACTGCGGGATTTCTCCTTGCTGTTTGGGCTAAAAAGCGATCCTGCCTTTCTGTAGTTTCTCTTCCACGACTTCTTCTCGGCTTATTCTTTAGGGCTCCTAACTCCAGAAACCTTGCATAGGTTTTTGAAACAACCCCTTGTGTAACCCCCACCGTTCTTGCAATCTGTCTTTGTGACATACCTTGTTCTGCCATGGTAATAATTCTTCCCCTCTGGACTTCCGATAACCCCACATAAGGCATTTTTTTAAACTTCGCAAAAAAACAAAATATAAATTCACTGCGACGTTCGAACGAAATGGTAAAATCGACACTGCAAAGCCAAATCTTATAAAGTGCTTATGAACCTAACTGTTTTTGTGAGTAAACACATGCACTTTTTATTTGCTTCTAACGAAAAAGATATCAAAATAATATTTCATCTCAATACTGGGTGATTCCATATAAGTTTGGTTGTGTGTATTTGTTTGACAGGCATCGACGATTTCAGATAACTTGTAAACATTGAAACCAGTGGACGCAATTATGGGAAGCACAAATTGATGTGTTCATTCGATTCTATTTTCTATTTCCAGAGGGGTGCCCCAAGGTATCATGTTAGGGCCCCTTTCAAAGTTCGTCACAGATATTTATAATAAACAGGACGCGTTCAGTTTCATTGTTAAACTTTTTCATTCTCACCAGATAGCAGCCATTTTAGGTATTAAGAATCACATCATTCATCTTCCTGAACACAAAAGAGACGGTTGACAAAGTTTCAATGCTCTCTACAAATCTTCTATGTCTCTTAATATCCCCCTCATTCCCTTTTCGGATTCCATTATTCACCCACAAATCTCGAAATAACCCAGCCACTCAAAATTTCCAAAGGATAAATAATCTCTGACGTTATCTGCCGGTGAAATCGTCATTGCAACCCTCATCCCGCTATTTATAAATCCGGACATCCAACTTTAAATTAGTGCGTTTCCGAAGGCTTAATTATCGAACCCATATGTTTCTAATGTGTTTTCGAAGCGCCCATGGCCCCGAGATCATTTCGTCGCATCCACTAAATCAATTTACGTGGGGCGCAGAACACATGTACCGTCTATTTTAATTGATTTTCGCGCCAGATCGATGCCGATCATCGTTTCCGAAAATAGGCGGCTCGAGCCACCCCTTTATTATCGTACAAGGCGATGGATTCATGGGGGATGCCAAAACCTACGCCTCAGCGGAAACGGGAATTTCTGTATCCTATTCCTACCACTTGAGACCGTTCAAGTCCAGCCGAAGACGGTTTAAGTAAAAACTCATCCTGAGCTACGAGGATGTATTGATATCTAGTTAGCCTAGAGTCTAGACCAGTTCCATGCATAAACAAAATATTGCGATACCATATCAACGAACAATAACTTATTAGAAGTGTCAGTGTAGAGTTCGACGTCAAAAAAGTAAACGAGAGTTAAGCTATAAATTTAGAAAAAAGATGTTCACCGAAATTGTAAAAATCAAAAAATTGGAGTATCGAGCCGTCATCAAGTACCTGTATTTGAAAGGGTTAAGAGGTAAGCAGATATACGAAGATATGCTTAATACCCTTGGTGATCAATGTCCTTCGTATGCGTCCATGAAAAATTGGACTGCAAGCTTCAAAAGAGGTAAATTTTCCATTGAAGATGGTGGCCGATCGGGAAGGCCAGTTTCTGTGTCAGTCCCCGAAAATATCGATGCAGTTCATGACATGATTTTATCAGACCGTCGAATTGGGCTAAAACGGATATCTGAAGCACTGAAGATTTCATACGAACGCGTTCATCATATTATAGTTCACGTCAATTTGGACATGAGAAAAATTTCTGCAAAATGGATCCCCAAATGTTTGAATGTTGACCAAAAGCGTGCAAGGGTAGAAGCATCGCGTTCGATCTGTGCTCGATTTGAAAACGATGTAGACTTCTTAAATCGAATTGTTACTATGGATGGGACTTGGGTACATGGTACATTTCTACGATCCAGAAACAAAGCAACAATCGATGGAATGGCGACACTCTGGTTCTCCAAGACCTAAGAAGTCCTCGTATCCTCGTATGTAAAGCAGGTTTGGATAAAAGCTTTCGAGAAGGATTGCTTTAGACGCTTGACCGAATAAGCTGATTGCTCAGAGGCTTTTGGAGAGCATTCTAGTGAACTTGGACGCAGGTGTTCCTCAGGGTTCAGTCTTGTCAACCACGCTCTTCTCGATACCTACATATAAACCATAACGTCAACTTCGTGGATGGAAGTCTTTCTTGCCTTCGTTCGCCAGTATCACTCATTTGAGCTCCAAATAGACCAATCATCGGTGAATGTTTTTCTCAATTTTGGAACATCCCCAAATTCCTTACAAATGTTCCAGTACAAGCGTCTAGAATACTCATTGTACACCGAACATGCACACAATGAAACGCGGATTACTCCCAAATTTATAGCCCACATTCGAAGACCTTTAATTCCAATCGATAAAAAATCCTTTGTGAATTCTTCTCAGAACCGTTGACCACCACGTAGCTGGCTACTAGGCCTTCTAAGGAGCGATTAGGTCTGCATAATTTATAATCAGTTCACAACTTGTTAATCTCCGAAAGTATAAATGTCAGTTCGAAAAATTTATATCCGAAAAGGAGGCTGCTGATCTAGCGGTTTTATATTAATCTATCAGAATGCCCGATAATGCTATTTAATAATAAACAATAAATGGTTATAATGTTGCAATATTGATGTTTACTACTTGATACTTTGTGTGGTCCAAGATACCAGTGGCGTACCAAATGTAAAAGGGGTGTTCTCAAACGCTGAACAAGATATTAATAGAAAATTGAAAGTTTTTTTTCACGTGGTATCTAATATCTCAATTTTACAAGATATTCAACAGAAATTTGGTATAGTATATGTTACAATTTAGCGTTTACACCATATGACATGCCACTTCGATTGCGAATCTACAGGATGATTTTTCTCTGGAACACTTTCCCTTGTTTTTCTCCAGAATTTTTTTTTCATGAACCACTGTTAGTTTGAAAAAATGTGAAAAGAAGCTTTGTTTTTCTACTGAACTTTACGTTCTCCTGTAGTTTTGTCTTATCAGTTACCGATTTCAAGAAAAAAAATTTGAACGATTCTCTCGAAACTCTCAGATAACTATGCAACGTTGTCCTCTCTACATAAATAGAGGTCGTAGTAATTACGTTATTATCAGAATGTTTATTTACTCTGGGGAAATAATGAATGCGAGGAAATATTATGTGAATTCAATGATTCCAAAGACGGGGGACGAATGTTGAAGAAACTTTTTTCTCAGTTAATACTGGAAATAGTTCGCGGATATAAACATGGTTGGAAGATTCAGTTATGCTATTTTCTTGTACGGAAATCCAGAATCGAGTGTTGAAATTTTACTGAAAAATAATGGACAGAATAGTTCTCACTTTGTGATAGTTCATTCGAAAAAAGAGTAGAAGTACTCGAATAACCCGACAGAAAAACTTCAAATAGACAGACCTATGGAATTCCCCACATTTGAATACCTTTTTGCACAACTTGAAATACTCCAGTATGAAAATGTACTGGTACTACGCAACCTGTGACACATTGGCAACGTCTCTGAGAATTATTTTGACGCTCACGATTGCCAAACTGCATCAGTTTTAAGTGAAAAAACATGATAAACCTAAATCTTGGCAAATCAGGATACTTTATGGAAGTAAATGGAGTATAGGTATAAAAAATAGACTCACCCTGTATTCTTAATGCATGGAAAATTTCTCGTTTTTTGAGAAGAAAATTTAGTTTACGAATAACGACCATCAAAAAAATCAAAAATTTTGGACTCTCACGAAAAAAATCGTAACATCTAAACTGATCGATGGAGATGGATGAAAGTTATACAGGGTCTTTCACGAGGAACCTCACCCATATTTATACGGGAAACTACTGAACGTATTTTCATGAAATTCAGCACTTATAAGTATTTCACGATGCTGATGAACACCATTTTTTTATTGCAGAAATAGATTCCTCAGAAAATTTCAAGTTATTTTGATGTAACATTTTTCAGTTTTGGTTGGAAAAGTCTCTCTGAGCGGGAAAATTCGAAAAAAAAATCGAAAATAGAGCTCCGCTGAAACAAGAATAACTTGGAGGTTTTTGGATGGAAAATTTTCATTTTTGGGATTTTTCAAGATGTAAGATTGATGTATCCACTTTAAAAATCGAAATCGCGATTCATGATACAGGGGGTGAAAAAATCGCTTTCAAAGTTAGGGATGACAAAATCGTGAAAAATCAATTTTTTCAAATCAGAACCCCATTTTTTTATGGCAGATATTGAATCTACGTTAAAAAATAATGTGAGTGTATGCATCACACCCTTGCCCTAAAGTGGATATTAACTCAGAAAATATCCATTTTAGGGCAAGGGTGTGATGCATACACTCACATTATTTTTTAACGTAGATTCAATATCTGCCATAAAAAAATGGGGTTCTGATTTGAAAAATCCCAAAAATGAAAATTTTCCATCCAAAAACCTCGAAGTTATTCTTGTTTCTGCGGAGCTCTATTTTCGATTTTTTTTCGAATTTTCCCGCTCAGAGAGAATTTTCCAACCAAAACTGAAAAATGTTACATCAAAATAACTTGAAATTTTCTAAGGGATCTATTTCTGCAATAAAAAAATGGTGTTCTAATTTGAAAAACGGAAGTTGACGGAAAAACCGGAGGTGCTCATGCCTTGAAAATATTTTAGATTTCATCAGCATCGTGAAATACTTATAAGTGCTGAATTTCATGAAAATACGTTCAGTAGTTTCCCGTATAAATATGGGTGAGGTTCCTCGTGAAAGACCCTGTATATGTAATTCCATTCAAAAAGACTCCATTAATCTATAAAAAAAATCAGCATACGTCCAGTGCAATTTTTCAGGAAGATACACCCTTACAAGAATGACTAAATTTTCGGAAATTTTACACAAAAATCGTGGCTTTGCTCGAGATAGCTGTAAAAAAATTTTTTCGAACTTGAAAAATTTAATTAAGGAACACCTGTATAGCTTTTCATACAGAAGTGTCCAGTTTGCCGACCCGGTACATATCAACTCATCTCGTCGAGTGGAAGATGTCGATTATAATTCCCTCCGAGTCGTTACCCAGATTTATAAGTGTTGGATGTCGATATTCCCCGTAATGCAAGAGCAATTACAGTCAAGGCGATGCATACCACGACAAGGAAAACAAAGCCGCGAAAGCAGCCCGTCAACATCAATAGAATTCAATCGCAACCCGACATTACAGTGTGAAAGTTACCCTTTTATTAAAAAGGAACGACTGAATTAAATTGCAGTAATTTATCCGTTCGAATGTAGAGGTTTCATCTCCAGACAGTTTATTAAGAGCTTGATATTAAAATATAATAACACCTACGTCGTTATATGTCACAGCAACATTCTGTTGGGCCACGGGAGTTCAACACATACAGCTAACATTTAACACCCCGGCATGACGGCCTGCATACGTTGAGCACTAACTGCTCAACGGATGGAATGTAAACATTGGTCGAGAGGTGAACGAGACCTGCACCAGAGGATCTACGTGAATTGATCGCCGTATTATTCATTCTGTCGTTGGGAGTTGTTTTCAGAAATCCTACGAAGTCTTCGTCTTGTTTTAGTCAATCATTTCACCAATTTATTTGTCATCAGAATGTTCTAATATTCTGTGATCCGATGATGCACTTCCATCTTCGATATCTATGAAGGAACATCGATAAAGACCACCTCCCTCATCTGTGATTCAGGATATAGAAATGTACAAAAATTTTTTTAAATAGAAGAGAACTTAAAACGTCAAAAATTGTACGTCGATATGACATAGATGCATAGATTCATCTATGATTTGACATATTGACATCAGTGTTGCCTTATCTCAAAACTAAAGTAGCAATGCAAAGAAAACATGATCTTTTACAGGATATAGGAGATCTACTGGAGCTATTTCTCTCAATGACGTTTATTTTGTCGGGTAGTGTAGGCGCGCGGAGCATTTCTCGTCGTAAACAATTCCAAATCGACTTGGACTGTTGTGCGAATGCCACCTTCGATAAATCAAAAACTTGCGTTCCAAGTTTTATTAATGGCGATATTACGTTCATCGCCGTTATTTATATCGCCGGATTACAAATTGAGGCAAATCCAGGCGATTTATAGGTCGGTCGGAATTCTAGACAAAAATTTCGTTGTTTGAATATAAAAAGTTTTTAATATAAAATTACGAGACGATAGCGAGTGGGCGTTTGTCGGAACTGATTAATCGTCACGGCGTAAATCTGTCACATTATCGACTTCATGTGTTGTTTCTTGGTTAATCTGTGAGCTTGTTTTTTGACAGCCGTTCAATTATCCGTTGTTGGTTCCGGTTGTGAATAAGTAAATTAACATTAAACGAAATACAAAATGTTTGAGATGAAAGCGAATTTTTGGGTAGTTCACCAACGCTGCTAAAAATCGTCTAGTATAGTAATAACCGTATGGAAATTTTTTTTTCGCTGTAGACATTGACCAAAAATTTGTGTAAAATTTTTGTAAACATTTCTTCAACGAAATTCTAAGAAAATCGAGTACACTGAAGGAATGGAATGCTGTTGGACAACCAAGAATGGAAATCGCAAAGTTTGCAAGTTTTCCGCCATTTTGGATTTTTTTCTTCGAAATTCTTGACCACATACCGATTGCGCACCAAGTGGTAGAAAGGTGTGACTAGAAGTACACAATATTCCTCAGAATATAAGTTTTTTGTATATGTCCCGTTTTCGAAGCATAAGCGTGATTATGCTTTATTTTTCATTGTATTTTTCTCTTTCATGAAAATTGTTTTTCAAATGTCTACATTCTTTACAAAGTATGTCCCATACTTAAATGTGGAATATCTCAAGAACAAAGCGAGTTAGATATAGGGCATTCTTCGTATGAAATGTAGACATTTGAAATAGTTATTTAATCAACTAGTTTATTAATGACAGCGATTAATGGTCGAAATATTTTAACGCGTGAGCGGAGCGAGCGTGTTAATGTTTGAGACCATTAATCGCTGAATTGATAAACGAGTTGATTACAAGATTTTTCCGTCGACCTCATCACGAATTGAGTATGAATTCTCGATAGAAATGAATTTTTATTTTGCATAATAGATAAAATCTAACATAATGTGAATTTCTATGTTCATTTCGATATATTCATATTTATGCTCCCTATGGAACAATTCGAAAAATTCATAGAGGGAATATTGGACATGTTGTGACATTCTGAATAGTTCACATTGAGTTTGCATTTATATCATTACCTATGATATCCCATAAGGAACGTGTGGAAAAAGTGGAGGTTGAAGTATTATCTACTTTGCAACTTGTATCACCTGAAATTTCTTCTGCAGTCTATTTTATTTTGAATGGAGTTGTCAATATACCCTTCTGTGACAGAAGTTGATTTCCAACCAAGCTCGATAGCGCTCTGACTGAATATTTTATGTTAGGTTGCCATGACAATCATGCATTTATAAGAAATCATGCATTAAAATAGGTCATTAATGGATGATTTCGAGTGCGTTAAAATGAGCTTTTATTCTATGGTCGACGGAAAAACGAATTTCAGGGTGTTCCATTTGAAAAAATCGAGTTATCGCATATTTAATTTGAGTAAATTAGTAAACTTATATCAGACACTCTGTATGAAAAAAACTCCAGATGTGTACCGAATGATGAAGCTGATACCTTAAGCTTACTACTATAAAAATTTCCTTTATCTAGAGTGAACACAGCGGTTGCTATAAGAATTTTGATGAACCCCTTAAAACACTTAAAATTTCCTGATAATACGAATTATGTGGCAACGTCGTAATAAAATTTGAAAAATGAGGTTTGAGTGTGAAGGTCTTGTTGTCCCCGAAAGAATTATGCCATGAAATACAGGGTGTTCTATTTGAAAAAACTACATATTTTTCCGTAACTTTTTTGACGCACCCTGTATATGTAAAATTATTTTTAGTTTGTAGATTCTTGTCAACCATGCATTATAATTTTTTTCCATACGGAGCTATTTTAGCCGTACGCCTTACTGACACACCCTGTATTATATTCGCCCTGTTTTTCGTGAAACACCCTGTATATTTGATGCTCCATGAATTTTGCCCACTAAACATGGGCATCATCTCCTCGGTCACAGCCTAAAATCCGGTCGCACCTTCCGAAAAACAAGCAGTCGTCCCATTTTTGGACGCCTTCGGCGTCGACAGCTCCAGGTGAAGCATTTCCACTCAGACTTGAACAGCCGACATCCAATCCATCGACGCTAAACATAAATACGACACGAATTTTACGGCGATTTTCCACCGATCGCGATGATTCTATCGAGAAAGCTGTGAAACGAAATCTTTTGTTTTTACAACATTGCGGCGCGGCTTTTGACGTCGCGCGTTTGTTTACACGCGACCGAACAGATCAAAGTTGCGGTGCCCGTTAATCCAGTATCAAAGGAACTATCATTTAATGAATTGAGACTTTAGTACAGGATACAGTTGGATCTTGTCCACGGTATCCTTTCATTTCACTTTAATAATATTTTGATATGTTTATAGCGAGTGGAAACAAAAAGAATCGCAAGATGGCGCTATTTTTAGCCGGGCGAGATTCTTTGATTCCGGTTGACAGAGCCCAATTGTCTGCTGTCCACTATAAATAAGAATTAATTGTCCAAATATTACTTATCCTTGGCCGTTAAATTCCGCTATTAAATTCTTGTTCTCGGCGATAAAATTATAAGCTTGGTGTGCAAAACAAATTTTATATCGTCGCATCCCAATAAAAACGTGAATTATGTGGGGAATGTCGGGATTTTTCGTATCATTTCATTCTTTAAATAAAATCCAGTTCTGGTCTGGTGACACATGGATTATTGGGTTATTCGAGAAGATTCGATATCGAATTTTCATCAAATTCCAGTCTATGCACTATTTACGAATTTTTCTCTGATGTAGGTTCAACAAACTGCGTAGAATATAAGGCGTTGCCACATCGTATTTCATGGCTTTAGACGGCTGTGGTCAACAATATATAGACCATAGAAAAGAATGGTAGCTATCGAAAATGAATTTCCGAATCACAGATCCTTTTATAAATGTCATAGAAACCTCGAAAAAGAATCAAACTGACAATACCGTGAATTAACTGTATGGCGGCAAATTCAAACGCCCGCAGTTCTTATTTCTCGATTTACTAAAGAATCCTGGACCAAAAATGTTTCATAACTATCTTGACTGCACACTTCATGAGTTAATAATGTTTTCTCCCAAAATTTGACGTCGCTGGACAGTGATAAATGTCTTTATTTTGGACGCTTCATTTCAAGTGAAATCTTGTCGATGCGAGGACTTTGGGGACGCCCTGTATGGGCCGGGGGCGAATCGAGTGCTAAAATCCCGATTCGAATTCCCCCAAATCAATCGTTGACACGGTACATCCGGTCGGTCTGTAGGCATATGTTTGCCAGTTGTGCATTTCGTACTATAAATTCTACCGAAATAAAACATGGTCAATAATCGTGAAGCATTCTTGTCGGCTCTGCGCCATCAACGCAAATTCTGAATGAACTTATGAAACGAGCAGCTGAGCTCGAGTCTGAGATTATTTATAAATGATTGTTATGTGTTGGTAAGACACTTTGCGCGTTTTTTCCTTTGAGGCGACTTGATTCAATTTTATCAAATGATAAGAGAAATGACAAATGGGTTGACGTTTTTGTTATTGGACACTTAGCGTCCATTATAGATAATTTTTTATGCAACCCCATTTTTTTTATACCATTTATCAGGTGAACTAAGATAAGAAAGCTTTGAATTAATTTTAATTGAATTCAGTGCTCTCAAAAATCGATATTCAAATAACAGCCGCGACTATAGTAGTCCAGCAGATCCGTACAGATGTGTCCAAGTCGTCTATCCACCTTCAAAGTAGTGCCCCACTTGTAAAAAATGAATGATTTCAAAACGAAATTGGTATGGTGCAAGGTGCAAGCTAAGCCCTTTGTTTAAAATTCAATCAATCTTATCTCCATGGCAACGTGTTTTTCGAAGACTCACTTTATCCCTGAAGTCGACAATTTGTTGTTTCTTGTACCCCCTATAGGGGTTATAAACTATAGGTGGCTTATTCCGTCTGAGACTTGGATTAACCAATATACGGTATAGGTACCTGAAATATGTATTATTGTATTGTCTGAAGTTCTGTCTGATTTCAATGGGGCTTTTTCTTGAAATCGAAAAACCGGCGGGAATAATGGTGAGGATTCGTCTCGTTTGAAAGCTTTTAATTTGATTGTCTGCAGATACCTAGGATTTCCTAGAAACTGGTCATAAACTTAAATTTTACTCGGCTTACTTGCTGGTAGTAGAAATCAACCTATTCACTTCTGATAATACTGGAATAAGCAGGCGTTTCCTTGTTTTTTATTTATATTGAAAATATCATTGGCATTAAGAGGAATAATAATAGATTTCATTTTTTAATCAAAAACGACGCAGAGGAAAGAATCGAGAGACCTTTTCTGTTTGAAATTGACCGAAATTGACAAATATGGATTATTGTTCGAATGAAATCAATGGCTTACTACTTTAATTTTATATAAATACAAGCAGGCCGTCCCAGCTTCGCCCGGGTAGAAATTTGTTTCACGCGGCGGTTTAATCTTCAACACTTCAACCTGCCATATCTTTTGATATACTCGTTGTAATTGTATGATGTGAAGGGCAATTTCGTTCTAAATTAAATACTGGGGATAAATAACGTATTATGTTGGATGAAGATCAATACCCAATTCATAAAAACACTCTTCCAAATAGTGCATAATTTTGGAAAACATCTGATTACCATAAACAGGTAATAGCAAGTCAATCTTGAGAGATAGATATATGCTATAGCGGACTTTTTTGTAGAACTATTTAAGAGGTACATTTCCGTCATACATTGTATCCACGTAAGTCTTACGGTTTTTGCAGCGCACGTGAAAATAGCTGATTATGGCTGATTTTTTTGTAATTATTGAAGTTATAGTAGGTATCCTTCGGGTGAAAAGTATAGCCTATGTCACTCAGGGATAATGTAGCTTTCTAAGGGTGAAAGAATTTCTGAAATCGGTCCAGTAATTTTGAGCCTAGTCGTATCAAACACACAAAAATACAAATCTTTCCTCTTTATAATATTAGTATAGATATGCCATTGTCCGAATTATTGAAAACTTTCTATCATTTCTTTGAACAAATGAAATATTTATGAACCAAAAATAGTTTTGAACTTATATCGTTCAATTCCAATCAGAAAAGGTCCCTCAGTCTTTGCTCTGCGACTCATGGTTTTTGAGTAAAAAAAAAAGAAACTGATGTTCTGATGTCGAAGACATTTCATTTCAGAAATACATTGAGATGCTTAATGAAACTCACTGCATTTGTGGAATTTATAACAGGGCATATTTCTCATCATGACGAATTTTTCAACATCACCAGTGGCGTGCGTACGGTATAAGCGGGGTTCGCCTACATGCATGTTCGCATTCTCGATTATCTCTGGAATGGTGATTAGTAGGAAAAAATTGTTCGAACAAATTAAGTAGACAATTTTATGGTCTACATAACTTTTATCCCAACTATTTTCATGATAACTCTCACCGTTTATGAGAAAAATGCAAAAGACGATATTTCCGAGCTTTGACCTTGAATTATTTTTTTTCAACGCACATTAGGTCATTGGCGACCTTTGGTATTTTTTTATTGTATTGTACCGAAATGCAGCTCTCGTTGTGAATTGAAATGTCGATTTTGGCCGGTCCACCAGAGAAATAATGACGGTACAAGTACAGAAAATCGGAAAACCTCCCCCAACACAACCGTTAAGCCGCCTTCACGCCTATTTATAGATAAATGATTGGATCTTGTGCCCACTCTACTCGAACAAATTTATCTATCGATAAGAAGTATTGGCGGTCTTTACCCAGAACGGCGATTCTCAATAGAGGAGGCTAAATCGGCCTGACCACTTCATTATGTCGCTGATTGAGTCATTTACTCTCCCCTATGAGATTAATACATGTGTGCGAGGTTGTGGATGAGTGTGCAGCAGCCGTTCAATCCCTTTCCTTTCCCCTGGAACATGCCGCAATTTATTCATTTAATAACTTGGGGTTTGCTGGTCCTCAGCACAAGCTGAAGGGGCTGATATGGATTTATGAGGCTGGACCGCATTTTTCTGAGATCTGGATTGATAAAACAACCTTGGAGAAAAAATTGGGCCAGTTGCTCGAATCTGTAGATAGAAAAATGGACCGAGCACCGTACTTCTTTCCGGACTGGTCGGAAATACTGTGGTCGGTTCTCGGAAAGTCGTCGCTGCCAAAATCCTAATTGAATCAATCGACACAACGGAACCCATGTCCCATTCAAGTCCGCTACGACCAGTTTTGCCAGTTAATGAACTTGAAAACGCCCGCTTGTCTCGCGAGCAGTCAAAACAAACCTCAATAATTTTCAGAGCTGTGGTGCGAATATCATTATTGGTCGAATCAAACACGTGATGTTAGCGAAAACAGACCTAATTTATTTCGTCTACTCGAAGCTGAAAAGGGAATCATTGCCGCTGGAATTTTTAGAGGTGTACATGATCTGCTTGAAATGAATTTATTTCCAGTTGTAATATCCCTACAATATTGATGATAGACAAGAATATCTTATGATAATCGAAAGCTCGTTCCTTCTCTTGAACTTGAGAACATTTTCTGACAAAAAAATTCATAACGAAACCATTCATTTAGCTATTAGAAGTACATACAGGGTGGCCAGATATACATGGTGAGTCTTTGATTTGTACATATATTTGAACTGTAGATTCGTGAGGCCAAAAGAAACCTTTTTTTCATTTTCCATTTTTTCGAATTCGGCTCTGTTAAAAAGATATAGCCATTTGAAACAAAAATTGGGCTTATTACGTTCCTGATACAATTCTCTGGAATTGATTCAAAGTCCATATTTCTTGATTGAAATTGAGTTTATACATTTGGGGAATACTCAAGTACTAACCTTATTGGAATAAAAATGTTGCAAACACGATAATTTCAACAAAAACAGTTAGTTTCATCGGATTATATCTGCAACTAAAAAGCCACATTTCTCCCACCAAAACAAGTTCCTTCTTCGATTTTTCTGCAGATTAGTTTGTAAACACTAATAACATATTTTCCTCTAAATTCCCAAACAATCACATGAAGAGAGGCTTTTCATTCAGATCATCAGAATTTATTATTAAACAACCTAACCTAATCTATTTTGTATCCGTTCTGTGAATATTTGCACAGAAATTTTAAGAAGATGTTGTCAGCTTGCTGATATTTTCATCGAGGTTAAGGATTTTTTACTTCACATAGTATAAATATCTATGAATTCTGCCATTTCCATCAGAGATCGACTTCGCCGCGAAATTTCACGACGCATGCGTATAGCGAAAACCGTTGGAGGCGCTTCCAACTATAAACAAACTGTAAACATTATGTGAAGTAGTAAATACATTCAGCGAATTATTGTAATAATGTGATTATTATGTGAAGTGAATTGATATAATATAAACCGTGTAGTGTCGAGTTTATAAAATTGCAAGAGGATATTGTTTAGATAGAAACATCGCCACAGATTATCAGGTATCATGTAAGTTTTCATTAATTTCAATTTAATACGTGGTTTGTATCGGCATTCATCATTCATATCCGAATTTTGTATTTCATCGACATTTAACTTCAATATGGACCGGTAACAATAAATTTTTAATAGAAACTGTGCGTATCAAATGCTCCTTGGTATTCAATTTTATCTCCCACATTTGTGGGATTTTATTATTAAAATATCTCTACATCAACGTTTTTCATCATTTGAATTTAAGACTCGACAAAGTTGATAAATAATCGGACAACATTGTAAACTCGTTTAAAGACCAGAGAAGGAATATTATTCGATGATATTTAATTCAGAGAAGCATTCAGATTATTCTTGAAATTAATGATTTTTTCGTCAAATTTTTTTGGGTAAAATTGGAAATAACTCGAAAACGACGCGTTTCATTGAAAAAACATAGAAATACTTTTAGTTTCTTAAACGATTGATTCTTTCGAAAATATGAACCTTTTATTTTTTTAAAGTGGTTTTATGGTGTTTTTGCGTGCATTGATGAGTCGACTACCCTGTAACTTTCATACGAGAGATATTGAACAAGTTTTGATTGAGGAGTATGCACTATGAATAGAGTAACCAATGAATCAAAATTCTGTTCTTTAGAAATAACGGTTACGAAGATATGGATAATACCTAAATTGTTTTTTTCATGAATTTTCGACACCCTGTATCTTTCAAAGGAAACCGAATTTTGAAAAATGGCATAGGAAGAAAGTGTTCCGTTTGAATAGAGGAATCTACAGTTAAAATATATGTACAAGTCAAAGACTCACCCTGTATAACTCCTAAACTATATAAGAGATAGAGAAAAATTAATATATTTGTCATTTCCTCTTTTTTTCGAAAAACATAAATTGGTGAAAACCCCAAGTTGCTATGGCGCCTAGTTTCTGAGCTACAGAGATTTTGGTATTTGGTCCATTATTATAATTGACTATAACTTCCGTATTTTTGGATCTATATACGCTCTCGAAATGAACACATCTTTCGGGCACTTTTTCAACTGCTTTTCAACGGTGTTTTTTTTTCCAAATGGGAACCATAATGGGAAATGATATATCAAATCGACCTTTTTTCAACGATTTGACATTGTCAAAAAAGTACCACATGACCCACCTCTCTATTAAAAAAATTTAGAGGGTTGAAGGGGATGGCACAGGGTGCAACAAAAATCCTTCAAAAATGCATAAAAATTTGATGAAAGTGAAATAAAAATTGACCTGTTTCAGGATTTTGTTGCCAAATATTTTTCTTCTGAGAAAATGAATTTGATCCATAATTTTGACGCGCACTGTATATTTTTGATTCGATAACAGCGACGAGAAGAACGTGAAAGTGGAATTTCCCAATATGGGCCACCACGTATCATTACTTACGCCGTACATACGGGGTGTTATCTGGAGGGTGTACAGCGTTTAAGCAGCCATTACAGCGTTCATTAGGCCTCGAAATCAAAGCACACCGGTGTGTAATTATAAAGTATTTACAGAGGAGGCTAGAGCGGGTGAGCGGGGCCCTGTAATTCATCACACGGACAGCTAATTTGCGATTCGTATTATCATATTTGAACACGGGTTGACTGGCCGTTTAGCTAGAGGTGTAGGACGATATAATCTAATATGTCGATTACTTCTTACTCCTATGGTATGATGCTGGAGATGAGTTTCCTTCCAAAATACCATTTAGTCTCGTTTTATTTACCATTGGAGCATGGCTAGAAGGTGTCTGTAACACCTCTCAATTCCCCCCTCTGCTGTTATTGACCATGAGCGTTGAAACGTAAGAGGCGAGTATGGTAGGTTATGGACGAACGTGTCTCGAGTTTTCATGTCTTCTTTTTGCTTCCATCACCGTTCGCTGGGAAGTGCGAATAAGTAATGATATTTGACAGGTTCAACGGAAAACTGCCAGTGTTTACCTTCAGAAAACGCCTTAAAGTTAATCACGACAATTCTTAGTTGATACCTCTGAAAGAGACCACAACATCTCATTCATAAATTCGAGAATGGGCATTTCCAGTTATTTTCAGAAAAAACATATTTTAACATATTGGATTCTCACGTAACTCCTGATTTTTTTTTTAATTTTTTGTTCATCGATTTATACCCTTACAAAAATATTGAAAACTCAAAAAGAATCTACCGAATTCAAACGATCAGAAGAAGCGGGAAATCGTGTGACGTCAGTGGCTAGAGAGATTTTTGAATGGTTGTACTCATCATGACGTGCTGCTGATATAAAAATGACAGCATTGCCAAATCACAAAAAACGAATTAGCCTGAAAAAGCCCTTGCTTTCACTTTCCTAATAATATCATAATATACCTAATGTTGATTTTGGATGTTTTTCTTTTATCATCATGACATTTTCATTTGTACTCCATAAAGCTTCATAATATCATTCAATTTACGACCTCCTAATTGAAGATAAAGAGGGTTCAAGTAAGCAGATAGGTGAGAAATTCAATTAAAAGTCTACACAGGTTAGAATTGGTATATATAGGCCAGTCTTCTAATTTAGGAAGCATTAATAATTATTTTCATTTTGAGAAGTGCAGATTAGTGGTAAGAACAATTATAGATTTGGCAACTGTGTATAGTCGTCAGTCGTTGACGTAACCTAGGAGTATAGAATATAGAGTATAGAATACTCCTAGACTTAACTGTAAGAAACGCCATTCTATAGTACGCAGAGAAGACGTCGAAATGTCGAATAATGACAAATAAGAAGGTTATGTTTTTATTTATATTTTGTAGGCGTGGTTGCCACATCATTATTTGTATTTTCAGAGAATGAGTATTATATCAACTTTAATGAAAATTAAGTTGTTATATGACGATGTTTCAAAAACATTATAGTGATCACATCAAATATAATACGATTACTGAATATATTTATGAATAAATTCAGAGATTTTACAAAGACTTGACAACAGCGGCGTGTCTCTCAGGGAGACAAAGCCCAGAGTAACTGAGACTCTCAGTTACTCTGGGCTTTGTCTCCTCCATCATAAACTTCAACCAATCATATTACAAATTGAACCACTGAAGTCACAGCAGAGGGACGTTTGAATTCACACGTGTTGATATCACATTTTCAATATCGAATAATCATTTCTTCAAAATTCAGAGTAAATAAATGGTTACAAATGTGTTATAAACTGCCCTTCATTACGTCATGTGAAGAAAAGTGCATATTTTGAAGTACTGGAAATCCCCATTGGTGAAGCCAAAATTCAGTCTTCAATGAGTTAATGAGTACCTATGGGATGAAGATAGCAGAAAGTACAGCGGAATCATTTTAAACTGCCGTGGCAACATTGCAGAATCTAACTTTGAAAGGTCCAGTGGCGTGGTGTTATTGGTATTGAAGAATAGTTATAAAATTACAAGTGAATTTAGTCACGCACAAATGAGTAAACGAATTTCAATCTGAAGAACTTTTCATTTTGATTGACAGTTTATTTATTAGGAAATGCGAAGAACGTCACAACGTAACAAAAGTGTCTACTACATTTTGAGTCCTTAGTAGTACAGTTACCCAGTTAAGTTCTGATGATTCTGAAAATTGGCTTCACTATTTGTTATTGAAAGGCACGTCTCTTTCTGTAGTCTAAGGTTGATACTAATAAATGCACACGAATCAAAATTTTTTATAGACTCTTCATTATTCAGATCACGAAATCGAAGAATCATCTTGGAAATTCAACCGGAAATTGATAAGTACAGAAGTTCAGCTATCAGCTCCCCACCCGAATCCGTCGTTTCCAGGTTTTGATATATCTGCTAGGGACAAGAGGTGTAGATCTAATTTTAACCTCTAACCCCTGTCAATGCGCTCGAGATTATGAGATCTAGCCAGCTGTTCCCCACATTTGGCAGGAGACTTGATTATCCAAGCCGCCTCGTGATGAATTGGTTCCCGATTATTTAGTTAATTCATTAATTTACCCCAAACAGTTTGGCAACTTCCTTCCTCTCAGGAGTACGATTAGGAAAGACATTAAGGTTGCTGAACGAATCGCACCATAATTGTGGTTTATGAGCAACTTTTTGCCAACTTTGGTTACACGATTGTTACACCTTTTTTGGGGCTCTCAAATGTCTTCATGAAGAAATGAAATTTTATATTGTTCTGTTGCTCAAACCGACCCTTTGGCAGCGCAGTCTTGCCAGATTTCTTTTCATCTCACAAATTGTTTCTTTTATTGATGAAAATTAAAGGTTGTTTTGTCGAATATTCCAAACCCTTTTTTCTTCGCATGTTGAAAACTCCCCCATACATGTATGTAGCTCTTAATGTCCTCCAAACTACAGCCATAAATAATACACCTTCAGCGGTTCAAAAATAACTATTCAATTCGGGTAAATCCACATCTTAAAAAAGTTGTTTTGACTATAAAATCCACGAAAAGGTTAATCTTGGTTTCCTGCTTTAAGACCGAACGTTTCTAAGAGACAATCTTGAACATTTTTAGGAGTGTTGTGCTTTTGAATTCGTATGCAATGAGTCATAACTAGAGAGAACAAAGTTGTTGACAGTCTAGAACAATTTTGACGCATCTACTCAGGTACCTACAGGTAGAAAATTGGCGGGAAGATGAGGTTTACGACAGAATTGCAAATTCTCAAGAAACTGTTGTAAGATTGACTTGAGTGACTCGGAAATTTTAGGATAAATATCAATACATTTTTTTTTTTATTATTATTCTTTGTGAGGGTAATTGTCAATCATATATTTTACTCTGGAATATATTGTTGATGATTAGATGACTATATGGCTGTATGTTTATTTCCCGAATATCTAATCGGATTAGAATTCAGTAGAAGTTTCACGAATGCAAGAATAAAAAATACTTCTAGAAAAATTAATATTTCAAAAACTGAAGAGGAACTCGAAAAAGCAGTTATATAGTTTCAAGTATCTACCTGTTGAGATGTACAATGCTGTTTGTTTCTGGGAGATTTTATGAATCAGCCCTGTACAGGTAGCAAAACTTGCTTGAAGATAACCTTGAGTTAAATCCTTGACAATCATGCAGACTTTCAAGAAATTATAGAATTTCTACTAAGCATAATATGAATAAATTTTACACATTTCTTTTTAAAACATTTTATATAATTCGTGTTTTTTTCTGGTAAATTTCCAGTAACAATTTTGTTTTGTTGCTATATTTCTTTTTCGTTCAATTTTGTTCGCGCATCAATTAAATAATTCCCTAAAAGATATTATTACTTATTCCTTTTATATGAAATCATGAGTAGTGCAACATTTGGAGACCCATTATATGAAGTATCTGAAAAAATGCAAATCAATTCTCGAACAAAATGAATAAAAAATAAAAAACTATACAGCAAATAAATTATAAATGAAAATCTACCAGCTGAAGATAAACAAAGTTGGAAATATGCACAAATGTGTGGAAGGAAATATGAACCTACATAAATTTCGTCTATAAAGAAAGTAAAAATGTTAAAATCAGAAAAATTGCCCCATAAGAAATAACGATTACATCTGGTTGAAGCAGAATTTCTTCATATTTAAAATATCAAGGAAACGAGTAACCAGAAAGCCAAAAACCAGGTATATTCTTCACCGGGGTAAAACCTAACGGCCAATCACGTCGAGATGTCAAGAAAGATGCGCAATAAGGCCCATTATCCTGGTCTAGGTTTGCGACCCACATGCACTTAAGTCCCCACCATTGGATGCCGAAGTCACATCGTCACTCGATATGCCTTTTGGGTGTACTCGACTATTTTATATTTGCGGATAAAATATTCCGTTGCTGTGAATCTTCGATGGTCATTTGCATCCCCTCCTCATCCACTCTGTGTACCTGATAATTATCGAGGTGGTGTAAGGGAAGAATAAGAAGTAGTTAGATTTATGCTGATGCAGTGTAGTTCGGATCAGTCGAAGTGAAGGATTCCGCTAACGGATTGCTAAGTGTCGATTTGTGATTGTGGGTGTTTATTTGTGTACCAATATGGAAGAGCCTATGGAATTGAGCATGAGCTCTTCTACCACGGAGAGGGTCACTGAGTCGAGGGCTGATAAGGTTAGATCCTCTATCGATTTATTTAATCAGAACTCGTATTTAAAGAAACCTGCTTATATTTATTTTATCTTCTTTATGGATTTCCAAGGTTATTGATGTTTATTATTTTCGATTCCTTTATGTTGTTCGAAGAATGTTTTTGACTTATCATAAAATTCTTCAATACGTAGTTTTCATTCCTGAAAATCGTAACTATTTATCATTATTCAGGGCTTTATTTATGTCTTCATTCTTTATTTATAGGTTATTACTCACTGTGCTCTGGAGGTGAGTACATCTGTGGTTTCGTTATGTTTCATATGAAAATTAAATAATTAAATGATAGGGGGTGAACTCAACAATCCTTATTAAATGTCTTTCAGATTGCTCGAATTTTTGTTTTGAAGAACTAATGCCAGGAAAAATATCTTGTGAGAAATCTACTCACATTCAAACAAATTCTACTCATTTTATATAACCTCAAAAAGATTATCTCATCGAAGTGTGTCTGATTAACAAAAATAATTTTTATTACTATTCATTATTCATTGTCTTCATTTTTCCAAAAATTTTACTCTTTATTGATTCTAAATTGATTCAGGAGTTCATTTGAAAAGAAAACCTCCGGAAAAAAGTCAATTATAAAAACCAGATTCAGGATTCTTTGATCTATTATTTTTATTGATTTAATTAATGATATAGTTTCGGAATTGATCATAATCAATAAAAAAATGTCGGCATGCAATAGATTGAACTATCATTATATTCTGTGAAGGATTTTGGCGGAAAATTGTTGAAATATTGTACCTACATGTTTCCATTTTATTACGATTATTATTCATAATCATGTTTGTTCAACCTGTTTATTCTGTCGTGATTGAACTCATTGGTGTATTTTATAATGAAGCAAATATTTTTTAGCGGAAATCTTAAATATTTTTTCAGATTGTTCTCGGATTCAATATTTATTTTATCGCCCTCTTCTTTTCTTTTTAAACTTTGTGAGGATCATTGTTTTTTGTTGTGATATTTAATCAACCTACAACGAATCTTGGTAGCACCTATAAAGAGCTGTATACGATGGTTGTGGAGCTGTTAATGAAACAACTATTAACAGACGTGTTAGAATTCATCACTTGATTTAAAACACATCATAAAGCATGGCCCACACAGGGCGACTGATGATTTCGAAGAAAAGCGCGATAACGGGTTTCCCAATAAGGGCAATATGTTTAAGAATTGAATACAAAATGCTTGAGTTGTGAGAAAAATCAATGGCGGATTTGAGGAGGGGGGCTGTGGGAACCCCTTCGAGATCGACAATAAACCCTTGATGGATTTCTAATATTCCAATTTCAGACAAATAATCATTATTTCATTATCTTCGTATCAAAAATATCGAAATAATCTAATAAGGACTCGGCATTTTCAAACTGCAAGAGAAAAATTAAAAGTTCAACACTCTGTATACAGAGTGGCCACTTTTTTGATTGGATTGTATTGGTAACTTTTAAACCGTAAGAGTTAGAGGGTCGATCAAATGGAGAAAAAGTTGCATTCATAGAAGCATTGTCAAGCAGTTTAAACAAATCGAGATTATCAGGGCCGGTTATTGAGATATAATAAGAAAAGTAAATTCTGTCAATTTGATTTTTCTTTTTTTCCCAGTTTATTTCAAATATCATCAAAAAATTTTACAGGAAATTTTTATTCGACAGTAAATTATCCTCAAATTGACATAAGCAGATTTCATATCCAACGTTTCGTACTCTCTGGGCCACCCTCAACCTCATTTTTTTCAATACGGGCCTGCATATTTTATGACACTTTTCGAAATAACTTTTAAGGCTGCTGAATTCAACGATATATCATACAATGTAATTTCTTCTTATGTTTTTTTTATCCACGGCCTACTACTTGAAAATAATACATTCAATAAACCTAGATTTGTGTGTATGTAAGAAGAAACAAGTCTATGAACGATATCAATTTTTTTTTCGAAATGTATTGCACGTTGTTAAATAAACTAAAGGTGAATTTAATACAGATCCGACCCAAAGAAATTTGGATAAGGGTCAAAATCACCTGAAAATCAACTTTGAATGACATTGTATGATATATCGTTGAATTCAGCGTTAAAAATTATTTCAGAAAGTGTCATAAAATATGCAGGTCCGTATTGAAAAAAAGAAAAATCAAAATGACAGAATTTACTTTTCTTATGATATCTCAATAACCGGCTGATAATCTCGATAATCTCTCACAAACGTTTGCGTTTGTTAATGAGACTTTTTTTTCTTAAACTTACTAAAGGAATCTCCCCTTTTCGTTTGTTCGTTCAATTTAGGAACACCCTGTATACTGAAATCAACTTCGAAAGTTGGAAATCACAAGTTTCCTCGAGTATTATCATTGAGGAGGTGAAGAACAGATTTGGAATGTATTTAGAAGTTAATGGTAAATGTGAAATTGTGATTTAGATAGTGAAGATTTCAGCTAAAATATCAAGTTTTGTATATTTGTGGAATCAAGCTCCACTGATGAAATATACGAAAATCAGTATTGTCAGAATCCCATTCGAAAAAAAATATTGTTCTATAAATAGATATTGATAAGCATTATTCTAAGAAAATATACCGACATCATTGAATGGTAGGTACATAAAAATGTACAGAAACGCAAAATTTTTCGCAGGAAAAAAGTTACAGCCACTTTTCATAAAACACCCTCTTACACTCAAACGATGAGATTAGTTTTTGTTTATATGTATACATCAGAATTACGACTGTACATTCAGATTTGTCCAATTCGGCTCGCTCTGTACTTTTGGTTGAAAATATTCATGCAACCTTCATTATAGCTCACCACTGCCCAGCTAGAAAGTTGAATTCCCCGGTGTGAACAATTCGCGCGTGTTAAATCCGCGTTTTATACCTTTCCCCGAACGAAAAATCTTTATTGCAACCGGATGCACGGCGCATAGAACTCGCCGCCCGAAAATACGCAAAAAGTAATCGGATTTCAGCCCGATTAGAAAAGGTCCGCATGAAACTTAACCCAAAACCGATCGTAACGGCTTGGTTAAATCCGATCGAAGAATAACAGTCCTGGAAATAGAAATCGTGTCCGATATTCTTTGTTCCGAGAAACACCGCCGAGGAATTCATTATGCAATGGTCTGATATAAAATTTAAAATGGCCTATAAAATTTTATGTTTCCAGAAACGTATATCATATTAATATTCGGGCTTTAATGGGTTATTATTGTTGCCGGACGTATCGAACTGGAGACCGATGGTTACAGTTTTATATTTACAAACAAAAAATGTGTTTTTGTAACGATCGGCCAGACGGGTCTTTGTTAATTGGGTGATGAAGCCGTTCGACCGAGGAATATTTTTTTGGTACGGCTCAATCTGTGCAGGCTTCCAGGAAATGTCATTATTGACCCGGCCGTCTTAAATAGCAATTAAACAAAATGCTTGCTTTATGAGATTCGATATTTCGAGTTATTCTATACTATAATGGAATGTTGACTCTGGATCTGTCGAAAAAGTGGGTCCAGAAGGATCTTGAAATCGCAGCAAAGCTGCGAAACATTAGGGAAATTTTTATACGGTCGAAAAGAGGAATTGTCGATTGATATGTGGGTGAAATTGCGATTATCTAGACGGAACATTGTATGAATTCGTCAAAAAGAGTTAATTCAGTTCTGGTTTTATCTTCATTCTCCAATACTGATAATACCACGCCACTGGACCTTTCAAAGTTAGATTCCGCAATGTTGCCACGACCTTTTCTAATGACATCCTTTATGCTCTTCATTCCACTCATTGAATAAAAACTAAATTTTGGCTGTCTCCTCTTTAATGGTCTTAGTTTTGACCTGAGTCAAAATCGCCTAGGCCGCTTATACAGAGCGTCGTTGATGATATATCCAAACCGTAACAGTTGTTTGTCGTTTTTGTCCAGATTGTAAAGAACATTTCCAAAAACTGTATCGTTCAGTTTAGAGACTGTGAGACTAGTATGGGCCAGCAGATCTACATTTTAAGTAGTTATCCTCATCGTAGAACTCGAGTGGTTTCATTGTCGAAATGTCAAAGTTTGATCAATTTTCCTGAAGAAATGGGAAAATTATGGGAAATATGAATACCAAGCTATTTTGCATTGACTTTTCCTCTTTCGATCCGTATATTTACATCACGGCCAGGATATCTGTGAAAAATTTTTTGTCGAGTTTAAAATAGCCCTTTTTGTCGGTTTCTTTCGCCATTTTCGCGAATTTTTTAAAAATACTTCTACTTCGCCTAGAGAATGGAAATTTCGCCCACGTACGAATCGATCATTCCTCTTTCCGATCGTGTAAAAATTTCTCTCCTGTATCGCAGCTTCGCTGCGATTTCAAAATTCTTCCGGACCCACTTTTCGAGAGATTCCCTCGGGCCGGTCCACCGAGTTACCTTTTTAGTATAGTATAGATAGAATGATTCTGAATCTTTTCTATACGCATACCTACGCCTAGTTCGTTCACATAAAAGCGTTCATTCTCCTTTGGTAAAAGCATCGCGTACACATGAAACTAGAATCTGGTTAACCTACAGTTGCTAATTGATAATGCAACCGATTTTACGATGAGTAACTTTTCGTTTACATTCAAAGCTAGGAGTGGGCAAGTTCAACTCCAGACCAAAGAGACATTCTTCTTGTTAATCGAACACTGTATACTGTGTGTTTCTCTCTGAATGGCGACAAATCGTTTTTGAGCCCTTGTTTTATAAAGCGTTTATAGATTTTCCAATTTCTTAGCAACGTTAAGCTTTTGAAGAATATTATTTCGAAAATGATACAGGTCATGAATTATCACAAGGTACTTGAAAAAATAATGTACATACAGTGTGATCTTTGACATTGTACGTTTTTCTAACAGTTGATTTTTGGATTCGAAGGAAACTGTTGATCATTTCCCATTTTTCTGAACTCTGTTGAAAAGATCTAGCCATTTTTCAACAAATATTTGGAAATATCTGCAATTAAAAACATTATTTCCTTTCAGTTTTCCTCAGAGTAAGTTTGTGTACATTAAAAATTTGGTCATATTTTACTCGGAAATTTATTATAAAAACGCTTTTCATTCATTTTTCTTGCAATATTTATAATTTGGTTAATTTTAGTTTTATGTAGGTGCCTATAGTGGTCTAATTTCTATCGACGATTTGGTGTTAGACCATAGATTCAGTCATATATTTTGATGTGGATGTTGACAAAAATGTATCGTCAAAGATTCCATATCGTAGAGAAAGTTTGCTATAATACTCGTAGTTTCAGTTTATTTCTGACGTCGGTTTTTGATTATCTCGAAATTAAGGGGCCATTATACTCTGGCCGATGGCACCGATTCTCCATTCAAAAAGTGCCCTTCATTTATCCAAGTTCACACCCTCAATTTTCCACCTGAAAGCTTGATTTTTTTTAATTCCCCTGGAATTTCAGATAGTTCTCTGCGATTTCACACTTTCTGGAAGTCTTTTCAGTATTTCCATCATTTTTTGCATTATTGAAGCGCCTATCCAAATGGAATTTTTTTTTCTATATAGAAAACTGATTTGTCGAGGGCACTCCACGAATTTATAAAAAAAATTGATGAACAAGCGCTGAAAAAGGATAATGAAGTCAATTTTCATAGACTCTCAAATTCAACCCGATTTTTTCATGCGAAAAAATAATTTTTTCAAAGAGAAAAATTGGAATGCACTCAAGACATCCTTGAACTTCAATTTAAAGAAAAAATCAAGCTTTTAGGTGAAAATTGAGGGCGTAAACTTGGAAAAATGAAAGGCACTTTTTGAATGGAGAATCGGTGCCGTAGCCGATTTTTTCATGCGAAAAAATAATTTAATCAAAGAGAAGAAATTGGAGTGCCCTCAAGACATCCTTCAACTTCAATTTAGAAAAAAAAAATTAAGCTTTACTTGTGAGAAATTAAGGGCGTGAACTCTTAAAAATGAAAAGCACTTTTTGAATGAAGAATCGGTAACGTAACCATCGGCCAGTGAAAATTTTTTCGGCAGGTCTTATCGAATAAAATGGGAAATAACCCGAAAACGACGCGAAGATCTCAAGAAAATTCGCTTTTTCCAAAATTATTGTTTTTTTCAGATAACAAACGATTATTGTTTTTAAGTGGTATTTCGAATTTTTTCGTTGATTTGAGGTTTAGTTAGGCTGTCACTTTAATATGTTGATTGAAGAATGTGCACCATCAGTTTGTAGAGAAAAAAAATTGCCGAAATTCAGTTCATTTAGAACAATAATTCTAAACATGAAGAATAAGGGCACAATACTCAAAGACACACTCTGTATATGTTCAAGTGGAAGATCCAATATTATAGACTCTATTTTGAAGAATTCTCATCAATTCCCACAAAGGAATAGCAAAAATAGCTACAAGAGATGATTAACTTTTGACAGAAACTCTTTTTTTCCCCTCAAAGATTGTTGACCGGGATTTTCTCCGTTATTTCGTTCCGGAATATTCAACACGGTCCCTGTTCACCGTTCCCTGCTCAGTTTCCGCGAAATCGCATCGCCATACCGGCATTTTTTGCCAAACTTCGAACCGCGGATAGGTTCGTCGCTTGGTCGCCCGTTGCAGTCTCCGGCGAATCCCCCCATTTCTCGACCCTCCCACGTACCGGCCGCCTCGAAACGCACTAAATAACGAGGAGCAGACGGACGAATCGTAGGAGGCGCGAAATATCCGACGTTATCGCGCTAAAATCCAGATCAATTCCGCGATAAGCGATGGACGGGGTCCTGAAAACCTCGGCCGGGAGCCGGGGCCGGGCGGGACCCATTAGGAATCGCGGGATCACGTGTGGAAAGACCGGTGAGATCGATAATTCTTTCCGCTTCGGTATCGGACACCTACATTATAATAAATCGATTAAAAAGGGAGAATTAATCCGAATACCATCATCAATAGAAATATAACACACCTCGAAACAATTAATTGCCTTTTTTGAGGCGATTGTGCCTGCCCACTCGGAACCATCGATCATGGCTATCGTTGACACGTTCTAAATTAAAAACGCTAACCTGTCTAGTCTGGTCCACTATTCTTGTGCGTGCGGAGATCCAGAGGATACGGCGACGTTGTCTTGTGCTCCTGATGGGGCTTTATATGCTTTGTAAGGAGTCTTTGATTCTTCTGGGGATTTCGAGAGAATCGTTCGAATTTTTTTTCTCGTAATTGGTTGCAGATACGACAAAACTACAAGAGGTCATAAAGTTTAGTATGAAAACATGGCTCCTTTTTAAAATTTTTCAAACTAACAGTGGCTCACCAAAAAAAAGTTATGAAGGAAAAGAGAATGCAGTGACCAGAAAAAAATAACCCTGATGTGAATTTGCAATCGAAATTGGCATGCCACATGGTTTTAACTCTAAATTGTAACATATATGCTGAATTTCGGTTGGATATCTTGTGAAATGAAGATATTACGAGAAAAAAAACTTGAAAAAATTCAAACTTTACCCTGAATCTCGAAAACGAAACGTTTATGAGACTTTTATTCTCGAATTTAAGCAAGGAATCTCTCCTCTTCGTTCGAACTTCTGATTTAAAAACATCTTGTATTTTTTTATTTTTTTTTTAATATATTTTCCATATAACTAAACAAAAAATTCTGTGCCATACATTTTTCTTTAAAGATTTCGGTGTAGACAACTAAATATTAAAACAGTTGATTAACATGCTCCAAAAAAGTAATGGATATACAGGGCGTTACCAAATAAGTGCGAAAGTTTTGAAATTGTGATTCCTTGTTAAAAATTAAAGGGCGTCTTTTAAAGAACCAACAGCTCTTTGCCCTTGAATAGCTTAGATTTCTTTTTAACTACCTGTACCTTTATGACAATTTTAATTTTCTGCAGATTTCGAGTGAATAGTTCGAATTTTTTTCTCTAAATCTGTAGCAGATACGACAAAACTGCAAGAGACCATAAAGTTTTTTATAAACAGTGGCTCACCAAAAAATGTTCTGAAGGAAAACAGAAGATAGTGACCAGAAAAAATTACCCTGTAGATTTGCTATCGAAATTGGCATGCCACATGGTGAATTGTAACATATATACAAAAATTACTTAAAAAATTTCTTATGAATTGAAGATACTACGGGGAAAATTTCGAAAAAAATTCAAACTTTAACACACTGTATCTTAAAAACGAAACGTTTATGGGACTTGTTTCTCAAAATTAAGCTAGGAATCTCTCCTCTTCGTTTGAACTTCCAATTTAGGAACACCCTGTATTTTTCTGACCCTTTTACTTTTACTTTATTATTCTGAAGGGTGATTCAAATTGCTTTTTTTTTAAGAATAAATAAAACACATAATTTGCATTCATTTTCAAAAACTTTTTATTGGCAATTAAAGTATCATCAGTTATGACATTTATGTACGAAAAATAATATCCCCCAAATGGCCTCCTCTTGCAGCTCTACAGACGTCCACTCTTGTGTTTGAATTTTCAATGACATTTTGACATGATTGAGGCTCCATCTCACTAATGACACGAATAATTTCATCATTTAGTTCAGGAATCGATTGTGGATCATTCTTATAGACCTGGCTTTTCACATAACCCCAAAGAAAATAGTCCAACGGTGTCAAATCACATGATCTTGGTGGCCAATTGACATCACCGTTTCTGGAGATTATTCGTCCAGGAAATTTTTGTCCCAATAAATCAATTGTATCATTTGCAAAGTGAGGTGTAGCATGGAAACAAAAAATTCTGTGCCAAAAAATTTTCTTATAAGATGAAATGCTCAAAAAAAGTAAGGGATATACAGGGTGTTACCAAATAAGTGCGAAAATTTCAAATGGTGATTTCTTGCCAAAAATCAAAGGGCGTCTTTCAAAGAACCAAAAGCTCTTTGGTCTTTCCTCGAATAGTAACAGACTTTCGAAAAGAGAAACAAATCATAATTTTTTCGTAAAAGTGAATTGAACGATTTTCAGAGAATCAAAGAAAACTGGAATTCCTTGTACTCCCGAAAATTGCATCACTTCGACAACGTCGCTCCGCACTTTCCGATATAAAATCGAACGGCAACGTCCGAATGGTGGCACTATATACGCCGCCTCCGGGCCAATATTTTGATTACACATTTCATTTTATAAGTCATGTTTTTTGATCCCCCCGTGGCAAAGAAATTAACAAGGGACCCTGTGGGGTGTCACTTTTCACAGATGGAACTTGGATTTATTATTCTATTATCGACTCTATTGATTGTGCCTGATTTATGGACCGATACCGAGGAAACAGGCCACTACCAGAAGTACCAGTATAAGAATGGACCTGATGCGGAGGATCTTCATTTTGAATAGATATATCTTGTACCTATTCTTTTGGACCAGAGTGTGTGTGCCCTAGGGGGTGTCACGGTTGACCTAAAATTATGGGGATTAAGGTTTTTCATGGTCTTCGTATTTATATGGGTGGTTCCGTTCGACATTCAATTAGGTATATTGAATTGTTTTTTTTTTTCGTTCATTTTATAATGGGATATCTCGTGGGACATTTTGAAGGTTACCCCAGTAAATGGATGCGTATAGGATTATCGTGAAATTTATGACTTATTCGACAAATATTTTTGGATAAAATTAGCTTTCTGAATATAGCTGATCAACTCCAGGATAATTCTGATTAAAGTCAGTAACAGGGCATTTCAGAAAATTCGTATTGTAAACACGGAAGAACTCATTGCCTCGTTTGAGTTTCACAACGGAATAGTACACTGCGCAAAAAAATTAACGCACATTCTGAAAATCTCAATTTTAATGGAAGTTAACTCCACATTGACTTTATAACTTATTTTTTATGTTCTCTTGGGAAGGTTTTGAACGAAACAAGACACATTAAACGGAAGAAAAATTCAGGATTTCACCGAATCTTATGTGAAAGAAGAGAAATGAACAATTTTCAAAATACTGAAATGCTGATAAGTGATTTAATACTTGGTATTTCCACCCCTTGCGGTAATTACAGCTCGGCAACGACGGTTCATACTCAAAATGAGTGATCTTAAAATGTTCTGATCTAATCCTTCCCAGATTTCTCCGAGTTGGATTCCTAAGTCATTAAGAGTAGCTGGATGATTTTCTGAACTTCTCAGCCTTCTATTGAGGTTGTTCCAAACCTGCTCAATCGGATTGAGATCTGGACTTCTTGCTGGTCATTCCATTCGAGAGACTTCAACCTCTTCAAGGTACTCCTGAACGATGCGCGCACGATGGGGTCTGGCATTAGCATTATCGTCCATAAAAATGAAATTTTCACCAATGTATGGGGCAAATGGCACTACATGCTCTTCAAGAATGTTCCTTATATACTTATCAGCATTCATAGCTCCATTATCAACGACCACTAGGTCTGTGCGAGCAGTCAAAGATATTCCACCCCATACCATAATCGATCCTCCCCCGAAACCAGTAGTATTCAGGAAATTGCACTGAGCATATCTGCCATGTGGACGTCTGTATACAAGGGAACGCCGATCACAATGGTAGAGGCAGAATCTAGACTCATCTGTGAAGAGAACTCTTTCCCAATCGGCCTCTTCCCAATGGATATGCTCTCTCGCAAAATCCAAACGCGCCCTTCGATGGGCTGGGGTTAGAGCTGGGCCTCTTGCCGCGACACGAGGCCTTAAATCATATTCTCTGAGGCGATTTCTTATTGTCTGAGTGCTAATTTGCACCTCATGAGTTTGCTCAAGCTGATTTTGAAGGAGGCGAGCGGTTGCAAACCGTTGTCTCAACTAAGAAACTCTCAAGTAACGTTCTTGAATGGCAGTTGTTACCCGTGGTCTACCCTGTCCTGGTCTTCGGACATTCATACCTGTCTCCCTGAATCGCTGCAACATTCTGGACACACTTGTATGGGAAACTCCAAACCTTTCTGCAATTTTTGTGTATGTCCACCCTTCTTCTCGCATAACTACCGCTTGGGCACATTCCTCTTGGGTCAAATTGCGTGTTTCGCGTTGCATAGCGATCGAGTGTAGAAAATCAAACGAAAGAAAAACTATTAATCACTAGAATTGATCGAGAACAACTGATTTTAGAATGGAGCCAATACATTCAAAATCTGATAATATCATCTTTTTTTATTCCTGCTGGGAGAAAACATCTGTATTGAAGAAAAACGTTGAAAGTGGATAACATATGCATGCATAATTCTGATAAAAATAATTATCATTGAGAACACTTTCAGTTGTAGGTAGAATAAATTTGAGATTTCCATAATGTGCGTTAATTTTTTTGCGCAGTGTATTAAATAATCGAACTGAAGATCAGCTAACGGCGTTTAACAAATATAACGGAAAAACAATGCTACAGTCCAGGAATAAAATTCAACCTCGCACAAAGCATTCAAACATGATTTAAAGCGCGTGAGAATCATCGAAAACTACCGCCGATAAATTAAGTTTAGATCGCTAAAACTGCAATTACATTCCAATAAATCGAGGAGTTTATTATCGCCAAGATGGCCGCCTCCGCCGGCTGCCCCCTGGTCCCCCTCCCGCCAGTTATTTACCTTGTAAATACTAATTGTCGTATATCACCGATTGATATAAAACGCCAGCGGTAATCGCTTTTCGCATTCGACTTCTGCGAAAGACAATAAAACAAATTGAATAATTGTTTAATAACCGAACATTATTCTATAAACGTTTTGGAACAATCAGCAGGCTTCGTACCGAACAATGGGATATTGGAGGATGTGAAGCGGCCATCACGAGACCGTAGAACAGGCTTTACAAAGTCGTGAGATATGGAGAAAAACGATGAAGGTACTGAGGGAAATCATCATGGCGAATCGCCATTCTTGAAGCCAATATGGTTGGAACCGTCAAAATTCGATTTCGCCTCTACATGATTCAACTGTCCTCGTCCTCAGCTTATTGGAAAACCCTCTACTTTAAACTCCTAACTAACAAGGATCATGCAAAATTTCCTGCGTTTTGCTATAATTCATAACTTCGCAATATTGGAGGAATTCTGGAATCATGACCATATTTCGTAGAAAATCCACTCTGGTGACATCACCCAGTCCAGTGAACCCAGTCAGTGAAAATCTCCCGAAGGTCGATTCCAAATCCAAACAGCAATTAATAAAAGTTATCAAGCGGGCGGACTACGTTCCGATCTTTTTCTCTCGCTCGGCTCGCATTCTACGGAAAACTGACGAGTGTAAAGAGCGCTTTGATTGATGTTAAAACCCGCCCACTGCGGTATCTTTCAGCTAACAAATATCCCTATTAATTGTATCCTTTGTTCCTAGCGTTTATTTATATTGAAGATGGTCCATTATCGTCTTCTCCAACCGCACCGGGAATTTTATAGGCCTTCCCTATAACGAAATAGTTTCCCGGTGATTAATTATGGTTTCAGCATGAATTTATCCTTTTAATCGTAGGACCAATGAAAAAAATCAAATTATGAATATTCCAATTATAAGTTCAGAATTAATTCCTAATTTTTCTGAAACTCCCCACTCTGTTTGGTCCACATGCCATGTACCTACCGGTTCTTCCCTCAAACTGCCTGAAACTCCGCTCGGAATCAACGAAAAAGCAAAAGGATTTAAATATTAATACGAAAAACACAAAAGCCCCCATGCATAATTCATACAAACCGACTCCTGTATAAAGAAAACACGAAATAAAGGCGATCATTCGACCCTTCAAAATCGATTCAAGGGGGGCCGATAACGAGCGAAACCGGGGGCAAAGAGGGCGCTGGAGGCGTCCATGCGTCAAAATCGGTCTAATTATGGCGAATACAGCGTATGTCACCTCCATTGTCAGTCCATTGTGTATGGCAGTGTAAGTAAACAATGATCTGAAAGGTATTGTGTGGGGAGCCACCACAATGAGAGAGATGTTCCTCTCTTTATATGTGATAAAACTGGGGGCTCCGTAGGTTATGGGGTCTTTGTTGGGAGTCAAGTGATTCGATTGTGTTCGATGTGTCTATTGACGGGTCTATTTCGCGATCTTATCTTCTTCGACTCTGTGATATTCGAATTGGGATTGTTGAATGTTTGGTTGGTCTTAATTTGGTATTGTTACATCTACAGACCTCCAATGGTCTTTCAATTCACGTGATCATTGGCCCATGCCGATCGAAGTCGCACTGAAGAAAGTTATCAAATAGGGAGCAAAAGAGGATATAGTGAAAAATTCTTAGCCTACTATAGAACCAAACAAAATTTCAATGTCAAAATATTTTATCACTCAACATATTCTTCTCTTAATTGAATACATTTATTACAGCGAACCTGCAACGTCTCTAGACCTTTAAAAAAAAATGTTTCTTCTTGCTCTGCAAACCAGTCCTCCACAGCTTTTATAACCTCCTCGTTGGAAGAAAATTTACGACCTTTTTTTTGGACACGAAATTTCTTCGGTCTTGGAGAACCAGAGTGTCGCCATTCCATCGATTGTTGCTTTGTTTCTGGATCGTAAAAATGTACCCAAGTCTCATCCATAGTAACAATTCGGATTAAAAAGTCAACATCCTTTTCAAATCGAGCACAGATCGAACGCGATGCTTCTACCCTTACACGCTTTTGGTCAACATTCAAACATTTGGGGATCTATTTTGCAGAAATTTTTATCATGTCCAAATTGACGTGAACTATATGATGAACGCGTTCGTATGAAATCTTCAGTGCTTCAGATATTCGTTTTAGCCCAAGTCGACAGTCTGATAAAATCATGTCATGAACTGCATCGATATTTTCGAGGACTGACACAGAAACTGGCCTTCCTGATCGGTCATCATCTTCAATGGAAAATTTACCTCTTTTGAAGCTTGCAGTCCAAAGTTTCACGGTCGCATTCGAAGGACATTGATCACCAAGGGTATTAAGCATATCTTCGTAAATCTGCTTACCTCTTAACCCTTTTAAATACAGGTACTTGATGATGGCTCGATACTCCAATTTTTCGATTTTTACAATTTCGGTGGACATGCGTAACTTTGGTTTACTTTTTTGACGTCGAACTCTACGCAAGAGAAAAATTAGAGTATACTCATTCATTCCCATTCATAGCCAGCTAGTCTTCTTCAAATGACATTTCTGGATCTTCCATCAACCTCTCCCGTACCAGCAAGACCCATGGTGGTTCACGAATCGAAAATTACGGCCCATATAGCGGGCGTTTCTCCGCGATATTTATAACGATCCGATGGATCTCCCGATCTCGTCGTAATCACTTGTAATGTGGTGTTAAAACATCGGCCATTGTTGCGAGGTGGGGTTGTGGAGGTTAAACACGGTCATTAATAACCCTGCTTAACTAATCTGTCTGCCGTACCCATCTATCTTTACAAGTTACTTTGCCGAGCCCGGAGCGACAAGTTGCATCCAGTTCGTTCTAGATTACCGGAATAACGAATTTATGGATTGGGATATGGAGCCCGGCAACATTGATTAAGGATCCGGAGAGGCAGAGCTTTTGATTGTAACTGTACAGGCTGTGCCGGCAAAGATAGAACTAGGCTTTGAAAGCGACAGGCTGCACGTTTGTGGGCGATACGAGGCCCAAGGAGGCAACCACCAAATTCTTGTATCAGCCCAAGACAGTCGGAGACAAACTTCATCTCTACCAATCGCCTAAGTACCATCAGATTCAAAATTACATTAAGTTCGTGTTGGGAAAAAGACCTTCGAAAGCCGCAGTGACAACTGAACCATGCTGGCAGTTCATTTCAATAATTATTCCGTCATTAATAAAACACATTTTCATTATCTGCGAACTTGAATTGATACGCAGTTTTTTAACGCCCGCATTGTGTAATTAGTAGATAACCGGAATTTCTTATCTTTTTATATCATATACGCCTTTTTTCAGCCCAACTATCTATGCTGTATATTACGAAAAATCGTGGTGTAATTATTATACCTACAATTTTATAAAGTTCCATGTAGAAAGAACGTCATTTATTTCATTTCCGATGTGTAAAAGTAGGTTGCTAATCAAGTTTTGATAATTAAAACGAGCATTTATGTTCGGAAATGGCTCTATAGTGTTTCAAAGTATTCTCCTCATCGAGATCAATACTAAATATGGAATGTTTCAAGTTTGAGCAGCTTTAAGACGTTTCTGGAGAGCTGGGTACTTTTGAATTCTGAAAATTTGGATTATGAAATTGAAATAAATACATTGAAATGAATTTCCTGAAATTATTGTATTGAATTGTAGCGTAATCCTAATAGTTTTCAGAATATTGAGATGAAACTCTAAAAGAGGGGAATTTCAGTTTGATTCTGCAATAAGGACCATAAATTCCAAAATGGACCTGAAAAAGATTGACTACTGTGCGTGGATCCTGATTCAAACACCACACGATGGCAATTTTGGCAAATGGTACATTAACAGCGCCAATAGTCGACGTTTATGAACGAATAAATTGTCACGAAGCATGAAACTACAAATTTCAACGTGAATTTACTGCTTGACAATTGATGTACTCGTTTTTTATGTGCTAATTAACTCCCAGAACAAGTCGATTCATATTTAATTTTAGATTGGAGAGAATGCGAATTGTTCCAATAAAAGATACCTTGAAGATAGGTGGAGTAGAGTGTGTTGGTGAATAAGTAACGATCTGATAATCAGCGGGGTTCAAATTGCGTTTATTCCTGATAAATTGGTTCAGGTATATCTGGTCAGGCTGATTATTGATCGGTTTATTAGGATGTCCAAGTATTATACCGTTGAAACGTTGAGTTATTACAGTATTCATCATTATTTTTACGAAAACTTATACGAACATCACAGTTTAATTCAATCGACAAATATTTTATGCGAGAACTACATACAGGGTTGAGATAACCATAGATCGAAGTGAATATACTGCTCCACAGAAGTTGAGGAAGTTCAGAAATTTTGTGTTTCAAAAGTTTCTGATTTTTGTCCACCAAATGAGCAACAGCGGCTTTTGAACTCTTCTGGTCTTTTGGTTTCGATAGAAACAGAGCCACTAATTCACTAAGTATATGTAAGTGTCGCGTTATAACAAAAGACACAGAAAACTGTCCATATCGCCCAGAAACATGTTTGATCGTTGTCTCCATCCGAACCATAAATCTCCTGATTAATTCATCGGTAAATGTCAATTTTCGATTGCAAACTATTAAAATGACGTCCAATCATTATTGATGATAATGGCTCACGGCGTATACTCATCGGTACAGGAAAACGCTCAGTTATCGAGGTATTTTAAGAAGGTTCCCGTACTGGCCTGGAGCTTTAGAGACCATAAAGATAATTAATCACGGCATAGAATATAGAATTAATTAGTTTATTGTGAAAGACGAAGAAACTGAATTGTTCGAGAATTGTATTCAATTAATGGCGTATATCGCTGACCATGCAGGTCGATGTGCCGTAATTTATTGGAAACGCGCGGTGGAAAATGGGAAACTGTAAATTAAAATCGTAAAGCTAATTGATAAGTCGTAATACGCGACTTGGCGGTGCTTCAGTTACAGGCGGTGACTGCGATATAATAATTTGCACTCTTAACTTTTAACGGGGTCAGTTGTCCAATGCCAGGATAATATGTTATAGTTATTACATGCCTGTTATCTAAGTGATAAAATGTGAAAATTTCTTTATGGTAGGATGGTAGAATTTCACCTATTCTAGGTCTACATGTGCGTGATTAGTTAGATTAGAAATGCATGCTGTACCTTTGGGAATTTATGGAATGTAACCCTCGTACCAAACCAAACTTCACTAAGCATTATGATAAATAATGAATGTTTTAAATATGCTGCTCTTGATGTAAAAGTCTAATTTTATATTTTTTTGCAGTTGTACGAAATCAACGATGACCCAAAAAGAAAGGAATTCTTGGATGATCTCTTCTCATTCATGCAGAAAAGAGGTAAGTTTTGTTATATTAGCTATTGCTGAAATACACTGATCACAAAAAGTATGACATGATATGATATCAACTCATTTTATTATTGTTGTTTCTTTTTCATCTTTTTCACAATATTTGTTGAAGTGTCGTGTGCTTAATAAAATGTTCATTTAGAGTTGAGAAATCATGAAGAAAAATCAAGAATTACTCTTGTTCACCAAATACGGAAAAACAATTGGAGTCGAATTAAACTGCTCCACATGAGTTAGGGATATTGACTTAAATTGCAAAAAAATATAGTTAAAATAAGATTTCCGTTATTAAAATTCATACTAATAAGATTTCAAGTTGCAAATTAATTTTAGGCTGTAGGTCTGCAGCGTATACAGGGTAGTTAAGAAAAATCGAGTAAAATAACGGAATTTTATTCCCAGAGAATTCAAGCATTTAAGACTATCAATACAATGTATGGCCTCCACGGGCATCAATAACAGCTTGACATCTTCTTTGCATACTACACACGAGGTTGTTGAACATTTCTTGAGGAATTTGGTTCCATAAACGGGGCAGAAGCTCTCTCAGATCATTTGAGGATTCTGGGGTAGGTTGATGATTATCTAATCTTCTTTGGAGCATATCCCATGCATGTTCTATGCAATTCAAATCTGGTGAGTGCGGAGGTATTGGTAAATGTGGAATACCAAGCTCCTCGCGCGCATTCTCAACTATGGCTGCTCGGTGCGGTCTAGCGTTATCGTCTAGAAATTGAAAAGTTTCACCAATAGCCGCGTGAAAATTTGGCACAACATTGTCAATGACATGCTTCCTATAGTGTAGGGCGGTCATATTCCCAGGACCAATGTGTAGATCTGTGCGCTCGTTGAAACATATCCCGGCCCATACCATAACACTACCCCCTCGGAATGGATGGACTTCTTGGACATAGCGACGATTACGGGGTATGCGTGGGATTGTCCATATCCTTATTCTTCGAGAATCTGAAAATCGTCCATATCTGGATTCATCAGTAAAAAGGACACTACACCATTGATCGTTCCAATTGATATGTTGCCTTGCCCATTCCAGTCTTTGACGCTTATGGTCACGTGTTAATGGAACTCCTCTTAATGGACGTCTAGAACTTAGATTCACCTCTCTCAAACGTCGTCTGATGGTTTCGATGGAAACTTGGACCCCATCTGCATTTTGAAGAGTATTCCGTAGCATTCTACACGTAGATGTAGGGTTTCTTCTCGCCGAAACGGTGATGAAACGATCCTGAGCTGGTGTTGTTTTTCGTCGCCCACCAAGCCTTGGTCTTTCCAACACAGAACCTGTCTCCCTGAACCTATTCCAAAGTCGAGATATCCCACTTTGGCTGACTTGGAGCCTTTCCGTTACAACAACCTGAGTTAGGCCACCCTGTAGCATTCCGATAGCCCTATTAGCCTCAGCGTTTGTTAATTTACGTCTTGGCATTTTCAGAAACTCGTTTCAAATCGAAGCCGTTGATAAACTGACTTCATTTCGAAATAAGAACATTCATGAAGCATTTGCAAAGAACCAAACTTCAGAAAAAAGGCGACCAGATTGACGAAATGTCTCATACTGATATTTATTGGATCGATTCAAGTTGTTATTGAGTTTCAAATGATTTCACAGCGATTTTCTCTAAGATTACATACTTTTAAAAACGATTGAATACGATATCCCTTACTCTTGTGGAGCAGTATATTTCTAAGCCTAATTACTACACAAGTTAATCATTGTCGCGTATCGATTTACAAGTCAAAAGTTGGCATATCCATCCATTCTTCCTGTAGGACCTCCAGCTGGGTCAAGGGCGGCTACGTTTCTTGAGCGACTGTATCCAAAGCCTCCTCAACAATGAGGCGCATTGTCGTTTTATGATCTCCCTCGTGGTAGATCAGACTTGTCGCCCAAATTGCTTTTCTATAAATAACTCGGTCCCTAATTCCTGGAAATTCCGATTTCACCCCTGCAAGACGCGCAAGTGAATAATTGAAATCGGCACAGGCCGATTTTATTTTTATCCTCTTAGCGGTACCTGCTTGGAGATCTCGCATTGTATGGACATCTTGTACAGGGTATTACGGGATGGCCTCTTTGTATCGGCCCCAAACGGGCGTTTTACGACCGCTAATTCGATATAGGTACCAGAAAAAGTCGTTTCTCCTTCGATATTGGAAGGTTTTAAATATTCTTTCACTAATAATTGTGACTGCAATTTGGAGAAATTAGAGATTGGGAATTTCCTGAACACAGGGGAGCCTGGCCCCGTAGAAGCCCAATTTTTGCCGCGCAGAGGAATGAAATGAAACAATGAATGTAATTATGCAAAAAATGTCCCTCTCGAGAACAAAATTGACTTTCCAAAACCTCGATTTTGCCACTAGAAAAATGCCCTCTGTTTCCTTTCAATGCGACACCCTGCCTAAACCAAAACAAACACCTTAACCAGAAAATTGCCCCCATGATTTACGGAGTCGGTAGCAGCAGAACAGTGTTCGATGATTACAGCAATCTAGATTTAAGTGGCCGGTATCAGATTTGGGGCCGCTATTAAGCCATTCCTCGACCTCCGAAGGATCTGTCGGTCTGTCGCTACCGTTTAATTGGATCAAACGAGCCGCTGTTTCTTCTGCCGTGTCACGAAATTTTTCCGATCACCGTGAATCGGCAATTTCGCCAGGTAATTTTCAGGCGCCGATAATGACACGGATGTTTGAGATGGTGGAGATTCTGGAGAAGCTTCAGGTTCTCCTAAAACTGGCGTTTTGTCTGCTTTAACTTGGTGAAAACATCTGCCAACACCTTAGCTTAGACCATAGAAAGAGGAGACACAGCATCTCATTCACAAATTCGAGAATTGGTGAAACCAAAATTTAGTCAGTTTTCAATAAGTGGTACGAAGAAAGCATAAAGGATAGCAATATCATTAGATACTGCCCTGGCAACATCGCAGAATCTACCTTTGAAAAGTCCAGTGGCGTGGTGTTATCGGTATTGAAGAATGGAAATGAAATAACAAGTGAATCAACTCTTTTTGACGAATTCATACAATGTTTCGTACATTGGAACAGATTCTGAGTTAGGTAAACAGAGTCAGCTGAATTCAGAATTGATAATCAAATGTTTCACCTCTCAATATCCAAGAATCTACGACTCTTAGAATGATAAGAGTAGAATATTCCTGTGTAAACTCAAATCAGGATTCAAATAGTCCAATTTACCACAAACAAGACACATACGAACCATTTTTTCAACGTATTTTTTTTAAATATTCAGAAATAAATCCAAATCTCACTTTTCATACGCGATATCGTGTTGACACACTGTGCAAAACGTCATTAGTAACTCAAAATCAAAGTAGCGGTATGAAATGATTGACTGAACTGGCCACAGATTCAGAAAACGGAAAATTCAAAGAACGTCACAACGTTGCAAAAATTTCTACTAAATTTTGAGTATTAGTACAGTTACCCAGTTCAATTCTCATGATTTTGAAAATTGGCTTCACTATTTACACACTACTTTCTGTAGTCTAGGAGTAATACCATAACTTTGAAATATAGTCTAGAAATTGAAAAGTTTCACCAATAGCAGTGTGAAAATTTGGCACAACATTGTCAATGACATGCTCCCCATAGTGTAAGACGGTCATATTCCCATCCGGACAAATGTGTATATCTGTGCGCTCGTTGAAACATATCCCGGCCCATACCATAACACTACCCCCTCGGAATGGATGGACTTCTTGGACATAGCGACGATTACGGGGTATGCGTGGGATTGTTCATACCCTTATTCTGCGAGAATCTGAAAATCGTCTATATCTAGATTCATCAGTGAAAAGGATACTACGCCAGTGATCGTTCCAATCGATATTCGATATGTTGCCTTGTCCATTCCAGTCTTTGACGCTTATGGTCACGTGTTAATGGAACTCCTCTTAATGGACGTCTAGAACCTAGATTCACCTCTCTCAAACGTCGTCTGATGGTTTCGATGGAAACTTGGACCCCATCTGCATTTTGAAGAGTATTCTGTAGCATTCTACACGTAGATGTAGGGTTTATTCTCGCCGAAACGGTGATGAAACGATTCTGAGCAGGTGTTGTTTTTCGTCGTTCACTAAGCCTTGGTCTTTCCAACACGGAACCTGTCTCCCTGAACTAGTGATGTTATCATTCGAATGAAAAATAATCGATCATTCGATTATTGCAATAATCGACATCATTCGATTATTAAAATGGATCATTCGAATGAAAAATAATCGACGCAGAACTGAAATCCCGTTTTGTGCGCATGAATCGAATGATACGTCTGATCTCGAATGAAATTCAATTCGAATGATAAATCGAGCGATCACTCGAATGATACGTCTGGTCTCGAGTGAATTTTAATTCGAATGATGTAAAACACATCCTTTCAAATCGAGTGCTCGAATATTACGATTTTTGAAAAATGGGTTCGATGAATTGATTTTATGAATATTTATTTGATTTAGGTGATGATGAATGTTTTTTACTTTTTTAGAATTCACTTTCTCGCGGTATGAAGACACAAGAAAAAGTTTTGATTTTGATTCATGGTCCTTTTTGTACCCCTTCAATATGGTTGTTGGAATATTTCAATTTCGTGAAATGCATGGAAGTATTTATGAAGTAACTGTATTATTATATCTTTTATTTCAATTTATGATTTCTGCACCTTAGTCGGGGGTTTCAATGGTTTTTTGAGAATTTTTATATTGAAAAATAATGGACAAAAAAATATTCTTCAATAAATAGAAATTTTGATGTGAGAATATAGAAATATTGAAAAGGAATAGTGGGAAAAGCGAAAACTCTGTGTATAACGCCGATACAAGCAGAAAACAGATGTTCGACCATTCGATTATTTTTGATTCGAATGATCATTCGATTATTGCAATCACTCGAATGCTCATCATTCGATTATGGAAATCATTCGATTATGAACAACACTACCCTGAACCTATTCCAAAGTCGAGATATCACACTTTGGCTGACTTGGAGCCTTCTAGCTACAACAACCTGAGTTAGGCCACCCTGCAGCATTCCGATAGCCCTATTAGCCTCAGCGTTTGTTAATTTACGTCTTGGCATTTTAAGAAAACTCGTTGCAAATCAAAGGCGTTGATGAACTGAATTCATTTCAAAATAAGAACATTCATGAAGCATAATATGCAAAGAACCAAACTTCAGAAAAAAGGCGACCAGATTGACGAAACGTCGCATACTGATTTTTATTGGATCGATTAAAGTTGTTATTGAGTTTTGAATGATTTTACAGCGATTTTCTCGAAGATAACATACTTTTAAAAACGATTGAATACGATATCCCTAACTCTTCTGGAGCAGTTCATTTCTTCTAAACACTCATGAATATTAAATATCCGATCAGAGGGAGATCGAAATCTGCGGTGGACATTTCCGCAAAACCTTCTGTTTCTAATTATCGAACACCCCGTCGGCATATGCCATGCCAAGCTTGCGTCGACGTTCAAAATAAAACCACAACCGTAACGAAATAGCTCGGGACCAAATGAAATACCTCAGCTTCTCAATCTGAAAGGTGCGGGACATATTGCACCTTTACACACAGTCTGGGGCTTCCTTTTTGGCAGATTCATCGTCTACCCGTGTCCTCGACACAATCCACGCGTGCTAGGCTACAAGAGACGACAGCGTGACTTGCACTTGTCTACCTGTGCAACACGATCAGCTTCCGCCCTCGACTTGTATCTCTTCATCTTTGATAAGGAACTTTATACTCAGTTTAAAGAGATTCTGTCAGATTTCTTAGGCCACTCAACGAAGAGATGAAAGAAATTGAATCAAGGCTCCTTTCTGAACTTTCCTCCGTTCACATTGTAGCAACATTATTCCATTCGGACCTTAAGGAAGCCAGGAATCCAAGGCGGCTTTCGCGTGAATGAAAGAGAACCCAGGTTCTCTCGGCCAACTATAATTTTAATTTGCGTGCACCGTCCATGGTCACGTTTTATTAAAATCTCGATTATTTCTACGAATTCAAATTCGATACTTTCGAGCGACGAAAAAAACAACGGATCGTGTCGAATCGATATAACGTATCGCCGACTGTGAATTTTCGGCGGACGCTGGGTGTATGTTACCGGTGGTGTTCTCCCGATAAAATACCGGGAATTATATCGAGTTTAGAATTTTTCATGATGAGGAAAATTCTTTTTGCTTTCTAAAGTTGTATCGCCTTTTCGTGGAAAACTCAGCTTGACGGTTGTTTTTTCTTTTAATATTGAAAACAGAGAGTTCCTGGTCATATGTTATCAATCCTGGCGCCGATACTTGCCAGATTCATTTAAGATTGTAGCACTGATCACAAGAGTGCTGTTCAAGTCCTGTGACGGTATTTATAAGGCGTAGATTTAGTAGGATGTATTTTGTGGATGGACGCGAAGTAGCATCAAGTGGTATTTCGCTTTTATTTGCTTTTGAAAATTATGTACAAAATCGTGTATCCATTTTCAAATATTTTGAGTGAAATGAGAACTGGAGCAACAAGGATTTTAGGAGACTCTTAGCCTCCTCTGACGATTCGACTAGGCGTTACAATACATTTTGTGTTTCAATAGTTTCTAAACACTGTAATGGTACGAGGATATATTGAAAAATGTTTAGCCTACTATAGAACCAAACAAAATTTCAATGTCAACATATTTCATTACTCAACATATTCTCCTCTTAATTGAATACATTTATTACAGCGAACCTGCAACGTCTCTAGACCTTTCAAAAAAAAAATGTTTCTTCTTGCTCTGCAAACCAGTCCTCCACAGCTTTTATAACCTCCTCGTTGGAAGAAAATTTACGACCTTTTAACCTTTTTTTCAGTTGAGGAAAGAGACTGCTAGACGGACAGAGCCAAATCTGGTGACTAAGGGGGGTGTTCTTGTAATTCTTACCCTAAATCACGAATTTTTTGCATGGCAACATGAGATTTGTGTACTGGGGCGTTGTCCTGTAAAAACGAAACACCTTTGGATAGCTTTCCGCGTCTTTTCTCTTCAATTTTTTTCCGTAGAGTGGTCCGTAATGTCGAATAATAATCTCCTGTTATTGTTCCACCCTTATCCAAAAAGTCAATCATGATTACTCCATGGCAATCTCAAAAAACTGAAGCAAGAACTTTTCCAGCAGATTTTTGGACACGATACTTCTCAGGTCTTGGAGAACCAGAGTGTCGCCATTCCATCGATTGTCGCTTTGTTTCTGGATCGTAGAAATGTACCCAAGTCTCATCCATAGTAACAATTCGGTTCAAGAAGTCTACATCGTTTTCAAATCGAGCACAGATCGAAAGCGATGCTTCTACCCTTGCACGATTTTGGTCAACATTCAAACATTTGGGGATCCATTATGCAGAAATTTTTTTCATGTCCAAATTGACGTGAACTATATGCTGAACGCGTTCATATGAAATCTTCAGTGCTTCAGATAGTTTTAGCCCAATTCGACGGTCTGATAAAATCATGTCATCATATCATGGCATCGATATTTTCGGGGATTGACACAGAAACTGGTCTTCCCGATCGGTCATCATCTTCAATGGAAAATTTACCTCTTTTGAAGCTTGCAGTCCAATTTTTCACGGTCGCATACGAAGGACATCGATCACCAAGGGTATTAAGCATATCTTCATAAATCTGCTTACCTCTTAACCCTTTTAAATACAGGTACTTGATGATGGCTCGATACTCCAATTTTTCGATTTTCAAAATTTCGGTGGACATCTTTTTTTTTAATTTATTGCGTAACTCTGGTTTACTTTTTTGACGTCGAACTGTACACTGACACTTCTAATAAGTTATTGTTCTTTGATATGGTATCGCAATATTTTGTTTATACATGGAACTAGTCTAGGCTAATTAGATATCAATACATCCTCGTATATAAATGATCTTAAATGCTTCAAGAATGTGGGGGAGATGTCCCAGCATCTTTGGTACTCAGGTGTCTGGTGTCGCAATGTCACTAAACGTCAGTTAGGGCTCTTGATTGATGAGACCGCGCTTATTATTAGAATTCCACTTCCTCTCGATTTCGCTAGCGGATTCGACCAAGGTATAAACTTAATTATACCATCAGACGCATCGAAAATGATGCCGGTGATTTATGAAGGGAATTCGAAAGCGATGTGGTTTATATGAATGTTTCTTATATTGGAGAATTAATCATAACAAATGAGACAGTTCGTAAAATTAGAGTCTTTGAAATTCAGGATGTATCACATTTTAAATGGCTCGGCTTTATAGATTATCCGGGCAGATGTTGAAAACTGAAATTGTGGGTGGTAGAGAACCGAATTTTTCCAGAAACTCGATTTCCTGATGAGAAAATTCTTCAGGAAACTTTAGCATTCCTTCTTTGTGTACCATTTCACTTCTAAATTTTTCCTAAATTCTTATCCGATCATTTATCCTGATTGTTCCATTTCATTTCTAATTTTTCCTCGACCTAAGTGCACGGTGATTTGTGTGAGCTATTTGTTATCGGGCCTTTCATACCGGAGTTAATCGTTCCTTTGAAAAGAATCCCTGTTGAATGTTTTGAGGGAAAAGAGATGCCGTAGTACTACGTTATGCGGGGATAAACGAAATGATGACAGGCTTGTTAATCGAAGTGAGATCGGAGGGTATTCTGATGCTAATGGGCCAGAAGAGGTCAGAGGGGGAGCAGCCCCTTTTGATTCTTGTTCTGAATCCATAATTTTTTCTTTAGAACATATTGAGGACACTTGGGGTAGTCATCAGTCTTCAAGATGAAGTGACGGACTTTTGGAATCATTTTTAAAGCCTTGAGAAACGTTGTTTTTATTCATTACAATATACCAAATTCCTTTTTGAAAGATGACCTCAATCATTTTCTAAAGGAAATGTTCACTGGGCTTCTGAACACGAGCTCATTGTCATCAATCAAGAACATTGACTTTTCGTACCAATGGGTTTCTGAGAGTGCATTCCCAGAAATCCTAGTTCATCAGTTAGTTATCTCTAAATTGTATCGATAAACTTGGTCAGTGGCGCCAAATTGAAATCGGATATCTCCCAAATCAATTCAGGAATTATCAGTAATCTTTCTCCTTTATCGCCTTTTATTCGTCGTAAGTATTGTATTGCTTCTCCATATCTACCTAAAAGTATGTTTAGAAAAGGTAACAATGATTATTGTTTCTCTTTATCTGAGGGTACTAAAAGATTTGATCGAATATCATACTTGATTCATGTTTTAGGCAGGGTTTGGAAAGGAATGAAATTATTCCTGATATCTTTTTTGGGCGCCATACTTTTTCCTTATTACTGATCAAGTGATGATTCCTTCTTTATCGTTTTTCTGAATTCTGGACAGACACAATTCTTTTCTGTGTGACTTGATTGATTAAGCAATCACAAAAGAACATAATTTTGAATAAAATTCCTACTCTTTTAGTTGAAGAATTTTGCTATAATGACGATTATGTGTGTCTTTCAGATCAGACAATTATTTTTTTTTTTAATTTTTTCATTTACCTTTTTATGGGAATTCTAAAAGGAATATAGAAGGAGGAATTGAAAAGTATATAATTAATTTCAAGCCTAAGCAGATTTACGAAGATATGCTTAATACCCTTGGTGATCAATGTCCTTCGTATGCGACCGTGAAAAATTGGAGTGCAAGCATCAAATGAGGTAAATTTTCCATTGAAGATGATGACCGATCGGGAAGGCCAGTTTCTGTGTCAGTCCCCGAAAATATCGATGCAGTTCATGACATGATTTTATCAGACCGTCGAATTTGGCTGAAACGGATATCTGAAGCACTGAAGATTTCATTCGAACGCGTTCATCGTAAAGTTCACGTCAATCTGGACATGAGAAAAAATGAGCAAAATGGATCCCCAAATGTTTGAATGTTGACCAAAAGCGTGCAAGGGTAGGAGCATCGCGTTCGATCTGTGCTCGATTTGAAAACGATGTAGACTTCTTGAACCGAATTGTTACTATGGATGAGACTTGGGTACATTTTTACGATCCAGAAACAAAGCAACAATCTATTGAATGGCGACACTCTGGTTCTCCAAGACCTAAAAAGTTTCGTGTCCAAAAATGTGCTGGAAAAGTTCTTGCTTCAGTTTTTTGGGATTGCCATGGAGTAATCATGATTGATTTTTTGGATAAGGGTAGAACAATAACTGGAGATTATTATTCGACATTACTGACCACTCTACGGGAAAAAATTAAGGAGAAAAGACGCGGAAAGCTATCCAAAGGTGTTTTGTTTTTACAGGACAACGCCCCAGTACACAAATCTCATGTTGCCATGAAAAAATTCGTGATATAGGGTTAGAATTACTAGAACACCCCCCTTATTCACCAGATTTGGCTCCGTCCGACTTTCATCTCTTTCCTCAACTGAAAAATAGTTTAAAAGGTAGTAAATTTTCTTCCAACGTGGAGGTAATGAAAGCTGTGAAGGACTTGTTTGCAGAGCAAGAAGAAATATTTTTTTGAAAGTTCTAGAGACGTTGCAGGTTCGCTGTAATAAATGTATTCAATTAAGGGGAGAATATGTTGAGTAATAAAATATTTTGACATTGAAATTTTGTTTGGTTCTATAGTAGGCTAAGAATTTTTCAATTTATCCTCGTATGATTGAAATATCTAGAAAATTGGTACTTCTGTCCGCAAATCCCTTCGGTCCGGATCTGCTAATAACTTCGGCCGGATGTTGTGAGTGTTGCTCACGCAGTGACTTTTAATTAATCGCATCATAAATTATATCAGGATCGATTCGACGTTACGCCATCGCAGTAATCGGCATCATCGGCCTGTTAGCCCGGCTTTTGATTAATCGTCCAGTTCTGGTCGGAACAGCATCCCCGATATGCGCAGCTTATAGGTACAGGGTACAGCGCGAGCTTTTGGAACGCATTGTAGAAGTTGAAGAAATTTTATTAAAGCCCATACGTTTTTGTGATGCTTTCAAACGTTCAAGTTTCCATCAAAACTTCGTCAATTATTTTGAAAGAATTACTACATCATGTTCCTTCCAAAGTACTGCCCATAGCAGGCTTCAACTTCTCTATTTTATCCCCAAATGTTCTCTAAGTAGGTACACACAGATTTGAATACTTGATAAAAAATGAGCAATAACAATCTATTTCTTATGAGTAATAATAAATCTTAATTCGAAGTAACTAATATAGTCATATCGAATTCAAATGATTGGATATCAACAGCGATAAAGAAGCAATGACTATACATACTCCCAAAGTAATTGTTTTCAAATTGTCATCTGATAGACTCAATACAGATTCTACAAAATTCGGATTTTGTAAAATTTAATTTTAACTCGAAGATATTTAACAGGGAGGACTTAGCTTTATTGAATGATGAATCATCTGTGTATACATACATTAATTTTAGTGAAATCATTGAGATAGCTCAAGCCAATTTCCTGAAAACTCAGATTTTTCACTGTTCTAATTTTTACTCAAACTTTTTTTATTTGACGGAGTGAGCTCGAGTGAATGATGAATTTTAAACATGGTTTAGAGAATTATAGATATTGGCAAAAACAAATTCCGATTATTTCAAGCAGTTTCCCCAAAAATTCAATTCCAATTATGTATTTCCGTTTATTATTAACAATATGCGATTCAAATTATCGCTTCCAAAAGTTTTTCTCTTCATTCAGAATGCCGATAAAAATAATTGCAAAAATGTTGCTCCGCCATATCTGCAAACTATGGCCGATTATTTTAATTGTAACAATACACTCCAGCATTGATATTCCCCCATTCATAAATAATCAGCGTGTTTTGTGCTGAATAATGTTAATAATAATAGATTTCTTTGGGAAATATAAAACTATCGGCGATTGTTGTTCTAGTCGCAATTAAAATGTTTTTGTGATTTGCTTATATTCGGCATCGAAAACAATCCAATTGATTAGGAGAAAATTGTAAAGGAATGCTTTGTTGTTTCGGCGCCATTATCTTCACGCCAATCGGCCATATGCATTTTTCTATAATTACAAATTTATTAGTAATTAATATGTTAACAATGGCAGAAATATAAGAAAATAGTTTCTGCATGAATGTTCTTGTTTTCATCGAATCTGATGCTTTATCATATCGGTACAGCGGTCCACTTCAAAAGTACAGAATAGAATGTCAATCTTATTCAGCATAGAGCATAAGTCGCACATAAACAGTTCGCGAATCACTAGTTTAATGTAGCACCTTCACAAAACATAGCATTATGGAAATGTGAAGAGAATAAAATCCTTTTGACCAACACACAAACGTGCTTAAAGCTATGAAGTATGTAGATTAATCGCAGTCGAGTGGATTTATGGGGCTGTAAGCTCCAAAGTAACACTTTGAATACAGCTTTATACCGATGCTGAAGTGCTACAATACGATCTTGAATTGAGACAACTCACACTCTCGCTTGTACTTATCGATACTAAACTTTGAAGGAACTGTCCTCATTGAAAAATGTTCTCTATTCGATATGATTCGTTGGTTATTATTTGCTAGTATGGACCAGCAGATCAATATATTCGGTAGATTCGCCTTTTAGGTAGATTCACCTTTCAGGTGGATTCGCCTTTTAGGTAGATTCTCATTTTAGGTAGATTCGCCTTTTAGGCAGATCAATATTTTCGATAGATTCGCATTTATACAGAGTGTAACAGTCAAATGGAATAAATTCGATAACGAGTAAATGAGGGCTTATTCGGAAAAACGCTCGGACACGTCGATTTGTAATTTTAAATGCGCATATTTTTCAAGAAAATAATATTATATAGGGTGTTCCATGTGACCGTGGCCAATATCAACTTTCTTATTTTAAATGCAACCCCCTGTATATTATTTACTTTTTGGATTCTTCAGAGAATTCTAGACACAATTCATGCACAATGTCCTATACCTATCTTTAACTATTTCGGAAGTATTGAGTGTTTTCAGATTTATTGCAAAAATCAACGTTTTAAATAAAAATTATTTATTTCACAAATTCGGTACATTACACTTAAAACCTTATAAGTAATACTGATTATTTCTTAATTATTGAAAAAAACATTAATGTCAATGTAGGAAATGTTCAAAATGCTCGCCGCGAACGTCTTGGCAACATGCTAATCTGGTGTAGAATTGTCATCTTTACGTTACCTACTCAACATTTCTTCTCAGTAATGGTTTTTGCCTACTTTCTTCATATCAAGAGGTGAATGGGAAATAAGTATTGAGTGTAATGTATCGAATTTATGAAATGAAATAATTTTCATTTAAAATGTTAATTTTTGTAAAAAATCTGAAAACACTTAATATTTCCGAAAAAATTGAAGATAGGTATAAGACATTGTACATGAATTATGTCTAGAATTTTCTGAAGAATCCAAAAAATAAATAATTTACAGGGGGTTGCATTTGAAATAAGAAAGTTGGTATTGGCCACGGTCGCATGGAACACCCTATATAATTTTATTTTCTTGAAAAATATGCGCATTTAAAATTACACATCGACGTGTCCGAGCGTTTTTCCTAACACCCCCTCATTTATTCGTTATCGAATTTATTCCATTTGGCTGTTACACTCTGTATATTTATTCGTTTGAGAGAATGTGAACATAAAAATGAGAATGAGGTTTTTTCGGTCATTCGAATTATCGAAATGACTTTAAGCAAAAAATATTATTTGTAAAGCTAAAAATTCAATTGGGCAGTAATTTGACATGTTTATGAATAAATTTCCAAAATTCCATTACGAAAGAAATGACCGAATTAAAAGAATATTCTCACAATAGAGGGACTGCTGTTCTTTGGTAGTACGAATAATTAATGTTTCCTTCTTCTCTTCACAAACGATCATTATGCTCAGTTATGTAATGATCCGAGTCTCATTCTTTTAATAGACGATCATCATTTGACATCTTGGTTCTATTTTTCTGGTACTCGATCTAAGAATAGTTTAATGTATGATTTATTTAATTTTAGTCTTTCGATCAATCAGGGTTGTATTCCGAATATTCCTCTACGTGACAAACGTGGTCTTAATTTGGGAAAACAATGTTTTCAATAGCTATTTGAATCGTAACTGTATCAAGTTAAATTTTGAAATTATATCCATAAGATCGTGCAGAAAGGTCTTTTTCGGAAGAATGTCATATATAGGATCAGTAATTTTCTTCATTCTTGGTCTCCCAAAACAGAATAGGGTGTTCGAATCAGGTGCTACTTGAATGTCGTATAAAATAAGACACCCAGTTGCATCAATTGCATAATTCAGAACGAAACCTAGCCGAAATCATAAAGAGATTAATTTTTCAATTATGTCAGCAACTACGGACCTGAAGACGCCCATTTGATGTTGTTCTATTTTCAAGAAAGTAATTATACGTCAGCAAGACAAATGTGTCCAATCTGACTCACGTCAAACATCATTAGTTTGTGGGTTTCGAGTTGTACCGATTTTTTCGGCATTCGATAGGCCTCGATCTAGTGGCCATCGGCCCGAATTCAAACACTGAATCATCCGGCTGGCCTTGACAACGATCGGAAAACTTGGCGTCGTTCCTTTTCGCTTTGTTCGAAGCAGGAATTATTTTTGAATGTTTTGTCCGACAAACCTGGAAATGAAGGGACGTCGGAGTGGGATTCCGCAGGGATCCTTCCTATCGCCTTCACTATTCTTGGTGAGACAGGTCAATCTGGTCAATTGCACCTCATCAAGGAAGGTAAATTGTACCTTTCGCATTCGCCATTTTGCAAGCTTGACGTAGAAACGAATTATTCGGATTTTGACGATTGGTCTCGATGGTGAAATGCCAATTTTCCTCATGTCATTTTTGAATATTATTATAATCAAATATAAGGATGGAAGTAAGCGTTTGTGAGTGAAAATTGAGAAGTCATTCGACGACTAGAAAAAAAATTACCCTCGATCAGGAATCGAACCTACGCCTCTCTTACCGATCGAATTCTCTTACCGCTAAGCTACCGATGAATTGAATGTGGAACGGTTTAAGAACAGTAACGGCCCAAAATTTCACTATTTAAGACATTTGGGAATAATTATATCGTTCTTGTCCTCATAATCCAGAATACTTTAGAGTACTTCTTCAAAATTCGCCTTATTTCCGATGTAATACAATAAAATTGATACTGTGACTGGACTATTTCTGCAACGAGGAAGAAGCGCCGAAATTTTGTGCTCAATTCCCTTTGCAGTCCACAAATTTGGCAGTCCTTATTCTGATCGCTGTTCAGAAAACAAACTGTTAAAACATATTTTCGAGAACTATGACGAAAGCACTTTCGTCTGCATCACTTTTAATGACAGCAAACAATGTTAAAATTGATTGTTTACGTGGAAGCGTGTTAAAAATATTTTGGTCCTGATTCTGCAAGCAATGAAGCGGAGGATCTTCGAAAACAGTGTCCTATATATTGCTTTGGTTCTGGCAGTTTGAGGAATTCGGCAACAATAGATGGAATTTTCCCAAATGTATTGATACCAACTGGATTGGCAGTGCAATTATTATTCATGTATTTCAGGAAAAAACGACAGAAGAGCGCAGTGCGAAGTACTTATGAAAATAGTCAACATACTTCCCAATAATACTGAAAGAACGACTGACTTTTGTTTTCGTGTTTGGAAGTTGTATAACTAATGATTTATTAGTTATTTCGATGTCTTTCACTGATAAATTACACAATTCTTCACGCCGACAGGCTCCAAATAATCCGAAAATAGTTGCAACCTTAACCATCAAGTATTTCTCATCTGGACATTTATAAACTTTTCAACTTGTTCATGAGTGAGAATTTTCGATTTTTTGGGACGAAATCCTTCACTTTTCCGTTTTAAATATGCTATTACCTTAAAATATTTACTAACATCCACACCATTTTTAACAAGGGCGCTTGACTTTATCATTGAAACTTTGCTCCACAAAGTTGATGAACTCCATATTTTTGATTTTTCTTCTAAGTATGCCAGGAAAACAGGTTCACTGAACTTCCCTTCCACATTTTTCAATTTACACCAGGCCAGGAAATTGTTATATGTAATATCGTACTGCTGAACAGATTTTTTAGGTAGGAGTTCCAGATTTGCTCTTCTTGCAGACTCTTCAATATCCACAAGAACAACCAAATGGTCACTTTTATTAATAATTGGACTCTCGACAAACATATTAAGCAGTTGAAAACCCAAAATTGGATAGGAACGAAATTCAAATGACAGCGTCTTTTCTCATTTGTTAGTAATCATAACGTTGGCAACGTTTGCCATTCACAACAACCGTTTGATTATTTGAATATTAAAATGCATTTTGAAGTTTATTGTCATTGCAAATTCGCCCATTTTATTATCAAAATAGGGCAGTTGTACAAAAAACATTGTATGGTATTTGTGTTAAAAGGGATTTTATTTCACAAACTTTTTCACTCACAAAATAAAACGTCACTTTTAACACTCATAACATAAATAACTATTATTCGATCCGTGCATGTGATACCATATGCCGCATTAAATTCAATATGTGCAGTTTCACGTCAAATCTTCAGGTTTTCCTTTTATGGATCCATAGAGTACTTACCTATGCAGTTCGTATTGTTGGAGACCAGAACGATCTGCCGAAATAGCTCGCCGACGTTTCCGTTTCAGTCTTGCCGTTCTTACGTACGCAACACTCACGGTGTTACTTTAACGACCCGTGCCTTCTACTTGTCGGACGTACATGAAAGCCAAGGGTCGACATTTTATGTATCATTTGTTGCAATGGCTGGGTATCGCTCTCTCCATCCGATCAAAGACGAGACGGCTTGGTGTGCCGTTTCAATTTTGCTTTGATGGCCGCTTTTTGCGGGGTTGGGCACTTGCCGTCGTACGGTTATCAAATACATTGTTTCTTTAAGTGCATTTGACTTTATACGACCACGACCGTAAATAAGACGTTTATGGCTACCGTACGGCTCATATTTTCGCAACCCCTTTCGCTTGTTGCTGACGCGCCGTTCGATTTTGCGTCGTTTTCGGGAAAGTTTCTCGCCGACATTCAGTCAAGGAAAAATCTGAATGGATGGATCTTTTTGTTGGCACACTTGCGCATGCGGAACCGCTGACAACGTCAGCAATACACTTTTTTTTAATGATTCCTGGTACCTTCACGACACATACCGAAAAAGCACAAGTTCCTGTATAAAATTGACGATTGCTATATCCATTCACTTTTATAAAGTATTCCGGTTGGCCAAGATTTAGGTTCATCAAGTTCTTTTACTTAAAACTGACGCAGATTGGTACTCGTGAAAGTCAAATAATTCTGAGAGATGTTGCCAATGCTATTTTCTATCTTCTCTTTTTTAAATTTGTGAATGGAGTTAGTTCTTTTGAGGTTTAACTGCGACACAGGTTTCGTAGTACAATTTCATGCTGAAGTATTTCAAGTTGTGCAAAAAGGTATTTGAATGTCTTCTGTAAGCTAATTTCTTGAGAATTTTGAAAATTGGGGATTTCCATAGGTCCGTCTGTTCGTTTAGAAGTTTTTCTGTCGGGTTATTCGAGTACTTTTATTCTTTTTTCGAATGAAATATCACAAAGTAACGGACTATTCTGTCCATCATTTTTCAGTAAAATTTCAACACTCGATTCTTGATTTCCGTACAAGAAAATAGCATAACTGAATCTTCCAGCCATGTTTATATACGTGAAATACTTATTTTCAGTATTAACAGAGAAAAAAGTAAATAAACATTTTGATAAACATGTAATTCCTACGACTTTCCATGTAGAAAGGACAACGTTGCTTAGTTATCTGACAGGAAAATGACTATAACCTAACATTTCCAAAATATACACGGTGAAATGTGTTAGAATGTCATGGCCAACTGAGATACAATTACATTCTAAAAGTGAATGGAGTACCTATAGATGTCGAGTTGAGCCTTCCGTGCTGCGAAACTCGAGTATACTTCGCACAGCATTGACGACAAATCTCTGCATCGACGAATGAAAGGCAGGTGCAGAAACGCAAAACAAAAACTGTTGCGGCTTCAATAAGGAATTATCGGTTTACACGTCATAAATACGTTACATCATTATTGCAACAATGTAAAGGGAACAACTATAATTTTCAATTTACAACCGGCAATATTTGTGGCAGTTAATGCAAATCAAAACGTGCAGAAACAATAAAATGGGAGAAGTATCGGTAAATGCACACCGTACGAATAATATACGCAATAAAAAAATCGGTGCGAATGAAATTGAGCGCATGCGGCGATGCCAGTTGGGCATGTCGCGGTTTTCTCGGTTCACCGCGGAGAAACATCAGCAGAAATGGGTAATTTTGAAAAAATCTACCTCTTTTTCGAGTTATTCTTTTCTCCCAAAACAGATTGCGTTACTTCATAACCTCACCAATTGATTAATTACTAATATCTCTATGTAGAAAGGACAACGTTGCTAATTCATCTGACAGGAAGATGACTTTAACCTAACATTTGCAAAATATACACGGTGAGATGTGTCAGAATTTTATGGCCGACCAGGAATTATTATAAAATTGAATGGAGTATACAGAGTGTATAACAGACAAATGGAATAAATTCGATAACGAATAAATGAGGTCGTGTTGGGAAAAACGCTCGGACACGTCGATTTGTAATTTTAAATGCGCATATTTTTCAAGAAAATAAAATTATATAGGGTGTTCCATGTGACCGTGGCCAATAACAACTTTCTTATTTTAAATGCAACCCCCTGTATATTATTTATTTTTTCGATTCTTCAGAGAATTCTAGACACAATCCATGGACTATGTCCTATACCTATCTTTAACTATTTCGGAAGTATTCAGTGTTTTCAGATTTATTGCAAAAATCCACGTTTCAAATAAAAATTATTTTATTTCACAAATTCGGTACATTACACTTAAAACCTAATAAGTAATACTGATTATTTCTTAATTTAATAAAAAAAAACAAAAAAAAACATTAATGTCAATGTAGGAAATGTTCAAAATGCTCGCCGCGAACGTCTTGGCAACATGCTAATTTGGTGTAGAATTGTCATCTAACGTTACTCAACATTTCAGGCGTGACTGATCTAATCGCAAGCGTGATTCGGTTTTTTAGGTCGTCTAAGTTTAATCAGTTTTTTAATACTTTTGACATATCCCCACAAAAAGAAGTCTAATGTAAAATTGTAAAAAATTGTAAAAAATCTGAAAACACTTAATATTTCCGAAAAAGTTGAAGATAGGTATAGGACATTTTACATGAATTATGTCTAGAATTTTCTGAAGAATCCAAAATAAATAATATACATTGCATTTGAAATAAGAAAGTTGGTATTGGCCACGGTTGCATGGAACACCCTATATAATTTTATTTTCTTGAAAAATATGCGCATTTAAAATTACAAATCGATGTGTCCGAGATTTTATCCTAACACCCCTTAATTTTATCGTTATCGAATTTATTCCATTTGGCTGTTACACTCTGTATGCATATTTCCCTTGTTGAAAGGAAAAATTCAATAGTAGGGTGGGACCTATGTTGAATTTTGATGTCTTTTTGCTGTATTGTGGTAAAACAAACAATAAATCTCTAACTTAGCCTGAAATTATGTGTCCCTACCCTACATCGGGATTTAAAAATTCGCCATGCATTTTTTTGGTCGCACAAAGGGTACTTGGCAACTACTGTGCACCTGGCAACGTGGCTCCACCCTTGGACGTTTCATTAAATTAATTAATAGAACGAACGTGACTGAAAGGCATCAAGTGTAGGCGCGGCTTATTGGTGTATCAACAATACGGCAATTAGGCACCTTGGTTCGATCACAATGTATGAAGTTATCGGCGCGGTCTGAACCGTAGAACACAGCCAATAATCATTGTTCTGTGTTTTTTATTTCCAATGTATTTATTGGTCTTGACGCATTCGGATATTTGCACGAATGAACAACAATTTTTCGAAGCAACAATAGACTTTGAGAAGTGGTAGAATTACCCAAGTTCATGATAGAATTCTGTAAACTTAAATGCAAACAATAAACCAGCGAAAAATGTTTCTTCTTCGGGAGAATACAGGTGTATTCAAAGTTGATCACATTTTGAAAAATGTGTAAATGACAGATGACGCCTAAACTCCGCGTGAGTATAGAGAACAGATGTGACAACGTATAGCCCGGGAGCCAGTGATAGTTTTTGGTGACCAATTTTAACCCTGGCCATAATAATTTGTATATAGCTTAATTTGTATTTGTCTTATAGCATAGTGACCGTCAGCTGGCGCACCAGTTTCAGTCATTTTAACCCTGCTGAAATTTACAGAAATGGTAGTTTATATAATTATTCGAATAAAAAAAATCGTCCGCTGGCTGTACGTTGGTGGAAAACCCGTCCGCTGGACATGAAAACTTGTTTTCCACCAACGTACAGCCAGCGGACCATTTTTTTGTTCGAATAATTATATGAACTACCATCTTTGTAAGTTTTAGAAGGGTTAAAATGACAGAAACTCAAATTTTTTTTTACAAGTTTTCATGTCCAGCGGACGGCTTTTCCACCAACGTAAAACCAGGGGACGATTTTTTTATTCGAATAATTATATAAACTACCATCTCTGTAAATTTCAGCAGGGTTGAAATGACTGAAACTCAAAATTTTTTTTACAAGTTTTCATGTCCAGCGGACGGGTTTTCCACCAGCGTACTGCCAGCGGACGATTTTTTTTATTGGAGTAATTATACAAACTACCATCTCTGTAAATTTCAGCAGGGTTAAAATGACTGAAACTCAAATTTTTTTCAGAAGTTCCCATGTCCAGCGGACGTTTTCATGTCCAGCGGACGGGGTTTTCACCAACGTACAGCCAGCGGACGATTTTTTTTATTCGAATAATTATACAAACTACCATCACTGTTAATTTCAGCAGGGTTAAAATGACTGAAACTCAAAATTTTTTTTACAAGTTTCCATGTCCAGCGGACGGGTTTTCCACCAGCGTACAGCCAGCGGACGATTTTTTTTATTCGAATAATTATACAAACTACCATCTCTGTAAATTTCAGCAGGGTTAAAATGACTGAAACTCGATATTTACATGTTTTCGTTGCTCCCGTTGGCGAACCCACCACTGTTGAGCCAGCTGACGGACACTTTGGCTAAGAAAACAACCAAATCAAGCTATATACAAATTATGGCCAGGGTTAAAATGACTGACTAAAAAATGTCACTGGCTCCCGGGCTAGTAGCGAGAATTTCGAGAATGTCATTAAGCGAGCTTTCTACTATCGCGACTGTGTGTGTTTATGGGACACCCCGTGAAGTGCTCAATCGTTCTGATCCCGAAAAAAGACCGGCGTTTTCCGAGGAAATACTTTCCGGCTAAATCGCGAATCCCACCCCTTCCTAGTCGATCAACTAGATCCGTTTTGACGCGTCCGTGACTTATGCGGTGCGTTGTTCAAAGCAGCTCCATCTCTCGCGTAAATCATCGCAGCGAGACGGGCCACGTACCAGATCCGAACATAATAAAACGAAATAATGGAACGCTACGTGCGCGCGAGATGATCTATTTCCATTTCATAGTTATTTTGAATTTGGCATTCGAATAAAGGTAATTTATAAAAATTAGGAGAGGAATATCGCGCTGCCGTCTCATCTCGAAATTAATCCATTCAATACAATGAACTTGTGCCGAGATGACAAGTCGGACTGTTGAAATATATAAATAACCAGAAGGAAAACAAATGATCCGTTACTATAAAAGCCTGGCTTCATATCCAGACCGCATTTATAAATTTAAATAGACAATTTCTGTCTGGGAAATATGCAGAGTTGATATTAAAATAGCTACGGAATGAGTGACAGACCGTGACTGATTACTGTCACATGATCAGAAATCAGTTCGGTGGCAAATAAAAATACACCTCGAGAATATTATCTCCCCGCGATACACGGCTCTGGGATTGCGTCCATGGGCGGCTCGTCCAATCGCCCAGGCATACGAAATCGGCACTAACTGTGTACAAGTACATGAATCCAGTCAACCAGTTAAGGGGCCGTTATACTCTGGCCGACGGCTACGGCACCGATTTTCCATTCAAAAAGAGCCTTTCATTTTTCCGAGTTCACGCCCTCAATTTTTTACCTAAAAGCTTGTTTTTTTTTTTCAAATCGAAGTTAAAGGATGTCTTGAGGGCACTCCAATTTCTTCACTTTGTAAAATTATTTTTTCGCATGCAAAAATCGACTACGGCACCGATTCTCCATTCAAAAAGTGCCTTTCATTTTTCGAAGTTCACGCCCTCAATTTTTCACCTAAAAGTTTGATTTTTTCTTCAATTTGAAGTTGAAGGATGTCTTGAGGGCACTCCAGTTTTTTCTGTTTGAAAAAATGATTTTTTCGCATGAAAAAATCGGGTTGAATTGGAGAGTCAATGAAAATTGACTTCATAATCGTTTTTCGGCGGTTGTTCATCAATTTTTTTTAGAGAATTCATTGGAGTGCCCTCGACAATCAATTGAAAAAGAAAATCCATTTGATAGGCGCTTAAATAATGCAAAAAATGATGGAAATACTGAAAAGACTTCCAGAAAGTGTGAAATCTGTCTGAAATTCCAGGAGAATTTAAAAAAAATCAAGCTTTCAGGTGGAAAATTGAGGGCGTGAACTTGGGAAAATGAAAGGCTCTTTTTGAATGGAGAATCGGTGAAGTCGGCCAAAGTATAACGGCCCCTCAAGCGATATAAAAATAATAATAAATCTTTATTCTCAATTACCTACAATACATACTTATGACATACATCAAGATAAATGAAAATAGTGCATGTCAACAAAACATATATGTATAATAAGTATATTCACGACAATCCAAATAATCCCTTAAACAAAAGAGCTCTTCATTTAACAAAAACTTGAAAAATTTCTTCTTGAAAATCATCTCTATATACTCCACTTGTTTTTGCGTATAATTAGGTGAATTATAAGTTGAAGTTCCTGTATTATATCTTTGTTTTCTTTTTTCATATTGTCGAAATAAACCCTTATTTTTGTTTGAAAATAGTGGGCACTCCTGAATATACAAGCCATAAATAGTCAAGACACCTTTCTGTTAAAAAAAAACCATGACATGATTCGTTATATCGTAGTTTGCAGAGTATTCTTATGGCCCTTTTCTGCAATAGCATATTTCTGTAACTTGAATCGCTCCAAATCGAGAAGGGGAAAATGAGTTTGGAAACTACCAATTATTCCTTACTGACTTTATGTACCTACTTTGGGAACAGAAATGTCAACACAATTTGAACTCATCCGTTTGTTAAGCCATAGATATCCCCATAGAAATTTCTGATGCATCTAAAAAACGCCCATGCAATCCTTTGTTGATTTATCAATCAAGTTTAACGATTAATTATAGAATATCTCAATTGAAAACATCGATCATATAATCGAAAAAAAATTTTCACCTTGAATATCGAATCGTTTATTGTTGCTTTATTAGTAAAGTGTAGGTTAGATAATTTCTTGTTTATCGAACGATTGAATAATTTATTTTATATCATTTTTATTGCGATTTAATGAGTGGACGGTGTAACATATCCTCATCATTATTCTTCGCTGAAGGATATTGGATTGTTATTGTTAATGCATCATCTTGAGTCTTGTGGATTTTCTTTGGAAAAACATGAAGTGAGGAGGATCTTCTTTTTAGGTGGATTCACATTCGTTCAAGGTATCAATTGAAAAAAAGATGATAGCAATGATCTCACATCATCGGTTAAAGAAATATTCAGTTCTTCGATTTAAAGAACACGAAGCGCCGCCACTGATATTTCCTGAAACGACGTCGACAGCGCTGTGACATGTGCCGTTCGGATTTCGTACGTTGATTTGATAATTTCGTACGCGTCAGTGTATTTTTACACTTAATTGATGTTGTTCTGTTTGTTTGACTTCGCGTAACAGGAGGCGTTCATAATAACAATAAAAAAGTTGTTATACTCCATATATTAGCAGGTGTGGTGCATCAGAAGGTCTGAATTAAAAATTGGATCCATTAGTTCACGCCAGCATTCTCTAGATTCAATTTCTATGCCATGCCTTCACTGGAGTTTTTCCAAATTTACGCTTATAATTTTATAACTTGACCTGGAATCTGGGATGAAATACGTGAATGGTTTTATGTAGCAAAGTATTGAAATATTCATTGATTTGGAAAATATACATTTAGGACTTTTGTATAAAACAGAATATCTTGTAAATGGCCGCCGTGTAATTAATTCTCCATGTTTACTAACTCCCATCTGTCACGTCATAACCATGTGACATTATGACTGTCAAACATGGGGCACAATTCAAATCTTACGCTCTTATTGAACCAGCCTTTATGTGTTCGGATGAATATTTCTTGATACATTTTGTTACATTGCAACATTTATACCTGGATACCCTCACCTAAACCTATCAACGAACACATTCCGCCGAATTAAGTGAAAACGATGGGTCGAAAAAGTTATTTTAATAATTTAGCGATTTTTAAGTGGCCGGAATGGCCAGTTCAAAGGCCTGTCGACTGCCGACGCTCGCAAACGACCCTATCGATCCGAACTACACGGAATAAAACTGACAAATCGACAGTTTATAGAATGTAAACAGGACGGGAGGTCTACGATGATGTCGTTAAATTAATAAAGTGTCAGAGGCAATCACTTCAACGTTTAAATTCAGGATATTGAGCGATTAAGAACCGCGTTTTATGGGGTTATAACAGATACGTGTCGTTCTTTGGGAGGTCGGTTTTCATTCCATCCTCCTATTTCTACATCGGATCATTCTGGTATTTTATTTTATACAAAATGTTCGTAAAGTTCGAATTTTTCATTTTTCCTCATAACATCGGCATTTTCCAAGATATTCTGCTGAAATTAAACAAGGGTGTCATATTTTCTGAAATTACCCTTTTCCCTTCAGAACTTTTTTCTGATGCGCCACTGGTGGTTTAAAAAATATGAAGAAGAATATTTGTTACATTGAATAACTTTTTGATCTCCTGCAATTTTTTCGTATCTGTTACAGTTCTCAAGAAAAAAAATGTTGAAATATTCTCTACGTCGCGTCGTCAGGAAAATGTTTGGCATATTTGGAAAAGTTGGTTCCACTATTCATTCGTTTTTCTTTGGTGATTTTCTCGATCTGTGGTATTTGCTTATGGATAATTTTTTTCAATGTCCTTTTTCGTTAAGGCGACCTGGTACACGTCAGAGCTCGCGAGCTTCCTTCAAAAATTAGGCTTTTTATTTCCATGATATCTCAGTTCGTGTGCGGCGTAGACCAACATTTTTTTTTGAATTAAAGTTAAATCATTTCTCTAGAATGTGTATTACTCGCTTTTATGTTTTTCTTCGTATATTAGGAGAAAAACCTGGTGAGCTGTAATTTCATGAAAATGTGGACAAACGGTTTTATTTCCATGATATCTCTGTCAATTCTCGGGATGAATGTATGAAATTTTCAGAATACATGCGAAATAATATTTTCCAGAATGTGCATTGATCAGTTTTTTTGTTTATTGCCCCCTCAATTCTTAAACGAATTATAAAGTAGGAACTTTATTGGTCATATTTTCAACCAGGTTTTTTTTCTAATATACGCAGAAAAACGGAAAAGCGAATAATACACCTTCTGCAAAATATTATTCAGCATGTATACTGAAAATTTCATATATTTATCCCGAAAATTGACGGAGATATTATGGAAATAAAATCGTTTGTCCTGGTTTTCATGAAATTACAGCTCACCCGGTTTTTTTTCTAATATACAAAGAAAAACAGAAAAGCGAGTAATACACATTCTAGAGAAATGATTAAGCTTTAATTCAAAAAAAAATTGTTGGTCTACGCCGAATACGAACTGAGATATCATGGAAATAAAAAGCCGAATTTTTGAAGGGAGCTCCCCTTTAAAAATCCCTTGAATTTCTGAATATCCTTTTTTTGTGAAAAATCAATTCTTGAAATGTTTGAGGTCGATGTTCATTAATATACCTATACCATTTATAAGTGAAACGGATTCGCCTCTTCATCGAGAACTTGCCATTGGTTGTTTGTTTAAGAATCCATAAATTTTCTCCACAAAGAAACATCTTCTTCGGGCAGTTTGCAGAACTCGATTATATTCCCTTAAGAGTGAAGATTGGCCAATTATCTCTTCTTCGATAACAAGGAAGAATTACAAAATTACCGGACTATATGCAGAGTATACGTATGTAATGATAAGGTTGAGATGTTCATGTACTGTAATGGATTCAATTTCGTGATCTACTAGAAAGTCTCAATAACTTCCAAACGAAGTAATTCTAATTGGCCAAACGTTTATATTCCTCATTGGCAATTTATCTATCTCCTTTGGAGAAAATGCAATTTCAACCCATCGACATGTTAGCCACATTCCACCATGATAGTGCTCTTCAACAAATACTTCAAACACGTGATGAAAGCTCAGCTTTGAAAAATGAGGTCATTTTTATGAAAAAGTCTGGATTACGAACGATATATTTCGTTGTAGATATGTCAGATCGAGTTGAATGGAAATATAAGGTTATTAATACACAACAATAATTTCATCATGGGAATTTGAATGGAAGCTATAAATAATGGTTGTGTATATAGGTATATTTATTGAGGAAATATAAGACGTAGTTACGATGTTTTCCAATACATAAATCTTGGCCGGACTAATATTTATCAACGTTTCAATTAATTTACTCGGAGAATTATTATTCACTGAAATTATTCCTTCGCCTTAAAATGTTTGGATATTGAGCTATTTTCTATCAAATGATTCCGCAAATATGCATTCGTTGAAGTTATAGCAGAATCATTTTTCAAAGTGAAATCTTCAAATCGAGATTATAATTTCTAAATACCATTGCAGTCTCTTTTTTAGAAATATCAATTTCCTTTTGAATGTTTATAGGGATTTTCAGGTTAAAATAACAAGATTTCAAAGAAATGATTTATTCGAAATAGAGAAAATACAATATATGACAAACAATAAAATTTTACGAACAATTCTAAAAATTTCAACAAATTATATTTCACTCTCAGTACAAATAAGTATCAATATATGCATCAATAACTGTTTGGCATCTTCTCTGCATAGTTTCCACCAAGTTATTGACAATGTCCTGATGAATTTCTTGATGCCGAAGTAGTGGCAAAAGATCTGGGAGCTGTTGAAGCTTTTCTGGCTGTGGTCTTCGAGCATCAAGGATTCTTTGCAATTGGTCCCAAGGTCGGTTGGATTCAGTGGTAATCACTTGGTGGGATCTATGGGCAAGAAAAATATGCATCAATTTCCTTAATTCCTGACGAGATATTTAGTTATTTTAGTCAAAAAATTTTGTTTTTCGTTAATTTCAGTTATATTCTTTTTTCTTGGAAATTCAATAATTTGGCATGTGTGCAACAGATCTTGCAGTATTCTTTTTCGGAGTTGACTCGATTAATCCAATCGATAATTGGTAACGACATTCCGAAGTTCAATTCAGAAATTCGCTGATAGGGAGAGAAATAAATTAGAGACTGAGAGCTGGAGAGAAGATGGAACAATAAAAGTTGGACTCGTATTCGTTGCCCTGAGCAAGAATAAACTCGTAAATTAATATATTTAAGTTGGTCCATAAATCTCGAGAACATTAAGTCACATTTTCATAATTGCATTTGTGGTCGTCCATCTCACTGCATTTCGACTCGTTCTTCCAGCTCTCCGATTCAGCTTTATGAATTCTTTTTGGGCCCTGTTGATTTGTTTTGTCAGCCGGATAATTTCTTTTTAATTTATTAAAATGTAATAACTTTTAGCTCGTTATGTCGCTATTACTCGGGACTGATCGCTCTTATCCACTATGACTTATCGATTACATCTCATATACTATAATTTTTTTCATCGTAGATTATCATGAAGTACTTCCTTGAGCCCTAAACGCGAGCATATTATCCAACAGAAGAAGTTGAATGATATCCCTCAAAAAATACTCGGTGCATTCATTGCCATATATCACAAATGAAATAAAACTTTCTATAGGCTTGGTATCATTAATTCAGTATTAATAACTCGTATGACATGTAGGCATTGTTATGGACGATGTAGGTGTTTCGTGATGTCATCGGCAAGAACAGTCTGGATTTATCAAAATCGAAGATAATCAAGGATTGATTGCACTGACGTAATTTCCTTTTTCCTCACCCAATTATTACTCGAATGAAGGTTTATGTATACTCACAAACCCATTCGAATATAGTGTGAAATATTGTCCAAATACTAAGCATTTGTTATGCTTTTTCTTTGTTTTTAGTAGTTTATATTCTTTGTCCACGACTGTCAAATGAAGTGTTCATATTCCATACAGAGTGTAACAGCCAAATAGAATAAATTCGATAACGAATAAATGAGGGCGTGTTGGAAAAAAGGCTCGGACACGTCGATTTGTAATTTTGAATGCGCATATTTTTCAAGAAAATAATATTATATAGGGTGTTCCATGTGACCTTGGCCAATACCAAATTTCTTATTTCAAATGCAACCCCCTGTATATTATTTATTTTTTGGATTCTTCAGAGAATTCTAGACACAATTCATGCACATACCTATCTTTAACTATTTCGGAAGTATTAAGTGTTTTCAGATTTATTGCAAAAATCAACGTTTTAAATAAAAATTATTTTATTTCACAAATTCGGTACATTACATTAAAACCTAATAAGTAATACTGATTATTTCTTAATTATTAAAAAAAAACATTAATGTCAATATAGGAAATGTTCAAAATGCTCGCCGCGAACGTCTTGGCAACATGCTAATCTGGTGTAGAATTGTCTTCTAACGTTACTCAACATTTCAGGCGTGACTGATGTAATCGCAAGCGTGATTCGGTTTTTCAGGTCGCCTAAGTTTAAGGGTTTCGTTTCGTATACAATACTTTTCACATATCCCCACAAAAAGAAGTCTAATGTAAAATTGTAAAAAATCTGAAAACACTTAAAATTTCTGAAAAAGTTGAAGATAGATATAGGACATTGTACATGAATTGTGTCTAGAATTTTCTGAAGAATCCAAAAAATAAATAATATACAGGAGGTTGCATTTGAAATAAGAAAGTTGGTATTGGCCACGGTCGCATGGAACACCCTATATAATTTTATTTTCTTGAAAAATATGCGCATTTAAAATTACAAATCGACGTGTCCGAGCGTTTTTCCTAACACCCTCTCATTTATTCGTTATCGAATTTATTACATTTGGCTGTTACACTCTGTATGAATAGTAAACCCAATTTATTTGTGATTCACCATTTTAATTTTTTTTTACAGGGACCCCAATAAATCGCCTTCCTATTATGGCGAAATCGGTTTTGGACTTATACGAATTGTACAACTTGGTAATTGCCAGAGGAGGACTAGTGGACGTGATCAATAAAAAATTGTGGCAGGAAATCATCAAGGGTTTACATTTGCCTTCTTCGATCACTTCGGCGGCTTTCACACTCAGGACACAGTGAGTACAATTTGATATTAAAGGTTTCTAAACTAGACGAGTACCTCTAGAACTTATCCAGGTCGATTAAACGAAAATTAAGAGATTTGATGTGGATTTAGATGCATAATTCGGACTTGCAGAATTTAATTGGACCATGAAAGTTCCCTGCGGAACCCCAGCAGCGTCATAGTGATTCTTACTTTTTTGAGAAGTACAGATAAGGTTGATGCTGTCGGATATGTCACTGCAGATTTTTTCAATGATTCGTAAAGGGGTTAAAAAGCCTTGACAATATGAACCTTACGCATTCCAACTGGTCCAGAATGTTATTTTGGACATTAGACCGAAACCATGAAGATATCTCTTAATACCTTATTCGTTTCTCATTTTATAATGGATTTCAAAAGAGGTCAGCTATAAAATGGGATACCAATAGGCTAGAATGTGCCAGAATTCGGTTTAATAACCAGAGGCGTACCCGACGGGCCTTTAATCTCGGCCGCTTTTTACAGTCGATGAAAAATAACGAATTTAACTAGCCTTAATTAAATTCAAAGCAAAGACATACGAAATAGAGACCCCCACAGCCTCGTTTTCTCTTTTTTGTTCCCGTATGGATAGACTAGAGCGCATTTTACGATTTTCTGCTCTTGGAATGATAGTTTATAGCGTATGATTTGAATTTTTGTTTGATGCCTGGCAATAAATCAAAAGCGGACCGTTCTGACAGTCTATTGACGGTCGATGATGTGATATTATTTCGCTGTATCCTTTGTGGGTTTTATGTTTTGGGTTGGGGTCCTTTGAGAAGCCGCCGATAGAAATTCAACCTGTGGTTTTTTGGTTGATTTTATTTCTTTTGTTATTAAGTTTATCGAGTGGAGAGAAAATTAAACCGAATGATAATGAAATGCGTATCTGACAGACTCGCCATTCATGGAGTATCAATAAGGAGTAATTTCATAGAACTCAATACAACAAAATCGACGCAGAACAGAACGAACAAAATAACTAATCTTACGAGATTGTTTTTAGCCATAATACAGAATTGATGATTTGCCCGGGGCCTCTTGAACCCGACTCACGATAGAAATTCATCAGCTCTTCATGAAATTAATACAACTCGGCACTTTAATAGGAACGAAGATCTGAAGGAACGTGTGGTAACTTTGTTTCTCACAGCGCGTTGCCTTTAAAACGAGTTAATAACTGAGGCCAAAGAAATTAATTGGAAATCATGGAGTTCCGATTCCTACACATCGATACGATTGTTATTCGCAGAAATTATTGTTTGATAGTTTCGACCATCTCTTCTCATTCATCATAAAATCGTTAAGAAGTGACTCAATAGAGACTTGGCTATGATGCACATCGAGAAAGCGAAAATTCTTGAGTCAGAGACATCTGCTGACTCCAGTAGCTTCTGATAATTTTCTTTCGGACTGATAGGCATTGAAGCTACGAGGATGTATTGATATCTAGTTAGCCTAGACCAGTTCCATCCATAAACAAAATATATTGCGATACCATATCAACGAACAATAACTTATAAGAAGTGTCAGTGTAGAGTTCGACGTCAAAAAAGTAAACCAGAGTTACGCAATAAATTTAAAAAAAGATGTCTACCGAAATTGTAAAAATCGAAACATTGGAGTTGCGGGTCAACATCAAGTAGGTACCTATATTTAAAAGGGTTAAGAGGTCAGCAGATTTACAACGATATCCTTAATAACCTTGGTGATCAATGTCCTTCGTATGCGACCGTGAAAAATTGGACTGCAAGCTTCAAATGAGGTAAATTTTCCATTGAAGATGATGACCGATCGGGAAGGCCAATTTCTGTGTCAGTCCCCGAAAATATCGATGTAATTCATGACATGATTGTATCAGAACGTCGAATTGGGCTAAAACGGATATCTGAAGCACTGAAGATTTCATACGAACGCGTTCATCATATAGTGCACGTCAGTTTGGACATGAGAAAAATTTCTGCAAAATTGATCCACAAATGTTTGAATGTTGACCAAAAGCGTGCAAGGGTAGAAGCATCGCGTTCGATCTGTGCTCGATTTGAAAACGATGTAGACTTCTTAAACCGAATTGTTACTATGGATGAGACTTGGGTACATTTCTACGATCCAGAAACAAAGCAACAATCGATGGAATGGCGACACTCTGGTTCACCAAGACCTAAGAAGTTTCGTGTCTAAAAATCTGCTGGAAAACTTCTTGCTTCAGTTTTTTGGGATTGCCATGGACTAATCATGATTGATTTTTTGGATAAGGGTAGAACAATAACTGGAGATTACTATTCGACATTACTGACCACTCTACGGGAAAAAAATTAGAGAGAAAAGACGCGGAAAGCTATCCAAAGGTGTTTTGTTTTTACAGGATAACGCCCTAGTACACAAATCTCATGTTGCCATGCAAAAAATTTGTGATTTAGGGTTAGAATTACTATAACACCGCCTTATTCACCTGATTTGGCTCCGTCCGACTATCATCTCTTTCCTCAACTGAAAAAAAGTTTGAAAGGTCGTAAATTTTTTCCAACGAGGAGATAATAAAAGCTGTAGAGGACTGGTTTTTAGAGCAAGAAGAAACATTTTTTTGAAAGATTTGGAGACCTATTTGCGGCGAACAAAATGGTCAAATCTGAAGTATCAAAGTTTCAAAATAAAACTCACCTGAAGCGAACACAATTTTTCTTCATTAAATCTCGATTAAAACCAGACGTATCCAACGATGAAAAAATGTGCATAAGAATATCAGATGTTGAACTTGTGTGTTCAACAAAATGTACCTCAAATTCTGGATCGGGTTTTTGTTATCATCAGTATGTAATAAACAATTCTTCATTCCGTGTTGTTAGAATCATGATCTCTATTTTTTCCTTTCAGATACATGAAATACCTCTACCCATACGAATGCGATAAAAGAAATTTGAGCTCTCCAGACGAATTACAATCGGCTATTGACGGAAATCGAAGAGAAGGTAGACGAAGTGGTTACAGCCAATACGAAGCGATGCATAGACAACAATCTCAAGCAGTCATGAACCCCATGGCGCAAGCGCAGCTGAACCAGATACAACAACAGATGCAGTTGAACCGAATGACCTCCGCTATGGCCCAAGGTAATTATCACTCATTCAAATTATCGAACATCGTATTTATTTATTGTGAAATTAGAACACTCGATAGTGGCATCTCTGATGGAGTACGGAGGCAGGACCCAGCCAACTAATGGCGTCCCTAAAGTCAATGCCATAGACACTGGTATGACCGTTGAGAATACCTAACTTCTTGAGCATAAATAACTTCCGTTCTCTGTTAGCTACTTACGAATTTAATGCCTTGTTCTGTGTTCTGAAGTCTTCTCTTTTAGCTTCTTCATTTCTTCTTTTATTCTTCATTCGCTGTATGATCAAAAAGTACCAGGAAATTGTATTTATGAACCGCTGTTAACCAAGGGCGGATATAGTTCTTTTTCATGGGAGGGGTAATAACGATCATGGGGGGGTAATAACGATTGAAAACCATTAAATCAGGTACAAATACCACCTTTTTCTCAGGTTTTGGATACTCATGGGGGGGTAGTTACCCCCAGTTCCCCCCCCCCCCCCCCCGTAAATCCGCCCTTGCTGTTAACAGATCCTTTTATTTTCTGTTATTCTCCTGCAACAATGAGTTCATCCATTTCTGGCATAAAAATTTAAGATTGCCATTCAAATAATTGATGGGTGCGTTTTTCACTCACCCTGTATTTACAATTTTGCTGTACTTTATGATTATGTTTTTATTTAGGAATGTTTTGATGATATGAGGCTTGTAACTTTCACGATATTGCTAATTCTTTTATCAACTCTTGCAATATCTATCCGTATTTCTTCATATTTTTTTGAGATACTGAATGTCACATTGAAAAAGAAACAGAGGTCGTTCCTAGTGGAAAAAAGTCAATTTTCATCTCGAGGGGAATATTTTTTTTATACAGTGCGCGTCAAAATTATGAAACAAATTCATTTTCTCAGAAGAAAAATATTTGGCAACAAAATTCTGAAACAGGTCAATTTTTGTTTCATTTTTACCAAATTTTTATGCATTTTTGAAGGATTTTTGTTGCGCCCTATGCCATCCCCATCAACCCTCTAAATTTTTTGAATAGGGAATGTGGTACTTTTTTGGCAAGGTCTTTGTATCTTCTTTACAGGCGCGCAGAAATTTTTTTTCCTTGAAAAATTAGTAAGTTCAAAGAGGTTTTCAGTAACAATTTTTTCCTGAAAATTTCTGCACGCCTGTGAAGAAGATACAAAGACCTTGCCAAAAAAGTACCACATTCCCTATTCAAAAAATTTAGAGGGTTGATGGGGATGGCACAGGGTGCAACAAAAATCCTTCAAAATTGCATAAAAATTTGGTAAAAGTGGAACAAAATTTGACCAGTTTCAGAATTTTGTTGCCAAATATTTTTCTTCTGAGAAAATGAATTTGTTCCATAATTGTATAAAAACCATAATTTTATTTCGTCCTCTGAGCAGCAACCCTCACCATTTACATTCGAATAGGGAAAATTGGTCGTGCGATATGTTGTTGAGAAGGCCTTTCCTTCTGAATATGGCAGTTAAAATTGAGCCTTGACAACTTCCATAAATTGGTATAAATTTTGCTCAAACTCCTTGAAGCCCTCTCAGATACTTGAGTTCATTTGAGCTCCGGAGCTAGAGGACGAGCTGTAGAGCTCTAGGGGTGGGGAAAAATAGACCTTGAGATCGGAAGGGAATAACCCCCTTACCAAACTGAAATTTGGGTGCATCAATTATAAAACTATAAATACTGAATATTCTACCAGATGAGGACCTGTTTCCTTCTCGATGTGACACCCTGTATACTATTTTCGCATCAAGTGAACTGTAGTTGATGTTCAATTGGTAGCATGCTGGCTTTACCGAATAAATACCCTGTATGCATGAACTGATGTTTCTGATCTTGTTTCCTTTTTGAATATTTCATGATATGACATCAGTAATGGTGCTACTTTATACAGGGTCACCCATGGTCGATAGCATCTTGAACGTTTATGGCAAATGGAAGGAAATGAAATTCCCCAATATACAGGGTCATCCAAAATTTGTGGTTTCATCGATAGATAAAAAATTATGAAGAGAGCATTTCTCTACTGTATTAGCCTGAAAGACACGTAAACCTCTAGATGCCATCGACTGTGGGTGAGACCAGAGTTGGCTTTTCAACGTTTTCATGATAAAAATAAAGCGTCAGAATCAGCATGCAGAACATCAGCTAAAACTCTTCATTGTGTGATACTTTTGCATCTGCCTTGCACATTACTCGAATGACCTTTAAATCTTCTACTAACCCCATCTTTACTAAAACCAAAACGCTTTTGCTTCAACCATTTTAACGCCCCACCCCCTAAGGATTTTACTTTCCAGGCATGGGAATCCCGAACGGCGTGCACCCCAGCCACCCGCCGCCAATGGGCCAGCCCGTCAACGGCGGGCCCATACCGGGCCTCGCCGCCACCGAGATGGAGACCAGGATGATAAAATACATGGAATACTTGAACAAGGAGATCCGCAACAGCGCGGCGGCCAGCCAGGTGGCGGCAGCCCAGCCCATCAGGAACAACATTTCTCCTCCCGTCGTCCCCACGCAAGCGATGCATCCTTTCGACGTATCCAGAATGGCGCTGTGGAACATCTACAACAACAATCAAGCCCCTGCTGAGCCTCAGCAAGAGGCTCTGAATTTGGCCAACGGAGCCCCAGCTCAGAGATCTCCGGTTCCTAGATCGCCTGTGGTGAAAGAAGAAGCTGTTGAAAATCACGAAGAGGAAGAGGATGATGACGACGATGAAGATGATGAAGAACCGGCCCCATCGCCAAAGAAAATCAGGAGAGACAGTGAACCTATCACCAACGGACTACCCAGTACATCTACTAATATTAAAATTGACACTCGAGGTAAGTCCGCTGTTCGTTATTTAAATTCATCCCACCACATCGTCTCCATTTTTGTAATCATATCAAGATCAAAATAAGGTGTGTTAATGAACATATAACCTTGAGGCAAAATTCTAATTCGATTGGGTACGTTGTTTTCGGAATATCGATAAAAGAAACATTCAGATTGGATCAACTCCGAAACCATTAGACGGATTCTGCCCATTTACGAACTGAACTGACCTATTTGTGTCCCAAACGTACACTAAAAATTTCAAGGCTCTAGGTCTTTTCTTTCGAAAGTTATCGCGTTTACAGTCGACCGGAAGGACAGAGTTGAATTTGAATCACATTTTTTTCATCAGCAAGACAGCTGTCAACGAAATCTCCTAAAATCTCGGATCTGTGTTGAAGAAATGTTGGGATTTCGTTTTTGGTAATTCGTTAGATTTTCATGTAGTTCTAGTTACGTCATTTGGACCAAATTTGGCAAGTAGCTTGAAGACTTCATTCTACATCTAAATGCGAAATTTCATCTCAATCGAATATGTAGTTTTCAAATTATCAGAAAAAAACTTTATGTACATATACCCATAATATGCATTCTCCTGATAGTTTATTCCGATTCATAAAAGTTCAGTTTTGATTAAATGATGATCAAATCCTTGTCCTAGAGTTGGTTTTGATCATCAAATATCTTGTTCTAAGGTTTTGATGGTCATATCTTACTTGTTCATGAGGACAATCGAGGCATTTGTCTGATATCAATTGAACTGAAAAATGGGTCACTAAATGTGCTGACGTGAAGTCAGGAGCTTCTAAGGGCTTCATAGGGTAACAAATTTTGACATATGTCAAAAAGACTGACAGTAGCTGTCGAAAGAATTGACAGCAACTGTCAAATGAATTGTTTGCTAGATTTTTATGTAGTTCTGGTTACGCAATTTGGACCAAATTTGGCGAGTAGCTTAAATAAGTCATTCTACATCTAAATGCGAAATTTCATCTCAATCGAATACGTAGTTTTCAAATTATCAGAAAAAATAATTATGTAGGACCCATATGCATTCTCCTGACAGTTTATTCCGATTCAAAAATGTTCAGTTTTGATTAAATGATGATTAAATCCTTGTCCTAGAGTTGATTTTGATCATCAAATATCTTGTTCTAAGGTTTTGATGGTCATATCTTACTTGTTCATGAGGACAATCGAGGCATTTGTCTGATATCAAAAAACATTATTCTGAAACCTTTGACCACTTGAACGCCGCCTACATAACTCAGCACCACATTACTTGATCCCATCCTCGTCGCCAATGTAGTATTTATACTCACCATCTAATGTTTTCTTCGCAGGAGATCCTCATAATGGGGAGAGCTCGATGGTGGTCAGCATGGAGTTCAACGGAATAAAATACCAAGGTGTTTTATTCGCTCAAAACACGAGATCTGATAACAGGACTTCGATACCTTCATAAATTTTTAGGTTACACTAGGTCTGCAAATACCCAAACCACAGGACTTGTTCCCCAAATTTCTTCAAGAAGAAAGTGTTTCTGATGTTTTGTAATTTGTACCTAGTTGAATGAATTTGCTGCGTCCGGGTATTTGTGAACATTGTGGGACTAGCTGTGCGTTTTTAAGGTATTTATTGTAGTATGTTTGTAGCTGTGAGTAATACCGTCTAAATAATGCACAATATATTCGGGAACTTGTGTTCCCAGAATTGGGAACTTGTTGAAGTTCATCTTTGTTAAGTTGGTAAATATAAATGAATATGTTTATTCCAAATGTGATATATAATAATGTATTTATGTGGCCAGTTTCATACGAGACTTCCAGTTTTAGAAACTTTATAACGATTATTTTCAAGAGTTTAAGATTGAATGAGTGCAATTGTGACTGACGTTTTTGACTAAATACTTGTATGTAATTATTGAACGATATGAATGACAAACTTAACAAGGTGTGAATGCATAATATAAGAGAAATATAGAAATTTTACTTACATATTTTGTTCTTAATTCCACCAGCTGGGATGATTTTATATTCATAACATTTTATGTTATTCTTTGGATGTGATTAGGCGAAATCAAAAAACAGTGGGAACACACAGTGTGGAACTACATATTGACACTGCATATTGAATTCTTATTGATGAAGTTGTGGAATTCCTGAAATTTGTAAATAACAAACTGTTTTCCCAGTATCTGAAACACTGAAATAAAATTTCGTTTGTGGAATGTGGAAAGTGCTCCTGCCTCATGATATGCGAACTACACATAAAGAAAAAAAAATAAAACATGAGAAAAGAAATAAAAATGAAAAAACTGAAAAATGCAAAAAAAAAAAATTAAATGAAAAATATAAAAAAAATTAAATGAAAAATATAAAAAAAAAATTAAATGAAAAATATAAAAAAAATTAAAATTATTAATTGTGTTTCAGATAGTCAAAAATTTCGAAAAATATGCAAGTTCCTCCCAAAGAATCCTTCAATCAGTTTTTAAATATCAAAGTATATTTATCTCAATCGATGTGAACGAATTTCGTGTATACAGGGTGGGAGAACTCGTTGTCTGTGGGGATTTAAGAGGAGATGGAAGAAAACGGATGACACATCTTTTTTCCTGACTAGTCCAAATTAAAAAACGACCATTTTCAATTTGTTATAACTCAAAATCTAGAGAGGAGAGTCAGGTGTTATCCGTTTTCTTTCAGATCCTGTAGTCCGAATTTTGGCCACCCTGTACCCAGTCAACCGATTTTTAACAGTTTAGTTCCAGTTTTGAAGGAAGAACTGTGTGGTCCCACTGCGAACAAAAAGTATTTAGCAGTATTCCACAACGAAATGAAGTTTGTATATATCTCAAAAGACTGTTAATTTATAAATGTGAAAATTTATGAACCGTTCATCTGAACTACCACGAAATCCTGTGAATATTTTGATAATCCAGTGAACTGTTCGCCTGTAATTTTATTTATAGTTGAGTAATTTTTTATTCCCGTGAATTAGGACGTGAAATGATTCGTTTTTGTAGCAATACTAGAAATAGATGGATGTATATATTCCGATATTATCGTTCCGATAGGTGTAAGAGAATCATGATTCGTAAACAGCTCTTCGTCATTTCGATGTAATTTTCTCCCAGGGAATTTGACGAAGCTGTACTCCTGGCTGTTGTGTTCCTCTCATTTTGATCACGATCATCAACAGTTTTGGCAACAACCAAAATCTCATTCACGATTGATTTATCAAATATATATTTTTTTGTATTAAATTGTAAATACTTCATCTGCATTAAATATATTCAATAGATATGGACTTTTTTTACCCGGATCAATAGACAGTTAGAGAACTGAAACAAATAGTTACTTGGAAGTGTTTTAAGATCTAAAATCAGTCAATTTAAAAAACCAGTGAATGATATTGAAAAAAAAGGTTTAGGTACAACTATTTCAACGAAACACTTCCATTCAATTATACTTTACCTTCGAGATATCTTGAGCTGAATTTCTCAGAATTCATTGGTGCTGGTGCATATGGTTCTGCCTCTACTTCGAAGATTCAATTAATTAAACGAGTTCCCCTGAAAGCGGTACTGAATGCACTCGTTTCCACACCACCCTGTAGGTAAAGTGCTCGGTGCGTTTTGTTTTTAAGTGGTATCCCCAGAAGGCCTACTCCACTTTATGTCGAAATGCGCCAAATTTATTTCTAATAATCTGTTAATTAACAAATTAACCAGATATTAGTGGTTCGCGGAAAGGAAAAGTTTCAATTTAGTTCTAGCCTACGATTCTTCTCACGGTCACACGGATGCGTACAGCATATGTGGGGTTAGGGGAACCATGCCATTAAAGCCCCTTATGGCCGAAAGAAAACCGGAGATCCAGAAAGAAATATAACTTTTTCTTTTTTTTTCGATCTGGCGAACTCCGACGGTATTGTTTATTGGCGCACTCTTGTTTCCGCATTTTTTGACGCAATCCTGTTTCCGCTTTTTGGGCGCAACTTTATTTCCGCATTTTTGGCGCACACTCGTTGCCGCATTTATAGGCGCATACTTGTTGCCGCATTTTTGGCGCATACTTGTTGCCGCATTTTAGGCGCAATCTTGTTTCCGCATCATCCAGTTGAACGAATTCCACCAAGGGAATATATGATGAACGCGATAGTTTATGCACTCGTTTTCACACCACCCTGTAGGTAGAGTGCTCGGCGCGTTTTGTTTTTAAGTGGTATCCCCTGTAGGCCTACTCCACTTTCTACTTGTTACCGCATTTTTTGGCGCAAACTTGTTGCCGCATTTTTGGCGCATACTCGGCTCGGCTACTTGAACGATTCCACCAAGGGAATATATGAACGCGATGTTAATGCACTCGTTTTAACACCACCCTGTAGGTAGAGTGCTCGGCTACTTGAACGATTCCACCAAGGGAATATATGAACGCGATAGTTTATGCACTCGTTTCCACACCACCCTGTAGGTAGAGTGCTCGGCGCGTTTTGTTTTTAAGTGGTATCCCCAGTAGGCCTACTCCACTTTCTACTTGTTACCGCATTTTTCGGCGCATACTTATTGCCGCATTTATTGGCGCATACTGATTGCCGCATTTTTGGCGCAATCTTGTTTCCGCATCATCCAGTTGAACGAATTCCACCAAAGGAATATATGAACGCGATATTTAATGCACTCGTTTTAACACCACCCTGTAGGTAGAGTGCTCGGCTACTTGAACGATTCCACCAAGGGAATATATGAACGCGATGTTAATGCACTCGTTTTAACACCACCCTGTAGGTAGAGTGCTCGGCGCGTTTTGTTTTTAAGTGGTATCCGCAGAAGGCCTACTCCACTTTCTACTTGTTACCGCATACTTTTGCCGCATTTTAGGCGCATTCTTGTTTCCGCATTATCCAGTTGAACGAATTCCACCAAGGGAATATATGAACGCGATATTTAATGCACTCGTTTTAACACCACCCTGTAGTGCTCGGCTACTTGAACGATTCCACCAAGGGAATATATGAACGCGATGTTAATGCACTCGTTTTAACACCACCCTGTAGGTAGAGTGCTCGGCGCGTTTTGTTTTTAAGTGGTATCCGCAGAAGGCCTACTCCACTTTCTACTTGTTACCGCATACTTTTGCCGCATTTTAGGCGCATTCTTGTTTCCGCATTATCCAGTTGAACGAATTCCACCAGGGAATATGAACGCGATATTTAATGCACTCGTTTTCACACCACCCTGTAGGTAGAGTGCTCGGCTACTTGAACGATTCCACCAAGGGAATATATGAACGCGATAGTTTATGCACTCGTTTCCACACCACCCTGTAGGTAGAGTGCTCGGCGCGTTTTGTTTTTAAGTGGTATCCCCAGTAGGCCTACTCCACTTTCTACTTGTTACCGCATTTTTCGGCGCATACTTATTGCCGCATTTATTGGCGCATACTGATTGCCGCATTTTTGGCGCAATCTTGTTTCCGCATCATCCAGTTGAACGAATTCCACCAAAGGAATATATGAACGCGATATTTAATGCACTCGTTTTAACACCACCCTGTAGGTAGAGTGCTCGGCTACTTGAACGATTCCACCAAGGGAATATATGAACGCGATGTTAATGCACTCGTTTTAACACCACCCTGTAGGTAGAGTGCTCGGCGCGTTTTGTTTTTAAGTGGTATCCGCAGAAGGCCTACTCCACTTTCTACTTGTTACCGCATACTTTTGCCGCATTTTAGGCGCATTCTTGTTTCCGCATTATCCAGTTGAACGAATTCCACCAAGGGAATATATGAACGCGATATTTAATGCACTCGTTTTAACACCACCCTGTAGTGCTCGGCTACTTGAACGATTCCACCAAGGGAATATATGAACGCGATGTTAATGCACTCGTTTTAACACCACCCTGTAGGTAGAGTGCTCGGCGCGTTTTGTTTTTAAGTGGTATCCGCAGAAGGCCTACTCCACTTTCTACTTGTTACCGCATACTTTTGCCGCATTTTAGGCGCATTCTTGTTTCCGCATTATCCAGTTGAACGAATTCCACCAAGGGAATATATGAACGCGATATTTAATGCACTCGTTTTAACACCACCCTGTAGTGCTCGGCTACTTGAACGATTCCACCAAGGGAATATATGAACGCGATGTTAATGCACTCGTTTTAACACCACCCTGTAGGTAGAGTGCTCGGCGCGTTTTGTTTTTAAGTGGTATCCGCAGAAGGCCTACTCCACTTTCTACTTGTTACCGCATACTTTTGCCGCATTTTAGGCGCATTCTTGTTTCCGCATTATCCAGTTGAACGAATTCCACCAGGGAATATGAACGCGATATTTAATGCACTCGTTTTCACACCACCCTGTAGGTAGAGTGCTCGGCTACTTGAACGATTCCACCAAGGGAATATATGAACGCGATAGTTTATGCACTCGTTTCCACACCACCCTGTAGGTAGAGTGCTCGGCGCGTTTTGTTTTTAAGTGGTATCCCCAGAAGGCCTACTCCACTTTATGTCGAAATGCGCCAAATTTGTTTCTAATAATCTGTTAATTAACAAATTAACAAGATATTAGAGGATCGCGGAAAGAAAAAGTTTCAATTTAGTTCTAGCCTACGATTCTTCTCACGGTCACACGGATGCGTACAGCATATGTGGGGTTAGGGGAACCATGCCATTAAAGCCCCTTATGGCCGAAAGAAAATCGGAGATCCAGAAAGAAATATCACGTTTCCTTGTAATTTTTCGATTTGGCGATCTCCGACGAATAGAATTTTTATAGGCGCAATCTTGTTTCCGCTTTTTGGGCGCATACTTTTGTCCGCATTATCCAGTTGAACGTATTCCACCAAGGGAATATAAACGCGATAGTTTTCGACCCGTTTTTATACCACCCCGTGATAGACTGGCCAGCTTCGAAACGATTCCACCAAGGGAATATAAACGCGATATTTTTTGACCCGTTTTTATACCACCCCGTGATAGACTGGCCAGCTTCGAAACGATTCCACCAAGGGAATATAAACGCGATATTTTTTGACCCGTTTTTATACCACCCCGTGATAGACTGGCCAGCTTCGAAACGATTCCACCAAGGGAATATAAACGCGATATTTTTTGACCCGTTTTTATACCACCCCGTGATAGACTGGCCAGCTTCGAAACGATTCCACCAAGGGAATATAAACGCGATATTTTTCGACCCGTTTTCATACCACCCCGTGATAGACTGGCCAGCTTCGAAACGATTCCACCAAGGGAATATAAACGCGATAGTTTTCGACCCGTTTTCATACCACCCCGTGATAGACTGGCCAGCTTCGAAACGATTCCACCAAGGGAATATAAACGCGATATTTTTGGACCCGTTTTTATACCACCCCGTGATAGACTGGCCAGCTTCGAAACGATTCCACCAAGGGAATATAAACGCGATATTTTTGGACCCGTTTTTATACCACCCCGTGATAGACTGGCCAGCTTCGAAACGATTCCACCAAGGGAATATAAACGCGATATTTTTGGACCCGTTTTTATACCACCCCGTGATAGACTGGCCAGCTTCGAAACGATTCCACCAAGGGAATATAAACGCGATATTTTTTGACCCGTTTTTATACCACCCCGTGATAGACTGGCCAGCTTCGAAACGATTCCACCAAGGGAATATAAACGCGATATTTTTTGACCCGTTTTTATACCACCCCGTGATAGACTGGCCAGCTTCGAAACGATTCCACCAAGGGAATATAAACGCGATATTTTTGGACCCGTTTTTATACCACCCCGTGATAGACTGGCCAGCTTCGAAACGATTCCACCAAGGGAATATAAACGCGATATTTTTGGACCCGTTTTTATACCACCCCGTGATAGACTGGCCAGCTTCGAAACGATTCCACCAAGGGAATATAAACGCGATATTTTTTGACCCGTTTTTATACCACCCCGTGATAGACTGGCCAGCTTCGAAACGATTCCACCAAGGGAATATAAACGCGATATTTTTTGACCCGTTTTTATACCACCCCGTGATAGACTGGCCAGCTTCGAAACGATTCCACCAAGGGAATATAAACGCGATATTTTTTGACCCGTTTTTATACCACCCCGTGATAGACTGGCCAGCTTCGAAACGATTCCACCAAGGGAATATAAACGCGATATTTTTTGACCCGTTTTCATACCACCCCGTGATAGACTGGCCAGCTTCGAAACGATTCCACCAAGGGAATATAAACGCGATATTTTTTGACCCGTTTTCATACCACCCCGTGATAGACTGGCCAGCTTCGAAACGATTCCACCAAGGGAATATAAACGCGATATTTTTTGACCCGTTTTTATACCACCCCGTGATAGACTGGCCAGCTTCGAAACGATTCCACCAAGGGAATATAAACGCGATATTTTTCGACCCGTTTTTATACCACCCCGTGATAGACTGGCCAGCTTCGAAACGATTCCACCAAGGGAATATAAACGCGATATTTTTTGACCCGTTTTTATACCACCCCGTGATAGACTGGCCAGCTTCGAAACGATTCCACCAAGGGAATATAAACGCGATATTTTTCGACCCGTTTTCATACCACCCCGTGATATACTGGCCAGCTTCGAAACGATTCCACCAAGGGAATATAAACGCGATATTTTTTGACCCGTTTTTATACCACCCCGTGATAGACTGGCCAGCTTCGAAACGATTCCACCAAGGGAATATAAACGCGATATTTTTCGACCCGTTTTTATACCACCCCGTGATAGACTGGCCAGCTTCGAAACGATTCCACCAAGGGAATATAAACGCGATAGTTTTCGACCCGTTTTTATACCACCCCGTGATAGACTGGCCAGCTTCGAAACGATTCCACCAAGGGAATATAAACGCGATAGTTTTCGACCCGTTTTTATACCACCCCGTGATAGACTGGCCAGCTTCGAAACGATTCCACCAAGGGAATATAAACGCGATATTTTTTGACCCGTTTTTATACCTCCCCGTGATAGACTGGCCAGCTTCGAAACGATTCCACCAAGGGAATATAAACGCGATATTTTTTGACCCGTTTTTATACCACCCCGTGATAGACTGGCCAGCTTCGAAACGATTCCACCAAGGGAATATAAACGCGATATTTTTTGACCCGTTTTTATACCACCCCGTGATAGACTGGCCAGCTTCGAAACGATTCCACCAAGGGAATATAAACGCGATATTTTTGGACCCGTTTTTATACCACCCCGTGATAGACTGGCCAGCTTCGAAACGATTCCACCAAGGGAATATAAACGCGATATTTTTGGACCCGTTTTTATACCACCCCGTGATAGACTGGCCAGCTTCGAAACGATTCCACCAAGGGAATATAAACGCGATATTTTTTGACCCGTTTTTATACCACCCCGTGATAGACTGGCCAGCTTCGAAACGATTCCACCAAGGGAATATAAACGCGATATTTTTTGACCCGTTTTTATACCACCCCGTGATAGACTGGCCAGCTTCGAAACGATTCCACCAAGGGAATATAAACGCGATATTTTTTGACCCGTTTTTATACCACCCCGTGATAGACTGGCCAGCTTCGAAACGATTCCACCAAGGGAATCTAAACGCGATATTTTTTGACCCGTTTTTATACCTCCCCGTGATAGACTGGCCAGCTTCGAAACGATTCCACCAAGGGAATCTAAACGCGATATTTTTTGACCCGTTTTTATACCTCCCCGTGATAGACTGGCCAGCTTCGAAACGATTCCACCAAGGGAATATAAACGCGATATTTTTTGACCCGTTTTTATACCACCCCGTGATAGACTGGCCAGCTTCGAAACGATTCCACCAAGGGAATATAAACGCGATATTTTTTGACCCGTTTTTATACCACCCCGTGATAGACTGGCCAGCTTCGAAACGATTCCACCAAGGGAATATAAACGCGATATTTTTGGACCCGTTTTTATACCACCCCGTGATAGACTGGCCAGCTTCGAAACGATTCCACCAAGGGAATATAAACGCGATATTTTTGGACCCGTTTTTATACCACCCCGTGATAGACTGGCCAGCTTCGAAACGATTCCACCAAGGGAATATAAACGCGATATTTTTTGACCCGTTTTTATACCACCCCGTGATAGACTGGCCAGCTTCGAAACGATTCCACCAAGGGAATATAAACGCGATATTTTTTGACCCGTTTTTATACCACCCCGTGATAGACTGGCCAGCTTCGAAACGATTCCACCAAGGGAATATAAACGCGATATTTTTTGACCCGTTTTTATACCACCCCGTGATAGACTGGCCAGCTTCGAAACGATTCCACCAAGGGAATATAAACGCGATATTTTTTGACCCGTTTTTATACCACCCCGTGATAGACTGGCCAGCTTCGAAACGATTCCACCAAGGGAATATAAACGCGATATTTTTTGACCCGTTTTTATACCACCCCGTGATAGACTGGCCAGCTTCGAAACGATTCCACCAAGGGAATATAAACGCGATATTTTTTGACCCGTTTTTATACCTCCCCGTGATAGACTGGCCAGCTTCGAAACGATTCCACCAAGGGAATCTAAACGCGATATTTTTTGACCCGTTTTTATACCTCCCCGTGATAGACTGGCCAGCTTCGAAACGATTCCACCAAGGGAATATAAACGCGATATTTTTGGACCCGTTTTTATACCACCCCGTGATAGACTGGCCAGCTTCGAAACGATTCCACCAAGGGAATATAAACGCGATATTTTTTGACCCGTTTTTATACCACCCCGTGATAGACTGGCCAGCTTCGAAACGATTCCACCAAGGGAATATAAACGCGATATTTTTTGACCCGTTTTTATACCACCCCGTGATAGACTGGCCAGCTTCGAAACGATTCCACCAAGGGAATATAAACGCGATATTTTTTGACCCGTTTTTATACCACCCCGTGATAGACTGGCCAGCTTCGAAACGATTCCACCAAGGGAATATAAACGCGATATTTTTTGACCCGTTTTTATACCACCCCGTGATAGACTGGCCAGCTTCGAAACGATTCCACCAAGGGAATCTAAACGCGATATTTTTTGACCCGTTTTTATACCTCCCCGTGATAGACTGGCCAGCTTCGAAACGATTCCACCAAGGGAATATAAACGCGATATTTTTGGACCCGTTTTTATACCACCCCGTGATAGACTGGCCAGCTTCGAAACGATTCCACCAAGGGAATATAAACGCGATATTTTTTGACCCGTTTTTATACCACCCCGTGATAGACTGGCCAGCTTCGAAACGATTCCACCAAGGGAATATAAACGCGATATTTTTTGACCCGTTTTTATACCACCCCGTGATAGACTGGCCAGCTTCGAAACGATTCCACCAAGGGAATATAAACGCGATATTTTTTGACCCGTTTTTATACCACCCCGTGATAGACTGGCCAGCTTCGAAACGATTCCACCAAGGGAATATAAACGCGATATTTTTTGACCCGTTTTTATACCACCCCGTGATAGACTGGCCAGCTTCGAAACGATTCCACCAAGGGAATCTAAACGCGATATTTTTTGACCCGTTTTTATACCTCCCCGTGATAGACTGGCCAGCTTCGAAACGATTCCACCAAGGGAATATAAACGCGATATTTTTGGACCCGTTTTTATACCACCCCGTGATAGACTGGCCAGCTTCGAAACGATTCCACCAAGGGAATATAAACGCGATATTTTTTGACCCGTTTTTATACCACCCCGTGATAGACTGGCCAGCTTCGAAACGATTCCACCAAGGGAATATAAACGCGATATTTTTGGACCCGTTTTTATACCACCCCGTGATAGACTGGCCAGCTTCGAAACGATTCCACCAAGGGAATATAAACGCGATATTTTTTGACCCGTTTTTATACCACCCCGTGATAGACTGGCCAGCTTCGAAACGATTCCACCAAGGGAATATAAACGCGATATTTTTTGACCCGTTTTTATACCACCCCGTGATAGACTGGCCAGCTTCGAAACGATTCCACCAAGGGAATATAAACGCGATATTTTTTGACCCGTTTTTATACCACCCCGTGATAGACTGGCCAGCTTCGAAACGATTCCACCAAGGGAATATAAACGCGATATTTTTTGACCCGTTTTTATACCACCCCGTGATAGACTGGCCAGCTTCGAAACGATTCCACCAAGGGAATCTAAACGCGATATTTTTTGACCCGTTTTTATACCTCCCCGTGATAGACTGGCCAGCTTCGAAACGATTCCACCAAGGGAATCTAAACGCGATATTTTTTGACCCGTTTTTATACCTCCCCGTGATAGACTGGCCAGCTTCGAAACGATTCCACCAAGGGAATATAAACGCGATATTTTTTGACCCGTTTTTATACCACCCCGTGATAGACTGGCCAGCTTCGAAACGATTCCACCAAGGGAATCTAAACGCGATATTTTTTGACCCGTTTTTATACCACCCCGTGATAGACTGGCCAGCTTCGAAACGATTCCACCAAGGGAATCTAAACGCGATATTTTTTGACCCGTTTTTATACCTCCCCGTGATAGACTGGCCAGCTTCGAAACGATTCCACCAAGGGAATCTAAACGCGATATTTTTTGACCCGTTTTTATACCTCCCCGTGATAGACTGACCAGCTTCGAAACGATTCCACCAAGGGAATATAAACGCGATATTTTTTGACCCGTTTTTATACCACCCCGTGATAGACTGGCCAGCTTCGAAACGATTCCACCAAGGGAATATAAACGCGATATTTTTTGACCCGTTTTTATACCACCCCGTGATAGACTGGCCAGCTTCGAAACGATTCCACCAAGGGAATATAAACGCGATATTTTTGGACCCGTTTTTATACCACCCCGTGATAGACTGGCCAGCTTCGAAACGATTCCACCAAGGGAATATAAACGCGATATTTTTGGACCCGTTTTTATACCACCCCGTGATAGACTGGCCAGCTTCGAAACGATTCCACCAAGGGAATATAAACGCGATATTTTTTGACCCGTTTTTATACCACCCCGTGATAGACTGGCCAGCTTCGAAACGATTCCACCAAGGGAATATAAACGCGATATTTTTTGACCCGTTTTTATACCACCCCGTGATAGACTGGCCAGCTTCGAAACGATTCCACCAAGGGAATATAAACGCGATATTTTTTGACCCGTTTTTATACCACCCCGTGATAGACTGGCCAGCTTCGAAACGATTCCACCAAGGGAATCTAAACGCGATATTTTTTGACCCGTTTTTATACCTCCCCGTGATAGACTGGCCAGCTTCGAAACGATTCCACCAAGGGAATATAAACGCGATATTTTTTGACCCGTTTTTATACCTCCCCGTGATAGACTGGCCAGCTTCGAAACGATTCCACCAAGGGAATCTAAACGCGATATTTTTTGACCCGTTTTTATACCTCCCCGTGATAGACTGGCCAGCTTCGAAACGATTCCACCAAGGGAATCTAAACGCGATATTTTTTGACCCGTTTTTATACCTCCCCGTGATAGACTGGCCAGCTTCGAAACGATTCCACCAAGGGAATATAAACGCGATATTTTTTTGACCCGTTTTTAATCCACCCCGTGATAGACTGGCCAGCTTCGAAACGATTCCACCAAGGGAATATAAACGCGATATTTTTTGACCCGTTTTTATACCACCCCGTGATAGACTGGCCAGCTTCGAAACGATTCCACCAAGGGAATATAAACGCGATATTTTTTTGACCCGTTTTTAATCCACCCCGTGATAGACTGGCCAGCTTCGAAACGATTCCACCAAGGGAATCTAAACGCGATATTTTTTGACCCGTTTTTATACCTCCCCGTGATAGACTGGCCAGCTTCGAAACGATTCCACCAAGGGAATCTAAACGCGATATTTTTTGACCCGTTTTTATACCTCCCCGTGATAGACTGGCCAGCTTCGAAACGATTCCACCAAGGGAATATAAACGCGATATTTTTTTGACCCGTTTTTAATCCACCCCGTGATAGACTGGCCAGCTTCGAAACGATTCCACCAAGGGAATATAAACGCGATATTTTTTGACCCGTTTTTATACCACCCCGTGATAGACTGGCCAGCTTCGAAACGATTCCACCAAGGGAATATAAACGCGATATTTTTTTGACCCGTTTTTAATCCACCCCGTGATAGACTGGCCAGCTTCGAAACGATTCCACCAAGGGAATATAAACGCGATATTTTTTGACCCGTTTTTATACCACCCCGTGATAGACTGGCCAGCTTCGAAACGATTCCACCAAGGGAATATAAACGCGATATTTTTTTGACCCGTTTTTATACCTCCCCGTGATAGACTGGCCAGCTTCGAAACGATTCCACCAAGGGAATATAAACGCGATATTTTTTGACCCGTTTTTATACCACCCCGTGATAGACTGGCCAGCTTCGAAACGATTCCACCAAGGGAATATAAACGCGATATTTTTTTGACCCGTTTTTAATCCACCCCGTGATAGACTGGCCAGCTTCGAAACGATTCCACCAAGGGAATCTAAACGCGATATTTTTTGACCCGTTTTTATACCTCCCCGTGATAGACTGGCCAGCTTCGAAACGATTCCACCAAGGGAATCTAAACGCGATATTTTTTGACCCGTTTTTATACCTCCCCGTGATAGACTGGCCAGCTTCGAAACGATTCCACCAAGGGAATATAAACGCGATATTTTTTTGACCCGTTTTTAATCCACCCCGTGATAGACTGGCCAGCTTCGAAACGATTCCACCAAGGGAATATAAACGCGATATTTTTTGACCCGTTTTTATACCACCCCGTGATAGACTGGCCAGCTTCGAAACGATTCCACCAAGGGAATATAAACGCGATATTTTTTTGACCCGTTTTTAATCCACCCCGTGATAGACTGGCCAGCTTCGAAACGATTCCACCAAGGGAATATAAACGCGATATTTTTTGACCCGTTTTTATACCACCCCGTGATAGACTGGCCAGCTTCGAAACGATTCCACCAAGGGAATATAAACGCGATATTTTTTTGACCCGTTTTTATACCTCCCCGTGATAGACTGGCCAGCTTCGAAACGATTCCACCAAGGGAATCTAAACGCGATATTTTTTTGACCCGTTTTTAATCCACCCCGTGATAGACTGGCCAGCTTCGAAACGATTCCACCAAGGGAATATAAACGCGATATTTTTTGACCCGTTTTTATACCACCCCGTGATAGACTGGCCAGCTTCGAAACGATTCCACCAAGGGAATATAAACGCGATATTTTTTTGACCCGTTTTTATACCTCCCCGTGATAGACTGGCCAGCTTCGAAACGATTCCACCAAGGGAATCTAAACGCGATATTTTTTGACCCGTTTTTATACCTCCCCGTGATAGACTGGCCAGCTTCGAAACGATTCCACCAAGGGAATATAAACGCGATATTTTTTTGACCCGTTTTTAATCCACCCCGTGATAGACTGGCCAGCTTCGAAACGATTCCACCAAGGGAATATAAACGCGATATTTTTTTGACCCGTTTTTATACCTCCCCGTGATAGACTGGCCAGCTTCGAAACGATTCCACCAAGGGAATATAAACGCGATATTTTTTGACCCGTTTTTATACCACCCCGTGATAGATTGGCCAGCTTCGAAACGATTCCACCAAGGGAATATAAACGCGATATTTTTTTGACCCGTTTTTAATCCACCCCGTGATAGACTGGCCAGCTTCGAAACGATTCCACCAAGGGAATATAAACGCGATATTTTTTGACCCGTTTTTATACCACCCCGTGATAGACTGGCCAGCTTCGAAACGATTCCACCAAGGGAATATAAACGCGATATTTTTTTGACCCGTTTTTATACCTCCCCGTGATAGACTGGCCAGCTTCGAAACGATTCCACCAAGGGAATCTAAACGCGATATTTTTTGACCCGTTTTTATACCTCCCCGTGATAGACTGGCCAGCTTCGAAACGATTCCACCAAGGGAATATAAACGCGATATTTTTTTGACCCGTTTTTAATCCACCCCGTGATAGACTGGCCAGCTTCGAAACGATTCCACCAAGGGAATATAAACGCGATATTTTTTTGACCCGTTTTTATACCTCCCCGTGATAGACTGGCCAGCTTCGAAACGATTCCACCAAGGGAATATAAACGCGATATTTTTTGACCCGTTTTTATACCACCCCGTGATAGACTGGCCAGCTTCGAAACGATTCCACCAAGGGAATATAAACGCGATATTTTTTTGACCCGTTTTTATACCTCCCCGTGATAGACTGGCCAGCTTCGAAACGATTCCACCAAGGGAATCTAAACGCGATATTTTTTGACCCGTTTTTATACCTCCCCGTGATAGACTGGCCAGCTTCGAAACGATTCCACCAAGGGAATATAAACGCGATAGTTTTCGACCCGTTTTTATACCACCCCGTGATAGACTGGCCAGCTTCGAAACGATTCCACCAAGGGAATATAAACGCGATATTTTTTGACCCGTTTTTATACCTCCCCGTGATAGACTGGCCAGCTTCGAAACGATTCCACCAAGGGAATCTAAACGCGATATTTTTTGACCCGTTTTTATACCTCCCCGTGATAGACTGGCCAGCTTCGAAACGATTCCACCAAGGGAATATAAACGCGATATTTTTTGACCCGTTTTTATACCACCCCGTGATAGACTGGCCAGCTTCGAAACGATTCCACCAAGGGAATATAAACGCGATATTTTTTGACCCGTTTTTATACCTCCCCGTGATAGACTGGCCAGCTTCGAAACGATTCCACCAAGGGAATATAAACGCGATATTTTTTGACCCGTTTTTATACCACCCCGTGATAGACTGGCCAGCTTCGAAACGATTCCACCAAGGGAATATAAACGCGATATTTTTTGACCCGTTTTTATACCACCCCGTGATAGACTGGCCAGCTTCGAAACGATTCCACCAAGGGAATATAAACGCGATATTTTTTGACCCGTTTTTATACCTCCCCGTGATAGACTGGCCAGCTTCGAAACGATTCCACCAAGGGAATATAAACGCGATATTTTTTGACCCGTTTTTATACCACCCCGTGATAGACTGGCCAGCTTCGAAACGATTCCACCAAGGGAATATAAACGCGATATTTTTCGACCCGTTTTTATACCACCCCGTGGTAGACTGGCCAGCTTCGAAACGATTCCACCAAGGGAATATAAACGCGATATTTTTTGACCCGTTTTTATACCACCCCGTGATAGACTGGCCAGCTTCGAAACGATTCCACCAAGGGAATATAAACGCGATATTTTTTGACCCGTTTTCATACCACCCCGTGATAGACTGGCCAGCTTCGAAACGATTCCACCAAGGGAATATAAACGCGATATTTTTTGACCCGTTTTCATACCACCCCGTGATAGACTGGCCAGCTTCGAAACGATTCCACCAAGGGAATATAAACGCGATATTTTTTGACCCGTTTTTATACCACCCCGTGATAGACTGGCCAGCTTCGAAACGATTCCACCAAGGGAATATAAACGCGATATTTTTTGACCCGTTTTCATACCACCCCGTGATAGACTGGCCAGCTTCGAAACGATTCCACCAAGGGAATATAAACGCGATATTTTTTGACCCGTTTTCATACCACCCCGTGATAGACTGGCCAGCTTCGAAACGATTCCACCAAGGGAATATAAACGCGATATTTTTTGACCCGTTTTTATACCACCCCGTGATAGACTGGCCAGCTTCGAAACGATTCCACCAAGGGAATATAAACGCGATATTTTTCGACCCGTTTTCATACCACCCCGTGATAGACTGGCCAGCTTCGAAACGATTCCACCAAGGGAATATAAACGCGATATTTTTTGACCCGTTTTCATACCACCCCGTGATAGACTGGCCAGCTTCGAAACGATTCCACCAAGGGAATATAAACGCGATATTTTTTGACCCGTTTTCATACCACCCCGTGATAGACTGGCCAGCTTCGAAACGATTCCACCAAGGGAATATAAACGCGATATTTTTTGACCCGTTTTTATACCACCCCGTGATAGACTGGCCAGCTTCGAAACGATTCCACCAAGGGAATATAAACGCGATATTTTTTGACCCGTTTTTATACCACCCCGTGATAGACTGGCCAGCTTCGAAACGATTCCACCAAGGGAATATAAACGCGATATTTTTTGACCCGTTTTCATACCACCCCGTGATAGACTGGCCAGCTTCGAAACGATTCCACCAAGGGAATATAAACGCGATATTTTTTGACCCGTTTTTATACCACCCCGTGATAGACTGGCCAGCTTCGAAACGATTCCACCAAGGGAATATAAACGCGATATTTTTTGACCCGTTTTCATACCACCCCGTGATAGACTGGCCAGCTTCGAAACGATTCCACCAAGGGAATATAAACGCGATATTTTTTGACCCGTTTTCATACCACCCCGTGATAGACTGGCCAGCTTCGAAACGATTCCACCAAGGGAATATAAACGCGATATTTTTCGACCCGTTTTCATACCACCCCGTGATAGACTGGCCAGCTTCGAAACGATTCCACCAAGGGAATATAAACGCGATATTTTTTGACCCGTTTTTATACCACCCCGTGATAGACTGGCCAGCTTCGAAACGATTCCACCAAGGGAATATAAACGCGATATTTTTTGACCCGTTTTCATACCACCCCGTGATAGACTGGCCAGCTTCGAAACGATTCCACCAAGGGAATCTAAACGCGATATTTTTTGACCCGTTTTCATACCACCCCGTGATAGACTGGCCAGCTTCGAAACGATTCCACCAAGGGAATATAAACGCGATATTTTTCGACCCGTTTTCATACCACCCCGTGATAGACTGGCCAGCTTCGAAACGATTCCACCAAGGGAATATATAAACTTTCCACCTAAACAAAGCTGAAAAAAAATTTTACATGTATTGGCGCATGGGTTCTTAACGACATTTCTCCTTCGCCAGCAGCTTTCTGACATTGATGACAATATACCTGAAATAAACCACCACCAAAGACCCTAAAGATTACTCACATTGACGCCTCCAACTCTTCATACTCCGCTCTTAGTCCATCGATGGCTAAAGTTGAGAATGGCAACCAAGAAATCCCTTGCAACTCAGCCCGGAATGGCCAAGGGTTCTCTGGGACCTACCTTCTCGTCCACCTGAAAATTTCTGAAAAAAAGAAACGCTACCGCTAACTATTTTTTGGCGCATTCTTTTTCCGCATGTATTGGCGCATGTGTTCTCTAAGACATTTCTCCTTCGCCAAAACCTTTCTGACATTAATGACAATATACCTGAAATAAACCATCACCAAAGACCCTAAAGGTTACTCACATTGACGCTTTCAACTCTCCATAGTCCGCTCATAGTCCGCTCTTTGACCATCGCTGGCTAAAGTTGAGAATGGCATCCAGAAAATCCCAACTCAGCCTGGAAAGGCCAAGGGTTCTCTGGGACCTACCTTCTCTTCCACCTAAAATAATCTGAAAAAAAGACGCTGCCGCTAACTATTTTTTGGCGCGTACTGGCTCCGCATTTAGTGGCGCATATAGGTTCCTAGAGAGATTGTTCACACACCGATACCTGAAACAAGACTGAGTATTTCATTTGGAAAAACTTGCATTGATAACTTTGGTAATTCTTCATCCTCTCTTCTTACCTGTGCATATGCTGAAGACGACCCGATGGCATTTGATGTAAAACTCCTGTTAGTCCTGTTGGTTCATAGAGAGATGTTCACACACCGGAATCTGAAACAAGAAAGAATATTTCATTCAAAGACTTTTCAAAATGAATTATTGGACTGTATGCTTTCTTTTTTACTTATTTATACATGTATGTTTAACCTTCATTTTATGTTATTTTGTACTTTGTTATATATTCATGGTCACTGACATTTATACTTATAAACTGCTGTTGCTATTATGCCATACGATAAATAAAATAAAATAAACATTAAAAAAGAAATTGCTGCCTCAGAATTCGTGTCCGGGATAAGTGATGAAACAAGTGACATTTCAAACATTTTCGGACTAACCCCTTTTCTGAATATTATCCCAAGATATGGCGAAAGAACGTCACAAACTGCTCGAAAAGGCGAGTTTTGAAGATTAGATTTCAAATTTTTTTCCTCCCCGACCTCCCACATTTCCACTCCCCAAATGAAAATCCACGCGCCACCACTGGCCTGGGTATGCTTGGGACAATGCTGATCACCAATAAGCGATAAGATGTTTAAATTCAAAGAAAGAGCCACCACAAAGTGCACATACTGAAAACCTCTTTGAAGTAACAAATTTTTCAAAAAAAAAATTTTTCTTGAAAATTTCTGCACGCCTGTAAAGAAGATACAAAGACCTTGCCAAAAAAGTACCACATGACCCACTTTCCCTATTAAAAAAATTTAGAGGGTTTATTGATGGGGATGTCACAGGGTGCAACACAAATTCTTCAAAAATACATAAAATTCGGTGAAAGTGAAACAAAATTCTTAGACTACATATCGGGTATAGTCAAAGACAAAATTGACCTGTTTCAGGATTTTGTTGCCAAATATTTTTCTTCTGAGAAAATGAATTTGTTCCATAATTTTGACGCGCACTGTATAACAGGGGTCGAGTCATACTTTGATGACTGTATCAAATGATCAAATTTCCCTTGTTTTCAAATTCGCATCAAGTATGGAAAAATCAATTTTTTTAATTTATCGAAATTACAATTTTCTATCTATAATAGAGCCAAAGAGGCAGCATATCTATTCAATATTAAATTGAGAGAAGTTTATTCCTGTGATATTTGCATTGAATTTGGAATAACGATAAAATTCCTAATTGTTTCGAAATTATGAAAATTTTCCAACAACAAAATAGCCACAATGGTAGAAAAATCAATAATAAAGTGTGAAATTTCCCAAGTTTCCCAGTACGATTGAAATAATAAAAAAATATTTAATTCCATTTATTTCTTTAATAGTCTGCCTTGGATTTAAATAAATCAAATATTTGATTATTTCGGAATTATAATAATTTTCCATCAACAATGAATAAATAGTGTTAGAGAAATCTATAATGATATGGAATTTTTATTAAAATCTTCCATATTATTAATAAATTTGGGATGAAAAAGAAATTCTATTGTTTTTTTAAACAATGATACTTTTCCATCAACAATAACACCATATAGTGGTAGCATATTCCATAATAAATGTGTAATATGTTATTAATTTCCATATTTGCATTGAATTTGAGATGAAAGTGAAATTATTGGTTCGAAATTTGAGAGATTTTCGAAAATAAAGGCAACGTGGAAGCGAAATAACTTATGAACTGAGAAATTTCTATTATTTTTCAACAGTAGATACGAAAAGAATAATTGAAAGAGAAATTATTTATTCATTCGTGATATGAATTTTATTAATTGTTTCGAAATTCATTTTTCCATGTTTCATGGTTGAAAAGTTTGAACAATTTTTAACTAGAAATATGATCACTTTATAAGTTTTCCTGTAGATAGTTTAAAATACGAATAATTATGGATTTGGAATTTTTGGCATTCAAAAACAAAATTAATAGTGAAAGACTTAAACTTGTAGAGAAAACCGCTTATTCATGAATAAATTTGAAAAACCAAAATCAGAAATTCTTTTAAACTTACAGTTTCAAATTAATCCGTTTAGTAATTCACAAAACTATTTTCCGCGAAAGGCACACAAATTCACGACACAAGAACGCGTATATTTGATTCGAATCGACACCGTTTCTCGAGAGATGTTAAAACATCAAAGCCGAAAGGATAACTGAAGCAACCCACTGAATATTCCTTTCCTTGAAGAGAACTAGTTTTCCTTTATATAACAGGGGTCGAGTCATTTGATGACTGTATCAAATGATCAAATTTCCTTTGTTCTCAAATTCGCATCAAATATGGAAAAATAAAATTTTTGAATTGTTTCGAAATTACAATTTTCTATCTAAAATAAAGCCATATAGGCAGCAAACCTATTCAATATTAAATTGAGAGATGTTTAATTCTTTGATATTTGCATTGAATTTGGAATAACAATGAAATTCTTAATTGTTTCGAAATTATGAAAATTTTCCATCAACAATGAAGCCACAATGGTAAAGAAATCAATAATGAACTGTGAAATTCAATTTATTTTCGTAGATTCTCATCAAATTTGAAATAAAAATTAAATTCTTGATTGTTTCGGAATTAGGATAATTTTCCCATCAACAATAAAGCCCAGTGGCGGATTTAGGGGGGGGGCGATGGTGGTTTCGCCCCCCCCTCGGGATTAGAATTCGTTCTGTGATAATATAATTTTTGCTGGTTTATCCGAGAATTATTACTGTGTTACTTTGGAATCGCCCCCCCCTCAAAAAATTCCTAGATCCGCCCCTGATAAAGCCATAGTGGTAGCAAATTTAATTGTAAACTGTGAAATTTCTTTTGTTTCTCAGTACGATTGAAATAATCAAAAAAGAATTAATTCCATTTATTTCTTCAATAGTCTGCCCTGGATTTAAAGAAATCAAATATTTGACTGTTTCGGAATTTGAATAATTTTCCATCAACAATGAATAAATAGTGTTAGAGAAATCTATAATGATATGGAAACTTTATTAAAATCTTTCATAATTAAATTTGGGATTAAAAAGAAATTCAATTTTTTTTCGAAACTATGATAATATTCCATCAACAATAACGCCATAGTGGTAGCATATTCCATGATAAATATGTAATGTTATTAATTTCCATATTTGCATTGAATTTGAGATTAAAGTGAAATTATTGGTTCGAAATTTGAAAGATTTTCGAAATTAAGGCAATGTGGAAGCGAAATAACTTATGAACTGAGAAATTTCTATTACATTTCAACAGCACGAAAAGAATAATTGAAAGAGAAATTATTTATTCATTTCTGATATGAATTTTATTAATTGTTTCGAAATTCATGTTTCCATGTTTAATGATTGAAAAGTTTAACCATTTTCCAATAGAAATGTGATCACTTTATAAGTTTTCTTGTAGATAGTTTAAAAATACGAATAATTAAGGATTTGGAATTTTTGGCATTCAAAAACAAAATTAATATCTAGTGAAAGAATTCAAAACTTGTAGAGAAAACCGATTATTCATGAATAAATTAAAAAAAAAACCAAAATCAGAAATTCTTCCAAACTTACACTTTCAAATTAATCCGTTTAGTAATTCACAAAACTATTTTCCGCGAAAGGCACACAAATTCACGACACAAGAACGCGTATATTTGATTCGAATCGACACCGTTTCTCGAGAGATGTTAAAACATCAAAGCCGAAAGGATAACTGAAGCAACCCACTGAATATTCCTTGAAGAGAACTAGTTTTCCTTTATATAACAGGGGTCGAGTCATACTTTGATGACTGTATCAAATGATCAAATTTCCTTTGTTCTCAAATTCGCATCAAATATGGAAAAATAAAATTTTTGAATTGTTTCGAAATTACAATTTTCTATCTAAAATAAAGCCATATAGGCAGCAAACCTATTCAATATTAAATTGAGAGATGTTTATTTCTTTGATATTTGCATTGAATTTGGAATAACAATAAAATTCTTAATTGTTTCGGAATTATGAAAATTTTCCAGCAAAAATGAAGCCACAATGGTAAAGAAATCAATAATGAACTGTGAAATTTAATTTATTTCCGTTAGATTTTCATCAAATTTGAAATAAAAATAAAATTTTGATTGTCTCGGAATTAGGACAATTTTCCCATCCACAATAAAGCCATAGTGGAAGCAAATTTAATTGTGAACTGTGAAATTCCTCTAGTTTTCCAGTACGATTGAAATAATCAAAAAAGAAATAATTCGATTTATTTCTTCAATAGTCTGCCTTGGATTTAAAGAAATCAAATATTTGATTGTTTCGAAATCATAATAATTTTCCATCAACAATGAATAAATAGTGTTAGAGAAATCTATAATGATAAGGAAACTTTATTAAAATCTCACATATTATTATTAAATTTGGGATGAAAAAGAAATTCTATTTTTTTTTTGAAACTATGAAAATATTCCATCAACAATAACGCCATAATGGTAGCATATTCCATAATAAATGTGTAATGTTATTAATTTCCATATTTGCATTGAATTTGAGATGAAAGTGAAATTATTGGTTCGAAATTTGAAAGATTTTCGAAAATAAAGGCAATGTGGAAGCGAAATAACTCATGAACCGAGAAATTTCTATTATATCTCAACAGTACGAAAAGAATAATTGAAAGAGAAATTATTTATTAATTTCTGATCTGAATTTTATTAATTGTTTCGAAATTCATTGAAAAGTTTAAACAATTTTTAAATAGAAATGTGATCACTTTATGAGTTTTCCTGTATAGATAGTTTAAAATACGAATAATTATGGATTTGGAATTTTTGGCATTCAAAAACGAAATTAATAGTAAAAGACTTCAAAACTTGTAGAGAAAACCGATTATTCATGAATAAATTTAAAACACCAAACTCAAAAATTCTTCCAAACTTACAGTTTCGAATTAATCCGTTCGGTAATTCACAAAACTATTTTCCGCGAACCACTAATTCACGGCACACTAATAACTTATTCACGGCACACAAATTCACGACTCAAGAACGCGTATATTTGATTCGAATCGCGACCGTTTCTCGAGAGATGTTGAATCGTCAAAGCCGAAAAGATAACTGAAGCAACCAACTGAATATTCCTTGAAGAGAACTAGTTTTCCCTTATATAACAGGGGTCGAGTCATACTTTGATGACTGTATCAAATGATCAAATCTCCTTTGTTCTCAAATTCGTATCGAATATGGAAAAATAAAATTTTTGAATTGTTTCGAATATTCAATTTTCTATCAACAATAAAGCCATAGTGGTAGCGAATTTAATTAATTACGATTGCAAAAATCAGGAAAGAAAAATTTATTTATTTCTTCAATAGCCTGCCTTGAATTTAAACAAATCAAATAAATTGTTTCGAAATTATAATTTTCCATCAACAATGAAGAAATAGTGGAAGAGAATCAATAATGAAATGGGAAATTTTGTTTGTTTCTGTTATATTTTCATTAAATTTGGAATTAAAACGAAGAACTTTATTTTTTCGAAATTATGATAATCTCCCATCAACAATAACGCCATAGTAGTAGAATATTCAATAATTATCTGTGTAAAGTTATTCATTTCCGTGATTTTGCATTGAATTTGAAATAAAAATGAAATTGTTTCGAAATTTTCGAAAATAAAGGCAATGTGCTAGCGAAATAACTGATTTTTTCTCAAAACATTTCATTGAATGCAATAAAATCAGAAATTTTTCCAATCTTACAATTCCGAAATAATCCGTTCGATAAGTCACACAACAAAAACTATTTTCCTCAAAAGGCACATTATTTGACGAAACATGTAAAATTGTTCTGAAAACAGGAATGTTTCTCTATATCTTAATTTATACTTTCCTTCTGAAATATGCAGAACAGAATTAGGTCCGATCTCAACAGAATAAAAAAGCACCAATTATCAAATAAATTTTTATTCAACATGTCGACAAATATTTTCCAAAACTCTTTAATTTGCAACCAAATTAGGCAAATACATAGAAAATGCATCAAAAGTATTATAGTACAAAATATTACAAAAACTAGTGTCAAGGGCATAAAAAAATACTTAGATAAATCTGAGAAATTTCATCGTAGAATGTGGAAAATATAAATAATAAACACATAAAAAACAGAAAGGGTATTATAACTACCCAAGAATATATTACAAGATTTTTCTTATCTAAATATACTAACAAAATCAGTACAATTGGACGGTTTCTTCTGAGATTATACAACAAAAATGTTCATATAAACATTAGAGTATTTTACTTAAGCTTGATCATTTTTTAGTACATTGCCTACACTGAACACAATAATGCAACACTGTTGCCAGAATTCCGAGACCATAAGTCATCAAAACAATAATATTATTTACTCAAATTTCAAACTGCGCATGAATGACACATCATTGTGCACATGTTCACGATTTCTCTATAAAAATATACTTTTACAAACTCAATTCTTCAATATAAACTACGCACTTTCTAACATTTCTACAAAAATATTCTGGTTTTCTGATAACAAATTCAGATTTTATTGACGACAAAATTAAAGTAACTCCTCGAACTGAACACGGTAAATCAAAACTTATATACGGGGTGTTTCACCATAAACTAGCCAAACATATGAAGAAAGACATATTTTTGTTGTTTTCGACGCCTAGTCAAGGTACTGGGTGTACAAAATAATTTTGAGAAGTCAACACCCTTTTTGAATTGACCACCAAAAAATACTTAGATGTGACTAGAAACAATTATTTCAGAGCAAGAACAATTATTCCTTTAAAATTACCTCAAACACCCTGTATCTCGCTTGTTTTTCAAATACGTGGTTGAATAAAGTAAGGCGAAAAGGTTTCTCCCGATTTCATCTTCAAACCATACGGTGAAACACCCTGTATGTATAATAATGAATGTAATTCATTGTGATATGTATTTTTGAAAAAATTTTCACATTGATATGAATACGGTGAAAGTAGCTGCCGATATTTGAACACTGTTGCAATTTTAAATGACTTTATCACATCGATAATTTACTTTTTGGGGTTAATTGACTATACAAGGTGCTCTCAAGACGATTCAATAACTGACTCGGAAAAAATCGGATCAAAATAAAATTCTTCAACTCTGAATTCGCTATGTTTCCGAGTAAGATTTCTGGACCTGTATATTTTATTGACTTCTACTGAATTTTTACATATAAACTATATTTAAACTTTTTAACAGACAATCGGCCCTTGTAGTCGATCACAGTTGGTACTTTTGCGTGTGACAAGGGAGTGATGTAGGCCATTTCTTGTACCACGAGGGACGATTATTTCCGCCTATTTACAAAAAATCGGGCAACTGGGGCAGATAGTACTGCCTACAAATTTTAATTTGAAGTAGTTCCTTAAGTTGAATAATATGAGATTTCCAGGTTTGCACTGTTAGACGGTCCTAGTACCACACAACTCTGCTCTTACCTTAAGACGTCGAATATCCCGAACTGGTAAAATATATTCGGAACGTCCGACGCGAATAATACGCGTTATATTTGGTGTTACAGGTACTACCTATTCTTCGTAACGTTAACTCGCTGATAGCACAATAGTATAGTCATAGCACTGATCCGTGGTAACAGAGTCTTACGTTTTGAAATAACTGTACGCCAACAACAGACACGTTAGAAGGACGGGATGGACAAGATGCGAGATCGTCGGTGCAGAGTTGTAGATGCCGCAGTACGGGCACTGACTACTTCCGCAGACTTGACAGATGTCGAGCACGTAGGTGGATAGAGCGTCGAATATCGTCTCGTTGAATCGTTCTGGAAAAAATGGTTTTTTATTAAAATACAAATGTGGTACTTCCACAGCCTACTCTTCCTTCCTAGATCTCCAAGGCATAAGAGTTAAATTTCTCCATTTTTCTTCGATGAGATTCAGAATTCACTGGCATGCCTTATTTTTTACTCGATACTCAAAATTTAAAACCAAAACAACGGCACAAAATTTTCTTTCGTCTAATTCCAATTATTTTTTCAATAAAAGATAGCGCTACTAGTTCATTATTTCATTGTTTCACGTAGCAACACCGTCATTTTGAACTGTCATTATTAGGCTTTTTTCTTCAGAAACAGTAATTTCTTTGGTTTTAACAATTTATCAGAATCTTACAAAAAACAAAATGACTTCAATTCGAATCCAATTTCTCACTGATTGACTAATTCTGAATGTTCCTAAAACGTTTCCGAGTCAATTAATCTCCAAACATTCCCCAGTTCCGTTCCCGATGTCAGTACAAGTCGAAACCAGGTTGTAATCAAGCCCGTAATTTTCATTCCTAAAAGTCCTGTTCTCATATATTGCCTCAATTACACTCAGCCACTTCCACTGCTACTCGCGCTACCAGAAATATTTGCCGGAATACTTCTGCGGCAGTTTGGAAAGGCAGTGAGTACGACCGCGCTTCACCCTTTCTCAATTCGCTCAAGGTTGACGGAAATACGAGAGACTTCGTCAAGTCGAGGGGTTCCATCTTTCTGGAACTACTTGTCGAGGCGTTGTTGGTTCACAACCGTAATTGATTAATATTTTACGTCCGTTTCCTTTCAAGATTTCATTTTGTATTTTGATTCCCTTGTCGGGCCTTAATCTCTGTATTTATCAGCGACCTTTTGAGGATTGAGATCGGCGAGATCACACCTTTTCTCAATTCGCTCAAGGTTGTCGGAAATACGAGAGACTTCGTCAAGTCGAGGAGTTCCATTTTCCTGGGGCTATTGTCTGGACGTTGTTGGTTCTCCCCCGTACCCGATTCCTATTTCACTTAGCGGTGCTTGATTCGTATTTCACAGCGACGTCCTTGTGAGTTGACATCGGCGAGATTACAACGGGGTTAAGACCGCGCTTCACCCTTTGTCAACCCGCTGGACGTTTGCGGATTTACTAGGATCGCTTCGTCAGGTCGAGAAGTTCCATTCTCTGGAGTCACTTGTCCGGACGTTGTTGCTGCCACCGCTGCCCTTGTTCCCCCTGTCTTATACGCCACAGTCTTAGCATTACCCGATAATTTTCTTTTTCAATATTTGAGTGTGGAACACATCATTGCAAGTGGTTAGATTATATGATATTTCCCTTGGCCTGCCGAGGTCATTTAAAACTCTACATTCATCTTGATTCTTCTTTTTGAGACTTCCAGAAGGTTCTAACCCATTTTCATACACAAGATTATTCTGAATCTTAAGAGAATGCCTAATTCTCCCTGAACGCATTCAACATGTTGGCTCCGCTTACTGTAACTGTACTAAAATTTCTTCACCTCTACACTCCGAAAATGTGAAGGAGAAAAATTAAAGAGTCAACTCACCTGGCGCATAATAATCATAAATCCTTATAGGTAAAAATCTCGACATGTTGGCTACCGGGTACCATCTCTCAACCGTAAAATCGACGCATATATCTTCATTGTCCAACTGTAAAGAAAAAAATATAAAATAAAATCAACAACAGAAATTCCAACGAAACTCACGTAATCGAAGTAAAAGAGCACTTTTCTCTCTTGGAATCTGGCCCTTTGCAGATTCCTAACCCTTCTCGACAACACGTAAGAATCCAAGTCTTGTTGCTGTATGATATAACCGGTTGGAATAGTCACGTCCAACACTGCCATACCGGACCTCTCAGACTCGTTCAGATTGGTCCATCTGAAAAACATTTCGTCACATTTTCACGATATTCTGAAAAATATGAAAATTCCATTCATTTCTTCCATGCGGCCATTGATCTAGAATGCACATAACCTCTCATACCTTTGACAAGTGACGTAAGTAATGTGAGACTGATTCCTTCCAGAAAACACGGGCCTGTTCCTCAATTCGAAAGCGGGCACCGGCGGCGGCGTCTGGAACCTCGCTATATCCACGTTATACTGGACGCTCATCTGCAGGATGGCGTAACCGGTACCTCTGGCCTCCACCTTGACGGTACCCCAAGCGTTGGGGATGTCGATGTATTGCAGCTTCGCCCGGTTCTTGTCGTTGACGTGTATTATCTTTCCGGACGTGGTCCTGTTGTTGTAGGGGTTCCTGGGCAGGGCTGTGGCTTCCACCTGGACCGTCAGGCTGGATATGTCTCGGATGCGTTGAGCGGAAGTGTATTCTATCAGGGCTTTCATGGCGTATGCCGTGTCCGATGTCGAAGCCCAGCCTTCGAAAATACGTAAAATTTACTATTTCTGCATTTTCCCCCCCTATAGTATCATTAATGCGGTATGAACAAAGGACCGCAAGGCCTACGTTCGGCCGACCAAGGGCGCCGCACGAGAAGAAGAAGAAAAAACCCACTTAACAAACTGTAAACTCTATGCTTAAGTTCGAACAGCCTGTATAGTTATTCAGTAATCGAAGCTCTTTCAAATATGCTTCAATACGAAGTAGATTTGATTTTCAACATATTGGGAGATATAAACGTCGAAAAAAATAAGAGCTGAAGAAAAATTTGTTTATATTGAAAGAGAAACCTTTTGAAAACTGTTTAAAAGTGCCACAATGAAATCAAGAAAAAAATTATGTTGATTTTGTACAATTTATTCATGAGCAAAAGTTTGCTACATCCTATTCCGTAAATTTCTCATTAGCAGCCATTTTAATAAAAATACCTTGTATATAAACATAAAAATTGAAGTTAGCCCATGTGAATATGAAAACGAAGAGGATATCTTTATTTGCATGCAGACGAATCTTTCGAAAAACGAGAAAAAAAGATTCATTTCGAACGGGAATCGAACCTGCGCCTTCCGTTTTCCGGTCAAATGTTCTCACCGCTGAGCTACCGAAGCTACTAATTTCATCAATAATCGAATTGATCGAGCATAAGGACACATCAGAATTGAAGTTAACCTATTGTACGTCTTTGTTTATGAGAATTGAGACGATATTTCGACTGGCCAATAGATATCCGTATAATTCGTCCACTTACCACCATCAGACAGCCTCTGCGTATTCAGCCACCTCACGATGTTATCCACGTAGATCTCCTGACGGGCCACGTAGACCAGCAGAGCCAACGCCGTGGTTTCTATATTTTCGGAATCGTACTCGTAGGGCAGACGGGGTAGAAGGAACGGCTTTTGATTTTCCATTTTCGTCGGAGGCTGAGGAATCCTCTTCCTGCCCCAATAAAGGAGACCTCCGTCGAACCTCTGTCGCCTAGAAAGTTCGATGAAAGCAGTCTCAGCGTTCGGGGCCTTGCTCTTCATCAGGGCGTACGCTACGAGAGCCACGTCGAACGGTCTTCCCTTTTCGCTCAGGAGCTGCATGTTCCTCTCGAGCCAATGGATGGCTTTCTTTTGGGCGTTCACCACCTTCGCACTCAGTCCACCTGAAAAATACAGAAAAACCTTTAGAATCAAATAATAACAAATCTGAAATGAAGAATTCAAATAAACAAACTCAACGAGTAGTTCAAAAGTAGCTAAACTCACTGGAAAGATCCTTGACAGCTTCTAGAGTGATGAGAACGTGGGCCGTCAAAGTGATATTTCTATGCGAGATGTCATCGTTGTTGATGTTCAGTGTGTAATTGTACTTTCTATCGGGCAACCAGGTAGTTTCGTAAAAGGCTCCATATTCGTTCTGATGCTTCAACACCCACTCCACAGCTTTGGCTATTACCATCGGGTCGATGTAGATGTAGTTTTCCCATTCGTAGAAACTGGCTTCCTGGAAAATCCTGGCAGCGTAAGCTGTCACCCACACCGAAGGGGCAGACTGATTCCTGCAACGAACACTTTCAGTTCTATCCTTTCACTTACATATTGTTGGGTACAATGAGTTCCGATTTCCTTTCGAATAACTAATTAACTTGATGCTAGTAGTTCAATTGACTCATGGGACAGCTGTCAAGAAAAATTGACAGCGGCTGTCAACGGTCCCGGAGTTCGACATAAAATCCAAATTTCACTCACCAATCGCTCCTGAACAAGCTGAAAGACCCATCGGGCTGCATGAAGGACAGCTGCCTCTGATAACCGATGTTCATGTAATAGAAAGCCTGCTTCTCCAGCGTCCTGTTCCTCTGCTGCGTGTAACGCATATACAGGGTGGTGTACATGTTGACGGCGAACGAAAAGATATTCTGTTCCGCCGAATCCATCGGTAGTTGTAAGAGGGACGTGGCGTTGACCGGCATGGTGGGGAAAATGGGACCTACCACGTCTCCCACCACCGACACCCTGGCCTTGTTGGAGCCGTACACGTAGTACCGGTCGTACTGGTAGGGGATCATGGGAGTTTCCGTTATGTTGACGTGCATGTACTGGAAGGTGAAGGCTCGGTTGCTGAGGTCGAGCAGTACCGATTGGTGCCTGTATTGTGGTACGCCGTCGGACTGGAAAAAAATATATCGGTACCTAATTGCGCTGAATGGGGATAAGAAAAAATTTTCAAGATGTTATTAGGTCATTTTATACAACCACGAGTAAATGACGCCAAAACGAAATCACTTAAAGGGCCAATATACACAACCAAACTTATATGGAATCACCCTGTTATTTGGAAAAAACGAATTTTGATTGAAAAAAAGTCGCTGAAAAGTGAAGAGCAGTTTTCCCAAATCAAGTTTATTACAAAAATAATATAAATTATTAAAAGATTATTTTTATAATAGAACAGAAAATTAAAAGTGTAAATTTCTCTAAAAATAATTTTTATGTAACTGAGAATTGAACAACAAATAAAACGATTTTAACAAATCAATAATCAGTATTACCATCCCTGGCATTGATACAAGCTTGAATTCGACGAGGCATGCTTTCTATTAAGTTGTTAATTTCTTCTTCTGTAACATTTGCCCATTCCTCTAAAGCCGCTTGTATAAGTTGCTCTGCGTTACCAGGATTATTTTGACGAGCTCTAATTTTTCTTTTGATCCTATCCCACAAGTGCTCGATAGGATTAAGGTCCGGTGAACAAGAAGGCCACTCTAAAACAGTCACACCTTCTGTTCCGAAAAAATTTCTTGCAACTCTGCTGGTATGTGAAGGTGCATTATCCTGCATAAATAGGAAATAATCTCCAAAAGCACCTCGCCAGAGCCTCACTACAGGTTGTAGCAGTAGATCAACATACCTAGGCCCTGTCAGAGATTGTCTAATGGGAATTAAAGGAGTTTTCTCACCAAACATGATTCCGCCCCAAAACATTACAGTACCTCCTTTGTATTTAGGGATCGGTCTTGCAGCTTGGAGCCTAGCTTGCCTCCCTCTACCTCTTAAAAACACGCCGGTCGTCTGATCGTAGGCCAATTCTGGTCTCATCCGAAAATAAGACATTTTTCCAATCTTCAATAGTCCAATTTTCATGCTCTAAACACCAATTAAAACGGTCAACTTCATTTTGCCTTGATAGTTCTGGAACTCTTCTCTTAAATAATTCCCGAGCGCGAAGTCTTTTTCTGATAGTTTCGAGAGAAACACTAACACCTGTAGCTTGCAAAAATTGCCTTTGAAGCTCTGAATGAGATACTGCGGGATTTCTTCTTGCTGTTTGGGCTAAAAAGTGATCCTGCCTTTCTGTAGTTACTCTTCCACGACTTCTTCTCGACCTATTCTTTAGGGTTCCTAACTCCAGAAACCTTGCATAGGTTTTTGAAACAACCCCTTGTGTAACCCCCACCGTTCTTGCAATCTGTCTTTGTGACATACCTTGTTCTGCCATAGTAATAATTATTCCTCTCTGGACTTCCGATAACCCCACATAAGGCATTTTTTTTAAAACTTCGCAAAAAAACAAAATATAAATTCACTGCGACGTTCGAACGAAATGGTAAAATCGACACTACAAAGCCAAATCTTATCAAGTGCTTATGAACCTAACTGTTTTTGTGAGTAAACACATGCACTTTTTATTTGCTTCTAACGAAAAAGATATCAAAATAATATTTCATCTTAATACTGGGTGATTCCATATAAGTTTGGTTGTGTGTACTCTGGCCCTTATACTCTGGCCGACGGCTACGGCACCGATTCTCCATTCAAAAAGTGCCTTTCATTTTTCCCAGTTTACGCCCTCAATTTTTCACCTAAAAGCTTGATTTTTCTTTAAATTGATGTTAAAGGATGTCTTGAGGGCCCTCCAATTTCTTATCTTCGAAAAAATTATTTTTTCGCATGAAAAAATCGGGTTGAATTTGAGAGTCTATGAAAATTGACTTCATAATCGTTTTTCGGCGGTTGTTCGTCATTTTTTTTTAGAAAATTCATTGGAGTGCCCTCGACAAATCAATTTTCTAAATTTAAAAAAAAATCCATTTGGATAGGCTCTTAAATAATGCAAAATATGATGGAAATACTAAAAAGACTTCCAGAAAGTGTGAAATCGCAGAGAACTGTCTGATATTCCAGGAGAATTTAAAACAAAAATCAAGCTTTCAGGTGGAAAATTGAGGGCTTGAAAAATGAAAGGCACTTTTTGAATGGAGAATCGGTGCCGTCGGCCAGAGTAAAACGGCCCCTTGAGTGTCAAAACAGTTTGTTCATCATGGCTAAGCTTGGTTCATGACGTTTTGGACATGTCAAAATCGACCAGCGCTTACTGCTAGAGACATCTATTGACAAACGTCAGGAACAGAGCTGCGCACCTAATAATATTGATTAATTTCGTGAAATAGCCCTGGAACTGAATGAAAGTGAAAAGAAAATATCCACCGCACTGCAAATAAACTTTTGTGACCTCAAAATGGGCCGACACCCATTTTGATCAAACAATTTCATCATTTGTACCTGATCAACGGTATATCTGTCTATGGCGACAGAATAAATGACAGCTAAGCAGTAACAATATGGCCGCTATCAACTGTCAAAGTCCCTATTGAAAGAACGTTCAAAACAAATGTCAAATTCGCATTTCCTCCAAAAAAAACCTACCAAAACGCATTATGTCGTTGACTACAGTCCTGGAAACGAATGTAAAAAAAAAATTAATCAAACTCACCTCCACATGTAACTTCCTAGTGACCCTATCTTCTCCGATGAGCGTCGAAGCATGCACAGTCACCATGATATCCCCCAAACGTTGCGGAACAATCGGGATGTAAACGACCTCTGCGTCTTGGGCCTGCAAGAAAAACAACGATAAAACCACATCTTCCTGGTAAAAACCACAGACTCACCTTGATAAATATGAAGAACTGATGTTCCCCGTAGGAAGTTCTAGGATTGTAAGCTCTGACAACACCGTTTTCTTCCACGTGGACGAACTTATAGTCCGGGGATCCGTCCAGAACCACTTGAGCCTCAATATTCGTCGTCATGTAATTGAAGACTGTAACGCGCAAGCCCACTTGCTCCCCCTGCATGCAATTGCTGGGCATTTCCAAGTTGATGTAAAACGGCAACACCCCGACATACTAAAACGATAAAATCAATCACGGATGCAAAAAAAATCGATGTGATAATCACCTCTATGGCTTTGTGCAACATGCCGAAACCTTTCGAGGGACTCATAGAGAAAGCCGATACCATCCAATGGACAGGCCTCGCCGGCACTGGAATGTTGAAGATCGACCTGCCGTGGGGACTTATGTTGATGTCTTTCCAGACCCAAACGTTCTCGTACTGCCTCTGAATCCTGTTGAATCTGAACTTCCTGAACAGGGCGAGCTCGGTCATGTTCTCGTAATTGCCTGAAATCGACGGAAAACGGAATCAAATACTTTCGGACCACCTATACAGTCTAAAATTATCTGGGGTCAAGCGCTGAGTGGAGAGTATTTGGCCAAAATTTGAACCATCCTGCATGCCCAACATTTCTAAGAGTTATCCACCGCAAACACTTCGCATGCTGCTACACAATTTTCCTGATCGACAAATTGGCCACACGCGAATAACAAGAAAGTTAAGAATGGGGGACAACTTACATCCAGCTTCGTCGGTGCCGTCGTCGCAGTCCAAGTAGAAATCGCACTTCTTCTCCAACCTGTAACATCTGCCGCTCAAGCATTCTCCCCAACCTTGCGAAGCGTCGCACAGGGAATATCTGGCGGGGAGGGGTACGTCGCTGAAAACGACCAATCCGGCGTATTGGAAGGTCTTGTTGGCGTCTATCCCGTAAGTGGAGGACGGAAAGTACATCACTTCGTCCGGACTGCCTTCGTGCGAGAACCACGAATGGCTGTGCAAGGTTATGTTCTCGTCGAAAGTGGCCATCTTGGAGATAACCCTGCCGTAAGTCAGCTCGTTACCGGCCTGCATGGTGTAGAAGGCTTTGTCTATGCCGGAAACGCCGACGTAAGACCCCGGTTCGCCAAAAATCGCCACTTCCACTTCGTGTCCCGTTCTAGCTTTCAAGTTGTTTATGTAAATCTCGAACTGAAACAAATAAATCAATCATAACCTCAAACTTCACTCAACGTTTGTGTCAAAATACCTTATTCCGGCTGATGCCGTTGACAGGGAACGTCAAACTGTCAACGGTGACATAACCGTATCTGTTCACATGCCAGATGACCATGGTCGCTACTGGCGCCATCTCTGCGCTCAGACCTATGGCCATCGTGCTGACGAAATCGTTCATGTCTTGCGTGTCGGTGAGTAAAACGATGCCTTTGGATATGATGAGGTATTGGAAACTCGATATGTAATAATTGCTTCTGATGTGGAAGATCATGTACTCCCCCACCTATTCGAAAATAGAAAAATTCGGATGGTAATCTTATAAAATATGACTAAGCGAGTATTGACGTCAGATAATGTAATAAGACAGTTAATTTCAACCATGATAAATAATACGCCATTAACCACAGAGTTTTGAGTTTCTTATCCCATCCTCGTCGCCAAGTTGTAATCTTTGGTGGATGCGCAGCTGGAAATTAATTAGGCGCACCTGGAAACGGTCTATAAACCTGACATCATACCTGTTGCGCGCTGTGACTATATACAGGGTGTATCACAAATTAATAAATATTTCTCATGAAAAATAGTGGAAATATTCGATATTGTTCAGGTTTGCCCTTTATTGCACTTTACTTCCTGTCATATCCATAAGTTTTCATTTTCCTGCAATATCCCTGAAATAAATTATAAACTCACCTTTGGAGTTATGGTCGAAGTGGTAAGTTTGATATGTTGATCGCTCGGACTGAAGTGAGCCAGAAGTAACAACTCCGCAGTTGTAAGTTGACCGAATGCATCCCTAAAATTAGCTTGAACCTTTATCGACCCTTGAAAGATAAAAATAGAACAGTTAGAGCGATATAACCTAAAACTAACGCACTCTTGCACACAGGAGCCTACTTACTTATCGTACTCAACTCCTCGTAACCTTGAGCACCTTCAAGACCCAATTCCCTTTTAACGTCCAACTTATATTCCCATACTCCCTCTTTTTCGTCCATCATGAACACTGTCTTGGGGACTATGTTCCTACCTCCGCCATTTCTCATGTCCACCGATGTGACAATCTCCATTTGACTGTTGTAAAGTTTATCGTGTGGAAGAGGGGAACCGTCATGGTATGTTGCTACAATCTAAAAAGATTGTTTCGGTCTTTAGCATTTAGAAGTCTTGTACATTTGACTTTGTGGTTAGACTTTCGTATATATATTTGAAGAACAACGCGCAAAAGGTCTATTTGAACTACTTTTGAAGATATGATCGTGTAAGTTGTTGAAATTGGAATAAATATTCTGTATTATCAAATAGATCATCAAATAACAATCTTTATCATTATGTATATGAAAGCCATTTGAATTTTGTGACCCCTATGAATTATCATTATAGTGTACCCACTACCCATGCCTACTGAAGAGATCTATTACCACTCTACCTCTCTCAGAGACAACCCGTTGAGGCTGACTGGCAACAGTAACATAACCTACCATTTTGTTTTGAATCTAACGCAGTATTAACACGTGTTTCAAAGCTTGACCACTGTGAATAAAGAATCCGTAGACCGTCCTGGGTGTTTTAGTAGTTCACATGTACATATATGGTTTACTCACATAACAGTTGACTGGCATCCCTGGTTTAAAAACTTGGGGGGAATCACCAATAAACTTCAATTTAACCGTAGAATTATAAATTCTTGCTGTCGAATAACCTTCTAGAATTTCATCGAGGAAATAGTCGCCCACAGTTGCAACTATCATAACTTCCATACCTTCGTTTGGTGTGAAAGGTAAAATATCCCTGATCGGATACTTGAAGTGGTAGACACCATTAAACTGAAAGCAAAATAAAAAAATTCACAAATAAGAAAATAACTTAGTTATTTTCTGTATCAGTGTTTTATTCATTGAAACCTACCATTTTCAGATGAGGAATAGGGTCGTAATTATTCTCAGGATGATCATACCAGAATGGAAACTCCTCATACTGCAAATAAAATGGATTCAGTCTAAATTTCAAAAGAAACCACCAAGAAAAACCCTACCAAATTCAAATACTTGACGATAGGCTTGACCGTATTCAAATTGTCACCATACTGATCCACATTCTGCTGATTTTGATTCTGACCGTCGTTCGTTTGATACTGATACTGCCCCTCGTTCTGCTGATTCCTATTCTGTCCGTCGTACCGAGGACCGTACCTGTCATATCTGTCATTGTAAACTCTGGCATCGTGGTACTCGTTCCTGTTGTATATTTTCGTTTGTCGATTTCTGTTGATCATCTGGTTCACATCTATCGGTCCTATCGGTTTGATGATGGCTTTGAGAGTCAAGTTTCCGCTGACTGGAGCCCCACTTGTATAATTTGCCAAGACGACCCCCTCAATGTATTGGTCAGTGTTAAAAAAGAAGGCTGGCATCGTTACGTTGACCTGATTCGAACGAAACTCCAGTTAAATTCGATTCTAAATGCGATTCCACCAAAACCAATATAAAAATCGTTGGTACGAATAACTCACTTCGAATCTCGTTTGGTAATATTCCTCCACCAAAAACTTGGACTCCTCGATCTGACCCTGAGCAATAACCCTGATCTTCCACTCTCCGAAAACTGGCTGATCGGACAATTGATAGTCCAAACTTACAGTTCCCAGATTGGACTGTCTGGAGAGCCATCTCTTCATTATGTGACCGCTTGGGTCCAACATGAACACATCGATGGCATCGTTGAATGCTTTAAGTTCTGTGTTGATAGGGATGGTTCTAAAACGAACTGAAAAAAGATATGGTTAGGTTAGACGAATGAGGAACTATTCAATTCACGTTTTACCATTTTCTCCTTGCATGTAGAAGGGTTTTTCGATCTGTATGAAAATCGTCATGGCCCTCTGGGAGAATATAAGTTTGGTTTCGTTGACGAAGGCTGAACCTCCCAGGACGTTTTCATAAAGACCTTCTAAACGTAATCTGTACTCTCCTGGGTCACTAGTGGGGGGCACCTGTAACAGAATAACTCAAAATTAATGACTGAATACTTCATGTGATAATTTTTGTGGAAGGTATAGTAAGTTTTGACCATTTTGTTTGGAATTTATATTCATTCTTGTTTGTTAACACAGTTCAAGCAAAAAATGCTATGATGAAGTGCTCAAATTCGAATTTAGATGGCGCTACCAACATCAAAACAAAATTTACAGCCATCAGAAACAAATTGTAAATGAAGATATTGGGTGGGTCAAAGAAAGTTGAGGATATTGATGTGTAACGAAGATGGATATTTTCCATATCTTAATAATTTTTTTCAATTACAATATGAACTTGTAATGATTATAGAACAGTCTCCAAGTTCATCGTCAAGCAAGGTTTCATCAAGCTTGTTCGTTTTTTGTCCATGTATGTTAGAAATTTTAATGATTTTCTCTTGAGTCTATATTTCATCATCAATGAGACATTTTCATCAAGCCAAGACAAGTTTTATCTTATGACGATGCCAGCTTGGGACACTTTCAGCTGGTTGAACGCAAGTGCAAGAGGTCAGTTTCTACAGCGTTAGCCAAAGAGTGATACACTTCAACCCTCACTTGAAAGCCAGGGTATTTAACATCTAGCATCATTTCCAAGATTCCCTGTCAATATCCTCAACTTTTGACGAGCAGTTTATTCATTCTGAGCAACATTGATGTCAAATAGGAAGACGTATTCGTTAAGAAATTACCAATTTCGCAACCGACTCTATTTTAATGCTCCCATAAAATCATGCATTACTAATAAACGAATATGAACAAACATATCGAATTTCGCATTTTTCCTTCCAGATCAACACAAATTGAACCGCGAGCATAAACAATGTTGCACATTCTGCAACAACAAAACTGATGAAATAAGTATTCGAACGTTAATCTGGCACCGTTCGAGAATTTTGCATACTCTCTGATTTCAAACCAGATGTGTTTGTTTGAAATTGAAAAAATAACATTTCAAAAGTTGATAACTCCGAAAATCATACCAATGAATTCAACGGAGGCATTTTGAACTCGAATATAACATTAAAATTTAAAGGATCTAAGCAGTATGATAAAGCTTTCATCTACAGAACAAACGCGCGAAAACTTGAATGAAACATGCAATAAATCATAATCGGCGAGGAATGTTAATGCTAACCAGAAGTGATACAGAAATAAACGTTTCGCTGATTTATTTTGGCAACATTCCACCACACTCTTTCTTTCAAGAAAATAGCAGTGTAGCGCATCCATCAAAATGGCAGATATATCGACTCTCCAAGCGATAATAAACAGAATAACAGCACCATCTACACAATTCGACAGCGTTTTGAAGGGAATCAATCAACGTTAACGGTTATCCGTAAATATATCTTGTACAGGGGCGATACAACAAAAAATGAACAACCAGAACATGATTCTTCATCCAGTATTTTCTTTTTTAGACTTGGATTTATAATTAGAGTAATAACTTTTTTTATTCATTCATTACTGACCCTCAAAAAGCTGGTATCAGAGCCTACTTACCCTCATCAGCAGGGTTTCTTGAACGCCCTGCTTAACAGGCTTGTGATCTGCAGACATTTCCACTCCGTTTCTTTGGATGGACGCTCTTACCACCATTGGCTGCTTTTCTTGTAGCACAGTAACTGACACCCTGTACAGCTGCCCAGGCCTGACCAATTTGGATGCTACCGCAAAATAGTTCCTGCAGATGTTATGAATAATAATTTGTTGAAATGTTCACAAGTCGATATCGGTAATTAAAAGTATTAGGTGCGCACTACGTTTCCGCTGTTTGTCAATAGATGGCGCCAGCAGTAAGTGGTGGTCAATTTTGGCATATTTGAAAATTTGTCCAGTTACTAATTCTGAGCTTGGGAATCAGCACATTATTCCTTGAAGAAAGATAGATGGGGCTAAATTTATCATGAAATTGAAAGAAAGGTCTTGAATTTTCAAATTTATTTCAGTTGAGAATTCCTCCATAGCTTTGATAGTAAAAATAATGATTTTTATTGTCCACTACATTTTAGCAAAACATATAATCAAATTTCACAGTGAGAACCAAATAAATCAAAACGTCAGCAATGAAAAATCCACAATTCAAGACTCCATTTTCATCATTGTCATCTCCCCTTCATATTTCGGTTACCGAAGAATTAAATCAAAAGACGAAAACATTATCGAATTGACAGATTCGTATTTTTAGTATAGGTAAGTTTCCAAGGTATCCCGTAGGAGTTCAAGGTCGCCAACCTGTTCGCTAAGATGGTAGAATTAAATAATCATCTTGCGGTATAATTTCTGCTACGATCCACCATCAATGGCATCTATAGCTTCCAGGCAACATTTGTTACCATACTATTATTACCGGAGAACCACCATACAAATTTTTTGCTTCTTCGACGTTCACGTCTGATTTAATCCCCTTTGTATCTAGACCCCCCCTCAAAAAACACCAATTTGTCATCGTGAAAAAAATTGTAGGAAGTCGGCATTGTTTGTTTAGGCGTTAATGTGGCGTTCCTATTGTAAGATGTGACGATAAACATGTCACTTCTGGGACAACGAAATATGAGAGTCGATGTTTTGTTGGAGTGTGACAGATTCGAGCAAAGAGAGGGTTGGGTTGGTGTAACTTCTGTTTGTACCCCTCCTTTAATCTATTGATAATTTTATTGACAAAATTCCACTTATAGAATGACATTACTTTGAGCAGGTGCAATATCATCGAGTCTTTGGGTAAACAATTTTCGGTAAAATAATCTTTACGAATATAGTGACTCTTATTTCCTACAATTGATCTCGAGAAATTTGTATTTTGTGACAATTTGATTGAACATTAATATTATCGAATATACAGATAATTATTGTCCATAATATGACCTCATTACAAGAGATGCTCTCCACAGAATTATTCAGAAAATTCTAGTGGAGTATATTTCATATTTTCTGCGTATATTCAGAGGAAATTATATCCCACAAGTGTCACTTGCGTGACAGGGTTTCAACACAGTATTAATTATTTCATAAACGTTTCACTGCTTCATGTTCGTCATATTTGGAACAATACTTGATTATGTTTACTTGAGGGCGTTTTATTTCACCGACTGTCACAACAAATTGATTTTTTCATAATGAATTACCCTTAATGAAACCGGAAATGGCTGAGGTCATAACATCGATCGGTTTGGAAAACCGTCTCTGCTGCATTTGACAATTTTTTTTATTACAGAAGATATTTTCACGTTTCTCGAAATGTTGCTTTTTCGAAAATGAGACTGAAGGAATCGATTTGATTTATTGTTTTAATAATCTCGAAGCGGAACGATAGGACCGGTTTTTAATTTCACCGATAGTCTAATATAAGCTCTCTGTGGCTATTTCATAGGCAATTAATGTTAATAATTTGAGGTTCTTACATTAGTATGATTACAGATTTTGATTTGGGCGTGGACTAATATATTACTTCATAAAAAGAACATCATGAACTTGTCAATTCGATAATTATTTTTTTAAGCTACAAAACTATAATGTTCTGAAATTGAATTTATACTGGGTGATGTGAAGCGGTAGCTCCCAGCGTAGATAGGTAAACTGCTTCCCTTAATTTATATTGAATGTAGAATTTCAAGTCATTTTTTATAATGTCATCATTTTATTCCATAACTTTGACGAACAGAATTGTTGGGGTAAGAATGTATATTTGTTCCGCGTACACTGGCGAATAAAGGGGAGTGGGGGGAGATGGGGGGCCATGCTTGTCATGTAGACAATAATCACTTTATAGTATTTCAATCAATCTCTAATATTTTCGATAAAGAAATTTCACACTTGACATTTTCGAAATTTTATTGGCCCTTGAGATATTTGGGACAATGCTGATTAACAATATACAAACAAAAAGTGGATCCGACCACAGGAACGGGAGCTATGACGATTTGAAATTTCGATTTTTTGAAAAAATGCAGGTCAAAATCTAAACTATTCTAGATAGCGCCTCGAAATATTTTTTATTGAATTCAGCGTCCTCGAAAACCTATATGTCGATACCAAACATGACCATATTGTCCTTCTTTAACCAGAGTTTTTATGTTTTATGTTTCCCATCTCTTTCTCATTTTCGAGATTTGTTCACACGCTCAGAGCATGCAGAGTTTTGGTGTTATGGATCGGCAAAATGGTTATTCTGAAAGATTCGAATGGGATGAAGACCTTAACGATCGAATAACAACTTTAGGTTTCCCAGGGATTCCGTGTTGATGACGAATATGGTGTTTTTGGGAGGTCTTACCCCTTACGAAGTTTTCACCCAAAAAGTTGACATTTTCGAAATCGATTTTATCAGGCCTAGAGACACTTGGGACAATGCTGATTAACAATATACAAACAAAGAGTGGATCTGACCACAGAAGGGAACTGTCAAAATCAAATTGGGAACTAACATATTCAAATTGGGAATAATCAAAATTAGATTGGGAATAATCAATTTCATATTGGAATGACATCCATGTGAATCAGATCTTTGAATTACTCGATATGTAATTAACTCTCAAATTTGTCCAAAGTAAGTAAGGAACGATAAGTCTACAATTTCTTTTTCATAATCATGCCTTATACAAAGAAGAAAGCTGCAGATTCAATGAAAAAGCAGGTAATTGCGGTATGCAATGGTAACATAACAGAGACAGAATTTCGTCTTCAAAGAACGAAAAATTTGATAAGAAGAAATATATCAACCATGAACCATTACAGTTAGTACCTGTACAAGATATGTGGCTCATATCCAGAGGTTCATACCTGATGTTTTGACCTTTTTTGATATGAGAGTTTGAGCACAAATATAAAATTTTTTAAGTACTTCTTACACTTTTTGAATGTTTGATAAGTTCAAATACATATTAATAGTTTTTTTCTTCATGTTTCATCAATATAAAGATCTCCTGATCTTGATATACATAGCCACGAATGCCGTTTCAATTTGAAATTGATTATTCCCAATTTGAATGTGTTTATTCCCAATTTGAATATGTTAATTCCCGATTTGATTTTGATAGATCCCCATGTAGCCCTCATAAGTAATGAATTATTCTTGTTTTTATTTTTCGATTTTTCATTTGCGAGTTCTGTTCACGAGCTCACACCACTCAAGGTGAGGGCGATGTCGGTCCGCAAAATTGCTTTTATTGAAGATTCGAATAGTAAGTACATTCTCCAAATTCAATAACAAGGTAAGATCCTCCCCATATATATTTTTTATTGGAAAATATGGTGTTTTTGGGGGGTCATACCCCTTTGTCATTTTTGACCAAAAATTTAAGATTTTTCAAATCGCTCATATTTTGCACAGAGATACTTGGAGCTACGCTGATCAACATAATATAAATAATTCTTGGCGGCGATGAGAGGGACGGAAGTTATGGCGGTTTGAAATTTCCGATTTTTCAAAAAAATGCCATTTGACAGGCTAAAATCTAAACGGTGATAGTTAGGGCTCTGAATTATTTTTTATTGAATAGAGCGACCTCGAAAACCTACATTTTGATACCAAAATCACCCTTGTAGCCCTCATAAGTAATGAATTATTCTTGTTTTTATTTATCGATTTTTCATTTGCGAGTTCTGTTCACGAGCTCACACCACTCAAGGTGAGGGCGATGTCGGTCCGCAAAATTGCATTTATTGAAGATTCGAACAGTAGGTACATTCTCCAAATTCAATAACAAGGTAAGATCCTCCCCATATATATTTTTTATTGGAAAATATGGTGTTTTTGGGGGGTCATACCCCTTTGTCATTTTTGACCAAAAATTTAAGATTTTTCAAATCGCTCATATTTTGCACAGAGATACTTGGAGCTACGCTGATCAACATAATATAAATAATTCTTGGCGGCGATGAGAGGGACGGAAGTTATGGCGGTTTGTTATTTCCGATTTTTCAAAAAAATGCCATTTGACAGGTTAAAATCTAAACGGTGATAGTTAGGGCTCTGAATTATTTTTTATTGAATAGAGCGACCTCGAAAACCTACATTTTGATACCAAAAGCACCCATGTAGCCCTCATAAGTAATGAATTATTCTTGTTTTTATTTTTCGATTTTTCATTTGCGAATTCTGTTCACGAGATCACATCACTCAAGGTGAGGGCGATGTCGGTCCGCAAAATTGCTTTTATTGAAGATTCGAATAGTAGGTACATTCTCCAAATTCAATAACAAGGTAAGATCCTCCCCATATATATTTTTTATTGGAAAATATGGTGTTTTTGGGGGGTCATACCCCTTTGTCATTTTTGACCAAAAATTTAAGATTTTTCAAATCGCTCATATTTTGCACAGAGATACTTGGAGCTACGCTGATCAACATAATATAAATAATTCTTGGCGGCGATGAGAGGGACGGAAGTTATGCGGTTTGAAATTTCCGATTATTCAAAAAAATGCCATTTGACAGGTTAAAATCTAAACGGTGATAGTTAGGGCTCTGAATTATTTTTTATTGAATAGAGCGACCTCGAAAACCTACATTTTGATACCAAAAGCACCCATGTAGCCCTCATAAGTAATGAATTATTCTTGTTTTTATTTTTCGATTTTTCATTTGTGAGTTCTGTTCACGAGCTCACACCACTCAAGGTGAGGGCGATGTCGGTCTGCTAAATTGCTTTCATTGAAGATTCGAATAGTAGGTACATTCTCCAAATTCAATAACAAGGTTAGATCCTCTCCATATATATTTTTTATTGGAAAATATGGTGTTTTTGGGGGGTCATACCCCTTTGTCATTTTTGACCCAAAATTTAAGATTTTTTCAAATCGCTCATATTTTGCACAGAGATACTTGGAGCTACGCTGATCAACATAATATAAATAATTCTTGGCGGCGATGAGAGGGACGGAAGTTATGGCGGTTTGTTATTTCCGATTTTTCAAAAAAATGCCATTTGACAGGTTAAAATCTAAACGGTGATAGTTAGGGCTCTGAATTATTTTTTATTGAATAGAGCGACCCCGAAAACCTACATTTTGATACCAAAATCACCCATGTAGCCCTCATAAGTAATGAATTATTCTTGTTTTTATTTATCGATTTTTCATTTGCGAGTTCTGTTCACGAGCTCACACCACTCAAGGTGAGGGCGATGTCGGTCCGCAAAATTGCTTTTATTGAAGATTCGAATAGTAGGTACATTCTCCAAATTCAATAACAAGGTAAGATCCTCCCCATATATATTTTTTATTGGAAAATATGGTGTTTTTGGGGGGTCATACCCCTTTGTCATTTTTGACCAAAAATTTAAGATTTTTCAAATCGCTCATATTTTGCACAGAGATACTTGGAGCTACGCTGATCAACATAATATAAATAATTCTTGGCGGCGATGAGAGGGACGGAAGTTATGGCGGTTTGAAATTTCCGATTATTCAAAAAAATGCCATTTGACAGGTTAAAATCTAAACGGTGATAGTTAGGGCTCTGAATTATTTTTTATTGAATAGAGCGACCTCGAAAACCTACATTTTGATACCAAAAGCACCCATGTAGCCCTCATAAGTAATGAATTATTCTTGTTTTTATTTTTCGATTTTTCATTTGTGAGTTCTGTTCACGAGCTCACACCACTCAAGGTGAGGGCGATGTCGGTCTGCAAAATTGCTTTCATTGAAGATTCGAATAGTAGGTACATTCTCCAAATTCAATAACAAGGTTAGATCCTCTCCATATATATTTTTTATTGGAAAATATGGTGTTTTTGGGGGGTCATACCCCTTTGTCATTTTTGACCCAAAATTTAAGATTTTTTCAAATCGCTCATATTTTGCACAGAGATACTTGGAGCTACGCTGATCAACATAATATAAATAATTCTTGGCGGCGATGAGAGGGACGGAAGTTATGGCGGTTTGTTATTTCCGATTTTTAAAAAAAATGCCATTTGACAGGTTAAAATCTAAACAGTGATAGTTAGGGCTCTGAATTATTTTTTATTGAATAGAGCGACCTCGAAAACCTACATTTTGATACCAAAATCACCCATGTAGCCCTCATAAGTAATGAATTATTCTTGTTTTTATTTTTCGATTTTTCATTTGCGAATTCTGTTCACGAGCTCACATCACTCAAGGTGAGGGCGATGTCGGTCCGCAAAATTGCTTTTATTGAAGATTCGAATAGTAAGTACATTCTCCAAATTCAATAACAAGGTTAGATCCTCCCCATATATATTTTTTATTGGTAATCATGGTGTTTTTGGGGGTCATACCCCTTTGTCATTTTTGACCCAAAATTTAAGATTTTTCAAATCGCTCATATTTTGCACAGAGATACTTGGAGCTACGCTGATCAACATAATATAAATAATTCTTGGCGGCGATGAGAGTGACGGAAGTTATGGCGGTTTGAAATTTCCGATTTTTCAAAAAAAAATGCCATTTGACAGGTTAAAATCTAAACGGTGATAGTTAGGGCTCTGAATTATTTTTTATTGAATAGAGCGACCTCGAAAACCTACATTTTGATACCAAAATCACCCAGGTAGCCCTCATAAGTAATGAATTATTCTTGTTTTTATTTTTCGATTTTTCATTTGCGAATTCTGTTCACGAGCTCACATCACTCAAGGAGAGGGCGATGTCGGTCCGCAAAATTGCTTTTATTGAAGATTCGAATAGTAAGTACATTCTCCAAATTCAATAACAAGGTTAGATCCTCCCCATATATATTTTTTATTGGTAATCATGGTGTTTTTGGGGGTCATACCCCTTTGTCATTTTTGACCCAAAATTTAAGATTTTTCAAATCGCTCATATTTTGCACAGAGATACTTGGAGCTACGCTGATCAACATAATATAAATAATTCTTGGCGGCGATGAGAGTGACGGAAGTTATGGCGGTTTGAAATTTCCGATTTTTCAAAAAAAATGCCATTTGACAGGTTAAAATCTAAACGGTGATAGTTAGGGCTCTGAATTTTTTTTTATTGAATAGAGCGACCTCGAAAACCTACATTTGATACCAAAATCACCCAGGTAGCCCTCATAAGTAATGAATTATTCTTGTTTTTGTTTTTCGATTTTTCATTTGCGAGTTCTGTTCACGAGCTCACACCATTCAAGGTGAGGGCGATGTCGGTCCGCAAAATTGCTTTTATTGAAGATTCGAATAGTAAGTACATTCTCCAAATTCAATAACAAGGTTCGATCCTCTCCATATATATTTTTTATTGGAAAATATGGTGTTTTTGGGGGGGTCATACCCCTTTGTCATTTTTGACCCAAAATTTAAGATTTTTCAAATCGCTCATATTTTGCACAGAGATACTTGGAGCTACGCTGATCAACATAATCTAAATAATTCTTGGCGGCGATGAGAGGGACGGAAGTTATGGCGGTTTGAAATTTCCGATTTTTCAAAAAAATGCCATTTGACAGGTTAAAATCTAAACGGTGATAGTTAGGGCTCTGAATTATTTTTTATTGAATAGAGCGACCTCGAAAACCTACATTTTGATACCAAAATCACCCATGTAGCCCTCATAAGTAATGAATTATTCTTGTTTTTATTTTTCGATTTTTCATTTGCGAGTTCTGTTCACGAGCTCACACCATTCAAGGTGAGGGCGATGTCGGTCCGCAAAATTGCTTTTATTGAAGATTCGAATAGTAAGTACATTCTCCAAATTCAATAACAAGGTTAGATCCCCTCCATATATATTTTTTATTGGAAAATATGGTGTTTTTGGGGGGTCATACCCCTTTGTCAATTTTGACCCAAAATTTAAGATTTTTCAAATCGCTCATATTTTGCACAGAGATACTTGGAGCTACGCTGATCAACATAATATAAATAATTCTTGGCGGCGATGAGAGGGACGGAAGTTATGGCGGTTTGAAATTTCCGATTTTTCAAAAAAATGCCATTTGACAGGTTAAAATCTAAACGGTGATAGTTAGGGCTCTGAATTATTTTTTATTGAATAGAGCGACCTCGAAAACCTACATTTTGATACCAAAATCACCCATGTAGCCCTCATAAGTAATGAATTATTCTTGTTTTTATTTTTCGATTTTTCATTTGCGAATTCTGTTCACGAGCTCACATCACTCAAGGTGAGGGCGATGTCGGTCCGCAAAATTGCTTTTATTGAAGATTCGAATAGTAAGTACATTCTCCAAATTCAATAACAAGGTTAGATCCTCCCCATATATATTTTTTATTGGAAAATATGGTGTTTTTGGGGGGTCATACCCCTTTGTCATTTTTGACCCAAAATTTAAGATTTTTCAAATCGCTCATATTTTGCACAGAGATACTTGGAGCTACGCTGATCAACATAATATAAATAATTTTTGGCGGCGATGAGAGGGACGGAAGTTATGGCGGTTTGAAATTTCCGATTTTTCAAAAAAATGCCATTTGACAGGTTAAAATCTAAACGGTGATAGTTAGGGCTCTGAATTATTTTTTATTGAATAGAGCGACCTCGAAAACCTACATTTTGATACCAAAATCACCCATGTAGCCCTCATAAGTAATGAATTATTCTTGTTTTTATTTTTCGATTTTTCATTTGCGAGTTCTGTTCACGAGCTCACACCATTCAAGGTGAGGGCGATGTCGGTCCGCAAAATTGCTTTTATTGAAGATTCGAATAGTAGGTACATTCTCCAAATTCAATAACAAGGTTAGATCCCCTCCATATATATTTTTTATTGGAAAATATGGTGTTTTTGGGGGGTCATACCCCTTTGTCATTTTTGACCCAAAATTTAAGATTTTTCAAATCGCTCATATTTTGCACAGAGATACTTGGAGCTACGCTGATCAACATAATATAAATAATTCTTGGCGGCGATGAGAGGGACGGAAGTTATGGCGGTTTGAAATTTCCGATGTTTCAAAAAAATGCCATTTGACAGGTTAAAATCTAAACGGTGATAGTTAGGGCTCTGAATTATTTTTTATTGAATAGAGCGACCTCGAAAACCTACATTTTGATACCAAAATCACCCATGTAGCCCTCATAAGTAATGAATTATTCTTGTTTTTATTTTTCGATTTTTCATTTGCGAATTCTGTTCACGAGCTCACATCACTCAAGGTGAGGGCGATGTCGGTCCGCAAAATTGCCTTTATTGAAGATTCGAATAGTAAGTACATTCTCCAAATTCAATAACAAGGTTAGATCCTCCCCATATATATTTTTTATTGGAAAATATGGTGTTTTTGGGGGGTCATACCCCTTTGTCATTTTTGACCCAAAATTTAAGATTTTTCAAATCGCTCATATTTTGAAGAGATACTTGGAGCTACGCTGATCAACATAATATAAATAATTCTTGGCGGCGATGAGAGGGACGGAAGTTATGGCGGTTTGAAATTTCCGATTTTTCAAAAAAATGCCATTTGACAGGTTAAAATCTAAACGGTGATAGTTAGGGCTCTGAATTATTTTTAATTGAATAGAGCGACCTCGAAAACCTACATTTTGATACCAAAATCACCCAGGTAGCCCTCATAAGTAATGAATTATTCTTGTTTTTGTTTTTCGATTTTTCATTTTCGAGTTCTGTTCACGAGCTCACACCACTCAAGGTGAGGGCGATGTCGGTCCGCAAAATTGCTTTTATTGAAGATTCGAATAGTAAGTTCATTCTCCAAATTCAATAACAAGGTTAGATCCTCTCCATCTATATTTTTTATTGGAAAATATGGTGTTTTTGGGGGGTTATACCCCTTTGTCATTTTTGACCAAAAATTTAAGATTTTTCAAATCGCTCATATTTTGCACAGAGAAACTTGGAGCTACGCTGATCAACATAATATAAATAATTTTTGGTGGCGATGAGAGTGACGGAAGTTATGGCGGTTTGAAATTTCCGATTTTTCAAAAAAATGCCATTTGACAGGTTAAAATCTAAACGGTGATAGTTAGGGCTCTGAATTATTTTTTATTGAATAGAGCGACCTCGAAAACCTACATTTTGATACCAAACTTGACCATATTGTCCTTCTTTAACCACATTTTTTCAGCTTTATGTTTTCCATTTCTATTTTCGAGTTTGATCCGCTAGTGCGTAGGTAGGTACTCATTTTTTCCGGAAGTCACAGTTCTTGAGATATTGATATACATTTCGAGAGTATCCTTCATTTTATTCCACCCTTTAGGATCTTTTCGAAAATTAACACAATCTCTACTGATTTAGTTAAAAACGCCACAATTTATATATTTCTATATTTCTTTTATTTACTCGTATGTCGCAATGGAAAAAAAAATTGCGCAAAATCCCACTTACGCTTCCTTGATCTCCGTGGCCGTGTCCCTGTCGAAATTGAAGCCGTTGGGGTTGTCCCAGGGGCCCCCTGGAGCCCCCCCGAAATTCGGCCTGCCGAACTGATCGTTCTTGCCGAACTGGTCGTACTGCCCCCGGCCTCCGTAGGGATCGTTCTGGCTTGGTGGAAACTGAACGGGATTCTCGTTGTTGTTGTTATTGCTGAATCCTCCTCCGTACTGGTTCGGGTTATAGTTGGGGGGTACGGGAGAGACGGGGTTGTTGGGGTCTATACCAGGGACGGGGCTAGGGTTGGGGTTGTAGGGGTCGAATTGGTAGTTCGTGTCCGTTACTTGTGCCAAAACGAGGGGGCAGCACGCGATTAGGAGGAGAGAAACGGAAAATAGGAGTCGTTGCTTCATTGCTGGTTGAATTTCTGAAACAGAAAAAGGGTCATTAGTTCAAAGGTATTTGTGGAGAAGAAATTAATATAGACAGGTCAAAACCGACTTCTCAATTTACAATAAATGAGCTGCATAGGTTAAATAAGGGCAATAGCTCAATATTACGAGGATATATTGAAAAATTCTTAGCCTACAATAGAACCAAACTAAATTTCAATGTCAAAATATTCTATAACTCAACATATTCTCCTCTTAATTGAATAAATTTATTACAGCGACCCTGCAGAGTCTCTAGACCTTTCAAAACAAATGTTTTTTCTTGCTCAGCAAACCAGTCCTCCACAGCTTTTATTACCTCCTCGTTAGAAGAAAATTTACGACCTTTTAAACTTTTTTTCAGTTGAGGAAAGAGATGTCGGACGGAGCCAAATCTGGTGAATAAGGGGGGTAGTAATTCTAACCCTAAATCACGAATTTTTTGCATGGCAACATGAGATTTGTGTACTGGGGCGTTGTCCTGTAAAAACAAAACACCTTTGGATAGCTTTCCGCATCTTTTCTCTTTAATTTTTTCCCGTAGAGTGGTCAGTAATGTCGAATAGTAATCTCCAGTTATTGTTCTACCCTTATCCAAAAAATCAATCATGATTACTCCATGGCAATCCCAAAAAACTGAAGCAAGAACTTTTCCAGCAGATTTTTGGACACGAAACTTCTTAGGTCTTGGAGAACCAGAGTGTCGCCATTCCATCGATTGTTGCTTTGTATCTGGATCGTAGAAATGTACCCAAGTCTCATCCATAGTAACAATTCGGTTTAAGAAGTCTACATCGTTTTCAAATCGAGCACACATCGAACGCGATGCTTCTACCCTTGCACGCTTTTGGTCAATATTCAAACATTTTGCAGAAATTTTTCTCATGTCCAAATTGACGTGAACTATATGATGAACGCGTTCGTATGAAATCTTCAGTGCTTCAGATATCCGTTTTAGCCCAATTCGACGGTCTGATAAAATCATGTCATGAACTGCATCGATATTTTCGGGGACTGACACAGAAACTGGCCTTCCCGATCGGTCATCATCTTCAACGGAAAATTTACCTCTTTTGAAGCTTGCAGTCCAATTTTTCACGGTCGCATACGAAGGATATTGATCACCAAGGGTATTAAGCATATCTTCGTAAATCTGCTTACCTCTTTACTTTTAAATACAGGTACTTGATGATAAATTGAATAAATTGAGGAGTTTATTCTTCCTATCGTTTTAGAAAATATCAAAGTATGGTTTACTTAGTTTTATTCAAGAATAGCACTGTATTCCTGGTTTTATCTCATCTATACACACTCAGAGTTCATTCTCCGTCCTTCTAGACCTACTAGTGGACTATCTGATCTAGCGGCTCCTTTGATGTTAACAAATTATGTTCCAGAATTTCACCACGTCTTTTCGTAAGGCGGTATCCTAGGCCCGTTGGCCTGCTCCTACACCGATCATGAAGGACCATTAAACCCGCAAATGAAACCGCATCAATTCGCGGCGCATCAAACGCCTCACCAGGAATGATAATGCGGATCCCAGACGAAAATCGCGACGGCACGTAGTTTGGAAAACGGCAAAGAATCCGCGCAAAGAGGCTCGGCGCCTTTCATCGGTCGAGAAGCGCGCATTTCCAGATACGCGTAATTAAAATGTGCATTATGGCTTCGAAGATAACAGACGTAGGAGTTCGGTTGGTATCTGATGAACGGGGAGAAGCCTCCTGATTATCTGGAGAAGAATGAGATAGTGTGTGTCGCGGAATTGAAAGCGGCGGAAACCGCAGAAGGCAATCTGGAATTCTTTCGGTCGTATGCGGCCAGAAATTAAATTATACTAGATTCAACTCTTCTCTCTCTCTTCAGTAGAAAAAACTTTCGTGAACATCGTTTGAATCCTAACTTGCAGAGTTTCCTGTATGGGTGCTATGTATATATTTTCATCCCAGGTCAATTTCAACTTGAAATTAGCTTGTCCAATATTCATACGTGCTCGTTCGAATTACCCTCTTAGTCTTCATAACAGGATGAAGAAATGAGCCGGGGAAGCTTTACAGCTTGGAATTGCGGTTGAAGTGCACATTACAAGGAAGAGGGAATCGCTGTTTCCGCTTCTATAACACTAATCCTCATCAGCGAAAGATTTTCTGAGAAAAGCCAAGTGATTCCTTAGAAAGTTCAGCTTGTTAACTAAGTAGGATCGATTTAAATCAGATCTCGTTTTTTGTAACGGAATTGTCTGAAGGCTCTTTGGATAGCGACGTTTAATGTACTTACTTATACGCATACAGGTGATGTCCCAATATTAATGCGACAAAATGGGGATTTCCAGTACCTCAAAATATGCACTTTTCTTTCCATGACGTAATGAAGGGCAGTTTATAACACATTTGTAACCATTTATACACTCTGAATTTTGAAGAACTGTTTAATTATTCGATATTGAAAATGTGATTTCAACACGTGTGAATTCAAACGTCCCTCTGCTATGACGTCAGTGGCTCAATTTGTAATATGATTGGTTGAAGTTTGTGATGGAGGGGACAAAGCCCAGAGTAACTGAGAGACACGCCGCTGTTGTCAAGTCTTTGTAAAATCTCTGAATTTATTCATAAACATATTCAGTTATCGTATTATATTTGATGTGATCACTATAATGTTTTTGAAACATCGTCATACAACAACTTAATTTTCATTAAAGTTGATATAATACTCATTCTCTGAAAGTACAAATACTGATGTTACAACCACGCCTACAAATTATAAATAAAAACATAACCTTCTTATTTGTCATTATTCGACATTTCGACGTCTTCTCTGCGTACTATAGAATGGCGTTTCTTACCGTTAAGTGTAGGAGTATTCTATACTTCTAGGTTATGTCAACGACTGACGACTATACACAGTTGCCAAATCTTTAATTATTCTTACCACTAATCTGCACTTCTCAAATTGAAAATAATTATTAATGCTTCCTAAATTAGAAGACCGTCTTATATGTATATACCAATTCTTACCTGGGTAGACTAGGGATAATTATTTTTGATTGAATATCTCACCTATCTGCTTACTTGAACCCTCTTTATTTTCAATTAGGAGGTCGTAAATTTAATGATATTATGAAGCTTTCTTTATGGAGTACAAATGAAAAATGTCATGATGATTAAAGAAAAACATCCAAAATCAACATTATATTATGATATTATTAGGAAAGTGAAAGCAAGGGCTTTTTCAGACTACTTTTTTTTGTGATTTGGCAATGCTGTCATTTTTATATCAGCAGCACGTCATTACGAGTACAACCAATCAAAAATCTCTCTAGCCACGGACGTCACACGATTTCCCGCTTCTTCTGATCGTTTGAATTCGGTAGATTATTTTTGAGTTTTCAATATTTTTTAAGGGTATAAATTGATGAAGAAAAAATTTAAAAAAAAATCACGAATTACGTGAGAATCCAATATGTCAAAATATAATTTTTCTGAAAATGACTTGAAATGCCCATTTGGTGAAATCCTCGAGAAGAAATTAGGAAACCACTATTTTTGATTATTGCCCCCTCATAACAAGGCTTAACAGATCGGAAGATCAGGAATTCTCTCTTTATTTGATTTCGAAATAAAATGTAACCAAATTTGGATTATTCCAGTCTCGAAACCAATCCTATCAGGATAATCTCCCTTTTTTTGATCTCCCCTGGGAGAGGCGTGAATTTCATGGTGTTGCGTCATTTAATTCGTGAAAATTGTCTGTTTCTATCCCCTCGGAAATGAAATAAATTACTCTGGACCCGAGCCAATAAACCCACCCTTGCCATTTCGAAAATGCCGGCCTTCAATCAGTGTTAGGGTGGCATACAGAATCCAAATATTTCAGCAGTGTTTTGTGATGTCGCCATGAGCAATGAAAAATTAACAACTACGAATTACATATACAGGGTGTATTTTAAGGTGGGGCTTTTCCTTTGACAGATGGTAGAACTCATCAAAATGAGTCATTTTACCAAAACTTTTGTATATGAATTATGCCCCTGTTTCGAGAAAATGAAGCTAGAATATTTTCTAGTTTCTAGGTGAATCTGAAAATTCCTCAGTCCGAACCTGCTCCCTCGCCTGCTGCTCCGTAAATATCAACATCCCTTGTTTTTTGTCTTCTTATCTAACAAATTTGCAAAATATTCTAGTGCGTAGAAAAGATCATTTTGCCATATGCCGCTTTTTTATAAATTTTTTAAATTGAACATTTCATATAAGAAATTTTCGGTAAAATGACTTATTTTGATGAGGTCTATCACCTGTCAAAAGAAAAGCCACACCTTAAAATACACCCTGTATGTACTCCATTCACTTTTATAAAGTACTCCGGTTGGCCAAGATTTAGGTTTATCAAGTCTTCTTTACTTAGAACTGACACAGTTTGGTATTCGTGAAATGCCAGAGACGTTGTCAATGCTAATTTCTGTTTACTCTTTTCCAACTTTGTTAACGGAGTTAGTTTTTTTGAGGTTTAAATGTGACACAATTTTCGTAGTACCTACTACTACATTTTCATACTGTCGTAATTCAAGTTGAGCAAAAAGGTATTTAAATGTCTTCTTTAGGCTTATTTCTTGAGAATTTTGAAACGTGGCGAATTCCATAGGTCCGTCTGTTCGTTTAAAAGTTTTTCTGTCGGGTTATTCGAGTACTTTTATTCTTTTTTCGAATTAACTATCATCACAAAGTAACGGACTATTCTGTGCATTACTTTTCAGTAAAATTTCAACACTCGATTCTTGATTTCCGTACAAGAAAATAGCATAACTGAATCTTCCAACCACGTGAAACATTTCCTGTATTATCACAGAAAAAATATCTTCAACATTCGCCAGGTCTCTGGAATTATTAAATTCACATAATATTTTGTAAAATTCATTATTTTCCCAAAGTCAATAAGCATTTTGATAAATACGTAATCACTACGACCTCTATGTAGAAACGAAAACGTTGCTTATTTATCTGACAGGAAAATGACTATAAAATAACATTTTCAAAATATACACGGTGAAATGTGTCAGAATGTCATGGCCAACCGGGATACTTTACAAAAGTGAATGGAGTATTAAGTAGTTCAATTTGTAGAGTTTCTCAAATTTATTTTTAGTTCTGTTTCTGCTTCTAACAGCTGGGCAAGTGTTTATATTTCGAAACACAGGTATTTTTCTGATGAACAGCTTTCTGAACGCATATCTTTTCTAGTAATTTCGAATCAGGCGAACCGTAAACGTGTATTGGGAGGGTGAAACTTCTCAACATTCGAGTTGAAACAAACTGGACGGATATAGGCCAGCGCTGTCGTAATTGATCCTGATGGCAGAGTAATTAGTTAATTGATGTCATGACAAAACGCTTTTAGATGGAAATTGGCACAAATTTCCGCGTTCTGCCAGTTTGCGAACTCGATCCAACTGGAAGATGAACAAACGACAATTAGAGAAGAAAGCTGTAATGCAATTATTGCACTTGCAATAATGAAATATGGCCAACTATAGGTGGCAGATACTCTCTCGTCTGGCAACGGTGAAACGGGCAACGTTTCGCGTCTATAAATTAACATTATCGGTAACGCACAGGAAGTTGCCGATACCTCAACGCCGTATATCTTAACGGAGGGTTGGGAGCCGAAAAAGCGTGACCAGAAAACCGCAGACTGCTTTCGATATATCGGAGGGGGTCTATAGAATCCGATACGGAACCCAAAGACCTATACGCGCGTCCTATCAGAGTCTGATAGAGTTGGTAAGGGAGATGGAGGATTCGACTCGAACTGTCTGTAACTCTTGAGAATTTTGGCGGAATCGACTTTACTCGGCGTATAAGCTGAAATTAATTTAAACTTCCAAGTTGCTCGATGACGCCACCTATAGCTTTTGGTAGCACTGTAGTTGTTTTTGCATCCTCTCTGACGTCGGAAATCTTATCATAATTTCTAACTCTAAAAAGGTTTTTTTCTGGCAGATCCTAAATACTTAGTTACCGAAACAGAGGGCACCAGAATCCGAAACGATTTTGAACGAATCTGTTTCTTTGAGATGAATAGTTAAAGAAATAAAAGGAGGCTTCATTGCTGGCCTATCCTGTATCAGTAAGGAATATTCTTTCAGCGAAATGGACAGAAAAATGCCATCTAGAAGCATGATATTGGCTCGGAATTGGATTCATGCATGGTGCCAAATTCAGGGACGTGTGTCCTAGGCTTTAAAACTACCGGGTCCCTCACCGCGAGTTTCTTAATTAAAATCTCAGACAAAGTGTCCCCGCTTATCGATACCCCTTCACAGGCACAAAGAGGACGTCGGTAGCCGGAGGAAGCGTGAATTTACGAGACCGGAAAACGGTATTTACGTCCGTAGACATGCTGATTCAATTGATTCAATTTGATCCGACGTTTCGGTCCTGCCCGACGTCCCTGGGGTGAATTTGAATGGACGAAAAGTCGATATTTCGACCATCGCACCTGGCCATCGATTTTTTATTGTGTTTTCGTCCGGGAAGTTGGCATTATGGGGGGCAATTAGAAGCTATTAAGCTTTTCGGGGTTAGGGGTCGGCTGAGCTATTAATCGTGGATGGTTATCAGATCGGAAATCAAGGAAGGCATTGATTTTCGTTCTGGGAAATTGACTTGAAATTTTAGAATTTTTCCGTATAATTTTTGAATGAGGTTGAATGATGATGACCCTGTATATACTCCATTCATTTTTATAAAGAATCCAAGTTGGCCAAGATTCAGGTTTATCAAGAAACTGACGCAGGTTGGTGCGTGAAAAGTTAAATAATTCTCAGAGATGTTGCCAGTTCTAATTTCTATTCACTCTTTTTTAACTATTTGTAAATGGAGTTACTTCTTTTAAGGTTCAACTGTGACACAGGATTCGTAGTTCTACTACATTTTCACACTGGAGTATTTCAAGTTGTGCAAAAAGGTATTCAAATGTCTTCTGCAGGCTTAATTCTTGAGAATTTCGAAAAGTGTTGAATCCCATAAGTCCGCCTGTTCGTTTAGAAGTTTTTCTGACAGGTTATTCGAGTACTTTTATTCTTTATCCGAATGAACCATCACAAAGTAACGGACTATTCTGTCCATTATTTTCCAGTCAAATTTCAACACTCGATTCTTGATTTCCGTACAAGAAAATAGCACAACTGAATCTTCCAGCCATGTTTATATACGTGAAATATTTCCAGTATTAACACAGAAAAAAGTTTCTTCAACATTCGCCAGATCTTTGGAATTATTGAATTCACATAATATTTTTTCAAATTCATTATTTCCCCAAAGTAAATATACATTTCTCTATGTAGAAAGGACAACGTTGCTTAGTCATCTGACAGGAAAATGACTATAACCTAACATTCTCAAAATATACTCGATGAAATGTGTCAGATACATTATAAAATGAATGGAGTATACCTACTTATCCATCCTCTATGTAAAGCTATTTCAAAGAAAATTTCACTATCTGCGGTTCACCAAGACTACAAACTAGTTTTTCATTCTGTTCTAAATTAAATTCGACCACGAAAATTTCGTTGAACCTTTGATAGTGGGCATTGCACTACGACTTTTGGCCACGGTACAGAAAATATTGGCTGGCTTTTCCATCGTAAAATAGCGAAATGTCGTCTCAAAATAAAATGTCATAAATTCAATATCAACAACATTTCACCTCATTTCCACAGTAGTTTATGAATATTTTTCGTTAACAAGATCAATTTTGAGGAAATTCGCATTAAATCATGTACGAATTGTAATTTATTCAATGATTGATTCTTCATTTTTTAGTGGTGATGTTTTTATTGATTCGTAAGTTTATGATCATAGTTTTTTTGGACTTCAGTGACTAAAAATACCTCGTCCAATCGTATTAGAATCTCAATATCAAATTGTAACATTTTATTGCGTAACAAATTACTCAGAACTCTAATAACACTCAAATCTTACGTTTTTCAATCTAATATTATGTGATTTGTTTGGATTGAAAAAGATGCAAACTTAATACACGCGAGTTTAAGCTTAACATTATTAACTTTTTTCAAGAAAATTGCCTTGTGAATTTATGTCAGTTGACAAAGTAAATTAGGGAAAAAACCGCAATGTCTCTTCCGTGATTATATACGGACGTCTAGTCGTATGTAGATATTTTTAGAAAGAATCAGAACCACTAGATCACCATTATCCACACTGGAGACAGTTGGCATTCGACATCATTCTCATCCTTTTTTTTTGTTGAAGATTGGACACAAGAACGTTTCAGCCTCTTCAACGAGATATGTTTATTTGCAGCTGATCTCATTCGTCACCATTTTGTCCCCTATTATTGACTTTCGAAAAGATGAAAATGCTGCTTTCCTCAGAACCTTTCAATTCGCTTTAGAAACATCGATTTTATGTGCATCAGAAAGGATGATACAGCAGCTTCAGAATTCATCATCTTGAATATCTCTTCAATGACGCGAAATTTCATTACGTCCAACCCCTGTTTCACCCTTATTCACTATAAAAGGTGATCAGCAGGGGTTCCATTCCGAACACTTCTATAATCTGAATATTGTGTGCAATAAACAGAATCAGTAAACTCATGAAGTGGTAATATGGGTTTGGAAAGTGAGGAATATCGACGGAAGGTCTCGTTGAGATGACGTTTTCAGATAGTAAATTTGACAGCCACCCTCTTCATCCCCTGATATTCAACAGGGGGTGCTAAGGCAACGGAATTATGATTTAACTTGGGCACGGTCTTGCTTGTTTGAGAATAGTTAGGGACAGACTATGGTAAGACAAAAACTTCTCAACACGACCTAAAAGAATGGGAAATCATTTTGGCCTGATACAAAAAAAGATCACTATCAAATTGTTCCAGTTTTGTTCCTCTCATGGATCACATTTTGTTCATTCCATTAGCTCCAATGATACACTATCAATTATGAAACATACTTAGGTTAATCCAATTATGATATCTATCCTAAACAGACATAAGCTCTTAAGCTGCACGAATCTGGAATTTATAGCCGAACGTTCAAGTCACTTTATCAAAACATCCTTTCATTACAGACATCTTCGAATCCTATAAGTTCGAACAAACCAATGCGCTTTAACACGTAGTTAACCTCTTCAACAGAAGCAACTCTTCAGTGATGAGAATATTCTGGTCGTTACGTGAAATACGATACGACCAATGTTACCTTGACGACGTGCACCAGAAATCTTCATCGGGCCCTTCGAATATCCGAAACTTTGAGCTCACTTTCGACATCGTTTTTCGGATGGTGAATGCACCAGAAACCGGAATTTTAATGGTGAACTTGTATGTTTCGATGATATTGAACGGGCATTCGAGGCATTTTTGAGAAAATATAACGGCTTTCGGAATATAAGGAGAACTATATCACTGCTGATGAAAACAATGAACGCTTTCTAATAGCCCCAACCTTCATATTCATACACCAAAAATATATCAATAACCCTATCTACTGCAACATACGAGGATATATTGAAAAATTCCTAGCCTACTATAGAACCAAACAAAATTTCAATGTCAAAATATTTTATTACTCAACATATTCTCCTCATAATTGAATACATTTATTACAGCGAACCTGCAACGTCTCTAGACCTCTCAAAAAAAATGTTTCTTCTTGATCTGCAAACCAGTCCTCCACAGTTTTTATTACCTCCTCGTTGGAAGAAAATTAACGACCTTTCAAACGTTTTTTCAGTTGAGGAAAGAGATGATAGTCGTACGGAGCCAAATCGGGTGAATAAGGGTAATTCTAACCCTAAATCTCGAATTTTTTGCATGGTAACATGAGATTTGTGTACTGGGGCGTTGGGCGTTGTCCTGTAAAAACAAAACACCTTTGAATAGCTGTCCGCGTAGAGTGGTCAGTAATGTCGAATAGTAATCTCCAGTTATTGTTCCACACTTATCCAAAAAAATCAATCATGATTACTCCATGGCAATCCCAAAAAACTGAAGCAAGAACTTTTCCAGCAGATTTTTGGACACTTCTTAGGTCTTGGAGAACCAGAATGTCGCCATTCCATCGATTGTTGCTTTGTTTCTGGATAGTAGAAATCTACCCAAGTCTCATCCATAGTAACAATTCGGTTTAAGAAGTCTACATCGTTTTCAAATCGAACACAGATCGAACGCGATGCTTTTACCCTTGCACGCTTTTGGTCAACATTCAAACATTTGGGGATCCATTTTGCAGAAATTTTGTCCAAATTGACGTCAACTATATGATGAACGCGTTCGTATGAAATCTTCAGTGCTTCAGATATCCGTTTTAGCCCAATTCGACGGTCTGATAAAATCATGTCATGATCATCGATATTTTCGGGGACTGACACAGAAACTGGCCTTCCTGATCGGTCATCATTTTCAATGGAAAATTAACCTCTTTTGAAGTTTGCAGTTCAATTTTTCACGGTCGCATACGAAGGACATTGATCACCACGGGTATCAAGCATACCTTCGTAAATCTGCTTACCTCTTTACCCTTTTAAATACAGGTACTTGATGATGGCTCGATACTCCAATTTTTCGATTTTTACAATTTCGGTGGACATCTTTTTTTAAATTTATTGCGTAACTCTGGTTCACTTTTTTGACGTCGAACTGTACATTGACACTTCTAATGAGTTATTGTTCGTTGATATGGTATCGCAATATTTCGTTTATGCATGGAACTGGTTTAAGGCTAACTAGATATCAATACATCCTCTCGACGTGTTTTCCACCAAGAGGTGTTATTTTGAATAGCCCGCTATCTCGGTAGATATCACTTTTGAAGCTGTAATTTTTTGACATCTGACAAGTAGAAACTACGTCATAAATAAGATGGAACGATACACGCTTTAACAACGCATTGAAATTACTAAAATTCGCAATAAAAATAGTGAACATTTGGCAGAGACGGATCGTAAAACTCGAACATTTTTGGAAGCACCTTTTTGAAACGCAATACAAAAATTGATGGAAAAATTTGAGCTGTTGGGACAAGTTAGTGATGTGAAGAATAAAACCCGTGCACGTAGCTCAAGAACACCCGAGAATATTGCTGCTGTAGCCGAAAGTGTTGAAGAAAACCCAGGTTTGTCCATTCATCGTCGTTCTTTGAAATTAGGCATTCCACAAACGTCCATACGTATTTTGCATAAAGATTTGGGTCTTAAGGCTTATAAAGTTCAGTTAAAGCATGAACTCAAGCCGGCCTATCATCCACAACGTCGGGTCTTCGCTGATCGGGTCTTGAAATGCATGAAAATGATCCGGAATTCCATCGAAAAATCATCTTCACCTCGGTGGCTTCGTCAACAAGCCAAACTGTCGCATCTGGGGCTCGGAAAATCCAAGAGTTATTGTTGAAAGCCTCTCTATCCTCAACGTGTGACTGTTTAGTTGGGGCATTTTGCTTCGAATGTCAAAATAACGACTTATTGAAAACCCTTCAGAAAATTGATTCCAAACCTTCCCCGACGATCTCTACAAAAAATGAAGTGTTGATTCTCCCGACTCCAAAACAGAGCATTATGTCTATTCGGAAATTTGAGGAAGTCGAAACGAAAACAAACGAAGCACGTCTTGTTTACAAAAGATAGATGTAATTGACTGCCGTACGTCGATTGTTGATAGTCGTTGAGCGCCCCAGAAGCCCATTAGGTGGCGGAGAGCATTCTACGTAAGTTTAACAACGTACCATAAGGTAAACATGGGGGGCACACGCCAAAGGATCCAAAGCATCGGCCTTACGTCCTATTTATAAAACGGGAGAGATATCTGTAAATGCGGAAACAGATAACCTCGAGGCCATTAGGCTTTAATGCAACCCAACAGATGGCCTTTAGGGGATTACTGCCGACGTAACAAATATGTAAGTCTAGTCAAATGCTGGTTTCAGTAAATATAAAAGCACAGACGCATCGAACAAAGAACAAATGATCCACCAGCAATTGAATAAATCATCTTTTACATGATTCGATGCTATTTTCGAGGCGTCTGTTACAGCCTTAAGAAGAAAGATTCTTCTCCAAAGCCTTTACCATACCACCTGAATCTGAATTTGTGTCGATACTTCAAAGAACCGTCTGCAATAAAATAAATCATCTCGTGACAGCGCTTTGTTATTTCCCATACCTTCATAATCATAATTTATCACTAATCAAGAATGCTAACCTTTTTTGAAAGCTTGAGAAACTTACGATATTTCTGGAGAGCTTTTAACAATCCCTGTGATATTCAAGATGGAATATTTCTTAATGATACTGAACGAGTTCTTATCCAGAATGTTCCTTCTTTCAAAACATCACACGTTTCTTCACATATTCAGTGTATTATTATTTCATTATTCCCTCAATGAATGAACGCTCTCACAGATAGCGTAAATAATTTTACGCTCCATAAAAATAAAACTGAAAGGTTCTGTACGCTCAGCGATGTTATCTCTTGTAAACCAAATGTATCAACACGAACGTGAGCTGATTAAAAATGGGTAATTGTAAGAAGAACATTCGTCATTATTGATATTCTTTCAACATTCAAATGCGTTAACTATGGCTAAGCGAATTTTTTGGGAAGAGTTGCTTTATATTTGGGTTTCCAGTTGACTGCAGCTTCAAGATTTGATCTCCTGTTTCATTAGGACATACAGAGTGTAACAGCCAAATGGAATAAATTCGATAACGAATAAATGAGGTCGTGTTGGGAAAAACGCTCGGACACGTCGATTTGTAATTTTAAATGCGCATATTTTTCAAGAAAATAATATTATATAGGGTGTTCCATGTGACCGTGGCCAATACCAACTTTCTTATTTCAAATGCAACCCCCTGTATATTATTTATTTTTTGGATTCTTCAGAGAATTCTAGACAAAATTCATGCACAATGTCCTATACCTATCTTTAATCATTTCTGAAGTATTGAGTGTTTTCAGATTTATTGCAAAAATCAACGTTTTAAAGACAAATTATTTTATTTCACAAAATCGGTACATTACACTTAAAACCTAATAAGTAATATTGATTATTTCTTAATTATAAAAAAAAAACAGAAAAAAACATTAATGTCAATGTAGGAAATGTTAATTTTTGTAAAAAATCTGAAAACACTTAATATTTCCGAAAAAGTTGAAGATAGGTATAGGACATTGTACATGAATTATGTCTAGAATTTTCTGAAGAATCAAAAAAATAAATAATATACAGGGGGTTGCATTCGAAATAAGAAAGTTGGTATTGGCCACGGTCGCATGGAACCGAGCATGGAACACCCTATATAAATTTATTTTCTTGAAAAATATGCTCATTTAAAATTACAAATCGACGTGTCCGAGCGTTTTTTCTTACACCCCCTCATTTATTCGTTATCAAATTTATTCCATTTGGCTGTTATAGTGAAAAGAGATTACATTCACTGCGACCTTAAGGTCTATTGTGCCCATTTGGCTGTTATACTCTGTATAGTCCATTCACATTTCACTGTATACGTATATTTTGAAAATATTAGGTTATAGTAATTTTCCTGTCAGATAACTAAGCAACGTTGTCCTTTCTACATAGAGATTGTAAAAATTACGTATTTATATCAAAATGTTAATTTACTTTAGGAAAATAATGAATTTGGGAAAATATTATGCGAATTCAGTAATTCCTAAGACGTGGCGAATGTTGAGGAAACTTTTTTCTGTGATAATACAGGAAATGTTTCACGTATATATAAAGATGGTTGGAAGATTCAGTTATGCTATTTTCTTGTATGGAAATCAAGAATAGAGTGCTGAAATTTAGCTGAAAAATAATGGACAGAATAGTCCGTTACTTTGTGATAGTTCATTCGAAAAAAGAATAAAAGTACTCGAATAACCCGACGGAAAAACTTCTGAACGTACAGCCAGACCTATGGAATTTCCCACTTTTCAAAATTATCAAGAAATAAGACTACAGAAGACCTTTAAATACCTTTTTGCACAACTTGAAATACTCCTGTATGAAAATGTAGTATTAGGTACTACAAAACCTGTGTCACAGTTAAACCTCAAAAGAAGTTAAAAAAGAGTAAATAGAAATTAGCATTGACAACGTCTCTGAGAATTATTTGACATTTGACGAGTAGATACCAACCTGCGTCAGTTGTAAGTACAAAAACTTGATAAACCTAAATCTTGGTCAACCGGGATACATTATAAAAATGAATGGAGTATAATATTGATTCATGTGAGTATTAAGAGGAAGGCATACTGACAAATGAGAGAAATAATTGTATGTAGGCTTGTCATGCTCGTCTAGAATTCCAGCATTAATTCCAAAATGAGACCCCAAGGTATGGTGGAAAATTCCCAAGTAGGTACATGAATTACTTGGATTGACTTTGTGAAAGAGCAGTTCTAAGGAGTATGGAATGTTGAAGGGTGCAAAAAGTTTTCGAAAGATTCTCACTATAGATACACATCAAAATATTCGTCGAGTCAGTTGAAAATAACCTTCCATCCCTAATCAACGTTTGGACAGACCCTCTACCATTAACAGGAACAGCGATTCAGAACAAACACGTTTGCATTTTTCGGTGTACGACACGTAAACGAAAAAACACCAGACCACCCCCAAAAAGCCGAAAATAAACATCGCAGTAGCAACGCAAGCGCCAGATAGAAGGCTTTAATTCCTGACAGCATCCTCGGCAACGATTCTGCATCCGGTACAAAAACCGGCATTAGCGGGCACGTGCTAAAAGGGGGAGCCCTCCCCGTCTTTTAATCCCTGAAAATAATCTCGGAAATGCTGTTTGTAACCGATGGGGGAGGGTAGTTCCGATTCGATAATAAATCTTGGGGCGCTTTGGTTGCAACCAGTGCTGGGGCAGTATCTTGTTAAAGATCGAATGCAAGTGAAAATACACCCAACCGGACTTAAAGGAATCGCCCTGTGTTTCTCGATCTCCTCTATCCAGCCGATGCATTTGTGATAAATTTGAATCACCACTAGGTCACGATAATTCCCATAAATAACACGTAATTATTCGAGGAACATTTTCATTCACAGCGCCTCATGCTGCGATTCCGCATAACCTAAGAATATTCACCCTGAAGAGCATCGATGTAGGATGATGGCCTTTACCTCAATACTTTTTTCCCATGCGTCTTGGTCACTCGAAATTAAAATGTTCAACAATCTCTCTTTTAACGAGAGTTGTACCCGATGAATTGTAACTCCGAAAGAAGCATTTCTACATTCTCCGGTCTCCCATAGTAATTCAACAATAAATTCGGTTCATTCGACGCATTGGGAGATCGTTAACGATGCTGGACCATTTTCCGAGTCAAAACATACGGAGAGGAACAAATTCTTCCAATTACAACGCCGATTACTTCTTAACCTTGATTTAGATCGATATCAAGGTCATCCCGAAGATTTACGCGTTTAATTCCATTCTAAAGCTCGATTCCCTATAAAACGACTATATTCAGAGGAACCAACACACGAAATTGAATGTAAATCGATTACGACAGTTTTTGGGTCTCAAACGATCAGGTTCGACCCATTCTTAAGTCAGTAATACATGCATTGTTCAATTCTTCCTCGTGTAGACTTGATAAACCGTTTCTGAAGCTGCCGCTGACCATTACACCGGGTGATTATCGAAAACGTCACATATGCATCTCTCAACATTGCTCAGAACCCGGCCATCAACTCTCATTGTCATGCAACGACACATGCTCTAGGGTAGCGAATAAACAGCTGTACCATTATCGAAGGCAGTTGCACCCCCTCATGCGTTCATACTGCCCTTGTCGGACCAAATAGCATCCCCCTGATACGGTGAATGAAGTTGAATTTTAGTTACAATCGAATCATGGCGCCCTCGAAGTATCTGCGAAGGGGGGTGATGTGGGACTACTTGAACCTCTCAAAATTCGAAGCTATGCGAAAGAGGATACTCGATTTTCGTTCTTCCACGAAATAACGTTGAAATAGCCAAAAACTTCTGGTTTGTAACATAAAACGAAACTCAGTATTCTTAAACAAAAAACATTCATCTCATAACCCTGTAGAAGTATCGATTGTCGAGTTTCATTATCCAATTCTGAAAAGTCCATAAAAATACAACCTGTTCAAAGTGTTATCTAGGATCAAAGATAGAGTTATTCTATGCTCCTAGGTGTTACTAGTTAAAGAATATTGTGAAATTCAGTCCAAAATCAAACAAAGTTATGCCACAGAATACAGGTATTCTGTGGTTCGATGACTGAACACATGGTGATTGCACTGATTAGATTTTGTTTCGATCAAATTGAGAATATCGGCAAGATTTCGTTTTTTCCACTTCAGGTGGCGCTTTTCACTAATTATGACTGATTTTTATTAGTTATTCCAAATATTCGAATTTATTCTGGTGAACATGTTGTGTCAATAGCCGATAATTTTGTCAAGCAATAATTTGGGAGTATATTCTTGATATTTTAATTCATATCAGTATGGAGGAAAAGTATAAGACTTTCACCACATAAAAATGTCATTCTATGGTCAAGTTATAATTGACTTTGGCAGATCAGCTGTTGATTAATCAATCAAATCGATCAAGGGAAAAAGGACCGCAATGACGTTGTATGACATAATTACAGTGACTTTATACTTGTATAAAGTCACTGTATACTTGTATAAAGTCACTGTAGACATAATTAGTGAAGAGCGCCACCTGAAGTGGAAAAAACGAAATCTTGCCGATACCTATTCTCAATTTGGTCGAACGTCATTCCATTCAAAATTTGACGAGTGCTTACACCAGTATTCTAGGCATCTTATTCTGTGGTTATGCTTCCAAAAGATTATAGAAATAAAATCCGTTTTTCCTTTACTCTTCTTGACATCAAAATCAGAACATCATGTACAGAATAAGCCAAATTAAGCACTTTCTGATAGAAAGTTCAATTTAATACTGATTAATAAAGACGAAATTGGATGGCAAACTCATTGGTGATAACTTAGATGCATAGGTATTCTATGCATCTATGTGATAACCAATAGAACTTACATCATAAAAATGTTACTACAAGAACAAGTTCTATGTGCTAACCGCATATGGATATGTCAGCGTTTCAATGTTATTGGGTGTTTTTCGCATATTATGTGCATTTTTGAAAACTTGCCTTGATCTTGTTCATGTTGAAAATTCTTCGTTATTTCAAAATTCAGAAAATACTAATGACATAAAAACGGGCTTCAGAAATGTTTTTACAGAAATAGATGCATGGGTTTTATGCATCTATCACAGAAACAAAGATTTTTTGACAGAAAAAAAAAGAATCTTCTCCTCTTCGATTCAATAAATCAATAATGTCCAATTTTACTCAATCTGCATGTCTGTGTAAATGAATATTTTGAGCCTTCCCAAAACTTTCATCAAATTGATTTGGTTTCTCAAATGATTACAGATAGTTTCAGATTTCAGAATTTATACAGATATGGATAATTTCGTAAAATCGACACAGCTATAGGGAGTTTTCCCTCTGGTTTTCTAGATCACAGCATAATTCCAATTTCTCAATGAATTTTCCTTCTTTTGGAGTACCTAAATGATCCATCTTTTTTCCAAAGAAAACTTCATGTTATATTATTCACTTTATTTCAGATTTATAACCAAAGCTTCATGTTATAGGTACAGTCTAGAAACAATTCAAATTGAAAACTAATGGAAAATCTTTATGTAAACTGAAGAATAAGTAATATTCTTTCATATATGTACCTAGATACCGCGATGATTTAATACAATTTTTGTAACAATTAAATACACCATTCCTTGATAATAGGTACAAGCCACCAGTTGAATCAGCTCACCTACCATTCAAACATCATAGGAGTTAATTTACTCATGAGTCATAACAAATTAGTGAAGCAGCAATGTTGTTAATTTTTCATACCTTATTCTTCAAACTGAAGAGAAATCTCGAAAGAAATAAGAAGCAGCTGAATATTCCAAGGGAGGGAAGCGAATTTTCAAGGATATAAATTAAAATTTCAATGGACACAGTTGTTAGATGTTTAGAATATTAACCTAAGATACAAACAGGTGTATGAAAACAACTTTCCAAGTTAATTCCATCGTTTTCATCAATAAATCAGTAATATAAATCATGTTTATCTAGTTTGTCGGAAAATTTCACATGAAAACAACACAACAAAGCGTAACAAACTTGGGAAAACGGTGGAAATATTTTTGAATAGGTAACCGCCCAGAGAAGGTAGACAACATACCTGTTAATTTATTGTAGGTGATATTGGTGGCAGCCCGCTTAAATGCAGTCCAGCCTTTTATCTAAACTAATTTATTTTCATATAACTCGCACTGCACTCATTCGAAAAAGTTTTTCACACTTCAAAACAGTCATTTCATTAAATTATTCGATGTGACACAGACCCGAAGAAGTAAATAAAGCTGCGACACACCTCGACCTACGGACCTACAGAAATCTACCTCTTCACAAGTTCACGTTAACCAGCATTCCCGACTCCCGAGTTGGACGCGGATCCACGAATGTAAGCACGACCGGTGACGAACACAGAATTCAAATAAATTCATTCACAGAATTTATCCCGCACGTCGCGAGTTTAGGAAATTATTGAATCAGCAGCGTTGCCGAAGTGACTTCATTTTCCTTGATTAACGTTATGAAAATTTTTCGGATTTTCTAGTGGTGAGGAAAAATAGTCAGTGTAGGACGAAATTTGAATTGCTGAATTGATTATTCATCTAATCGAGAGTAGTGTTCAAAATACAGACTGGTAATATTTCTTGCTTTTTTTTTTTGTTATCTTATTATGGCACCGAAAAGATTGTGTTATTTTAAATCAAGAGAATAGCCGTAAACTCAAAATCAGTGATAATTTTGCTATAGCAAACTGCCAAGACATATTATGATAAGCGATTTTTCATGAAGTTTTGATGATATACCCAATTATTTTTCCTGCGTTTTTGTAGGTTCGAAGCTTTGGCAACACTGTGTTCATATTATTGAAATGTCACAATTTCGAACAAAAATTGTCTTTTTGGGTGTTTTCGGATATGAAATAATCCTTGTTAGAGTTCCATACAACCGATGAAAAAAATTAACGCTTATTGTAGCACTCTCGCATCTTACAGTGAATTTACTCCGAATCTACTTGAGAAAAATAACATTGAAAACTTATAATACTGTTTACAACGCAGATCTGTGCTCAAATAGATTTGAGAGAAAATACTATGAGAAAGGAGTTTGAATGTGTATTTGCTGTAATGAACGCCTGAACCTGAATAACAGACAACTTGAAATACAATCTGACTCATCCCTTATGCAATCGCGAAATATGTATTCCTTACTTCTTGTCACAATATCTGGGCCCATAACCTGTTACGAGATTGACAGAAATACTCTTCAATGAATATTTCAAAGAAATAAGGATAGCGTTTTTGCATACCTACATTTTATTTCATACAGGATCTTTTGCGAAATAAAACAAGAATTATTGAATAAACTTTTAATTTTTGCAAAAATTTATTTTGCTAGTGTGAAGGTTTAATAGCATGGAAATTCCTCAAAAATAAATGGTGATACTTCCACAATATATTCAATGAAAACCCCAGTTAACATCAGCCCCACAAAAACAGTTTTCTTGAGCTCAAATTTGGTATTTAATTTCTACTACCAATTCAGAACATATCCATATTGGAACATTGGATATCCAAAACATCATCATACTGAACAGGACTTCTCTCCGATGTTTTATTATTTGGTTTGTTCTGGCTCGAAGCTGGTGGGGTATCAACCCCATCACAACTATTTTCATGGCCATCCGTTTCAGGTGTTGGAGGAGGATTTCTGAAATCTGCTTCAGAAACCTCTTTCAACTGTCTGTTCTGGATTAGGACATCGGCTTTGGAAAGTAATTCAGGTAAGATTTGTGCCCTTTCACGATCTGAAATAACACATAGAAATTAGGTGTTCAATGAAAAATCCATCAAAATTGCTTTACCTTTTCTCTGTTTCCATTTTAAAGCTTGCTTCTTCTTCTTTTCCTTCGAATCTTTCCTTCTCTCTTCAATAAATATTTCTGTTTTCTTTGTTTGATCAATGTCTTCGTCCATTTTGATCAAATAGAAGAATACACCACCTGGAGTTCTACGCCTAGTGTAATTCTGAAAAAAATCGAATAGAAACTTGCATTTACTAACAAAATGCGACAAGAACTCACCATAATGGACATGCCTCCATCTGCTTCGATTTCTTGAACTTTTTTGAACACTTCAAAGCATTTTTCTTTGCCAATTGCCTTCAGAGCCCTCCCTTGAAAAAAAATATTGAATCACCCATTTCATACAGATTTCACAAATGAGGAAAATAGAATGAATAATGTGTGGATATAAAATAATTTACTAACCTATCAAATCTTCTTTTTGTTCGAATAATTTATTAGCCATATCTTTAGCTATTTCATCTACAGTAGTTTCTGAAGTTGTGTTCAAATCTGCTATAATTCGACTAGCACCTGGAATAAATAGAATAATATTTGAATATTCCTAGTTACTAATGCATTTCAGAAAAATGATTATCTTTCAGATTAGCTCAAAAATTTTTACCGAAGAATTTGAATAATTTTGATGAACAAAAAACGAATTTCATGATAAATTTCAATTTCTAAGACACAACAAATAAATATAAAGCTTGATAATTTATCTATAAATAATATAATACATAAAAGTCACCATATTCTTCACTCTAGATAAGCAACACAAAAAACTTCATAAATTGAACAGGTTGTGTTTATTTTTTTTTAAGTGATTTGTACTGACACTATAAGATATCATCTTGTGATGGACTATTTCGACAAATTGGAAAACTAGTTCTAGTTCAAGAAAATTTCAATCTTTTCATATCAAACAAATCAATTCCATTCCTAGAAAACCTAATATAACTCACCTTTAACATTTTCCATTTCATTGTCATCATCTCTTTTTCCCAGTCTAAGATGTACATTATTCCTATCATGTCTTGTTCTTTTATTACTGTAGCTGTGAGATAATTTATAGTCATAACTCTCTACGTCACGAGATCTATCCTTCTTTGTCACATCACAGGTATTCAAAGTTTCTGACAAAACGTCTTCTTGCGCTTTAGTGGTCCATATATCATATTTTTTCTTCATATTAGAACCTTTACTCACTTTTGGTTTCAACTTGATTTTTGGTTTTTTCGCTTTACATCTGTGAGCATTTATAGAATCATCACTATCCACATCACTTGAATGAAGCTGTTCCTCACTCTCGGAGTCTTGAATAATGGGCTGTGGAACTTGACTATAATTTTGGGGCCTTTCCAGTGGGGTATAGTCTCCACTCGAATTGGAAGAAAGCTAAAAAATTATTCATAATTCAGATTTGGAGGGAATGGAACTGTTTCAAATCTTTGAGTTAACTTATAGGGTTGAAAACAGGGTTACTGACCTCCCCATCCTCCAATTCCTCCATGATAATCTCCTCTTGTGCATTCATTTTAGTAAAAATGAATGGAAAGAATCACTCTAATCTAACACACAAAACTAAATAGATAAAATATGAAATAGGAATCAAATTTAAGTAGATATTTTTAAAAAGTATAATCATAGAAATTAAGAAATAAAGGTTAATCTGTGTTTAAAAATGAGAAGGGTGTGTTACAGAACTCCTTTATTAGAGAGATATATATGCAAATGAAATAGGCACTCCGTCCTAATTTCAAGCAAAAAAACTTTAAGGCTTCGTTTCAAAGATTGTGCGCTGAAATCTTCAAATGACGATTGTTAAAATTCTTTAAACAATGGTAAATTGGCACACACTTGACGTTAAGACAAAGAGGAAATATCTACTCTTTGGTTAAGATCAGAGACTTCCTCTTTTTTAAGATGTACAACCTGTTTGTACCAAGTACTTCACACACATAGGTGATAGGTTATATTTTGTCAGTTTCGCTCCCAAACAAAATGACTGAAGTCAGAATGCGATAATGGGACTTAAAAAATTAAAACAATTTAGTGCTGATGGAACTAAGCAGAGTCAGATAACTGATTACTTTGGATTCTTCGGAAGGTCTCCTCTTTGTAAAGAAAAGTTAATGGACAACGCTTCAGATGATGATTTTGAGACCCCAAAGAAAAAAATTGCCCTACCTTTTCCAATATTGTCAGATGAAGGTAAGTTAGTTGTTTTTTATAAATTCGATAGTAACATATTCATTTTTCGTAATTCAATACCTATGGTATACATAAAAAATATATAACAATGTGAGATTGATTATGATATAACTTTTTACAGATGAGACTGTTATTACCGTGAGTGGTAAGAGGAAAAAGAAAAAAAAACTCTCAACACCTAAATACAATGGAAATAAATCATTATTTGGCAAAACATCGCCAAATAGCAGTGATACAATTATTCAATTGAATAAACCTTTAAAGAGTGAAGCTTCATCTACTGATGAAGATGTATTATTCATAGGAGAATATAAACAGACTGAAGATGTAATATCACCATCAAGCGGTATGAGTATGAAGAAAGAGATTCAAACACCCAAAAAATCTCATGGAGATGCATTTGGTGAGTATATACCTGATCTTAATTCCAACTTTTTTTGGTACTATTTGGTTATCTTCAAAATGTTAAATTCGTACGTAATAATTCCTTCAGTTGAAAATATAATTTTCTTAGTAGCTAATGAGCAAGTGAATGCCAGTGATCTAGGATCACCATGCAAAAAAATAAAAGTGGAGAAGGTTTCTGAAGATAATTCTGCTCCAAGCACACCACATTCATCCAAACAGAATGTAAGTGAGATCAGTAATGCATTCTCAACGCCATTAACGACCAAAGCATCAAGTAAACAGAAAAAATCCTCTCCTAAAACATCACCGAAAAAATCAAAGAAGAATGTTGAAAAACAAACACCAAAAAAAAATGTACAGAAACAACTGAACCGTTCTGGTGTTAGCTTAAAGCCAGAAGAGGAGGAAAAAGAACTGAACATAGGGCAAATGGAATTATTGAAGAAATTATTTGAGTCCACCTTAGAAGAGAAAAGAGAGCTTCTTGAGATAACAGATATTGATGTTATCGAAAAATTTCTGAAATTAGACGTGTATCATCAATACTTTCTTATGAAATTGTTTATCTATAAACCCTTGTGGTATAATATGGTAAAATTCTGCACTTCGATAAAGCTTGATCAGAAGTTATCTCCTAAAGAGATCATTGCTATGTATGAATATCAGAAAAGCAGCAGTTTTGTTCATACCGGTAAGTTGTTTTTTCAACCATTAATCATTAAGATAATTCATAATAGATCATGTCCTTGATAAATAATAATGTAGATTTCACGGGAACGAGGACAAAAAACTTGTATAAAGCAAAACTTTATTCGAAAGTCAACGTTTCGTCTGAATTTACAGACTTCATCAGGACTGTAAAGGAGACAAAAGGAACAATAAGAGAAGACAAAATATCACAGATTCAGCAAACTTACCCTGAATAAACATTGCAGAATTAAGTTGTATAGATAAAAACAGAGTAAAAACATGAAGACATAGGGCGAGAATAAATAAATTAATCAAAAGTATACAGACAGACACGAAACCAACGAACTATTGAATCAAAAGAAAGTATACAATTCAGTGGAAACATATCAGACTTTCGAATAAAGTTTTGCTTTATACAAGTTTTTTGTCCTCGTTCCCGTGAAATCTACATCATTAAGATAATATTGCTATTGATTTACTTTCAACAGAGTTCTGTTACTGTTTTCGAATTTTCTCAGCCTTTATTTATATCGAGAACAATTTTTAATATTCCTTTGGAACATTTTTTGAGGAAACTTCAAAAGAATTACTTTTTATTTCGAATTTTCAGTCTGAACTAATCCCAAAATAGTTATTTGATCTTCTCCTATATTTCTCCAGATATTACAAATTTGAGCACCGATGAATTACTCAACATGCTTTTGCTTGGAGACTTGAAGCAAATTCTTAAAGATTTTAAACTTGATAAGAGTATAAAGGGTAATAAAGATGACATTATAGAAAATCTCAAAAAAAATTGTAATAGGCAGACAACTTTAACAATGAAAAAAACCTCCGAAGATGTTCTGAAAGATGCTGCTTTTAAATATTTAGGACATTGCATCAAATTGAAGGAAGATGTATGGTCATCTTTCTATAAAGTCTATGTTTTGCAAACATATACCAATTCATCATACTATACAGACATTCAAAATTATCTCAAAGACATGGGTTACATGAAGGTACAGTATCCGAAGTATAAAGTTGACAAAGCCACACCATTCCTAAACAAGGAACAGTTTTCAAGGTAAGTAATAAATTTTGAAGGATAAATATACAGGGTGAGTCTTTGACTTGTACATTCATGAAATTATACATTTAATACTCACTGAGTTGCTATTAAAAATTTATTGTTACTGGTCCATATTAAAAATAGATGTCAATGAAATATAAAATTCAGATATATGTATGATGAAAGTCGATAAGAAACACATATTGAGGTGAAATTAATGAAAAATAAAATGATACTTAGTACTTTGGCCTCAAGAATCTACAGTTAAAATATGTATATGTACAAGTCAAAGACTCACCCTGTATATAATATTAAAATGTATAATACTGTACATGGCACTGCTTGCAGATTTTATAAAGCAGTGGAGATGAGAAAGGAACTAGAAGCTGCATGTGATAGTAAAGATACCGATAGAATAAAAATTATTTGTGACGAAGCCTTCGAAAACCTCAAAAGCATAGATAATGCTGGGTAAGCACCTATTAAGTGAAAAAAAATGGTGACTCGAAACATGAATCTTTTTCAGAAAGTGGAGAAGGAACAGTCCGAATTATTTGCATAAATTCTCGGCAGAGTATCAGTACATTAATATTCTGAAGACTGGCATCACAAAGTTGACCAAAAATTTCGATGATCAGAAATTTTGGTTGGAATATTTGATCGACAATTACACAACTAATCATGCTATTGGGTCTTGGTACAAGCATTTAGCACATATACATGTTCAACATTACAAAAAGCACGCATTGGTAAGTGATGGAATTATGATGACTTTTCATGTATACCAGTCAAATATTGTTTTTTTCAGGCTGCAAAAATTGTTGTTGACGCTTACGAATTCAACAAAATGGAAAATATTTTCGACCACCTGCAAATATACGAATTGGACAAATTAGCCTATAAACTCAGAACAACCAAGACGTATAAATTATGTAATCTGTACTGCGACAAATTGAGTGCCCTTGCTGAGCTACCGATTGACTGTGATAATTTCCCGAAAAACCTCATAAAAGGATGCACCTACAGAAGGTAAGTCATATACTCATTTTATGGAAGTGCTTCATCAATTATGTACTCAAGCTACTCAAACAGCGCAATTTGTGTCCATGGATTTTCTGCACTTTTGGAGAGTCTTCCTTGGTTCAAGCAAGACGGTGCCACATGCCACAGCCGGTCAAACAATTGATTTAGTGAAGGGGAAGTTCGGTTGACAGGGTAATTTCTAAAAATTGTGTGCCACAATGCTTATGCGATTTAACACCCTTGGAAATATTTATATGAAGTTGTTGATTCAAAATTACAAACCAAAAACATTAGGGGGCAATATCGAACTCGAAATTCTGGCCGATTTGTGGGGGAAATGTTTGGTGAAATGTGTGTTGGATTTATCTCTTTCAGCTCTGATATTCTACATTTTTTTACAAATTATTGCAAAATCTCAATTCGAATAGAATAAATTTATAATAAATGATTGATCAATTGTGATTTCATCATATTTCCAGTGAAAAGCCAGGAAAGCGAATTTACTCATATACGGATGCGAATAACGAAGTCACCTATGCAAACGTCGAGACCATTGCATTGAAACATTATTCAGATAAAGAAGAATTCGAAGGCATCCATTGTGAAGGTCGCTTGATCGTCATCCTCTTCAACGTTCTCTTTTGGGATATAATCTACGATCCCGATGACGTCCCGATGACATTCCTATCCGAATTGCAGAGCGCACCCTTAGATATGTACAGTAGTTCGTTCTACCAACATAGAAAAGACAAAATCGAACTGAGGTTAAAAAATATTGCAAGAAAGTGGTCTAAGGAAAAATTGGAAGATACTTTTAGAGCTAATTGGACTGACCATTTGCACGAAAAATCAATAGCTGATTTTGAAAGTTTGGATAAAAGCCTGGATGAAGTCGTGACAATGTTGCATTGTATTGACAGAAAGGTTCTGTCGAATATTCTCAGACGTTTGGTAACGAATTACAGAGGATTCCGGAGTGGCTTGCCAGATTTGTTCTTATGGAATAAAGAATTGTCCAAGGTTTGTTTACTCAACTCTATTAATATATTACCCAATATTTTATTATCTTCACTTTCAGTACAAACTCGTGGAGGTTAAAGGAGAGAATGATAAGCTCCAGCCGAACCAGATACTGTGGATTCAGTATCTTTTGAAAATAGGGGCACAAGTCGAAATCTGCCATGTTTCAGGTGAGTATTGCTCCTAAATTGGTATTGTCGTTTAGAAAATCTAAAAACCTTTCAAATGATTTATCACATGCTCTATTCAAAGTCCATTAGGGTCAATTGCATCAAAATGCGTATTTTTTGGGTTTTCTCCGAAAATTTCCCGATTGCGTTTGTGTCGTTGAGACACCCTGTATAATACGAATTATTTCAGGTGTTGGTGCCAAGAATATAGCAACTTGAGTAATGAGGAGGAAACGAATGAGTCAAAGAACGCAAATTTTATGTTGATGAAATGAAAAATTCTATTTATCTATGCTTTTATCCGTGCGTTTTGTATTTTTATAATGAATTTGCGTTTGTTTTATTCATTTGATAAATGATAAAATTAATTAATGATTAATAATAATTTATATATAAGTATTATGTTGTCTGAATTCTATTATGTATAATTGTTGCAATAAACATCAGTGATATACTGTTTCATGTTTTTTTTTCATTGATGAATAAATTGTCACTCGTCAAATTTACAGCCGCTGGTTAGGTGGGATCAGCTACCACTCAGCCAGAGTTGATCCCTCAGAAGTTGCTCGGAATTAGTGACTGTTAACTCAAGAAAAGAGCGGTTTTTCTTTATTCAATACATTAAAGCTTCTACAAAAAAAATATTATGTGAATTCAATAATTCCAAAGACCTGGCGAATGTTGAAGAAACTTTTTTCTCTATTAATACTGGAAATATTTCACGTATATAGACATGGTTGGAAGATTCAGTTATGGTGTTTTCTTGTGTGGAAATCAAGAATCGAGTGATGAAATTTTACTGAAAAATAATGGACAGAATAGTCCGATACTTTGTGATAGTTTATTCGAAAAAAGAATAAAAGTACTCGAATAACCCGACAGAAAAACTTATGAACGAACAGTGGAATTCCCCACTTTTCAAAATTCTCAAGAAATAAACCTACAGAAGACGTTTAAATACCTTTTCGCACAATTTGAAATACTCCAGTATGAAAATGTAGTAGTACTCTTTGACTATACTATATGTCTAAGGTAGTTTTGGTATTGAGTTTACGGCGTTTTTGGAGGGTCATACCCCTTAGTCATTTTTCGTCCAAAATTTTGAATTTTTCAAATCGCTCATATTTTGCGCAGAAATACTGTGACCTATACTGATCAACATAAGAATAAATAGTGGCGGCGATCTAAGGAAGGGGAGCTATGATGGTTTGAAATTTCGATTTTTTTGAAAAAATGCCATTTGACAGGTCAAAATCTAAACTATGATGGATAGAGCTCTGAAACATTGTTTATTGAACGGAGCGACCTCGAAAACCTACATTTTGATACCAAAATCAACCATGTAGCCCTTCTGAGTCAAGAATTATTCATGATTTTGTTTTTCCAAATTTCATTTTCAAGTTTTGTTTTCGAGCACAGGCCACTCAAGATTTAGATGTTATAAACCTGCAAAATAGCATTTATTGTAGATTCGAATTGTTCGAACGACTTCTTCGAACAATCGCACCGTTAGATCCACCCAGATATTTTTGGTATTGAGTTTACGGCGTTTTTAGGGGGTCATACCCCTTAGTCATTTTTCGTCCAAAATTTTGAATTTTTCAAATCGCTCATATTTTGCGCAGAAATACTGTGACCTATGCTGATCAACATAATATGAATAAATAGTGGCGGCGATCTAAGGAAGGGGAGCTATGATGGTTTGAAATTTCGATTTTTTTGAAAAAATGCCATTTGACAGGTCAAAATCTAAACTATGATGGATAGAGCTCTGAAACATTGTTTATTGAACGGAGCGACCTCGAAAACCTACATTTTGATACCAAAATCAACCATGTAGCCCTTCTGAGTCAAGAATTATTCATGATTTTGTTTTTCCAAATTTCATTTTCAAGTTTTGTTTTCGAGCACAGGCCACTCAAGGTTTAGATGTTAAAGACCTGCAAAATAGCATTTATTGTAGATTCGAATTGTTCGACCGACTTCTTCGAACAATCGCACCGTTAGATCCACCCAGATATTTTTGGTATTGAGTTTACGGCGTTTTTAGGGGGTCATACCCCTTAGTCATTTTTCGTCCAAAATTTTGAATTTTTCAAATCGCTCATATTTTGCGCAGAAATACTGTGACCTATGCTGATCAACATAATATGAATAAATAGTGGCGGCGATCTAAGGAAGGGGAGCTATGATGGTTTGAAATTTCGATTTTTTTGAAAAAATGCCATTTGACAGGTCAAAATCTAAACTATGATGGATAGAGCTCTGAAACATTGTTTATTGAACGGAGCGACCTCGAAAACCTACATTTTGATACCAAAATCAACCATGTAGCCCTTCTGAGTCAAGAATTATTCATGATTTTGTTTTTCCAAATTTCATTTTCAAGTTTTGTTTTCGAGCACAGGCCACTCAAGATTTAGATGTTAAAGACCTGCAAAATAGCATTTATTGTAGATTCGAATTGTTCGAACGACTTCTTCGAACAATCGCACCGTTAGATCCACCCAGATATTTTTGGTATTGAGTTTACGGCGTTTTTAGGGGGTCATACCCCTTAGTCATTTTTCGTCCAAAATTTTGAATTTTTCAAATTGCTCATATTTTGCGCAGAAATACTGTGACCTATGCTGATCAACATAATATGAATAAATAGTGGCGGCGATCTAAGGAAGGGGAGCTATGATGGTTTGAAATTTCGATTTTTTTGAAAAAATGCCATTTGACAGGTCAAAATCTAAACTATGATGGATAGAGCTCTGAAACATTGTTTATTGAACGGAGCGACCTCGAAAACCTACATTTTGATACCAAAATCAACCATGTAGCCCTTCTGAGTCAAGAATTATTCATGATTTTGTTTTTCCAAATTTCATTTTCAAGTTTTGTTTTCGAGCACAGGCCACTCAAGATTTAGATGTTATAGACCTGCAAAATAGCATTTATTGTAGATTCGAATTGTTCGAACGACTTCTTCGAACAATCGCACCGTTAGATCCACCCAGATATTTTTGGTATTGAGTTTACGGCCTTTTTAGGGGGTCATACCCCTTAGTCATTTTTCGTCCAAAATTTTGAATTTTTCAAATCGCTCATATTATGCGCAGAAATACTGTGACCTATGCTGATCAACATAATATGAATAAATAGTGGCGGCGATCTAAGGAAGGGGAGCTATGATGGTTTGAAATTTCGATTTTTAAAAAAAAATGCCATTTGACAGGTCAAAATCTAAACTATGATGGATAGAGCTCTGAAACATTGTTTATTGAACGGAGCGACCTCGAAAACCTACATTTTGATACCAAAATCAACCATGTAGCCCTTCTGAGTCAAGAATTATTCATGATTTTGTTTTTCCAAATTTCATTTTCAAGTTTTGTTTTCGAGCACAGGCCACTCAAGATTTAGATGTTAAAGACCTGCAAAATAGCATTTATTGTAGATTCGAATTGTTCGAACGACTTCTTCGAACAATCGCACCGTTAGATCCACCCAGATATTTTTGGTATTGAGTTTACGGCCTTTTTAGGGGGTCATACCCCTTAGTCATTTTTCGTCCAAAATTTTGAATTTTTCAAATCGCTCATATTTTGCGCAGAAATACTGTGACCTATGCTGATCAACATAATATGAATAAATAGTGGCGGCGATCTAAGGAAGGGGAGCTATGATGGTTTGAAATTTCGATTTTTTTGAAAAAATGCCATTTGACAGGTCAAAATCTAAAATATGATGGATAGAGCTCTGAAACATTGTTTATTGAACGGAGCGACCTCGAAAACCTACATTTTGATACCAAAATCAACCATGTAGCCCTTCTGAGTCAAGAATTATTCATGATTTTGTTTTTCCAAATTTCATTTTCAAGTTTTGTTTTCGAGCACAGGCCACTCAAGATTTAGATGTTAAAGACCTGCAAAATAGCATTTATTGTAGATTCGAATTGTTCGAACGACTTCTTCGAACAATCGCACCGTTAGATCCACCCAGATATTTTTGGTATTGAGTTTACGGCCTTTTTAGGGGGTCATACCCCTTAGTCATTTTTCGTCCAAAATTTTGAATTTTTCAAATCGCTCATATTTTGCGCAGAAATACTGTGACCTATGCTGATCAACATAATATGAATAAATAGTGGCGGCGATCAAAGGAAGGGGAGCTATGATGGTTTGAAATTTCGATTTTTTTGAAAAAATGCCATTTGACAGGTCAAAATCTAAACTATGATGGATAGAGCTCTGAAACATTGTTTATTGAACGGAGCGACCTCGAAAACCTACATTTTGATACCAAAATCAACCATGTAGCCCTTCTGAGTCAAGAATTATTCATGATTTTGTTTTTCCAAATTTCATTTTCAAGTTTTGTTTTCGAGCACAGGCCACTCAAGATTTAGATGTTTTAGACCTGCAAAATAGCATTTATTGTAGATTCGAATTGTTCGAACGACTTCTTCGAACAATCGCACCGTTAGATCCACCCAGATATTTTTGGTATTGAGTTTACGGCCTTTTTAGGGGGTCATACCCCTTAGTCATTTTTCGTCCAAAATTTTGAATTTTCAAATCGCTCATATTTTGCGCAGAAATACTGTGACCTATGCTGATCAACATAATATGAATAAATAGTGGCGGCGATCTAAGGAAGGGGAGCTATGATGGTTTGAAATTTCGATTTTTTTGAAAAAATGCCATTTGACAGGTCAAAATCTAAACTATGATGGATAGAGCTCTGAAACATTGTTTATTGAACGGAGCGACCTCGAAAACCTACATTTTGATACCAAAATCAACCATGTAGCCCTTCTGAGTCAAGAATTATTCATGATTTTGTTTTTCCAAATTTCATTTTCAAGTTTTGTTTTCGAGCACAGGCCACTCAAGATTTAGATGTTTTAGACCTGCAAAATAGCATTTATTGTAGATTCGAATTGTTCGAACGACTTCTTCGAACAATCGCACCGTTAGATCCACCCAGATATTTTTGGTATTGAGTTTACGGCCTTTTTAGGGGGTCATACCCCTTAGTCATTTTTCGTCCAAAATTTTGAATTTTCAAATCGCTCATATTTTGCGCAGAAATACTGTGACCTATGCTGATCAACATAATATGAATAAATAGTGGCGGCGATCAAAGGAAGGGGAGCTATGATGGTTTGAAATTTCGATTTTTTTGAAAAAATGCCATTTGACAGGTCAAAATCTAAACTATGATGGATAGAGCTCTGAAACATTGTTTATTGAACGGAGCGACCTCGAAAACCTACATTTTGATACCAAAATCAACCATGTAGCCCTTCTGAGTCAAGAATTATTCATGATTTTGTTTTTCCAAATTTCATTTTCAAGTTTTGTTTTCGAGCACAGGCCACTCAAGATTTAGATGTTTTAGACCTGCAAAATAGCATTTATTGTAGATTCGAATTGTTCGAACGACTTCTTCGAACAATCGCACCGTTAGATCCACCCAGATATTTTTGGTATTGAGTTTACGGCGTTTTTAGGGGGTCATACCCCTTAGTCATTTTTCGTCCAAAATTTTGAATTTTTCAAATCGCTCATATTTTGCGCAGAAATACTGTGACCTATGCTGATCAACATAATATGAATAAATAGTGGCGGCGATCTAAGGAAGGGGAGCTATGATGGTTTGAAATTTCGATTTTTTTGAAAAAATGCCATTTGACAGGTCAAAATCTAAACTATGATGGATAGAGCTCTGAAACATTGTTTATTGAACGGAGCGACCTCGAAAACCTACATTTTGATACCAAAATCAACCATGTAGCCCTTCTGAGTCAAGAATTATTCATGATTTTGTTTTTCCAAATTTCATTTTCAAGTTTTGTTTTCGAGCACAGGTCACTCAAGATTTAGATGTTTTAGACCTGCAAAATAGCATTTATTGTAGATTCGAATTGTTCGAACGACTTCTTCGAACAATCGCACCGTTAGATCCACCCAGATATTTTTGGTATTGAGTTTACGGCCTTTTTAGGGGGTCATACCCCTTAGTCATTTTTCGTCCAAAATTTTGAATTTTCAAATCGCTCATATTTTGCGCAGAAATACTGTGACCTATGCTGATCAACATAATATGAATAAATAGTGGCGGCGATCTAAGGAAGGGGAGCTATGATGGTTTGAAATTTCGATTTTTTTGAAAAAATGCCATTTGACAGGTCAAAATCTAAACTATGATGGATAGAGCTCTGAAACATTGTTTATTGAACGGAGCGACCTCGAAAACCTACATTTTGATACCAAAATCAACCATGTAGCCCTTCTGAGTCAAGAATTATTCATGATTTTGTTTTTCCAAATTTCATTTTCAAGTTTTGTTTTCGAGCACAGGCCACTCAAGATTTAGATGTTAAAGACCTGCAAAATAGCATTTATTGTAGATTCGAATTGTTCGAACGACTTCTTCGAACAATCGCACCGTTAGATCCACCCAGATATTTTTGGTATTGAGTTTACGGCCTTTTTAGGGGGTCATACCCCTTAGTCATTTTTCGTCCAAAATTTTGAATTTTCAAATCGCTCATATTTTGCGCAGAAATACTGTGACCTATGCTGATCAACATAATATGAATAAATAGTGGCGGCGATCTAAGGAAGGGGAGCTATGATGGTTTGAAATTTCGATTTTTTTGAAAAAATGCCATTTGACAGGTCAAAATCTAAACTATGATGGATAGAGCTCTGAAACATTGTTTATTGAACGGAGCGACCCCGAAAACCTACATTTTGATACCAAAATCAACCATGTAGCCCTTCTGAGTCAAGAATTATTCATGATTTTGTTTTTCCAAATTTCATTTTCAAGTTTTGTTTTCGAGCACAGGCCACTCAAGATTTAGATGTTATAGACCTGCAAAATAGCATTTATTGTAGATTCGAATTGTTCGAACGACTTCTTCGAACAATCGCACCGTTAGATCCACCCAGATATTTTTGGTATTGAGTTTACGGCGTTTTTAGGGGGTCATACCCCTTAGTCATTTTTCGTCCAAAATTTTGAATTTTTCAAATCGCTCATATTTTGCGCAGAAATACTGTGACCTATGCTGATCAACATAATATGAATAAATAGTGGCGGCGATCTAAGGAAGGGGAGCTATGATGGTTTGAAATTTCGATTTTTTTGAAAAAATGCCATTTGACAGGTCAAAATCTAAACTATGATGGATAGAGCTCTGAAACATTGTTTATTGAACGGAGCGACCTCGAAAACCTACATTTTGATACCAAAATCAACCATGTAGCCCTTCTGAGTCAAGAATTATTCATGATTTTGTTTTTCCAAATTTCATTTTCAAGTTTTGTTTTCGAGCACAGGTCACTCAAGATTTAGATGTTATAAACCTGCAAAATAGCATTTATTGTAGATTCGAATTGTTCGAACGACTTCTTCGAACAATCGCACCGTTAGATCCACCCAGATATTTTTGGTATTGAGTTTACGGCGTTTTTAGGGGGTCATACCCCTTAGTCATTTTTCGTCCAAAATTTTGAATTTTTCAAATCGCTCATATTTTGCGCAGAAATACTGTGACCTATGCTGATCAACATAATATGAATAAATAGTGGCGGCGATCAAAGGAAGGAGAGCTATGATGGTTTGAAATTTCGCTTTTTTTGAAAAAATGCCATTTGACAAGTTAAAAAAGAGTAAATAGAAATAAGTATTGGCAACGTCTCTGATAATTATTTGACATTTCACGAGTACAAACCTGCGTCAGTTTTAAGTAAAAGAAACTTGATAAACCTGGGCCAATCGGGATACATAAAAGCATTGTTTAAAGATTTAAACAATGATAAAAGCATTGTTTAAACAATTCTCTTCAAACAATGATGAAAGTTAATGGAGTATAAAAAAGTACCCGGAGCGGTACCGATTCCATTCAAAATTAGTATCTGGGACTGGGGGTTTTTGGGTTCGACAATGATGATTCTCCTGTCAAAACTGGAAAATTCAAGATGGCGGCTACAATATGGCGGACGCGAATTTTGTAATTATGACCCGATAATATTCAAAATTAGTATCTGGGGGTTTTCTGGATCGGAAGTTACGATTCTTCAAAATTGACGAATTCAAGATGGTGGATATGAGTGTTATTATAAAAGCTTTTCTTCGAAAATGTTTTTTTATACCTTGTTATTATTGTTTTTATCATCAGTATCCAACAATAGGGGTTGAAGGTAATGAAATGAATCAAAAAAGTGTATAATTCTTTTATTCATCATAAAATAATAAATACCCTCAAAAACGAAGAGTCGCCCCGGAAAAAACATCCTAAATAACTTAAAGTCGAAAAACACAAGCGAATGCAATGAAAAACAAGTCGAATAAAATAAACCAATAAAAACTACGTCTTGTTGTTGGCCAAACGCAAAACGTGCAAAACGACCTCATCCACAGTTTGGTTGTTCAGAAGCGCCTTAACGGCATCGTCATCTATAACAGCCGTAAACAACAACTTGGCATTCTCCCTCAACCTCCCGATATAATCGAAATCTTTCTCCGAAACCGGCTCGTGGCCGCATCTTCTGATCACCGCGCCCAGCACTTTATCCACTGGCGTATCCGGATGTCCCAACTCCTTCAAACAATCGTCATCCACCAACAGGGTCAACAGCTCTTTTATCGACTCCGTCAACGTGTACTCGTTCCACACCGTGCTCTCCACTATGCTCTTCTGTTCCGCCTCTGCCGCCTCTGAAATAGCCCCCAGCAGCTGCTTTTGGAGCCTCTTTTTTTCCGCCGCAATCATGATGTCTTCCAGATAGTCGCGATGTCTCGTTCTCATGTGCCTCATCAAGCAATCTTGCCGTATGAAGGCCCTTCCGCAGTACTCGCAAGTACAGGGGTCCTCCTTGTTATGGATCAGTTTGTGCAGTTTCAGGGAAGACTTCACCGAAAAGGATTTGCCGCAGATGTCGCATTCGAAGGCTGTAATATGAATATGTACTCGTTAGTCTTTGCACGACTTATTGATCGTAACTGATTCATTTTTATGCATGACAATGCGCGGTCGTGTCAAGCAAGAATAGTAGGTCAATATTCTTAAAAAACTGGAATAAACATTATGAAACGTCCCGCTAGTAGTCCTGACACGTCCAATAGAGCCATCAAAGTGAAAAAATCATACAGTATGGCTCCAATAAGAGCTCCCAAAAATTTCTGATCATCTTTAATAGAGAATATTTGTCTAAGAGCTTGAGAAATCCTGGAAAGTAGTGAAGAAGTGAAGTAATATAATCAAAGTCACATTGAAATGCGACATTCCCTGTCAAAAATGTGACGGTTGACAGCTATTTCCGGTATAACCGGAATTGGCAAAAACATTTCAGATTTTCTTGCCACACTGAGAATAAATGTCTTGAGAGGTTTTCCGTAAATTTGGTGTGAAGTTTATAGAGAATAAAAAATCCATTTTTCACATTTATAGAGAATGACCCTGTAGAGTGATTGTTCGAAAGCGTCCATTAGAAGTTTATAAGGTGTTCTAACAAAAGGAAGAACTATTAAAAATGAACCATTTCACCAAAAATGGCGACATGAAGATTTCGATGCAACGAACTTATCATCCTTTGAAGTCGAATTCGATTCAATGAAATAGGAAGTACGGATCTGTCTCCGAACCGACAATGATTAAGGGAATTGGGGATTTTGTCATTTCGCGAATTCTTTAAAAGACGGTTATTGTTGTAACACTTACGTCTTTCTCCACTATGTTGAGTAGCGTGCCTAGCTAAATCTTCTTTTCTGAAGAATGTCTTGTCGCAGTCTTTACAACGCATCGGCTCGGCACCTTCGTGCATATACTTGATGTGAGTGGTCAGTCGCAGTTTTCTGTTGAATCCTCTGTTGCAATATTGGCATACGTACGCGAAATCGCCAGTGTGATGGAAGATGTGAGCTCGCAACTGAGCCGCCTGAAGAAAATTTCAGCTTAATTCGCATTTTTCAGATCGGAAAACCATTTGAAGCAGATTTTGACAGCTGTCAACCAAAATTTGACAGTTGTCAAAAAATTTGACAGTTGTCAAAAAATTTGACAGTTGTCAAAAAATTTGACAGTTATCACAAAAAATTGACAGATGTCAAAAAATTCGATAGTTATCAAAAAATTAATAGTATGTATTCAAATGAGCAATTTCACACCAACCTGAATAAAGCTCTTTCCGCAGTATTTACACGAATGCGGCTTTTCTCCTGTGTGAATGCGAATATGTCTATTCAAAGTTTCCTTCGCTGCAAATTGCTTCTCGCAAAATTTACACGAGTAAGGCTTTTCTCCGGTATGGACGCGACAGTGCTTCTTTAAAGCTCCAGCCGAGGGAAATCTTTTCTCACAATGATCACAAGGGTAGGGTTTTTCACCTGAAAATAGAGGAAAAGATTGATATTTGAAAGATATTCAAAAATTACTTCACAAACATGATGAGGACTCACCGGTATGTGTTCGAACATGAACGTTCAATAATCCGACCGAAGAAAATTTTTTTTGGCAAAACTGACACTGTCGATTCGATTTTTCTTTCTTCGCTCCTGTATCGTGAGTTTTCATATGCACTTTGAAGTTATCTCTTCTGTGAAATTCCCTGGAACAAACCTTTAAAAAATAATTAGTAAATTTGGTAGTGGAAGTGCCTTCATTTGGATAACTTTCGAATTCTTCTATGTTCCGTTACCCATTACCAAGATGTATGGTATTCTATGATTCATAGTATTCTATGCATTTTGCATATATGTCAATCATGAATTATTAAAAGAAAATCGAGTAAGAATAAAAAGAAATCGAGCATTAATAGGAGTCAGTGATTGAAAATTCAAGAAAAATATGCGAAATTTGGGGATTTCCTCTTCTATCTCCGAAGATAACGTGCCTAGTATTTCGAAAAAAATCGCAAGAGTCACAGATTGCAGGAGAACCTACTGTAAGTAGTGGAAACCTGAAAAAACTTATTTGTGCCTACCTCGCATTTGAACATCGGCTCCGTTTTGACACCCCCGCATCCCGATATCTGCATATGTCGCTCCAAATGGTATTTTCTGGTGAATTCCTTGTTGCAAACACATCTAACCATCTTGAAGCTGTGCGTTTTCAAATGTTGCCGGAACTTGTCTTTGTTCGTACAAGTGAATTTACATTCTGCGCATTTAAAATCTTGTCCTTTTGGATGCTCCAAGCTCGTATGCCTGTTCAGAATGCTTTTCTGGAGGAAAAATTTCGAGCATATTGTGCATTGATAGTCACCAACCTAAAAAGTTATTGAATTCGCAATCAAAGAGTCATTTTGGATTCTTCATTTACTCACTGTGTGTGTATTGGAATCCAGTGGATCTCCACAACATGCGCAAATCTGTAGAGTCAACGGATCATCTTCAAAATCATCCTCAACTGGGTGACTTATTAATTTATGTCTCTTCAGCCCCTTGAAAAAATAATATGTTTATAATAATGTCAGTTTTAAGAGAGTATTTCAAGTAGAAATTCACTCACCACTGCTGTTTTGAATGATCTGCTACATTTATTACATTCAAAATCATCCGATCTGGATGAAGAGGATTGTGGCTGTGGCATGTCATTGCTATAAAATTTCTTATCCTCATCGTCAATCCTTTCTTCTGATTCTGCATCATCAGAATCAGTATCATCCATCGTTCCCTCATATTCATCAATAACTGTCTCATCATCATCATGAAGGTTGTCTAAATCTTCTTGTTCAATATAATACTCGTGGATATTATCTGAATCACCAATGGAACTGTAATCATGCCTGAAAATGCAAATTTATGGCTTTATATTCATCAGATTCTAATAAATTCAAGTATACCAACCTAACAATATATGTCCTGACTATGTGCTCATCGTTTTCAATAACGAAATTCTCATCTGAATTTTCTTCGTTATATGATCCAATTACAACCGCATTTGATAGCTGTTCGTTTTCCAAATTAACGTTCTTGAGCTCTATAGATTTCAATTCACATACTTTCCCATTTTCTGCATCACTTAGTTCATCGTCATCATCCTCGATTTTAATTGCTCTACTGGTATCAAGCTTTTTTATCAATGTTTTTTCTCCTTCCATTCCGGTTTTTGGCAATAATCTAAAATAGTACATACAATAATTTCAAACTTTTTTTATTTGGCGCTTTATATTTATGTACCCCAAATATTCATTCGTAAATTTTGGATTGCCTACCTATTTTGACATCGACTTCCAGAAAAAACCCAAACTATGCGACTTACGTTGCACTACGTAGTACGTAAGCAGTTGACCTTACAAGTCTACAAAATTAGAAAGTAATTGAGGTTACTTGTCTTACCCTTTTTGATGCACCAGTTCAACGTAAATCAAATATAAATTATTTGCAAATACGTTGAAATCAAACTAGGGTGAAGATATGAATCTTGGAAAAAATATGGTATAATTTTTGGTACTAATGAAACGAAAACAACGCCCCTGACATCTGGAAAGCAGACAACCGTGATTACCTTAAAGCTTCCAAAATGGAGCACAATGGAAGTCTACATTGGGTATTACAAGGGGCAATCAGTAATCACCTCTATGTGCCACATTCGACGTTGTCACAACTGTCATAGAGTCAGGGTGCGTGGTTATAGGCGTCTGAAATTAAGATCGTAGCGCCACATCGGCGAGAATCAGAACTACTCTCTGAACACAACAAATACATGTTTACAAACATGTATATTATCATCAGTTTGGTCTGTTATTCATGATCTTAGACCAAAAATGAAACAATAACCGAAATCCGAATAACCACGTGTAATTCAAACTGTAAACAAAACTTTTGTAGTGTCTTTGCGTTAGTTCATTCGTTAACGCTAGGGGGCGTACCGCTTCCTTGGTTACGCCTATTTCAATCTGCTTTCTTGATTAATATCAGAGACAACCTGTTAATATAATCAGTAATGAAAAGCGATACACCGTTGCGCATTTACGATTGATCGATCAAAATAAAAAGCTCATCCGTTTTCTGAGGGTTGCATAGAGATACATTTTTAAAAATCTCGACCTTCAGTGGCAGAGTTAGATGTTCTGTGGTCTTTTATCTTTGGAGGAGCATCGAGCATAGAAGAATCTATGTACTCAAAACAATTTTTGTAATTTGTTTATTTATGTTGTCTTTTCCAAATGATTTCTTGATTCATACATTGTTTCGAAACTTGTAATAAATTTTGCATTATGGCTGCTTCGTGTGCAGTCCCCAAATGTGTATTCAGGCACGAAATAGGTATAGACGTCAAATTTCATAGGTAAGTAAGCACTGTTGTATGTTGGGATTCATCAAATTTCATATTTTTACGAATAACATGAATCAATGTGGTCACAGGTTTCCAAGGGATGAAATTATGAGAAAAAAGTGGATAGCAGCAACTAAGGTGGAAGATTTCCAACCCTCAGCCACAGCAGTAATGTGTAGTAGACACTTTAAAGAAGAAAACTATTATACTAATCCCTATGGAACGAAACTCCTGAAGAAAGGAGCAATCCCATCTGTTTTTGATGTTCAGAAAAGTAGTCCAAAGAAGGAAAATTTAATAAAAGCTACTAACGGTAAGCTGATATGTTCCTAATTAATATCAATATCAATTCCAAATTGAATGATGTTTTCTTCAAAAGTAATAAGTACAGATCAGTCCATTTGCAGACAACAAAATTGCTTTATCATGTAAACGTTCGAAAACTGAATTGAATAGTATAATTTCGTGATAATTCAAAAACCGAAGAGAGTTCTGTAAAAACTAATAAAGCAGAACTTTTTTCTGTATTTAAGAATCAGAAAAGCTGAGGATAGGTAAATTGTGTGACATAAAATCTAGAAGAATATGTTCTGTTCCTGGGTGTGGATCGTATTGTCAAGGAAACATTTCAATACATAAATTTCCTACGAAAATTGAGCAGAAAATTAAATGGAAACAAGTATTGAATATAAAAAAACCAATTACAAAATATATGCAGGTTTGTAGCCAGCATTTCAAAGATCAAGACTTTTTTCCTGGTAAGTTTATTTTCAGAGAATATCAAATTGAGTTTTAGGTATGTTATTTCAAGTTCTGATTTTTGCAGAAGATGCCAGAACTCAAAGGAGACGATTGAAAACCGGAGTTATTCCTAGCCAGAATCTCCTGATACCGCCCAAACCACGGAAGAAAGTTGAGCGCAAACGCAATAGGTAACAAATATGATGTTCTCCAAACTTGTTGACTCCATTTCATTGTTTTCAGAAAATATCGGAAATTGGGAGAACTTTCTTCAGAAATTTCTGAATCGTCCTCAGAAAATGAATCACCTTCGAATCACAATGATCATGATTACACCACAACAGCTTGCAAAAGTGTTAGTCAAGATGTTGATTCCGCCGTAGAGACGACCAGTGAAAATTTACCAAGTAGTGAACTTGAAGATCTAGTTGAAGAATATACGAAGAGTCGCGAATGTGAAGATGAAAACAGCAATTCCGATACATTAGTGGATGTGAACGAATTTAGGAAAAATCATGAATCCATTATAAGAGAACTGACTCGTAAGAATGAATCGCTGTTGAAAGAAAATTCCTTACTCCGAAATAACATTTCCGTGATGGACAGCAAGAACAGTTTATTGTTGCATAAAATAAGTATGCTGGAGAAAGGAAAGAATAAAGAAAAGGATGAAGACAAAGTTGCACCAATCGAAGAAAATATAATATTCATAATAGAGAAATAGATGATTACAGAGTGATCATTGATCTTCAGGAAAATTTTAAATTGCATACCTGTGTTTTGTATATAGTGTAAATACATATGTAATAAACAGCGCCATTTGTAGGAAATAAATATACTTTAATGTTTGAATTCGTCTTTATTAACCAAATTAGAAAAATGCACTGACGTGAAGTCATTTTGACAACTATCAAAAAATTGACAGCTGTCATTTTTGACGACTGTCAAAAAAATTGACAGCTGTCATTTTTGACAGCTAATTAGATATTTGTGAAATCGGGCTTCATTTTATTCTTTATTGAATTATTCTAGAGATTTTTTGGTGTTGTTTTTTCAAATATACAAGGTGGCCCCTATCCTTTCGAAGACAACTGAAAAGTTTATGAATTTGAAATTTGCTTGGAATGATGAAGTCTGTTAAACTTTACGTCAGATTTTAGCCAGGAATTCGATGAAATAATACCAGATTTTCAATTTCCACAAGTGTATTTCTAGCGATACATGAAAATACATAACTAACATAAATATTCTATATACACATTAAACTATCAACTATAATATGTACCTAAGGCATCAATACGGATATTAATGCCCTGTAACGACATACAGTGTGAACATATCGATCTGAACATTGTAATAACTGATCGATATGTGAAACCTCTTCGTCTTTATTACATAAAAACTATCGAGTATAGGTACTAAAGTAAGGAAAATAAATACCGTAAAAAAATAGCCCAAATTGGGACAGTCTCGATCCTATATTTCATTTCAGACATATAGAAGAAGATTTTCCTATTGTCCAAAGCCTAACATGTCCTCCATATATGTTTGAAATTACTTTTTACTCTTATTCTTTTGGTACAATAGGGGATATTGTACAGGTATATGATCCATACTCATGAAATTGATGTCTTCTCTCTCTCAGTGAAGTTTGGACCAGTCCGGACATCCTGTATACTACTTCCTGTATTCACCACAATTCAAGGAACTAGCCGATTCACAGTATATAATTGTGATATTTTGATAAGGTGAAGCTTTTTATTTCCATTTTAATGAAGGAATCCACAAAATATCTGCTCAATATTATTTGTCGTCGCGTTTTTTGAAACATTCATTCAAAGTGAATTGTCTCATCATTGCCAGTTATATTTTGTTAATTCTTTCTTAGTATTCCATTTGACTTCGTTGGTGAGCTTTACATTGCACAACTATTTAGATTTACATAGGTTAGGTCCTATAAAATTTCTTTCAAATCATTTGATTATTCGGAAAAAGTATAACGCCTCACTTTAATATTCAATGTTTGAGAGGTTTAAAAATGTCTTTGATAAATTTTAAATTTATACCGCTTGGTTTCAACAAACCGAAGCTATCCTGAATATTTTGTAAAAAAATTTCTACACCGCATTAATTTTGTTGAATACGCTGCATTCATTGATTGAGTCTGGAGTTGAGATTCTGTTCAAAAGTACCCTTTTCAACATCGTTCAGTTGATGTTTCCCTTGTGATTCATGTAACCATTGAAGGAATGTGGCAGCATCTTGTCTATGGCAGTTCTCCTCATCTTGGTGCATGTGGCCAAAAGCGCGCAACCCAACAAGCACATCAAGGTGCCCCCAAGGGCCAACAGTGCCGAAAACCACCCAGTCTTCATGCAAACCGTGCTTGGATCTCCGTGGCTCACTAAAAAAAATTCAGAATTACGGTATATCCAAAAATTTGGGAAATATTATTAAATTCTACCTGATAAACTGAGATTTCTATCTTCGTCCGTCTCTCCTTCCTGTAACACTCTCAAAGACTGGAATAGGTTCAGATTTTCGGATAGACTGGGAGGGGTGACGAGAGAAGAGTTGTCCGTGGACCTCTTCTTGACGTTTTTGACGTTCCTCCAGTGGCAGGGTTGACTCTAACATGGAAAAATGAGGATGTTGGAAAATACACATTATTAATGTTATTTTCTTACCGGGCATCTTCCATGGCACATCCTGACATCGCACTCGATGTACAAGGCGGGAGACCCGGTGAATCTGAAGGTTTTCATGTAGGCGAAAACTTGAGTTTCGAAAAGGCCAGCTTCGGACCAGGAACCCCTAAATCTGGAAATGAGCTTATCGTCGACTGGGCATCTGAAATACGCTTTGAAATTAGAGCCTAGCCAAAACCTTTTTTTTGTTCATGGCAGGATATTGACGAACAGATCGGTTCACACAAGAAGTAATTATACAGGGTGTTAAAAAATTGGAGGTATAAACGTAGGAGGGAGATTCCTTGCATAATTTTAAGAGAAAATCTCCATAAATATGGGACCCCAAACGTTTCGTTTTCGAAATGTAGGTTGTAGTAGGTGTAGGTGAACTATAGAGAGTATTTAAACGAATTTTATAAAAATAGTTGTATTGGATGGGGTGGACATCAGTCATAGCCTGCCAGAACCCCAAACTAAAAAAGTTTAGATTTCTTTTTATACCAATTGGATTTTCATGACAATTTAAATTTTTCTGAAGATTTCGATCGAACCATTTGAATTTTTTTCTCCAAATCAGTATCAGATACGACAAAACTACAAGAGACCATAAAGTTTAGTGTTACAACAAAGCTTCTTTTTACAATTCTTCAAACTAACAGCGGCTCACAGAAAAATCTAAATTGCAACATCTATGCCAAATTTCAGTTGAATATCTTGTGAAATGCAGTCACTATGAGAAAAAAAAACCTGAAAAAAATTCGAACTTCAACACCTTATATGTATCTCGAAAAAGAAACGTTTGCAGTCCCATATTTATGAGACTTTTTTTTCTTCAAATAAGGCAAGGAATCTTCCCCTCTTCATTTTGAACCCCCAATTTTGAATCATCCTGTATAGTCGTTTAATTGAATATTTCTGCAGTTTCATAACGCAGTGGACTTAGAAACTGAAGATCAATTAAAATATTAAAAAGGCACCAGTTTCTATGAATTTTCAAATGGCATACTGAATAGATCATCGCAATTTTTTATTTCTTACTAGCGACCCGCCCCGGCTTCGCACGGATGCAATGCAGTCCTTATAAACAACGGTAGTACCGGCGCCGCACCGCTATGTCCCTGCATTTTAAATCTGTAATATCTTCGGAAATATTCATTTAAATTACATGCTGTAAAGGGCCATATTGATCTATATTGAATGGACAATGTATTTAAGGTACTTAATTGGATAAGGATTAATGCTGTATTGCTTAAAATAACTTCCTAAATAAGCCATTTTTCCCGTAAACTGTAAAAGATAAAAATGGTTATTGTGGGTTATCCTTAAGAGATAGACATATACCATCGCGCACTTTTTTGTTGGCCTTTTTTAGGAGTACAATACCGAGTACATTATTTTGATTTATCTCGTGGGGTTCAGTCAGCGTTTGCAATGTAAGCGCAAAAAAATGTGTTTATTTACATCACATTAGAAACCTGTAAATTCATCAGTGTTTCTCTATAATATTATGCATGTATCATACATATGAACCTTTCTCTTGAATTACTTTAGCTATTGAGAAAAAGCGTTTCAAAATCCGTTGCGTAGTTTTGAAGATTTAAGCATACATAGGGACAGACAGCGAAAGCGACCTTGTTTTATACTATGTAATGAATAATGATGGAATTTTAATGTGCAGGCGCGTATTCAGGGGGGGGGGCTATTGGGGCTCTAGCCCCCCCCAAGGCTTTCGCCTCAGGCGAAAGTCTCATTCTCATTCACCACAAAGAACTTTCAAGTAGTACAAGAAAAGCCCACTAACTGAAAACTAGTCAACTCTTGCATGCTTTAATATTTTCTTATTTGTTTTTTATAATTTCTTATAGTTAAACATTTCTTTCTTTTACTGGATAAATGCTGAGCCCCCCCCCAACACACCTTTCTGGGTACGCGCCTGTTGATGTGACTTTGTTTCTATGACTTCTCTGATATTTGAAAGCTTTCCAGAGCAAAATTTCGAGAAAAATCTTGAATGTAGAAGCCTTTCTTTAGATTACAGGATTACAGGAAAACTGGCGAAAATTCTAAATCTTCAAATTTCTATACAAAATATTTTTCTCTTCAACGCAAGTTCTAGTTACTTGACACTATCCTTTCCTTGAAATAGATACGTCAATTCGTGGGGGAGAAAAATTTTCAAAAATACTGTTTCCACGAATTCAAAGAATTTAGACACTTCCTAGTACAAATATCTTGGGAGTAGAGTTCCAGATAAGAATTTTCTCACCCATATTCATCAATCAGCTGGATTTTCTTGGTAGCACCATTGTGAGCGTAGCAATCGTTCACAACGATATCGAATCCGTCTGAAATCAAATCGTTATATTTCCGAAAGTCACTATAGTTGTTTGGGACTCACCATATTTGCTCCTCATGTATATTATCAAAGTAAGTGGATCCCCAACCCTCACAGGACCTGTAACTCTGTTTCCAGAAGTACCGTAACCGTACCTGATCTCCATGTAACATTCTGGAGGTGTTAGGGTGAAGACTACTGGGTTTCCTGTGGCAACCCTGTAAATTGAATTGTCTTTGTACAGAAATATTTTGAGAGTGACATTGTATCGTCTCCTATTGAACCAGCATGGTTACCAAACTTACTCGACATCTAGGAAAGGGAAAGTCACGGTTTTCCAGAAATCATATCCGTATTCGCAAGTCACTTTGAAATGTTCGTCAAATTCTTCTTCGATCAAGGGATTGTACTGCACCGTCACTGTGTTCCACATAAAATTTTTCTGAAAAAAGTTACGAATTTCATGAAAAATTGTTTCTCACAGTTGCCTTATAAGATATGGTGACTGTGACACTGTGACAGCCCTTCAAGAAAGAATACGATCTTAAAAGGGCTTTCCTCAGAATATCTAGAGGAAAGGTGCAGGTAATCTACCTACTGATGACACTGATGTTGTGATCAAAAATTGAAGAATTATAGGAGGAAAGAGGACTAAGCCCCTTTGATGCCCTCTTAGTTACTGGAGTTCTGGAGCTGGTGGACGAGCTGTAGATCCCTCAGTTACGAAAACAGCTCTGATGGGGGCATATAAGATCTTGCAGTCGACCCTTTATCAAACTATAAACTTAAACGTTCTTAAAAATTCTGAATCCTTTACCGTAGGCGCTTTGCTGTTGTCCTCATTATGAGTGTTCTTCCCAAGCGTGCCGCATCTGTTCAGCTGTATGTAGAATTCATAGTAATCCCTTCCTGTCCCGTTGATGTACATGCAGTCAGGGTCATAGGCGTAGCCTGAAATTGGCATTATATCAGAGAACATTGTTCACGGTTATTCTCTTGTGAGTTGGCCACCGCTTCTTATACGAGGATGTATTGATATCTAGTTAGCCTAGACCAGTTCCATGCATAAACAAAATATTGCGATACCATATCAACGAACAATAACTTATTAGTAGAAGTGTCAGGGTAGAGTTCGACGTCAAAAAAGTAAACCAGAGTTACGCAATGAATTAAAAAAAAAGATGTCCACTGAAATTGTAAAAATCGAAAAATTGGAGTATTGAGCCATCATCAAGTACCTGTTTTTAAAAGGGTTAAAAGGTGAGCAGATTTACGAAGATGTGCTTAATACCCTTGGTGATCAATGTCCTTCGTATGCGACCGTGAAAAATTGGACTGCAAGCTTCAAAAGGGGTAAATTTTCCATTGAAGATGATGACCGATCGGGAAGGCCAGTTTCTGTGTCAGTCCCCGAAAATATCGATGCAGTTCATGACATGATTTTATCAGACCGTCGAATTGGGCTAAAACGGATATCTGAAGCACTGAAGATTTCATACGAACGCGTTCATCATATAGTTCACGTCAATTTGGACATGAGAAAAATTTCTGCAAAATGGATTCCCAAATGTTTGAATGTTGACCAAAAGCATGCAAGGGTAGAAGCATCGCGTTCGATCTGTGCTCGATTTCAAAACGATGAAGACTTAAACCGAATTGTTACTAATGTTACTATGGATGATCCAGAAACAAAGCAACAATCGATGGAATGGCGACACTCTGGTTCTCCAAGACCTAAGAAGTTTCGTGTTCAAAAATCTGCTGGAAAAGTTCTTGCTTCAGTTTTTTGGGATTGCCATGGAGTCATCATGATTGATTTTTTGGATAAGGGTAGAACAATAACTGGAGATTACTATTCGACATTACTGACCACTCTACGGGAAAAAATTAAAAAGAAAAGACGCGGAAAACTATCCAAAGGTGTTTTGTTTTTACAGGATAACGTCCCAGTACACAAATCTCATGTTGCCATGCAAAAAATTCGTGATTTAGGATTTAGAATTACTAGAACACCTCCCTTATTCACCAGATTTGGCTCCGTCCGACTTTCATCTCTTTCCTCAACTGAAAAAAAGTTCAAAAGGTCGTAAATTTTCTTCCAACGAGGAGGTAATAAAATCTGTGGAGGACTGGTTTGCAGAGCAAGAAAAAAATTTTTTTTGAAAGGTCTAGAGACGTTGCAGGTTCGCTGTAATAAATGTATTAAATTAAGAGGAGAATATGTTGAGTAATAAAATATTTTGACATTGAAATTTTGTTTGGTTCTATATTAGGCTAAGAATTTTTCAATATATCCTCGTAAATAAAGGGTGATTGCACTTACCTGCTGAATAGACCAACCCGCTGAAGGTTCCATTAAACCCCACCCTGATCTTCATGTAATCATCTTGACACTCCGCTTCAATGTCTGGGAAGAAAATGAAAATAATTTCAGTAAAGATCAATTGGAGAATTGCAGAATCCAAACAATGAAATTCTAAGGATCCACTGAAAATTTTCGGCGTACAGTTTGAACATGAGTTTATCGCTTCAATAAGCGTGAAATGATGAGGTAACTTATTTGAATTTCGATCCACATTCAGTGTTGCGACCTGGAGTCTCTAACAGCGGTCAAGCATGTCCTATTATTCATGTGGACGAAAGTGAATCTTGCTTTGACCATGGTGCGAATATGAATTATGTATTATTGCGGGAAATATGGGTCAGTTATGAGATAATAACGAGACTATTCTGTAAAATTAATGCTCTAGTCTTCCAAATACTTACGCTGTACTCTTGTAGTGTTGTATCTGAATTTTCTATATTCTCTGTCCCATGTATCTACTGGTAGTTTCCAGTCCACTTCTTCTGGTGCTGAAGGTAGTTCTCTATCTCTCACCGGGGGTAAGGGGACATAACCAGGGTTCTCTCCAATGAATATAACCTGGAACCACACTCTGCATTTTAATATCCGAGGACATGGCCGATTACCTAAGATTTTTTTGAATTTCTGTTGGCACATTTGAATCAATGATTGTTGTATTCAGGTTGTGGACGAAATCTGAAAACCTGCTAATGAAATTTCCTGGCGTTCCCTTTTTTTCCATTTAATATCTAAGAAATTAGAGATTTTATACTGGCTATTAGCAGCGATAAAGCTCATCCACATATTAACAATAAAAACGGCCAATTTTATGGTCTACTTTTCCCGTCACTGAGATCTCTGAATGTGGGTAATTTTATGTCAGTATGTCGGCGATCTATACGAATAAGATTTGCGAACCCAAAGGTGTAATTGTTTACAAGAAATGCCTTGGGGAAAGTATGATCATTCTAATGACAGTCAACCGTGGTAATTGTTAGCTCAGAAGTGAGATTCTCTTGAAATTTCTTCCGATTTTTCTTCAAACAGTGGCGATTTACGACAATTTGTAAATACAGGGTGTTTCACCATAAACTGGACAAACATATACAGGGTCTTTCACGAGGAACCTCACCCATATTTATACGGGAAACTACTGAACGTATTTTCATGAAATTCAGCACTTATATGTATTTCACGATGCTGATGAAATCTAAAATATTTTCAAGGCATAAGCACCTCCGGTTTTTCCGGAAATGACGTCAACTTCCGTTTTTCAAATTAGAACACCATTTTTTTATTGCAGAAATAGATTCCTTAGAAAATTTCAAGTTATTTTGATGTAACATTTTTCAGTTTTGGTTGGAAAATTCTCTCTGAGTGGGAAAATTCGAAAAAAAATCGAAAATAGAGCTCCGCTGAAACAAGAATAACTTCGAGGTTTTTGGATGTAAAATTTTCATTTTTGGGATTTTTCAACATGTAAGATTGATGTATCCACTTTAAAAATCGAAATCGCGATTCATGATACAGGGGGTGAAAAAATCGCTTTCAAAGTTAGGGATGACAAAATCGTGAAAAATCAATTTTTTCAAATTAGAACCCCATTTTTTTATGGCAGATATTGAATCTACGTTAAAAAATAATGTGAGTGTATGCATCACACCCTTGCCCTAAAATGGATATTTTCTGAGTTAATATCCACTTTAGGGCAATAAGGGTGTGATGCATACACTCAGATTATTTTTTAACGTAGATTCAATATCTGCCATAAAAAAATGGGGTTCTAATTTGAAAAAATTGATTTTTCACGATTTTGTCATCCCTAACTTTGAAAGCGATTTTTTCACCCCCTGTATCATGAATCGCGATTTCGATTTTTAAAGTGGATACATCAATCTTACATTTTGAAAAATCCCAAAAATGAAAATTTTCCATCCAAAAACCTCGAAGTTATTCTTGTTTCAGCGGAGCTCTATTTTCGATTTTTTTTTCGAATTTTCCCGCTCAGAGAGAATTTTCCAACCAAAACTGAAAAATGTTACATCAAAATAACTTTAAATTTTCTAAGGAATCTATTTCTGCAATAAAAAAATGGTATTCTAGTTTGAAAAACGGAAGTTGACGTCATTTCCGGAAAAACCGGAGGTGCTCATGCCTTGAAAATATTTTGGATTTCATCAGCATCGTGAAATACTTATAAGTGCTGAATTTCATGAAAATACGTTCAGTAGTTTCCCGTATAAATATGAGTGAGGTTCCTCGTGAAAGACCCTGTATATACTAGTATTAGAAAGAGGAAAGATTTGTATTTTTCATTGATACGAATACGATTTCGGAAATTCTTTCACCCTCAGAAAGCCACATTATCCCTGAGTGACATAGGCTATATTCTTTTCACCCGAAAAATTAAGGATACCTACTATAACTTCAATAATTACATAAAAATCAGCCCTAATCAGCTTTTTTCACGTGCGCTGCAAAAACCGTAAGATACAATATGACGGAAATGTACCTCTTAAATAGTTCTACAAAAAAGTCTGCGATAGCATATATCTATCTCTCAAGATTGACTTGCTACTACCTGTTTATGGTAATCAGATGTTTTCCAAAATTATGCACTATTTGGGAGTGCGTTTTTATGAAATGGGTATTGATCCTCATCCAACCTTATAGGCGGTCTGCATATTCTTGAAATGAGACATCTGGTGGTGACTTTCGTCAAAACATGAAGTAAAGCTTAATGATAGGTTAGTTTATTGTTGCTTATTGTTTCTGACTTTTGAGCGAATTTTGGTGTTTATACAATGGATATTCAAAGATCTTTTGGATTTTTAAAAATAAAATTCGATTATTTCTCGAAAGGAAATGAAGAAAAAGGCCAAGCTTTGAAAAAAGCATGTTTTCCAGCTGGACAAAGAGAGAAACGTGAGGCGTGCAATGCTCTTGCATTGCTGGAATTTCTGGACATTGCAAACATTTATCTGCGACATTTTTTTGCGTAAATGATGAGAAGTCTACAAGAACAAGTGTACCTTGTACTTGGAAAGAGCCATACATTGCAAAAATAGCAAAGGCAAATTATTTGAAGGGGCAGAGATTTTCCGATATATTTGGTGTATCGAAAAGGACCAATGTTTTTTCTCCAGTAGAAGTTACTGCAGAAATGGTGACATTTTCTCCCCCTTTGATGCTCCAATATATGCTAGGAGCTTCAACTGGTGTTAAGCCTTCCTCTTTCACAGAAACAAGTCGGACATCTTCAAGGTTGTATAAATTCAATTCAAAAGAGCCGAAATCGAGGCCTAGCAATTCTGAGCATGTCATATATTTTTCCTTATTTGTCAGTCCTTTTTGCTGTGGTTTTTTTGTTTGTTTCAGGAATATTACAAGTAGGGAATTTGAACCTGCTCTTCAAGTCAGTGAAATTTCAAATGGTATTGAAGATATAATTGACAGGCAGAGATTAGTTAACACACAACATATATGTACAATGTCATCTAAATATTTAAATAAATTATATGGTGTTTCATGTAAAATTCTATAAATTTTTATACGTTGAATTGATCTTTCTACATGAATTCTAACACTCGCAACACTATAAGTTTCTTCAACTTCTTCAAGAAATAGTTGGCCATCATGTACAAAATATATCATCTTCCAAATCACTTGGGTCAGTTTGGCATGAAAATTCCACCTTTTGATCACCTGCACCAGAGACATTACCGCAGAAGGATGGAGATGGAGAAGGAAACTCTTCCTCAGTTAAATTCTTTGTAGTGGTGGATCTGGCAATTTTTCTATTATATCTTTCCATTCTTTTAGCGGAATTATCCAATTTTTTATACTCCTAAAATAAGTAGAATAATGAGATTGAATTCATGTAACATAATTTAAACTAAAACTAACCTTTGGAAATATTGTTGGGTTATATGAAGGACTCTCAGCATTATCACTCTTTTTGTTTCCTAGAAAATGAGCACTGCATATTCTATGGAAAATGGAAAACTTTAGGCTGCCATTCTCTCGGAGTATCATCAACACTACAATGAATTTTAGATTAATGCCATTTGTTAACGTTTCTCAATCATACAAATATTCTTACTTCTTACCAAACTCTTCTCACACTATTAATCCACATTTGCCTCCTCTCTTTTTCGGAAAGGAATAAAATGTTATGGAGTTGTCTGTATTATAGTATGCATTGTGACAACCAACTACACAGCACTGAATTCGAGAATTTCGTGCAGTAAATGGCATGTCTGGCCGTTCAGAATCCATATTCAATACAATAAATAAGTTATTGAGAAAAAAAAAACCAACTCAAAAACCCTTAATATCGACAAAAAAATTAAAATTTCAACAGGACTTTAGCAGGCAAAACACGGTAAAAGCGTTATGTTTTAACGCGAGTATTGCTTAATTTCACCACGGAGGCCGCCACCTACAAATATGCAGACCGCCTATACGTTATTTATCCCCAGTATTTAATTTAGAACGAAATTGCCCTTCACATCATACAATTACAACGAGTACATCAAAAGATATGGCAGGTTGAAACGTTGAAGATGGAACCACCGCGTGAAAAAAATTTCTACCCGGGCGAAGCTGGGACGGACTGCTTGTCCTTCGATATACAGGGTGAATCAACGATCAATCAAAAGTGGAAAGAAACTATCAAGGGTGGGGACATAGTGATCCGTTCTGATATTCAATGCAATCAATATCAAAGCACTGAACTCCTATGTCATTGACACATCGACTCAAATTATACTGAAACACCTAATACAGACTTGTCCATCTGAATTAAACGTACATCATTCTTTGGCGAGGACTGTAAAAGAGTGTGAAATGATAAAAAATTCAGTAGTAACGATTTTAAATCGCCGATAACCATCGTCTACCATTGTATTCCTCCAAAATCTCCAAACGCGTATTGAGACATACGAATATGTTTGGCAATCCCATATACCACCTCGAAGATCGTCCGCCAGCGTATCATTGCGACACTAGCGCCATCTATCAAACCCACCTACGCATATCATTGAATCACCGAGACCGGCTGACATATCGGTACCATCTATGAAATACGGAATAATTACCGTTATGAAAAGCTGGTGTCCGAAACGTACCATCGGTTTCCTTGCAGCTAACGCAATTTCCTCTCATTTAGCTATCTTAATTGTCGAGGAAAGCGTGAAATTTCTTGGCGTCAAGGCCTGCACAGGCGTTAGCCGTTTACCGGTGGTTTTGAATGACTTCCAAGGCGTTTTTCGTTGATTGGAAGCGGGGTCTTCATTAATACCCGTCTTGCTTTCGTCTTAAATTCGAGGAGGTTCTTTCCGTTTCCTGCCATATAATTATTATCGGAAGACATATGCAATGACATTGACAGACAAATGAGAACAGATTTATACAGGGTGAGTCTTTGACTTATATTTTAACTGTAGATTCTTGAGGCCAAAAAAACCTTTTTTTATTATCCATTTTTTCGAATTCGGCTCTGTTAAAAAGCTATTTGAAAAAAAATTAGGCTAATTACGTCCCTGAAACGATACTCTGGAATTGATTCAAAGTTCATATTTCTCGATTGAAATTGAGTTTATACATTTAGGGAATCCTCAAGTACTAACCTTATTGGAATAGAAATGTTGCAATTGCAAACACGATAATTTCAACAAAAATAGTTAGTTTCATCAGATTATATCTTCAACTAAAAAGCCATTATTCTCCCAACAAAATAAGTTCCTTCTTCGATTTTCCTGCAGATTAGTTTGTAAAGACTAATAACTTGTTCATATTTTCCTCGAAATCCCCAAACAATCTCATGAAGAAAGGCCTTTCATTCAGATCGTCAGAATTTATTATTAAACAACCTAACCTTATCCATTTTGTATCCATTCTGTGAATATTTGCACATAAATTTTAAGAAGAAGTTGTCAGCTAGCTGATATTTTCATTGACGTTAAGGATTTTTTACGTAACATAGTATAAATATCTATGAATTCTGCCATTTCCATCAGAAATCGACTGTAAACATTATGTGAAGTAGTAAATACATTCAGTGAATTATTGTAATAATGTGATTACTATGTGAAGTGAATTAATATAATATTAACCGTGTAGTGTGGAGTTCATAAAATTCCAAGATTATATTGTTTAGATAGAAAATGAAACATTCTTATATGAACTTACTGATTCGCTGGCATCTTGAGTAAGGGCTTCTCTGGAGTGATTCTTCATATCAGGGGGCGATATTGATGATTCAGCGGAAGGAATTATAGTGCCATTTGATTGATCCGGTTCTGCCCGTATAGATCTTGATACACTACTGACGCTATAATCCATAGATGTTGACATGCTATCGTTTTCTGAACGTACCAGCTGCAAAAGTATTCTCATTGGTAGTTTACACAATTCTCAAAATGATTTCCTTCTCTGTACATATTTACGAGGTGTCACAATGAAATGAAGCCACTCATAAATATCGTGGTGGCTCCATTTAATTATTAGATACACCCTGTACACCAAAATTCGCAGGACTCGGGGTATACTCACATCAGGAACAGTGGCCAAAAGAATTCCTACCATGAATGCTGATTGCCACCTGAAAACAAGATTGGTTAGTTTTTTGGAGAATCATAAATTTTTCACTCAAATGAAATACGTCCTTGTTTTGGAAAGGAAGTAAATAAGAATCTGATTTTCTGTAATGTTACCTTAATGTTCCAGAATTTTTACGGTCATACAGAGTGTTGATTTTTTTCTGGATGGGAGATGGGTACCAACTTTGTCTTTCCAATGAAAACATGTATCTTCATCACTTTGTGGATTTATACATAAAAAATAGACAAAATTGAGTAACATGTAAGTATGGAAGAAAATTTCAATGTTTCTGTGATATCTCATGTAATATCATCGAGGATTCATTGACAGCTGCTGTTAAGATTTATATTGACAGCTGTCAAACTAATTTTTTCTTGGATTCATGAATGCGAGTCTGGATGAACGATCGCTAAAAAATTCTTGACTTCACCTGTACTTTCATGTGGAAACCGATTAAGTTCCGTTAAAAAAAATTGGCAGTGACCAGAAAAAAATTGGACACCCTCTGTATGACCGACGATATTTTTATTTTGTTTAGTTTGAACAATAAGGTAATAGAAAAACAGATGAGCGTTTATTCAACTTCACCAATAATTTTCTCCTCTTAGAGAATATTGAGTAAAAATATATCTTTAAATTTTTTACTTTTGTATTTTCTTCCAAAATTCATTTATGCGATACTTTCTGTGCTTAGACCATAGAAAGAAACTGAGAAAGTTTCTGTGACCAGTGTGTCCATAGATAGAGTATATTTACAGTTTCCTGTGTTACAATATACCTAAAGAATAGATGAAAATCCTCTGAAATCCGTACTAACACGTGATAAAACATATCCGTTTTAACTTAACGCTCAACGATCATATTATCATCTTCAGTTCACTCGGTGAAATACGAAATGTTGACCTTCAAGTCAGTTATATCTCAGTTAATGCGAAAACAATTAAATTACGTTTAAAGTGAGCCGTTTTTCCTCCAATCTTAACAGTCAACGAGAGGACTCCTTGCACCAGACACCATGAAGATGTTCCGTTAATTTAACACCATGCGTGCTTACTCGGATGTGGGAGATTGAGATGTCATAGTAGAATCACTAGAATCATTATTTATCTGGAAGACTCTCCGGATTTGTGGGTGTTTGTGGCGTTTTGGAGTGCGTTGACCCACTACTACCATTTCGTGGATTTTTTTCATTGAATGATCTCATTTCTGAGATAAGATTTTGGAGGTAACTTACTTTCCATGGAGGTAAAAAGAGAGGGAGCTTTCAAAAACTTATAAAAAGTATTACCCACTCTGCCTCCTGTGAGGATTGAACTCACGACCCCTGGTTTACAAGACCAGTGCTCTGCCACTGAGCTAAAGAGGCTTGGTGAATACTCAACCCTACGAGCTTATTTTCAAAGCTTTCATAGGGGTTTAGACTAAAATTTATGCCTATAATATAAATCGTGGCTGGTATTTGCGGAAAATAATGAAAGCCGTTATCAAACCTAATCTGTTTCAACTAGAATTTTTATAATATGAGCGAGCAGGATATGAATCTAGTCATATATTCTCAATAACTTTTCTATGGAAGAAGTTATTGAGTACCTACTCGGAAAAAAGATACAGACTGAGATTTTTCTCATTGAATTCGGGGCCAAAAGTTGCGTATACGGATTAAAAATAGAATGAATCGAAAGACTTATTACAGTTTTCCTACGTTTCCCCTTTTTTGTAAAGAGTTTTGGGACTTTGAGGAATAATTCCGAAACCATATAGAAATAAAAAGACGTTTTTTGTCAGTTTCTGATTCCCATTGGAATTTTGAAGGAATTCAGTTAGAACAAGATCGATTGTAGGAAAAAGGTTGTTCTGAACATTTCCAAAACTCTTGCAGTCTCCCACACTTATTCTTCTCGAATTTATTGAATATGATCAGTAAACAAATTGCATGGGCGTACCCAGCGTTTGGACGAAGGGAAGCGCAAATCAAGAATTTTTCGTAGGTGTATGAATTACAATAAATAGAAAAGCGGTAACAGTCCAGGCAAAATTTAATTAAATAATTTAAATGTTTCATTCGATCAACCAATGTCTCGTTATATAAAATTGAGTTTTCTCCAAAAATCATCAGTTTTTGAACAATCATACTATTATGTACTTGTAATATTTCTACAAAATAGGATCATGTATTGGTACCTATTCCACTCAACATTCAAAGTTACCATCGAAGTCATCTGGAATGCATAATACTCTATTCTTCATTTTTAACTCCATGCTCATGAATGACTTTATCGGAATAATCTTCACACTTCGAGAACAACGAACGAATTTCATGAAAGTAAAAGTGATATAATAATACACAACCTACCTTATAATGAAATCCATGCTTGTTACTTGGAATCACAAGAACAACACAAAAAGTCAAAATTCGACGAAAGTAAAAAACGAAACGGTCCACCTTAGTCACTGTTTCGATCGATTAAAAACTGTCTTATTCAAATCTCTGCGGCAAAATTAAAATCACCACCGGTATAGCTCAAGAGATTGACGAAAGGTGTGAAGACTGGAAGGTGGTCTTCTTACGCGAATGGTCTAGGAAGCTTATGGTTCCGTTGATGGGTAAAGCGCCGAAGAAATGGTTCTCGGATGGGGGCATTCTTGCAGTTTTATCCCCCCTCGAGTCGTTAGGTTTGAATTGGTTTTGTATTAATTAGATTCGAGGATTTTTTACATCAGAGCACCTAGATACGAAAATCAGGGAAAATTGGTACTAATTTTCTGCTATTATGTGCCTAACGCAACGCCCGACAGATTATTGACGAAATTATATGAATGAAATCATTTTGGGCTGATGCATCAGTCCAAGAGCCACAACTTTTGCGAGGAAAATTTTCTCGTTATTCTACTTTATTGCACACAAGCTTCCCAGCTTCGCCCGGGTAGAAATTTATTTCACGCGGCGGTTTCATCTTCAACACTTCAACCTGCCATAACTTTTGAAGTACTCGTTGTAATTGTATGATGTGAAGGGCAATTTCCTTCTAAATTAAATACTGGGGATGAATAACGTATTAGGTTGGATGAGGATCAATACCCAATTCATAACAACACACTCCCAAATAGTGCATAATTTTGGAAAACATCTGATTACCGTAAACAGGTAATAGCAAGTCAGTCTTGAGAGATAGATATATGCTATCGCGGACTTTTTTGTAGAACTATTTAAGAGGTACATTTCCGTCATACATTGTATCCACGCAAGTCTTACGGTTTTTGCAGCGCACGTGAAAATAGCTGATCATGGCTGATTTTTTTGTAATTATTGAAGTTATAGTAGGTATCCTTAATTTTTTCCGGTGAAAAGTATAGCCTATATCACTCAGGGTTAATGTAGCTTTCTAAGGGTGAAAGAATTTCTGAAATCGGTCCAGTAGTTTTTGAGAAACTCGTATCAAACACACAAAAATACAAATCTTTCCTCTTTATAATATTAGTGTAGATAGGGACAATAACCTGAATAAAATCTAGGGTATTATCGAAAAAATCACAATATTTCTGTGACAAATTCTCGAAAGAAGACTTCTTTGACAACTGCTCTTAATTATTTCAACAGCTGCTGTCCATTTTTTTGACAACTATTGTCAATTTTCTAACAGCTGTTTTTTGACAGCTGTCGAAAATTATATTTAATTGATTTCTTTAACTGTCAAACGCTAATCGATCTAAAATGTGGATGAACGTGCTCAAAAACTTGTGATTCTACGTTTTTTGGTAGATCTATTCCATGTGGAATATCGAGCAAACGATGTGGGTTCGTTTGTTCAAACGAATTTCGGCGAAAATGAAAACGCAGATCACAGCTTGTGAATAAGAAATCGAAACAGTAAAATGGATATTCCATCCTGATCAGATAATAAGAACGGTTTTATTCAATAAATTATAACAATCAATCAACGTAGAACTGAAGGATAATTAGTGTATTGCATTTGATCATGCACATTATAAATTTTATATAAATTGGTTTGTACCTGTAGTGAAATTTTTTAAGTATTTCTAAGGTCACAACTCACAATTGATTCAAGTGTTATTTAAATTTACGGACTTCAGAAGTTGTAGAAGTTGTTTTTGACTATAAAGCTTTTTGAATACCTCAAAGCGAATGCCTTTCCCTCCATTGATCCCTTATTGATGAATGTATCCAATTCGATTTTATCGTCAATAAGGACACCGCTACCACAGTTACTTTGTTTATTATGATTCAATTATTATCATGAAGATTCTGTAAACTGTTATGTGTTAATTATCTGACAACCAAAAAGGAAGTTACAGCTTCTCGATTATCGAAAAGAATCAGTTTCATGATGAGATTACAAGTATTTATGATTCCACAAATATATCAAGTTTCCCAATAGGAAAAGAACAATTTTGAATACCTTTGAAACTATTCCTTCGAAGTTATTCAAGATACATAATTGAAAAAAAGGGAATGAGCCTTTTTTAGATTATTGTTGATTCACCCTGTATAGACAGACAACAATGTTTTCTCTATTTCTATATATTTCTCTATATAAATGTGAAAAGAGTCTGGATTTGTTGTTGGACAATAATGACAATATAGGTTTCATTTGGATCCAAAATGTGATGTCCCTAATGAATTTATTATACAATTTTAACAATTTTTAGTCTACATTCTACTTAATTTTCAGGGTTTTCCTCTAAGGGAAACAATGTTTCATTATCCGTACAACGCTAAACAATTTTTCACTTCGGAAACATCACTTCATTTCATGCAAAATTTGATTAGATAAATTATTCACTGCTCCAATTCATCTAAATATTTCAGCTCTCCACTTTAACAAATCGAAAAAACTCAAATGCAACAAGGATCCAGGTACTAATGTCGTATGCATTTTTTGTATAACTTCATATGTGTGCCAAATTCTCGTTCTTGAACTACTTACTTGCATTCAACTTTTCTTTTCATAAAAGCCATTTTATAGAGTAGAAAAGAGAAGTATCTCTAATGTGGTAGATCGAAAAAACGAGATCATTTTTTCTACGAGCAATTATCGTTGAAGTTAAAGGAGGGAATCCGGTTACAGTTACTCAATTATGGAACTATCGTAGCGAAAAATGCGAATCTTCTTAGACTTAAAGTGATAAAATTGTGTCTGAGGATATATTTGTATTAATAGTTCCCATCGAAAACATTCAAGCCCTAACTCAACAAAACCTACGTTTTGGTCTAAAAGTTTGGTTAGGGGCTTCGTGACGCCACTGGTTTTCCCCCAAGTTGAAAATTGTCCTTAGCTAGGTGGACAGGCATGCGGAATTTTTTTTGAATCCAAGAATTTTTATGGAAGGTTTTGGAAACCGTCGAACCTGCAAACTAAAAAAATGCTCTGGACAAGAAAGCTGGAGGGTATAATAGACATTGAGGGGCTGTTATACTCTGGCCGACGGCACCGATTCTCCATCCAAAAAGTTCCTTTCATTTTTCCAAGTTCAGGCCCTCAATTTTCCACCTGAAAGCTTGATGGAGTATAACGGCCCCTCAAAAAAATTTCGAACAGGATGAAAATTTGGTCCTTCGCGAAAAAAAATCAGAAAATCTTGACTTTTCGACTCTGATGAATGAAAATTGGTTTTTTTGATTCACAAAGGATCAATCTATATGCAAAAAAATCAGCATCTGTATAAATCAATTTTTCTGGAAATACGGCAGTCCAAAAATGACCTATTTTTCGAGATTTTTCGACTCCAGGTCGATTATTTCCCATACTACCCGTCAAAGGAGAATCCGAATCAGTAAATAAAAAGACCTGGGTCGATATACTCCGAAGAAAAAAATTTTCGATCGGACTTAAGGTCGTAGTGCACTCCTTGATTTGATACAGTCTGCTGTATCAAAATCGAACGTTCTAGTAGACGCATTCTTCAGAATGGTCAGTCGCTCAAACAAATCAATTTTTCGGTTTTTGCTCCTGAAATTGAGACATCATTTAACGTTCGATTACACTTTGACCACCAGTGCGGATAGATCTCTTCACACTTGACAACCTATGCAGATGAGCTTTCGGTTCAAGGTGGCATGGATGGGACAAAATCGGCGATCGTTGGAATAAAGGGATCGGACAAAACATCGCCGTTTGCTGCAAACTCGTTGAAGAAATTAAATGCAATTCTCACGCTTCGACCATTATGTCGTGGGAAGCGAAGAATTGGTACGTGAGAGGAAGTGGATACCATACCCTGTGGCTTCATCAGCCCTTACCTGAAAAAAAATCAATTCCATGTTGATATTTCTTCATTTTTTTTTTCATTTTATCTTTCTGAAAAGACCGGTGGTTCAATAAGTTTGGAGATTGACAAATAAAAAATTTAAGTAGAGATCCTAGTTTTTAACAATCCTAAGTCAGGCTGTTTATGGTCAGCCTTCAGATGTCATTAAATAGTGAGGGTAGACTGGGAAGACCTTGCACGATTTGATAAAATTATTTTTTCGCATGAAAAAATCGGCTACGGCACCGATTCTCGATTCAAAAAGGGCCTTTCATTTTTCCAAGTTCAAGCCCTCAATTTTCCACCTAAGAGCATGATTTTTTTTTAAATTGAAGTTGAAGGATGTCTTGAGGGCACTCCAATCTCTTCTCTTTGAAAAAATTGTTTTTTCGCATGAGAAAATCGGGTTGAATTTAAGAGTCTATAAAAATTGACTTCATAATCGTTTTTCGGCGGTTGTTCATCAATTTTTTTCAGAAAATTCATTGGAGTGCCCTCGACAAATCAATTTTCTATATTTTAAAACAAATTCCATTTGGATAGGCGCTTAAATAATGCAAAAATGATGGAAATACTGAAAAGAGTTCCAGAAAGTGTGAAATCGCATAGAACTGTCTGAAATTCCAGGAGAATTAAAAAAAAATCAAGCTTTCAGGTGGTAAATTGAGGGCGTGAACTTGGAAAAATGAAAGGCACTTTTCGAATGGAGAATCGGTGCCGTCGGTCAGAGTAAAACGTCCCCTTAAGTTACCATCATTGTTTGGATTTCGCTGATCTGAGCCTCTGTCATTTCTGACATTCTGAAATATTCTTCCGAATGAATACGCAGCCGGGAAGATCTGATTCGATAATTAACCATATCGTAATAGACATTTTGCTACAGTTACCAGTTTCATTATTTATATTGAAAGGATTCCTCAGTTTCCTGAACCCGTTATCCGTTAATAATGAGATTTTCATGGATAATCCGTTGAGGACAGATGCTAGCCAAGTTGCACTGATGCATGTAATGGCAGATATGAATATTCACGCTTAATACTGCCAGATAGAATGGGTGATTTTTCATTTTATAACAAGAAGTCGATGTCACTTCCGATGTTTGCGGAAAAAGTTCACAGTTCCACGGCAATTCGGTTTGAAATGAAGGAATTTCCTGCTCATCTTGGTTCATCCTCGTTATGGTACTAGGACATCATAGAAACTAGGTGATGATAGAAAATCAAAAACCGCTAACTACCTAATAGGAAAGATCTCCGAGAGATTATGTTGTTTTTATCTTGCACGTTTCAAACCGCAGCTAATTTCAACTGTCTTAAACAAATATCAGCAGGTTTCCAAACTGTTTGATGAAGAAAACATATACCTAATAATGCAAAAAGAATTCAAGCCTTGGAATAAAGTGGCATATAAGAATTGTAGCTATATTGAAGAAATTAAAGCTCGATAAGAAAACTCAAACAAAATAGGAAAAAAGAGAATTGCTATATCCTCAATTCCTTCATTGTTGAGCGATATTCGAGCTGCCTACAACATGCCAATAGTACCTATGCTGACTTCCACATTGAAAGGAATAATGAGAATCTCATCATTCTCATCACTTCAACATCTCCTTGTCCAATGAAACGCATTTCTGCAAACACCTTTTGATCGAAAGAAAACCAAAAATCGCTTTCGATTCTTCAAACTGTTTACCTTCGAAGTCAAGTCCAACTCACCCACCGCAGCAAAACGAAAACTTTAAATTGCAAGATTTGTTCGCTGATAAAAGAAGTATGTTAAGGTTGATGATGGTGCAAAAGAGGAAGTATTACCACTCCAGGAGATCTCACAACTCACAATGGTTAACGCAATAGGCAAATAAATAACCAAATAAACAATTTTACGAGACGAAGCGCCTAGCTGTCTATTTCGCTACGCTGGACTCTGTCAATAAAAATGTACGATAAAAAATGTTCTTCTCGTGAACTTGAGGATATGAAATTCTGAATTTAATTAAGCCACTGATGCATGGACAGCCGGATCGTTTGGCTCGCTCGATTTGTGTATTGGTGTCCTGGAAAATTGCACACCCTGTAGTGATTATTGTATTTTGGCTTTCATAATCAAAATGTCAAAAATTATATAGTAAGAGACTTATATATGATTCTTCTGATATTGACACTAACGTTACCTCCAACTCATTACATCATTATCGGATTAATTGATTTTCGGAATGAAAAGGAAAAGCCTGATGTACGATGTACCTACCAATTCATAATTTGTATCAAAGCAAAGATGTGTGGAATTATAATTTGCGAATATCATTGCATAATCACAAGCCCCTGTGGCCTAATGGATAAGGCATCGGCCTCCTAAGCCGGGGACTGTGGGTTCGAGTCCCACCAGGGGTACAACTTTTTTGGAATTTTTATTCAGGAAACCTTGCAATTATATTAGTGCGATGTCAAATCATTTCGATAGTGTATGCTTCATTATTTGGGATGTCTCCAATCATCATCTCGTTCCGAGAATTGATACTTACGCTCCGATGACAGTAATTTTCATTCGATAAGTGTGTCGAAACGTGATGGACATCAATTTTAATTGGAAGAATGGAAATGACAAGCACGAGCATGGACATTCGTAGCTGAAGTTCCCAACGGAAATGTTTGAATATCGTCTAATTGATAAGCAACAATTGCAACTCTGACCGTCCAATTCTTGAGAAATCGTGAGTTCCACATTATGTCAATGAAACCGTTTCGGAAATGAGAGGCAGCCTTGATTTGCTGTTTTGCAATTATTATTACGGATATAGGAACTGATTATTTCAGATGACCGAGCCCCAATATGGGTCAATCGTTGGAATTCGAAATGACCGAAGGTACTAGGGTCTATAATGAATCTCATTAACTGCTCGTTGTGTAAAGTTTCTGCTGGTGATTCTTTTTAATTTTAATAGATACAGCTCGAAAAAAAATCAAATTTTCATCTTTCTGGTTGAATAGAGCAGAGAGAATACAATTCAAAGGTCTGAAATGGGAATCTACAAATCAGAAGAAGTGTTATTCTGAAGTTGTTTGGCTTTTCTTTCTGAAGACTTGATGGCTGCAATCAATTCCACAGCCTCCGTTGTTCGATCACGGTCGTTTCCCATGTGTTCTCGGACACGAACGTCTCTAATCAAATTGAGACTGCTGTTTTTTTGCAGCGATGTTACACTAATAATAGGCTTGTTCCGCTTGCAATCATACGTAACGGACTTTGGGAATTCGTTGCATTGTAGGGAAATTGAAATCTGAATGAATTCAGGGAGAATATTTAGATCAGTTTTGAGGGTCTTGTAGGAAGAAATATTGATAAACCTCATATCTCACCAAAATCAATGAAAATATGCTCTTTATTACATGTTTCAAATTTGCGCTTATCTTTCACGAATATAGGGACAGTATTCTGCAATGTACAACTTGCGCCATCTATTTGTTTCAACCTGAAGCTCATTCGTCAGGAACTAGCGTCATCTGTTGTCAAATCTTTGAACTAGTATGTTTATGTTACAGTTGCCTATTTCAGGTAGTGGGCGCCACCTAGGGAGAGATTTCATAAGTTGTTGAACTTGAAATAGGAATCTGTATCGCGATTGTTCTACTTCATGCGTTCACTGATAGATGACGCTGGCTACGATTAAATAAGCTTAAGGATGTTAAGTGTAGATGGCGCACAACATGTTCATTTCAGGGTTATTCATTTTCAGGATGGATCGTAATTCAAAGTTTTGGGTTCAATCTTCCTCGCGTGAAAATAAAATCAGAAGAATAATCGGGAATGATTCGATTTTAATATGAATTAAACGACGAAATCAACTGAGTTTAGACTTTATTTATTATTTAAAAACAAAATAATATTGCATCCAATAAAATGTTCAAAGTTTTTAAAGGAAAATAAATAAATCACCTACATTGATGATAACAGAATATCTGATTTACAAAGTGGAAGAAGTAATCTACAAAGACTAATAGAAATATTTCAAGTATTTCAACTAATAGATACAGTTCTGGGCTGAAACCTCTTTTATCCAATATTATATCGCAACTAGCAAAATAGATCAGTGCTTTTTTGTTATAAAAATTACGGTATCAACGTGAATATCCTCGATGTAATGTTTCAAAAAGGCCAATGTTTTAAGGCACATCATTTGTTGATCAATTCTCTTATTCTGAAGTCGTTTCTCAAAATATTCGCTCTAACATCGACTATTTCTTGCTCCTGTTTCGATATTTCCTGTTTCAGAGTCTCCAGTTTCTCTAGCAAGGGTTTCTCCATTTCTAGTTTCAGTCTGAAATAAACGAAATTTGATGATTACCCAAAATGAACATACGAGCATGGAGCCCCAGAAATTATTTACTTTTCTTGTTTCGCAATTTCCGCAAACAGTTGCGATTTGATTTTGGTCCACTGTCGCAGTTCAGCGTGCATGGTCTCGATGTCTTCATGTAAATAGTTCAGGAGTTTTCCCAACGGGTTTGCGCTTTTCGTGAAACTCTGTATCAGGTTTCTCAGATGGTTCATTTCTTTGCTTGTCGTGTCTCGTCCCCTCAGATCTGAAATGGATCAATAACCTCATTCCCAACGATTACGGGATTCTTATGAGAGAAAAATGGAAATTCGACCAAAAAATTGATTGCATCTCAGTTTTTTTGTAGCGTACTCCCCACTTACTTTCTCGGTCCCAATCCGTCTCGACCTTATTGTTCGGGGAATCTTCGTTGTCTTTGATCTGGTCCAGGATCTGCTCCACCAAATGGCTCTGGTTCTTCGCCGGCAAATCGGCGATGGGTTCCGCATGGGACAATTCCTCCGGAGCGTTATGGATGATGACCGTTTCTTCTTCTTCCGCGTCGCGATCCAAATTCTCGACAATGACGTTGATCTTCCCCATCGGAACGACTTCCTGCAGAGGCAGAGCAGAATCCGGTCGGAGTCGTGGGGCCCCCGGCCTAGCGCTCGAGGGTCTGACGCTAGGCGGCCTCAGCGAGCTTCTGGGCCTCTGGATGCTACTCGTTTGGAGCACTAGAGAAAAAGCCTTCGGTGTTCAAGCCCTACTGTGATTTATATTCACGCGGAGTTTGACAGCTGACAGATAATATGACAACAGCTGACAGATAATATGACAACAGCTGTCAGATAATATGGCAGCAGCTGTCACATAATATGACAGCAGCTGTCAGATAATATGACAGCAGCTGTCAAATAATATGACAGCAGCTGTCAGATAATATGACAGCAGCTGTCAAATAAAATAACCTCAGCTGTCAAAGAAAATGACCTCAGCTGTCGAAGAAAATGAAAGCATCTGTCAAAGAAATCGACAGAAATATTGTGATTTGTATGATTCTGGCTATGCGATCTGCACGAAATTGTGCTGCAGACGTCATTCTCCATCTAAATTCTAAATGCAAAATTTCTTCTCTATCGAACCCGTAGTTTTGAAATTATGAGGAAGACAAAATTTCGAACGGCCATATTTACGGAACCTCTGGTCGAATTTTGCTCATTTAAGAATTTGACCGCGATATTTTAGATCCCAACCTGTCAATTTCAAGATTCTAAGCTTTTCCGTTCGAGAGTTATCGTGTTTGGGGCCAGGCGGACAGAATTGAATTTGACCTAGTCGTTTGAAATCATTCTCAAAATTCGAAATTAATGACATATCGATGTAAGATCACAATAAAACCACATTCTTTTGAATAAGAACTTATAAAATGCATTTTTGCCATAAAATTCCTCTGAATAAAAGTCGAACAAAATTAAGTGTCGTGTTGCTGCCACATATTCCACGAAACCGAGCTAAAGCATATATAATAGCGGAAGAATAATGTATTCTTGCATCATGAAATAAAGCTTCGCTGCGGCATATCAACAACCGCAGATTCTGCCGATTTCGCGAAACTCAATCCGCCGAATCGCGAAAAGCACTTACCAATGTTTTCATTCGTCCCCAGGTCTTCCAGTTTCATCTTCTGATTCTCGGAATGCTTCTCATGCTTGTCCTTGTACTCCCCGCTTTTAGGCCTAGCAGACTTGGGTCTGGCCGACTTCTGCCTTACCACCGGTGTAGGTATATTTTCTTCCTTCTCAATAACCAATATTTCATTAGTAACGTCCTTTTTTTCCGTTTGAACGTCATTATTTTCATTTCTTTCCGGATTATTATTGCTGATTTTAGAGAGAAAACCACTTTGGATATCCCTTGTTTTGGGTCTGTCATCTTCAGCTATTTCAGTCTTGACGTCCGTTTCATTTATTGATTCTAGAATGTTATCATTAACTGGTATTGCTTTATTATCGGTTTCATCTTTTTCACTATATTTTCCTTTTATGGACAGATTTTCAGATGTCTTAGAAATAGATTCAGGCGAATCGATATCTTTGACTTTGGCCGCCTTTTTCGTTTTACTTTCAGTTTTAGTGCGTGAGCTGGAAACCGATGTTTTCTTCTCATTTTTATCTCTAACACTTTCTTTAGACGGCACTTTTCTCTCTTTAGATGGTTCTCTTACTTTGCTTCTGTTTCTATTCTCAATATTTTTTTGTTCCGTTGGCGACTTTTCCTCTTTCGGCGATCTGTTTGATTTTATTTCTTTACTAGAGGTTTTCTTAAGTTTCGTTTGATCGTTTTTCACATTTTTTTGTGATTTTTGTTGTTTTACATATTCGGATGAATCAAGTTTTTTTTCGATCCCAAACGCTATGGCTTGAAGAAGTAAATTCGTTTCGTTTGGTTGAGCTCCTGCTATAATTTTGCTCGCACGCACTTTCAGTTCAATACTAGTGATATGTTCTGAAAAATTATGAATGCAATAATATAACATAATAATAATATAGCTCGCGAATAATTGACTTCTATGATGAAACAATTTTATATTAAATATACTCACTAACAGCATCAATTAATTTGCTAAGAAATGCCAATTTTGCGTCCCTTTCTTTGACATTGTCGGCGATCAGCTCGTCTTGGTTGAAGAGGTCCTTCAAAAACCCCGTATTTTTTATCACTGCCACTATCACATCGTGCAAAAATCGAAATGGAGGCTTACTTAACAATTTTTCTGTAAGTGGTGGTTTTTTGACATGTTTTCCCAATACCTGTTGCGTTTTTTTGATGATTTCAAGATCCATCCCATCACTCATGTTTTAAAATACGAGAAAATCATCAGAAAAATGTATTCAGGACGTCATTGCTCTGAATGGGCTAAAGTTGACAAACAGGTGTTGCCTAGCAACCAATTTTGATGCGATTTTCATAGAAATAGAGTATGATTGTTAAAATAAGAAAAAGTTATATTGTTTTATGAATTTGGATGAGTCTTTGGATACAGGAGATAGATTTCTTTCATGCTTTTTCATTGAAACACAAAATAGAAATAACATTTTTAATATACACTCTGAATTCATATAATATGTATAATATTTACAATGTATTAATAAAAATGCGAATGAGATAACAATATTTCGAAAAAAAACAAGGAACAGAACACAAGATTTATCTTATTTGAAAATATAAATTTTATAGACTTAACTAAACATCAAACATTTTAGGTAGAGGAGGAATATTAGATATAGAAAGATGAACAAATTATATCACAATACATGTTAGCCGGTACATTTTGTGGTTACAGTTCGAAAAACTCATCTGTTTTTTGTTCGGTGCGCCTTATGGTAGTCTTTACTAGTTTTCCTTGGGCAATTACGACGGTTTGAGGTGGTGGCGGAGGCAATAAATCGCCAATACCATTGTTATTGACCATTTGCTTCATTCGAGATACAATTGGTTTTCTTCTGTCTATATCAAATGAGAGATCTGATGCAAACCTAAATGAAATATCAATGAATGACCGAATTCCTTCAAATTACGAATATAGGCAAAGCTTCCCAAATATCGACATTCCATGAATATTCTGACTAAGATACAGTATTGGCAATATTCAGTTAATGTTTTAAAGCAAATAGAAATCACTTACTCACTGTTACTCTGAGTTTTTTTCACTTCTTCCTTGGTGGTGGCTATAGAAGCGTCAATTTTTCCTAAAAATCTGTCTATATTATCTTCATCTTCGTAGCTCGGTGGTGATTGCAAAGGACTCGATACAGGTGTTGAACTGGTAGAAGCCGAAGCAGCACTTACAGAAACATTCAAGGGTACAGGTATTAGAAGAAATTCTTTGAGAAATAAACTGTCAGAAGTCCAAAGCCGATTTGCTCTACGTATTTGCTCAATCTATAACAATTTTTTTACAGGATACTTCAAATTAAGAATCATTCTACTTACAGAAACATCATACTTCAGTGCTATACCCTGTAGGGTATCAGTGTTACATACATAATGCTTTATATAATTCTCACTTTTAGTAGCTAATTTACTACTAGTGCTACCATATTTTTTGAGAGATCTAGCAGATTCTCTAATAGATAGTTTTTCGTAAGATGGTTCATCCATGTTATTTAAATCTAGGAAATAGGGTTAACAGATCTCATTGAATTATTTCAAGTCTATCTACATAAGTTAATTTGTTCACATGTATAGTAATCATTCAGTGCTGTTGAGATCAGTATTAAAAAATGGTAAAAAATATTCTTCTCCTTGATTTTTCCATGAATAATTCTAAGATAATTTCCATTAGTCTGATAAAGATATTTGTATAACTTTTCCACTCAACTAGATCTGATTATAGTCAAAAGGCTATCATATCAGTATTATCATGTGGTTCAATTTCTAACAGTAAACAATCTTGTTACATGTTGACATTTATGTTGAAATCACACTAATCACTGGTTGAAAATGTTCAAAAAAGGCATACCGAATAAGGAAGAGTAAGACCGCAACCATAGAAAAGATTAAACCAAATCTATGGCTAATTTCTCTCATTCACAGAAAATTATATTAGCGGCATTCGGCAAAGATATATCCGTTCCCTCATTTCAATCCTCCTCTGCTAAATACACGGGGGTTCGAATAATATTTGTGTTCTGTGGTTCGAATGTTAATGTGAAATTCATAGTAATTTCCACCGAAAAATTACCTCCTTGTTTCCGGAATCGAATCCGAGAGAGAGTTAATGGAGATGTTACTCAAGGAAGAAAAAGAGGATATGATTCTGTGAAAAATCTTGGAAAAAGGACAGTTGACACAATCAAAATCAGCTGTGTACATAAACAAAACTGGTAACAAATTTGGCAACATCAATTTATTTAATAGGAGAAATGTCTTATCAACTTTATCGGAACACAACTCTTGGAAATACCCTCCAAGAGAGTTTGGACGAATCGATCCAGGTAATAAACATTAGCCATTAAATAATTGTCTACTAGCCAGCTAACCTACCATTTCACATCTTAAATTTTCATTTCAGTACGGACAAATAACCCCCCAATTAGCAGCCAAAGTACTTCTTCAATTCGATAAGTCTGTAAATCAAACCTTAGCCACCAAAGTTAAGTCCAGATTGACTTTCAAAGCTGGGAAGTTGAATACCTACAGATTTTGTGATAATGTATGGACATTCATGTTGAACGATGTAGAGTTTAGGGAGGTGCAAGAAGTGACGAAAATTGAAAAAGTGAAGATTGTTGCATGTGACGGCAAAAGTGAGTAGATCAATTTATGATGAAAATTGTCAGTCCTGAAATAAGCATGTAAAGCAAGAGTTCGAGAGCTCATTTTGAATAATATTGAATGTTTAGAGCTGTTCGGAACTGATGATTGTCAGAACCATATAATTGCTTGATGGATTCATTCTAATATTTTTTAATTTCTTGCAGGTATAAATGAAGAAGGCACTTCAAAAAAATAAATGTATTTTTTGCGAACAAACAATTTATGAGCATATTTTTATATAGAACAAATGTTTTAGTGGTAAAACACCCATAATTAAAGGACTATTGTTCTATATGAGAACAGGTTCATATCTTCTTTCAAATTTTGTTTTATATTGTATCAATTTATATGAATTTAGTAATTTTGGTTTAAAAAATTAAATTATTTTCTACCAAATCTGTAATTTTATTCAATAATCCTAGGGTTCACATTTTATTTTTCTCTGGTGTAAAAATATATCAATGCTTGGTACAAAATGCATATTGTGTAAAATTGTTTCTTGTTCCAAACTATCTATAAATTCTGTCTCCATGAAGGCCTTTGCCTGAAAGAAAATTCCATTAATTCATTTCCCAACTACCAAAGCTTCAAGATATACTGATATAAAAAAACCTCCTGAATAAAGTGGAAGCCCAAATAAGAGGGTGATAAATAAACAAATCACAAATATTTCATAAACTCATGCAGGGAAACAAAAATTTTCCTTATATTTCTCTTGTTTCATCACATCGAGAAAGAAATAAGATATTTCAAGAAACAATTGTAAAGAAGAGTGAAGTTTTTTAATAATCAATATAGTGTTTGTGAAAAACTCACAATTTTGGTATTCGACCAATAAAATTTACAGGTCTGTTGGGATTATCCTCGTTATTAGCCAAAAACCGATTGATCCACTGCTGGGTAGGTCTAAACAATCTTTGGGGATCTCTGCTCGTTTCATGATTACTTTTGGCTTTTCTTTCAGATCCATCAAGCTTTTCAGTAGTTTTAATGTATTTGTCATATATAACTTTATCCCGTATTTGATAATACTTGATCATTTCATTAGCCACCGATGTTCTGTGAAAGTTAATTCACTGAAAAGTTGTAATGATTTGATTATTTGCATAAATACCTGACATTATGTTCAATATTATTTTTAGCTTCTTCACTTCTTTTTTTTTCTTCTTCTGAAGCAATTTTCTCCTCCTTCCATTTTTTCACCATTTCTTTCTTCATTTTATTCTTTTCTTTCCTTTCCCTTTCTTTCATTTTCAATTCCTTAACTTCGTTTGCTTTTAATGTTTGTTGCATTTTTTTCATTGATTCACGTTCTTTCTGAAATTGTTCTTTTGAAGGAAGCATCCGATTTCCAGAAGAGCAACATATAAAATATCATTTTGTAGGTTCTGTGCAAGAATAAAAACAAAAAAAATTGTGCTATATCCCAAAAGTGCCTAACCTTCCAGTTTTCTATTTCTTCTTGTGTTCTCTTTTTCTCTCGAGTTTTTTGTTGCACACTTTCAACAAATTTAACAGGATTTTTTTCTATCTCTGACATTCTAATTTGATCGACAAAATCAGTAGCGCTAGCATCAACATCTCTCTTGAGTTTTTTCCACCTTTTGATAGCATCATTATTTTTTTCTTTTAATTCTAGATATTTAACGTACCAGGCTTCATGTTTTTTCACTTCTTCTACACTTATATCTGAATGAATTGGTAAAAATACGCACTCAACGATTGCATTATTTGAAAAAAATTTAATTAGTACTTACCAGGTAATATTTCATGGATATTCAAAGATAATTCAGTCACATCTGGAAATTTTTTCCTCCACTTAAGAAACAAATAATGGTCATTGGGGGACCACCTGTTCTCATGACCATGGCTCATTTTCACAAAATCCATAAATTTTCTTACATCCTGAAACTGAATCTTTAGTATTTGTGATCCCAAAATTTTCGAAAACTTTAGTTTACATTAGGTAAATCACTATTTGATGTATCTACTTTTGAAACAACTTCATTTGTATATGAGTCCAACTTCAGCTGTTCTGTCCATAAGCATAATCTTTCAGAGTACAGTTTTACGTCTTCATTCAGCTGATGTTCATTAGCCGTTAATTCTTCGACTTTAACTTTAGACTGAACTTTTAAATCTTGAATACGGTTTATAACGCTTATTAGATCTTCTTCAAACAATTCCAAGTCTAAGAAACGAATAGGGTTAAAGGATTCACATTAAAATATTATTAATATCCCACCTGGTATATTGTTACCACATTCTAAGAAAACTGCCCTCTGTACATATTTTAATTTATCCAAAATCTCTTGTATTTCGAGTTTACGATCAGTGTCATCACATGCGAGCCTTGAATAAGGAATAGTTACAAATTTTCTTATTTATTCAATTCAAAGATTATTCCTGAAGTAAATACCTAGACGTTTGGAAATATTGAATCACTTGCTGGGATTCTGGGTTTTGTATCTTAGATAATTGGTCGATTATGGTAGATTGGTACCTCTCAAGTTGTTTTTGAGAATTTTTCAACTTGTTCAATTCAGGAAAATAAAGAGAAGTCATATTTTCCTTTTAGCTTTTTGATCATCTGATAATCAATATTTGACATTCCCAATCATCGGATAGGAGTCTATTTCCATATAAAGTCAGTGAACCTCATTCTTCCCCCAGTGCAGGTTGGTTCACGAAATAAACAACCAATTTCTGATTTTTGGAAAACTTGAGGAAATCTGGGGGATTTTCAAAATTTTCTTTCATAGAATAAACGTAAATATGAAAAGTTGTTTTTCTATGAAGTTGACGTAAATGACGTCAGCTACTGTAGATGTCGGAAAACCCCGAACAACGCCGAGGAGCCAACCAATTACACGACGAAATAGGTCGAAGTAGCCGACAGCCGACATCTCGGCAGCGCCTTTTCACGTTATCCAACATTTTACAAAAGTTGAAGTTTTTCCTCATAAAATAAGAAAATGTCTCTTCTGGGCGCCCGTGTAGCAGCCTCCGTGGCTAGGCGCTTACCCAACAATGCAACACAGGTAATATTTTTCCATGAATTGTGCGTTATTCGCTTTTTCATAGGTTTTTGTCCTATCAAATAGACCGACATAGTGTGGTTCAACTTCGTTCACCCTGCTAAAATAAATCGCTATTAGGAAAAATTATTAATTAATTGTTCAGTTGATAATTCGGAAATCAGTTTCATTAGTAGTTTTCACGGATTTATTGATTTTTCATCAAATCCTTACATAAGTTTTTCTTCTCATTGAGGTTGTTATGTAATGTCGCTTCAAAGTCAAAATGTCTTGAACTACTTATAGAATTCTGAAAACACAGTTCCTTTGCAATTATTCCATTGAACTGAAAATTATTCTATATGGAAAAATCGAATTTCCATTTGAAAAATTCTTAAAAGAATCTTGAATCAAACGAAATTCTATGATGCATAACCTCAATCAAGTTGATGAACTTCTGAATAAAATTTCTGTAATGAAAACTTGTCTAATTCGATTCATGATGAATTTCAGCTTAGCGGAGCTGCTTTCCCAGCTGTATCTGTCGCTAATCGTAAAATCCATGTTGGATCTGCAAACAGAACCATGGTCGTCTCTTCCATATTGGAAGAACGTTTAATGGGTGCTGCCCCCAAAGCCGATCTAGAAGAAACTGGCAGAGTATTGAGCATTGGTGATGGTATTGCTCGTGTTCATGGTTTGATGAACATCCAGGCCGATGAGATGGTGGAATTCTCCTCCGGTCTCAAGGTATTTAACTCCACCGACTTATATAACATTCAATTTTGAAAAATTATGATTTTGGTTTATGTGAACTGAATTGATGAGATTTTTATTGAATCTGGTATCTGATGAAATAATTTATTCAGGGTATGGCTCTTAACTTGGAAGCTGACAACGTTGGTGTTGTAGTATTCGGTAACGACAAACTTATCAAAGAAGGTGATATTGTTAAACGTACTGGAGCTATCGTGGATGTCCCAGTCGGAGAAGAACTTTTGGGGCGTGTTGTAGATGCTTTGGGTAATACTGGCTAACTCTTGAATATAAGTTGAATACTAGTTGTTTGTTTGTTCAGGTAACCCCATTGATGGTAAAGGCCCGATCAACACCAAACTACGTTTCCGTGTCGGTAGCAAGGCTCCAGGTATCATCCCTCGTATTTCTGTAAGGGAGCCTATGCAGACTGGAATCAAGGCTGTAGATTCTCTTGTACCCATCGGTCGTGGTCAGCGTGAATTGATCATTGGAGATCGTCAAACTGGGTAAAACATTGTTTTATTAGGTCGGTGACTTGAAGTTGTTGAAAACGCGATTTTACAGTAAAACCGCTCTGGCCATCGACACCATCATCAACCAGAAGAGATTCAACAGCGCAACCGACGAGAAGAAGAAGCTGTACTGTATCTACGTCGTTATCGGTCAAAAGAGGTCCACAGTCGCTCAGATCTTGAAGAGGTTGACGGACAGCGGAGCAATCGGCTACACCATCATCGTATCCGCCACTGCTTCCGACGCCGCCCCTCTGCAATACCTCGCTCCTTACTCCGGTTGCGCTATGGGTGAATTCTTCCGTGACAACGGAAAACACGCCTTGATCATCTACGACGACTTGTCCAAACAGGCCGTGGCCTACCGTCAGGTAAAATGGTCGAAACACCGAGTTCGAGTCGAGATTTCCTAAATTTCTTTGCAGATGTCGCTGCTGTTGCGTCGTCCCCCAGGTCGTGAAGCTTACCCCGGTGACGTCTTCTATCTCCACTCCCGTCTTCTCGAACGTGCCGCCAAGATGTCCGACGCTCACGGAGGCGGTTCTTTGACCGCTCTGCCCATCATCGAAACCCAAGCCGGTGACGTATCCGCTTACATTCCAACCAACGTGATCTCCATCACCGACGGACAGATCTTCTTGGAGACCGAGCTCTTCTACAAGGGTATCCGTCCCGCCATCAACGTCGGTCTGTCCGTGTCCCGTGTAGGTTCCGCCGCCCAGACCAAGGCCATGAAGCAGGTGAGCAATCATCTTTTTAGGTTATCTGTCAGTTGTCAGTTTAACTGTCAGTTGTCACTCCAATTGTCGGTTTTGGAGTTTTGGTAGGAGGGTAAGGATTTCTGTTTTTGCGAATAGGTGGCTGGTTCCATGAAGCTGGAGTTGGCTCAGTACCGTGAAGTAGCAGCTTTCGCCCAGTTCGGTTCCGACTTGGATGCCGCCACTCAACAATTGTTGAACAGAGGTGTCCGTCTTACTGAATTGTTGAAACAGGGTCAATATGTACCCATGGCTATTGAAGAACAAGTTGCCATCATCTACTGCGGTGTCAGAGGTCATCTTGACAAGGTCGACCCAGCCAAGATCACACAGTTCGAGAAGGAATTCTCCCAACACATTAAGTGAGTTTGGAATTTCGACTTTTCGTTTTTGTTCCTTAGTATTTCAATGTCATGGTTCTCAAACGTTAAACAACCTACAACGAAGAAATTCTGTGTTATCCTTTATTCGTTTCCAGGACTAACCACAAGGACGTTTTGGAGTCCATCGCTAAGGAGAGCAAAATTACGGAATCCGTAGATGCTAAATTGAAACAGATCGTAACTGAGTTCGTTGCAAACTTCAGCTCGTAAGGCATTTAAGATTTAAGTTCATAATTAAATAGGTCATTAATTACAATAATCGTAATTATAATAATGAATATTCATTTCGAACCTTTGGATATGTCGAGAAAACTTCTGAATTCAACGTGAAATTGCTGTTATGATTTTGTATACTAGATCTTGTACAATGTACATTGTTTTTACTCTTTATCAATTGGAAGTATTGTAAAGTAAAAAGATGGAAAAATAAACGTGTTTTTTTTTAAAAACTCCTTACAACTTGGGTAACTGGGATTCTTTGACTGTTTGCAGATGATGAGGATACAAGGTATGTCGATTGTCGAATAACATGATTCATAGGTTATTTGTCATATAAGATTGTTTTCATTTTGGCCAAATGTCTATAATTGTGGAATTATCAGAAGAAAATGGTCGTTCTAGCCAAAAACACGCTTGTTCAGACAACTCGAAATATACAAAAGTAGTGAGTTAGTGATGCTCTCAATATCCAGAGTCATGAAGGATTTCTGTGACAGCTGTTGTCAAAATTATTCTTTTGCTGGTTTCTCATACGGAAAACTATCAAATTCGAGGTCATGGAGGAATAATTTGACAGCTGTCAAATTTATTTTTTCGTTGGATTCTTGAATGATAATTTATTCAATTCGGATCATGGAAGATTCATTTGATTGCTACCGTCAAATTTTGTTTGAGAGCAGTCAAAATTATTTTTATTTGGATTCTAGAATGAAAATTCATCAAATTCGGGATCATGAAGGATTTATTTGATAGCTACCGTCAAACTTTGTCTGACAGCTGTCGAAATTATTTTTCTTGGGATTCTTGAATGAAAATTCACCAAATTCGGGATTATGAAGGATTTATTCGAAAACTAGTGACAATTTTTTTTGATAGCTGTGAAAATTATAGTTTCGTTGGCTTCTTAAACGGAAAACTATCAAATTCGAGGTCATGGAGGAATAATTCGACAGCTTCCGTCAAATTTTATTTGAGAGCTGTCAAAATTATTCATATTTGGATTCTAGAATGAAAATTCATCAAATTGGGGAACATGAAGGTTTTATTTGATAGCTACCGTCAAAAGTTGTTTGACAGCAAAATTATTGTTCTTGGTATTCTTGAATGAAAATTCATCAAATTCGGGAATCGGGATCATGGAGGATTCGAGGATTGATTCGAAAGCTACTGTCAATTTTTTTTTACACCTGTCAAAATGTGTGAATCTGCCTACTAGGTGGATGGAAGAGCGCTCAAAAGTTACCGGCTTCATTTAATTGCTCTTTTGCCTCATTTTGTTAGAGATGAAGAAATCTAGTGGAGTTAAATCGGGTGTTCTAGGCGGCTATTCTGTTGGTCCTCTCCTACCTGGAAAAAGTTGTATAAGAAAATCTCTTCTCATTTGTCGAGAATAATGAGGCGAAGCGCCATTTTGCCGAAATATGACATTATGTAGGTAGGAATAGTTTTATAGGTATTTTGGAGAGAAAATAAGGGAATTAGGTATACAAAAAGAAAAAAAACAATATTTCAAATTATAAAGATAAAAAGCTGCCCCATTTGAAAGCGAAGAATATATTGCGAAAGCAACTGAAAATGCCACAGAACACCCAGTTTATCATTTTATAGAAGTTGTTAAAACGATTAGAGGCGATTTCTTTCTCGAGCACAGGCGGACGACTCCAGCACTGTCGAAGGATGAAAGTGATACTCGTTCCCAGTAAAAAGGCGTAAATTAACCAGATGAAAGACCCTGATTCTGATTTGAACGATTTCAATAGACGGGAATGAAAGAATGAGCGGCTCGATGCACACAAGTATCTGATAAAAGCAATAGTAAAGAAATGATTGTGAGGAAATGGCGTGGAACGCTGAAAGGAAGGAAGCAGGACCCGAACAAAGGATCCTTAAACGTTTCCTGGCTCTTCACTGGACTTTATACTTAATCGCTGTGTCGATATTTTACATCGTTTAATAATCAATCTGCACCCGTCGAGAAATTCCCAGCTCGCTGTTTGCAGCACCTTTTTTGAAGACCGTCAGGAAATCAACCGAGAATCTAATACACAAGTGCTCAAAATATAGAAAAAGAAAGAAATCTATGTATGATACGGGGTTTTTATGGATCAGTGAAAGATCATTGTGGCCGTTATTGATATTGTAATTTCCATTTGCTTGGACCTTTCGGGCTGTTGATCCACCTTGATAGCATTGGTAGATTCACTTTTTCCAGTTGAATAAATCAAAAGAAAATGTTTTTTGTCTGTTGCCAAATTTGACGGCAACTCTCAAGGAATGTCAATGATCCCTGAGCATAATTATCTATGCTTCTAGCCTGAACTGTGGTTGTTATCTAGGAGCATAGTTATCTATGGTCCTAGGTTCATAGATAAAAAAAAACTAGGTTATAATTATTGAGATTTCTTTTGCGACCATTCGTTGTTATTTCATTCGGTTCTGGTTGAGCGAACTGGAAAACCACTTCAGACCTCATATCTTCGAGAAGGTTTGCCCAAGTAATCTCCCGACAGCTCCTTACCGCAATATCCAGATCGTATATCTAAGATTCCAGATCATCCCTTCTTATTGAAACTGTTGATAGGTCGTTCCAGGCGATTTGTCCGCCAAATCCATTCCAAATGACGAAATTCGAATATAAGTGACTGGTGCAGGGTAGGTGTCGACCCTCCGAGTAAACACGACGAGTTTATACGCTGTCAAATTAAACTTCCAACTCGGGGTGACGTGAAAGCCGGCCCGAATCGGCACATTTCATAAAAAAGGATCGGGACACGCCGCCCAAGAGGACTGAATCGGAGGAATTAATCCTTCGTAGGCCGTAATCGTCGCCCGTATGCACCTATATCGATCTGGGCGATATTGGCGCGAATTTGCCATATTGAAAACGGGGTTTAGCAGTCGCGTATAGATGGGTTTAATGAAGGACCGGCTGTTGGGCGGGAATTGGAAATTTCTGGAGGATATGTGTGTCTTTTTGAACCGTACGCCGAGTTATTGAATCACCGGGTTCCGCAGTCTGTTCTATCTTCGTCGAAAAAAAGTTAATCCGTTCATTGCAACAGCGGAAACAGAGCCGGATTGTGCTGGTCTGCACTGCTGAATCGACGTTTTTAACCAATTCCGATAGTTCCATTTCGACATTAGATCAGTTCAACGAGCTAGGCAACATTCCGAAAGGGCAGTTATCCCACTCAGATGTCTGACAGACACGCACTTAGATCTTCAGAGCTCCTGTTACGGGTCCCACTGTGAAATTCCTTTGAAGTCCTCATAACGATGATAAAACTACTTCATTAGACGTTTTGGAGTCGTCCTACTCAGTTGTCAAATAGACACTCAGACCTCCTGCTGCAGGCTCCACACAACTTCCTCAGGAACACTCTGTGTCACTCCATTTCGATCTTTTGGGTGCTCGTTCTTCTTAAGGGGCCGTTATACTCTGGCCGACGGCTACGGCACCGATTCTCCATTCAGAAAGTGCCTTTCATTTTTCCAAGTTCACGCCCTCAATTTTTCACCTAAAAGCTTGATTTTTTCTTTATATTAATGTTGAAGGATGTCTTGAGGGCACTCCAATTTCTTCTCTGTGATAAAATTATTTTTTCGCATGAAAAAATCGGCTACGGCACCGATTCTCCATTCAAAAAGTGCCTTTCATTTTTCCAAGTTTACGCCCTCAATTTTCCACCTGAAAGCTTGATTTTTTCTTTGAATTGAAGTTAAAGGATGTCTTGGGGGCACTCCAATTTCTTCTCTCTGAAAAAATTATTTTTTCCCATGAAAAAATCGGGTTGAATTTGAGAGTCTATGAAAATTGACGATTTCCATGTGTGAGCTTTTCGAGCTCTGAATGTGGAACATTTGTCTTATAATTGAAATGCAAAATATTATTCCGCATGTATACTGAAAATTTCATACATTTATCCCGGAAATTGACGGAGATATCATGGAAATAAAATCGTTTGTCCAGATTTTCATGAAATCACAGCTCACAAGGTTTTTTCCTAATATAAGCAGAAAAACAGAAAAGCGAGTAATACACATTCTAGAGAAATGATTAAGCTTTAATTAAAAATAAAGAAATTGTTGGTCTACGCCGCATACGAACTGAGATATCATGGAAATAAAAAGCCCAATTTTTGAAGGGAGCTCGCGAGCTGGGAGTGTACCAGGTAATTGGGTTGGGGTAGTGAAGTCAGTTAATGATGAGGATAGTTGATAGACATAGTTATATAGTTATAGTGAGAAGGGACAGTTCACTGCGACCTTAAGGTCTATTGTGCCCCCTAACAGAGCTGTTATCATCGCGCCTCCTACAGCTCGCCCTCCAGTTCCAGAGATTCGATGAAATCCAGTATCTGGGACGACTTCAAGGAGGATAACTCCCCACTTCTACAAGTTTCTTGTCCAAATCACTCTTTCCTTTGGCTTGCAATGGCATAGCATTCCGTAACCAGGTGAATAGGAGTTTCTTTCTCCTCCCCACAGAATCTACACTCATCAATGTCCGATAAACCCATTCTCAACAGATGCTTCTTTAGGCGACAATGTCCTGTGAGAAAACCAGTGAGTGAAGTTGGTTTTTACTGAGATCCAGATATTTTTTGGATCTAGCAGTTTCAAAGTTCCGGAGGAACTTTTTGGAGTGATCCATACCTGGGAGATTCCGCCAGAGTTTTCTTCTTTCGGTTTTCTCCTTCAGCATAGACTCCTTCTTATAGGTGCATTTTCCTATACCACAGAAGGGTTCTGGGCCAGTGAGTGGCATTTTTGCGCCCTTTCTGGCCAGTGTATTGGCCTCTTCGTTTCCTACGATTCCCGAATGACCGGGAACCCAGATTAAAGAGACCTTATTCTTCTTGTCTACCTCATTGAGTTTGTTTCGGCACTCCCAAATCCGCTTTGAGTCAATGACGTAGGAGCTCAGTGCTTTAATAGCAGCTTGACTATCTGTATGAATAGGTTTATCGCACTTCTGATAGTTTCTTTCTAGATTTATATCTAGACATCTTCCGAAGGCAAGTATTTGCGTTTGAAGGACGCTTGTACAGGAGCCCAACGATAGTGCACACTTGGTGTTTGTCCCGTAAATGCCAGCGCCAGCTCCTGTAGCGGTTTTAGAACCATCTGTATACCATTTTATTGTATTTTCTTTGAGATTATAGTTGGTGTATTCCCTTTCCCAATCCTCTCCTTTACTTAGCATTGTACTGAAGTTTTTCTCAGTGCTTACTTTCTTGATCATTGCATCACTAGGAAGGTTTGCAGATGAGGTGTAGTCATTTAGAGAGGACCAAACTCTCTGAAACCTGACTCTCTCAATGCCTGCTCCTTCTTTAGATACTCTGAGGATGGCCTCATGGGCTACCCTATCAATCACTAGATGTGGAGGTGTGAGGTCTGTGATGATCTCAAGCACCCTGATGGTTGGGCACGTTCTCATAGCTCCCGTGATGCACGTTGACAGATAATTAGGAGTCGGATAGTTGATTGTTAGTCGGGAAGTCGATAGAGAATTTTGACGGAGAGAGACGGATTTAGATCTTCAAGAGTATAAACTACTCTTTGCTTTAAAGGCAAACCTTGAGGTGTTCAATGACATCCTTCCCAAGCCTCTATTCTAAGCCCCAAATGACCGCAGTAAGGCGCAGTCCGTTTTCGGCGCCCCATCCTGTATTTTCCGTTCTCGTGCATCCTCTTTCCAATAATGCGGACGATTCGGCGGGACGCAGTTTGTGCATAATACGAACGTGATTCGGATAAAAACCGTGTAAAATCCCCGAGCGAATTGGCCATCGGACAATCGCACACTTGCGGCCCAATTTCGCAGAGGCTTTGATCAGGGTGGCTTACCTGGGATACGGGCTGGAATCGTCGTCCTCTTTTCGCGACGCAATTCCACGAATTACAGTCGGGCATAAAGAGCGGGAAGTGGCAGAAAGCATAAAGAGCTTATTGCATTGAGAAAATGATTGAAGGATTGCGGAACAATGAACGCCATTACTAGACATTAGCGCTTCTTTGAACGTTTGCAACCTAATAGCCCACCCAGAAATGGTTCCGGCCCTCCTCGACAATCAGAGTTATTCAATTTTTAACTCCCTTTAAGTGCTGCGCTCCCGAGGATCTGCTGCTTTCTCCAGAAAGGAGGAGAGGTTTAAATTGTGGCCCTTGATTAGTGGTATTATCGGGGAGGGGGGATATTGGAGAGGCGAATTTTGAGCCGTAAACGCGATACACTCTTTCCGTGGCTTTGGGTCACGTGGATCGCTTTGATACTTTCGGAAATGTCGGCGATTAATGTCGATGAATTATGCCGAAGGCTTTTTGATGTTAATGCTGGATGTTTGAGGTTCGACTCAATATCGCTGGATATTCGGGGTATGTAGATCAAGGCATAGTCACTTGGAGGGCGAGGTTTGCTCTTTGCACTCCCTGCCTCTAAGACTTATTGTGTTGTCCTGGTTAATTTGATAAGATCCAGTCTAGAACGTTTCTTACTAAAAGGGTTCCCAAGACTCATAACACATTCACTGTTAAAACATGATCAGGTCTCGTCTACATCCAAGTCTTCAACTCTACAAGACCTATTTCAACTAACCCAACATTTTGTTCATGAAATATGGCTTCGCTGTTTCGCCTTTCTGGTAAGAAATGACGTCTTTGGGCTTTATCTCCGAGGCATTCGATCGAATCTGGTATCTGGGACTCCTCGCCAAGCTTCCATCTTATGGCATGCCCCCAAAGCTATGTTCTCTGCTAGCTAGTTTTCTCTCGAACAGATCTCTCCATGTAGTGGTCGATGGAGTTTCATCTGACGCTCTACCCATAAATGCTGGTGTTCCGCAAGGATCAATTCTGGCTCCAACACTATTTCTACTTCACATCAATGATTTGCTGGAAGCAACTTCGTGTCCAGTGCACAGCATCGCGGATGATAGTACCCTCCATACCGCCTTTTCTTCTAGGGCTCCAATATCAGCCCGCCAAATCAGAAACGAACGAGGAAGAAATGTAAATTGTTCAACATAAATATGGACTTGGCACCAATTCTTGAATGGGGGATCTAATAACTTGGTAGAATTCAACGCAACTAAAACACAAGCATGTCTTTTCTCTGAAAAAGCCGATCTTACAGTACCCGACAAAAATTGTCAGGAGTAACCATACCATTTCGATGCTTGGTATCACTATCAGAAATAAACTTTCTTGGGAGAATCACGTAAGATCCATTGCTAAAAGTGCATCCCAAAAACTTGGTTTTCTGTTTCGTGCCAGGAGCTATTTCACCTCAGGTCAGCTGCTTATGATCTATAAGGCACAGATTCGACCTGTCCTGGAATACTGTTCCCATATTTGGAGTGCTGCACCTAAACAAATCCTAAAACTCTTGGATTCTGTACAAAAAAGGGCAATTCGTCTCGTCGGTGATGCCTCGCTTACAAACTCGCTCCCTATTTCCATAGGTGATGTTTTTCTGAATTATCAGCAATCGTTCCCCTTTTGGCAGTCTCTTTGAGACTAACCCGTCAAGTTCAGTCTACACATCCCTTCGTGAGACCTGCAGAACATCTTTCTTCAAAGACTCGTTCATCCAACGAACAGCGAGGCTATGGAACACATTGCCTAGGGAGGTGTTCCCCGAGGCATATAACCTCCAGAAATTCAAGAAGAACACCAATTCCTACCTGCTTGCCTTTGGTTCTCACGATGTTCTCTGAACATTACAGGATATTCCTTTTCGTGAAAACCACAACATAAAAAAAATATATTGTAGGTATATTGCTTTAGTTTTTGTGTTTTGCAACTGAATCTGAATGTCAGATAGGGTAGAAATGGACTCCAACCTCTCGAAAAATCCCTCAGACGTAATTCCAACTACTTTGGATTTTGAAACACCATTTACTACTGTCATATGTGACAGGGAAAGTGCAATGGACTACGTGAATCAAAAAGTCAAAAAGTTATCCATATGGTACACTGAACGATCAAAATAATCTTTTTGTGAGATTTCCTATTATGTTGATTCTTTTGGTGGTATTTCATACTTCTCATCATGTATTCCTTTTTTTTTTCATAACCTACTAACAGTTTTTTTTATCAATTTCGAAATATCTCTCCTAAGCTAATTACTTATAAACTGTGGAGCATAGCCCTAGATTGGATGATAATGCAAGAATGACCAATCGATAGCACTTATGATAAGGATGAAGACTACAGGTACCCTCAAGGTTATACGCCATTGGAATAGCATATAATTAACTCAGTAGTCATTTTTTTTCTATATTTTGTTCGATTCAAGAATGCGAATCTACCAACAAGATGGATACTTGAACAGGCACGCAGAAGCTCCTGAATTCTCGTTAGTGCTTTTTTCGAGTAGAAATCTGAAAATGCACTTTTTCTGAAAAAAAAAGATATTTATTAGTATTTGTATATCAAAAACGAAAACATACCAAGTTTGAGAATTGGGCATAAAGGTCAGGCCAAAGAATAGATGATACATTTAGAGCCACAAATGTATCCAGAGCGATTAGCCAACCAGCAGGATTTTCGTGAAAGCCATTATTTTAGATGGGAAGGTTCTGCTTTATCTCATTTTGCTAACTCAACTTGCAATAGGTAACAAAAATAATGAATACCTACCAAAAGAACTGAAGAATGAACAGGTGTAGAAATCTGACCAACAGAATAATGAATCATCAGCTTCAGCAATTATATCTTTCTTAAAGGTACGAAATTGAAATTCCCAGCAAAACATAATGAGTTTTATAATCTGCAGATAAGAATGACCTAGGAGATAAGTCAACGTGTCTGGGCATAATTGAAAACAAACCAAAGTGACCATTAAAGTCCTAGTTCGAATCTCATGTTTTGCTGATTTTTTTCTTGCCAATTGAAAGAGTGGCAGAGGGAGTAATTTCTTGAAATTTCGAAAATGTCTCAATGATGGTGTACTAATCATTTTCAATACTTGTGGTGATTTTTATCTAGACAGAACACTCAAACTAATAAAAACTTTTGACATGACTTAATTTGATCATCTTCTATGACAAAATTAACCGATAAGCATCTGTGTTCTCCCAAGTTGGCCTGAAAATCCCGTTTTGGAACCGCTGTCTCTTTCGTTTGGGGGCTAAAACCCGGCATTCACTCGTACCTAACACTAATGCATATTTAATTTGACAGAAATTGGCTAATTCCTATTCATTTAGAGACGAACATGGATGGAGATGGCCGATAGATGGAAAGAGAAGAATCGACGAACCATTATGCGATTCTGTGAGCCCCAGCGTTATCCCCGTCCGGAACATCGCCATGTCGCCATGTTGAACCCAATAAAACCAGATTAAAACGCGTAAGCCCCATATTTGAATTAATCTACGTATTTTGGGACCAGCCAACCCCAATAAACGTCGAGGGTTGCGTCGAAATGAAAATAAATTCGATAATTTGATGCACGTTTTGATGTTTTTTATATCGGAAAAGAAGAAACAGTGAGAATGCTATGAAACACCACGTGGAACGAGATAAGGGAACCGTCAAGGAAGAGCCAATTTCTGATATTGAATATTAATTGCTGCACATTGTTACGAAACGTTGACGGCGCTCAGCAGGGACCTGTCATCGGCACCTGACTTCGTTATTGGCCCCATTATCCGTTATCATGCCAATCGGAGACAAACGGAGCTCCCGATTCGTTTTGCTTTTGTGTTTTACCCCAAAATCACCGTAATAACAAGTAATCAACTCGGTCAAAGCTTAGACGTCTTTGATATCATGACTAGGCCCCGCCCACTCCAACCCTAATTTATATCCTCATGCTCAGACAGGAAGAAACTGGAATTGATTGTCGGTTCTGGCAAGTCTGGTGTTTTCAGCGTCTATAATGGTCGCAAACAATCATGATGAACATTCCAGTATTTTGGGGTTGAAACACCAGGTTTTGCATTAGTTTTTGCACTCTTTGTCAATTTCATTAATCTATAATTGTAAACCAATTAAGTAGGTCCAGAAGCAGTATCAACTATACTACTTCCATGTAACACCATCGCATTCACCATTTCGCAATCAATCTCAAAAGCAGGAACTGTAAATTGATATAATCATAAAAATTCAGGCAAAAGTTGTAGATCACGATTTCAAACATTATTCCCCATAGAAAAGAAGAAGTTTCTTGGTATTTTACAACAGATTCAGTAGCGTTTACTCAAAAAATTCGAAGATACTGGTTATATTCCTATATTTATTGTGAACACTCTGTATGGAATATGCGGATAAATGGATAAATCTGTATAAATTGATGAACTTTCCATCTCTTTGCAATATAATATCGGCAACAGAATAAGTATCTTTTATACAGGGCACTCCCAAAAATTCAATGAGTTAGGAAATTGAAATTCGGGATTCGTGGGATTCAAACGTGTCTTGGTCTAAACAGATATTCGTTTTCCTCGAAAAACTCTTTTTGGGTCTTATTTGATACCTTCTTAGCCTGTGAAATTGAAATAATGCATACCAGAATGCAGAGTTTTCGGAGTGTCCACTTATTTGGTTTCTAGCCAATTAATACTAGCTCCATTTATTTCGTGGACCTCCCTATATCATGTCCTCTGCAATTTATTCTACTGAAAATTTCAATCGCCAATTCACAGGGTTTATCAGGTCAATGTCAATGCATAAAGCATCAATAGTGTTAAAGCTAGGCTACCAAATAACACCGCCGCATTCACCATTTTGCACACGCAAAAGAGTAAAATTGCAAACCTTTGGGTTCAGGGTCGGTAACAGGTTTCTGTGGCCCCTTGGAAAAAAAAGCTCTGGGCCCCTAGGTAACTAGAGATTATACCATGTGACCTGAGAGTTTCCATTGCGAATCTACAGGGTGATATTCTTTCTGGGACTCTGTCCCTTGTTTTCCTCCAGAACTTTTTTGGGTGAGCCACTGTTCGTTTGAAAAATTGTAGAAAGAAGCTTCATTGTTAAACTAAACTTTGTAGTCTCTCGTAGTTTTGTCGTATCTGTTACCGATTTCTAGGAAAAAAATTTGAACGATTCTCGAAATCCTCAGAAAAATCGAAATGTCATAAGAACCCAGTTAGTATAAAAAGAAATCTATACTTTTCAAGTCTGGCGATCTGAGGGGCCATGACTGATGTTCACCAGGTCCAATCCACCTGTTGATGGGACTTTTTTTCTTGGAATAATGCAAGGAATCTCCCCTATAGATCTCATCTTCATGACTATACATATACGAGGATATATTGAAAAATTCTTAGCCTACTATAGAACCAAACAAAATTTCAATGTCAAAATATTTTATTACTCAACATATTCTCCTCTTAATTGAATTAATTTATTACAGCGAACCAGCAACGTCTCTAGACCTTTAAAAAAAATGTTTCCTCTTGCTCTGCACACCAGTCCTCCACAGCTTTTATTACCTCCACGTTGGGAGAAAATTTACGACCTTTTAAATTTTTTTTCAGTTGAGGAAAGAGATGAGCCAAATCTGGTAAATGAGGGGGGTGTTCTAGTAATCCTAACCCTAAATCACGAATTTTTTGCATGGCAACATGAGATTTGTGTACTGGGGCGTTGTCCTGTAAAAACAAAACACCTTTGGATAGCTTTCCGCGTCTTTTCTCTTAATTTTTTCCCGTAGAGTGGTCAGTAATGTCGAATAGTAATCTCCAATTATTGTTCTACCCTTATCCAAAAAAATCAATCATGAATACTCCATGACAATCCCAAAAAACTGAAGCAAGAACTTTTCCAGCAGATTTTTGGACACGAAACTTCTTAGGTCTTGAAGAACCAGAGTGCCGCCATTCCATCGATTGTTGCTTTGTTTCTGGATCGTAGAAATGTATTCAAGTCTCATCCATAGTAACAATTCGGTTTAAGAAGTCAACATCGTTTTCAAATCGAGCACAGATCGAACGCGATGCTTCTACCCTTGCACGCTTTTGGTCAACATTCAAACATTTGGGGATCCATTTTGCAGAAATTTTTCTCATGTCCAAATTGACGTGAACTATATGATAAACCCGTTCGTATGAAATCTTCAGTGCTTCAGATATGCGTTTTAGCCCAATTCGACGGTCTGATAAAATCATGTCATGAACTGCATCGATATTCTGGGGGACTGATACAGAAACTGGCCTTCCTGATCGGTCCTCATCTTCAATGGAAAATTTACCTCTTTTGAAGCTTGCAGTCCAATTTTTCAAGGTGGCATACGAAGGACATTGATCACCAAGGGTATTTAGCATATCTTCGTAAATCTGCTTACCTCTTAACCCTTTTAAATACAGGTACTTGATGATGGGTCGATACTCCAATTTTTCGATTTTTACAATTTCGGTGGACATCTCTTTTTTTAATTTATTGCGTAACTCTGGTTTACTTTTTTGACGTCGAACTCTGCACTGACACACTTCTAATAAGTTATTGTTCGTTGATATGGTATCGCAATATTTTGTTTATGCATGGAACTGGTCTAGGCTAACTAGATATCAATACAAATACATCCTCGTATGTTTGTGTAGTGAATGATGAAACACCCTGTATATCCTCATTCGAGATCTGATAATGACTGGATCTGTCACTTATGTACATATGTTCTGAATCGAAAATGAAAAAATTCAAAAACTAAACATCATTTTGGTCCATGCCATAAAGTATCACATGTGATCAAATGGCATGCAAATCGAGTCATAAGGCATCATTTCCTGCCGTGTGCATCATCGGCGAAAACAATAATACGTCGAAATGGCGTGCTCTCCAGCATCGAGGGTGGGTATCTATATTAACGAGTTATGGTTTCATCTTCATATTACCCTGGCGACAATTCAAAATCGACTGCTCTCGTTGCAGCCGACATCGACATTCCGAACCGTCGCAGGAGAGCGGAAATGATATTGAATTCCGGGAAAATTGAATATTAATTTCCATAATGTGACACTAGCGCGACCCATTCGAATCAAGTCACCCATGAGCCTTTCGGGAATGTAATAAATCAAATTGAGAGCAAAGCGACCTGATTACAAGCCAAACATCGCCGAACTACCATCGGGAATCCATGGCGACTGATTTAATAATTTCGGAGAAATTGATATTAATTGTATTATATCTGAACTTCATAAAGACTTGGATGTTTCGGGCTTGGAACGTCTATCTTTTGTTCGAGCGCGCCATTGTTTGCTATTTTCACGCCGAATTTAGCGTTGACGTGACACTTTTGGCGTTAACACGTTTCGTTCGTCCAAAGGGGGATGATGGTCCTTTGAATCTGCGATTTTCCAGTTCAGGTGAACGCTGAATATCATAATTGACACTCAATCAGTCCTACAGACATTTCAATTATATTCTCAGAATCTCCTTAGGTTGGAATACTTGAAATCTATTCCAAGATCATTTTTCACCCAAGACTTCAGATTTTAAAATCGCTCATATTTTGCACAGAGATACTTTGAGAGATGCTGATCAACATATTACAAACTAATGGTGGATACGACAAGCGAGACGGAAGCTATGAGAGTTTGAAATTCCCAATTTTTCAAAAAATGTTGTTTCACAGGTGAAAATCTAAACTATGCTAGTAAGGGTTCTGGACTGTTTTTTATTGAATTCAGCGACTTCGAAAACCTACAAATTGATACCAAAATCGTCCCTGTAGCCTTCATAAGTTAAGAATTTTCGAGTTTTAATTTTTTCGATATTTACCTAATTTTCGAGTTTTGTTCACGAGCTCACTCCGTATGTGGTATCGGTGTTATCGATCAGAAAAAATCCTGTTATCGAAGACTCGAATGGCTCGATTAACTTTTTCAATCATTGACGCCATTAGAAAACAGATATGGCTTTTTTAGGGTGTCTTACCCCTTAGTAATTTTTCACCCAAAAATAAAAATTTTTCAATTCGCTCATATTTTGCACAGAGATACTTGGAGCTACGCTGATCAACATAATATAAATAATTCTTGGCGGCGATGAGAGGGACGGAAGTTATGGCGGTTTGAAATTTCCGATTTCTCACAAAAATGCCATTTGACAGGTTAAAATCTAAACGGTGATAGTTAGGGCTCTGAATTATTTTTTATTGAATAGAGCGACCTCGAAAACCTACATTTTGATACCAAAATCACCCATGTAGCCCTCATAAATAATGAATTATTCATGTTTTTATTTTTCGATTTTTCATTTGCGAGTTCTGTTCACGAGCTCACACCATTCAAGGTGAGGGCGATGTCGGTCCGCAAAATTGCTTTTATTGAAGATTCGAATAGTAAGTACATTCTCCAAATTCAAAAACAAGGTTAGATCCTCCCCATATATATTTTTTATTGGCAAATATGATGTTTTTGGGGGGTCATACCCCTTTGTCATTTTTGACCCAAAATGTAAGATTTTTCAAATCGCTCATATTTTGCACAGAAATACTTGGAGCTACGCTGATCAACATAATATAAATAATTCTTGGCGGCGATGAGAGGGACTGAAGTTATGGCGGTTTGAAATTTCCGATTTTTCACAAAAATGCCATTTGACAGGTTAAAATCTAAACGGTGATAGTTAGGGCTTTGAATTATTCTTTATTGAATAGAGCGACCTCGAAAACCTACATTTTGATACCAAAATCACCCATGTAGCCCTCATAAGTAATGAATTATTCTTGTTTTTATTTTTCGAATTTTCATTTTCGAGTTCTGTTCAGGAGCTCACACCACTCAAGGTGAGGGCGATGTCGGTCCTCCAAATTGCTTTCATTGAAGATTCGAATAGTAAGTACATTCTCCAAATTCAATAATAAGGTTAGATCCTCCCCACATATATTTTTTATTGGCAAATATGGTGTTTTTGGGGGGTCATTTTCGACCCAAAATTTTAGATTTTTCAAATCGCTCATATTTTGCACAGAGATACTTGGAGCTTCGCTGGTCATTGAAATATAAATAATTCTTGGCGGCGATGAGAGGGACGGAAGTTATGGCGGTTTGAAATTTCCGATTTTTCGAAAAAATGCCATTTGACAGGTAAAAATCTAAACGGTGATAGTTAGGGCTTTGAATTATTTTTTATTGGATAGACCGACCTCGAAAACCTACATTTTGATACCAAAATCACCCATGTAACCCTCATGAGTAATGAATTATTCTTGTTTATATTTTTCGATTTTTCATTTTCGAGTTCTGTTCAGGAGCTCACACCACTCAAGGTGAGGGCGATGTCGGTCCGCCCAATTGCTTTCATTGAAGATTCGAATAGTAAGTACATTCTCCAAATTCAATAATAAGGTTAGATCCTCCCCATATATATTTTTTATTGGCAAATATGGTGTTTTTGGGGGGTCATACCCCTTTGTCATTTTTGACCCAAAATTTTAGATTTTTCAAATCGCTCATATTTTGCACAGAGATACTTGGAGCTTCGCTTATCAACATAATATAAATAATTCTTGGCGGCGATGAGAGGGACTGAAGTTATGGCGATTTGAAATTTACGATTTTTCGAAAAAATGCCATTTTACAGGTGAAAATCTAAACGGTGATAGTAAGGGGTCTGAATTATTTTTTATTGAATAGACCGACCTCGAAAACCTACATTTTGATACCAAAATCACCCATGTAGTCCTCATAAGTAATGAATTATTCTTGTTTTTATTTTTCGATTTTTCATTTTCGAGTTCTGTTCACGAGCTCACACCACTCAAGGTGAGGGCGATGTCGGTCCGCCAAATTGCTTTCATTGAAGATTCGAATAGTAAGTACATTCTCCAAATTCAATAATAAGGTTAGATCCTCCCCATATATATTTTTTATTGGCAAATATGGTGTTTTTGGGGGGTCATACCCCTTTGTCATTTTTGACCCAAAATTTTAGATTTTTCAAATCGCTCATATTTTGCACAGAAATACTTGGAGCTACGCTGATCAACATAATATAAATAATTCTTGGCGGCGATGAGAGGGACTGAAGTTATGGCGGTTTGAAATTTCCGATTTTTCACAAAAATGCCATTTGACAGGTTAAAATCTAAACGGTGATAGTTAGGGCTTTGAATTATTCTTTATTGAATAGAGCGACCTCGAAAACCTACATTTTGATACCAAAATCACCCATGTAGCCCTCATAAGTAATGAATTATTCTTGTTTTTATTTTTCGATTTTTCATTTGCGAGTTCTGTTCACGAGCTCACACCACTCAAGGTGAGGGCGATGTCGGTCCGCAAAATTGCTTTTATTGAAGATTCGAATAGTAGGTACATTCTCCAAATTCACTAACAAGGTTAGATCCTCTCCATATATATTTTTTATTGGCAAATATGATGTTTTTGGGGGGTCACCCCTTTGTCATTTTTGACCCAAAATTTAAGATTTTTCAAATCGTTCATATTTTGCACAGATATACTTGGAGTTACGCTGGTCAACATAATATAAATAATTCTTGGCGGCAATGAGGGGGAAGGAAGTTATGGCAATTTGAAATTTCCGATTTTTCAAAAAAATGCCATTCGACAGGTTAAAATCTAAACGGTGATAGTTAGGGCTTTGAATTATTCTTTATTGAATAGAGCGACCTCTAAAACCTACATTTTGATACCAAAATCACCCATGTAGCCCTCATAAGTAATGAATTATTCTTGTTTTTATTTTTCGATTTTTCATTTGCGAGTTCTGTTCACGAGCTCACACCACTCAAGGTGAGGGCGATGTCGGTCCGCCAAATTGCTTTTATTGAAGATTCGAATAGTAAGTACATTCTTCAAATTCAATAACAAGGTTAGATCCTCTCCATATATATTTTTCATTGGAAAATATGGTGTTTTTGGGGGGTCATACCCCTTTGTCATTTTTGACCCAAAATTTAATATTTTTCAAATCGCTCATATTTTGCACAGATATACTTGGAGCTACGCTGATCAACATAATATAAATAATTTTTGGCGGCGATGAGGGGGACGGAAGTTATGGCGGTTTGAAATTTCCGATTTTTCAAAAAAATGCCATTTGACAAGTTAAAATCTAAACGGTGATAGTTAGGGCTCTGAATTATTTTTTATTGAATAGAGCGACCTCGAAAACCTACATTTTTATACCAAAATCACCCATGTAGCCCTCATAAGTAATGAATTATTCTTGTTTTTATTTTTCGATTTTTCATTTGCGAGTTCTGTTCACGAGCTCACACCACTCAAGGTGAGGGCGATGTCGGTCCGCAAAATTGCTTTTATTGAAGATTCGAATAGTAAGTACATTCTCCAAATTCAATAACAAGGTTAGATCCTCCCCATATATATTTTTTATTGACAAATATGGTGTTTTCAGGGTGTCTTACCCCTTTGTCATTTTTCACTCAAAATTTAAAATTTTTCAAATCGCTCATACTTTGCACAGAGATACTTGGAGCTACGCTGATCAACATAATATAAATAATTCTTGGCGGCGATGAGAGGGACGGAAGTAATGGCGGTTTGAAATTTCCGATTTTTCAAAAAAATGCCATTTGACAGTTGAAAATCTAAACTATGCTAGTTAGGGTTATGGACTCTTTCTTATTGAATTCAGTGACCTCGAAAACCGAAATTTTGATATCAAAGTCGACCATATAGCTTTCATAATTTGAGAATTTTCGAGTTTTAATCTTTTCGATATTTCATTTTCGAGTTTTGTTCACGAGCTCAATCCGTATGTGGTATCGGTGTAATTGATCTGCAAAAATCCTTTTATCGAAGATTCGAATGGCTCGTTTAACTTTTTCAATCATTAACGCCATTAGAAACTTCCGGATATATTTTTTATCGACAAATATGGTGTATTTAGGAAATTTTTTTTATTGAATTCAGCTACCTCGAAAACCATCTTACTTAATATAAATTAAGAATATTATTGCTTATAAATCAAAGGTTTCGAGAAAAATCTTAATTCATGTTCTTCAATTATCCTTGCCAGAATATTTGAAGTTGGCCGAGCGAGCAGGAAACTACCCGTAACATACAGAAGAAGTGTCAATCGCCTGAATCCAATTGCCGCAGTTAGGTCTGATCCGGCAAACATCTCTTCCGTCACCATTGTCGTAAGGGGAAGATTCGGTCCAAATTAAGTAGAAATTAAATATCGAAATGTTTTTCTGGCGAAAGCGTTTCGCCCGGGGATTTAATTTTGGCCATGTTTGTCCCGTAAAAACCAATATCTGGTTTTAGTGCCTGGCGTATTCTCGCTGTGGCGTACCCTCCATCCGGACGTTCGCCTGAGACCCCCTGGGCACCATGAGCCAACATTCTATCAACATTCTATTCACACGATTCCAATTTTTCCTTTTTATTGGAATCATACGAAGTTAGTTTTGGCCTTTCCCATACGAATGGAATAATTGATGTTCAGGGGACGACGTCGGCTCTGCCGGTTTATTGGATATTTATCTGTGCGCCTCAAATGACGTACTCGGTTCTTCGATGTTCGCGGAGATCGAATACGACGAGAATCGTTCCGAGGAAGAGGAAGAAAATCGAAATCATCCCACTCTGCTCGTATATTAATGTTGCAAAGATGCATACTTTTCGTGAAGACATTTACTAACTCCCATCTGTCAACTTTCGAACTGTCACGTCATAATCATGTCACATTATGACTGTCAAACATGGCGCGCCTTTCGAATCTTACGCTCTTATTGAAACACCCATTAGAACAATATTTTATTTCAAATGGGATTCTGACAGTAGAGATTTTTGAATTAATTTATAAAAAAAATTTTGCCGGAAATCTTCACCTTCTTAATCAAAATTTAACATTTACCATCAACTCCAAATAAACGCAATTCTGTTTTTCACCATTTCAATGATAAAACTCGAGGAAATTTGTAATCTCTAATTTTCGAATATGATTTCAGTGGAAAATCTAAGGATTGCATATTTTTGAAATTTGAATTTCAAGCTCTTCCGAGATATTGAAGATGTCCCCTTCGAAATAAGAAAAAATTGCCAATTCATTCCAAATAATGTATACCCCATCGACACTTGCCCGCCAGCGAAATATTTTTTTATAAATACGTACTGTTATGGTTCAAAATATGTTTCACAAAATTCAAAGTTAATTTCGATTTAATGAGGCCAAAATTAAAGTTGAAAATGAAAGATTCAGAAACATCATTTTTGAAGTATGGAAACCGGGGAGACCAAAAATTGAATTAGAGAAGAAACATCAGAGAGAAAAGTCAGAAGAAAAATTGTGAAAAATTAAGGGTAAATGGATATAAATGAGATAAATCAGAATTGAAAACAACATTATAAGGAAAATTGGAATATTATATGAAGTAGTGAGCTGTTAAGAGAGATACAACAAGAAAGAACACGAAAGGTACGAGTGCTGAATTGAAAAGATTGATATAAGAAGAAATGATCGACGTATGAGTGCGACTGAATAAAATTGAAACCAGGATTGAAGTAGATTTATGGACAATTTAAATAGATAATAAGTGAGTTTGATTTTTTATTTAGAGATAGAATAAGTTGTGTTTTATGAATTAGAATAAGAAAGTTGAGAGTAGAAATAAAGTTTGTATGAATCTAAATTTTTTGATTTTAAGTTGGATCCTCAATTGAGAAAGAGAATGACCGGGAAAAACAAAATTTAAATTTTCATTCAATTTGTTAGATTCAAAATTCCTTTTCATTCGAAATATAAATTCATAAAAAAAAGGGAATCATAACAGTACCTAATTATATGTGGATTTTTGGAAAAACTACTCACAATGGTGTGAGTAGTTCAAGTAGTAATTCTACGAAAAAAAGTGCTTCAGGGAAATTGGTTTCACAAAAAAAAGCACAACGTATCTGTGGCTTATTTTTCAACGATTTTTCATTATTTATTGCCTTTTTAATGATCGGGGTATACCCAAGCCCGGATCTAGGGTGGGGCAAGCGAGGCGCTTGCCCTGGGTGCCAGCTTAAGGGGGCGCTAAAAACAACCAGAGGTTAAATTTTTTTTATTTTTGATTTTCTCGGAAAAAAATATTATTATTAAATATGACCCGACTCTGAAGTGCCCACTGAAAAAAAGGACAAACGTCCTATCTTCCCAAAAATATGCAAAATGAAATTATCGATTTAATGGCCACCAAAGTTCGGAATAGCATTATTAATGAGATCAAGGAGGCCAACTATTTCACTATTATGTTCGACTGTACCCCAGATGTATCTCTCACAGAACAAATGAACCAGGTTATACGATATTTAAAGAGAACGTATTCTGGATATGAGATAAAGGCAAAGACTTATAATACTAAAAATAAAGGAAAGTTTTATTGACTTCTTAGAAGTTGACAAGTTGGCATATATGTATATAAAGGAGTCCAATACAGAATTCTACACTCTCTGAATCTTGTGGGTGTCCATTCGTCTTTATCATGTTCGGAAGCAGTAAATTTATTTGGTGTTGTACAAAAACGGTATTGTTTTTTTGTTAGTTCAACCACACGATGGACAACAATGAAAAAGTGGACTAAAACAAATTTTAAAGGAAGTAGCCAAACTAGATGGACTAAACATCAAGCTATGTTAATGCCTTGCTCAATAATCTACCGGGAGTTGTGAAGGCTGTGGAAGAAATCAAAGAATCCTCACTAGTCGCAGAATACAAATATGAAGCTGGTCATTTGCTTCATGCTATGATGGATTTTAGATTCATACTGAACCTTTGGGATAATATTCTGCGAGAGATCAATATGGTCAACTTGGAAATTCAGAAAGGAGATATAGTTATTTCACGTTCATTATCGTTCATGCAAGGTCCTATGAAGATCTTGCAAGGAATGACAGGAAAACTTATTGAAAACTGGATCTCGGAAGCTACACTTCTTTTAGAAGAATTGGATGTGGAGCCAATTCTTAGAAATTACCGTGTTTCCAAGAAGAAAAAGCAGGTTGACGAAATGTGCGATAATCAGTCAAGAACGGATCTAGTTGGTTTATTCTCCGAGGAAATTGAGGTTGCTTTCGACAGATTATTGTCAGAAATAAAAAAAAGATTAGAAAGCGCAGAGAGTCTGCATACGAATTTCTCATTCCTCAATGGCCATGCCCTTTTAAACATGCAAAAAGAGGATCTGCAGAAAATGGGACCCTTTTAGCGCAAAAATTTTGAAGAGACTTGAATGCAGTTGATTTTTGTTAGGAACTAGCGGTTTTCAAAATGTTGGTTCCTGAAATAAGTGAAAGATCGACTTCATTAGACCTGCTACAAAGTCTTCACAGGCAAGATCTGAAAGATGCTTTCCCTATAATGTCAGTATAGCTGACATTATTATAAAATATAGTGCACATTGCCTACCACGTCTGCAAGATGTGAAAGCAGTTTCAGCAAATTGAAAATAATAAAAAATTATTTGCGTTCCTTAATGAGCCAGAAAAGTCTCTACGGCCCCTCGATCTTAGCTATAGAAGACAAAACTGCTTCCGAAACAGATTTCGAGGAGCTGATAGATGCGTTCGCGGAAAGAAAATCACGCCGCGTGATGCTATGTGATGAAAAAAGTCCAATTTCCTTCCTTGTGATATTTTCCTTATTATTAGTTTTTATTTTCATTATTCATTTATATTATTTATTTTTGTTTTTTTCTATGAATTCATATATGTACATATTAAACAAATGGGGGGGGGGGGCGCCATGATGAATTTTTGCCCCGGTCAGAAAAAATCGTAGATCCGGGCCTGGGTATACCTTATTAGATGAATTCGGAGCATTTCTACATCTTTGTCTGAAATTATGATTTCGTTGAATCTTGCAGTTTAAAAAAGTCGGATTTATATTAGATTATTTCGTATCATTATCAAGGGTTTATTGTCGTTGTCGACCTCAAAGGGAAAGGGAAATGACCCCATAGCCATGACCTGAACTTTTAATTTCGTTTTTCCCAGCCAATGTGTATAACCAAAATCGAATGTGGGCAATTCCCAGTTAGCCCATACAGGCTTATTGAATAAATAAACAATCATTCAAGACCTTCAATTCTCGATATCGCCATTATATCATTCGTTTAATCACTTTCTGTAAAATCCATTTATCGCGCTTTTCTAGAGAGTTTCTATAATTTCATTCTGATTTCTAATCTACGACATGAACGAATCTAACAATCTGACTTGACAGATTTCACGTACGTACCAAAGAAGTTTTTCCCAATGTTCACAACTCATTACTGTATCAGATTCTACATTCATAGGCAGTTATGGCCGGCCAAATCTAGAGATACGAAAAAAATTTCGATCATTTTATCTACCCGGAGATATCGACAAAAACGATTAGGCAATTAGCCTTGCCTCTTTTACAATTGAATCGAAATATGAAGATGCAATCAGGCGTCTGACTTGAAAATCATGATGACTGTACTGGCAATAGCCATTATTTCGATGTTAGAAGATTTATTTTAATGATTGGGAGTGTTTCATAACGGAAAACAATTTTTTGCATACATAATTTCACACAATGGAACCAAACGCTCAAAAAGTGTGGTCCACGTTTTTTATGGCCTTTCTGAGACATTGGTATTATTTACTAAGACTTCCCCATTTCACAAAAAAATATAGATCAAAAGGCAAAGGATTAAAGGAAAACACATAAAGTTAACAGCTATACATCGCATTTACTGTTACAAATTCATAGAAAGATCAATTAGGACCAATATTCTATCATATTCTTGTCGAAGGCCATAACAAAATCGAAACCATGGCATTTGATCATTTTTATATCGATGAATGCGATGTATCTCATTACTTTGTGTATTCCTGATTTCATCTCACCTAGACAATGTCAAATATATTCTTCTACACAATTCCATGCAATCTAGTGATGAGAATGAATATACAGATTGTCATATCTTCGATAATTTCTCAGAATCAAAATATACATGGCTTATTCGAGAAAGTCATAATGTAATGAGGAACTCGTAAAAGTTCGTATGTTCTTCACATGATAAGGTAAAAATTGAAACGAATTTCCGCATAGCATCGCCTCATCAGGCCCGCCGCTAGCTGTCTGAGCGCCCGCGTGCAAATACTGTTATGCCGCCCCCAATAGGGCGCTACATCAGGGGCGTATCCTGAGAGTAATGGCAAGTTTTAGCGAGGGACCTGAACTGATCTTAAGTGAAAAGCGGGGAGTTTCAATTTCGGCAAAATGCAACTGATCCTAGGGGCCCAGGGGGTGTATATTCCGACAGAGACTCTCATTCTGTTTTTATCTTTATTTTCGTAATTCTCTCTTTAAAATCACGTACCTACCTAAACTCGGCTAGTAGAAAGGGCGCAATTTGGTGAGAGATGGTTTTTTTAACATGCAATAATTGGCATAAACGATACGGCGACACTGAAAATATTCAACTACTACTACTACTACTACCTGGTTGTAATATTGGGAAAAAGAACATCTGCAAATTTTTCTCGTAGAATATTCAACAAAATCAGAGATGCCGTAGGAACTTTCTGAATCGATGTTTCGTTCAGAAAATTTTTCCCGAGGGCGCAATTCGAAGTTCCGGGAGGGCAATTTATCGGATTATGTGAATTTTGCGATCTTGCAGTTTTACGCCATAACTGGATCTAGGCGCTCTCAGTATTTCGCCAGGGGGGGGGCACCTGCGGAACTTCGGGAGGCGGCAGTGCCCCTCCCGGAAATATACCTGAAAGAAACACTGCAGTGAATTCACTGAATTCCGTGGATATACGGAAATTATCGATGTTGGCCGCCTGTCCTCAGGATCCTTCAGAGAAAAAGTCTCTCTAAGGGGGATGGGGAGACCTTGCCGCCCCCAATGTTGAACGGAGTTGGAGAAATTTCAAAGCAGTTGGCAAAGTTTCGATCGCATATGGCAAAATTTCTATGTTTCTATGACAGTTGGCAAAATTTTAAAGCAGTTGGAATTGGACAACCGCCCCCCCTTTTTTTCTCTCCCCCCCCCCCTGCTTTCCACGTTGTTTGTCCCCTCCAAAAAAAAATTCAATTTCACTGGATTTGCCGCCCCCCTGGACGTGCCGCCCTTGTGCCGGGCACGCCTTGCACGCCCGCTTACGGCGGGCCTGCGCCTCATGAATCTAAAAGAAATGATGTCTTTTAAATTGGATGCAAGGTTCACAATCAAAAAATAGAATTCTAATATCACTATTAGATCATTGGATTCCAGAAATTTTCTTGTAATCATTTGAGCTTTTGCGTATTAGGTACTCTTTTTATGTGTGATTATATGTAGATAATTTCTGACGCATTGGACTTTGATGTAGGGTGACCTACATAAAACAGTCTAGCAATCTTCGTACGAGATTAATTTACAAAAGCACCCGGCTAAAAGTCAATGCTTTCATTGAATTTTTTAACATGATTAGTAGCAATTGCAAAACTTGATTTTTTTTGTGTATTTCGAAATAAGAAACTCTCCATTCAAGCATGTAATACATCCCTATGATGATACTACTTCTCTGGTCATTTATTAACGACGCAACTTGGAGTAAATAATTGTTTAATTTTCTGTAAGTAATAGGGATCTGTCCAAACTACATTAGCAGATGAACAATTGGAATCGCTTATTCTTTTGTTAATGGAAATTTCGTTTTGGACTTGTGCATCAGGTACCTATAAACCACAAGAAGTTTGTACCTACACCTAATTCAAGAAGATAATGATAGTTGCTCTAAACATTGAAACATTTCGGTGGACTGTGGTTTCAGAGATGCTTTCAAAATACTCATAAGCAGGACTAATTTTTTTTATTTTTGAATAGGAAAGCCTGTGAACTTTGTCTGTCCATTTACAATGTGCAATAATTGATACATATTTGGTTTCTTATAAAAGAAGAAATTAAAGAGACCAAATTACAAGGACCTTGATCGAAAGCTTTTTGATGTATTCAAGAACAGAGTAATCTTTGGGGGTGAAATTTCTTATTCTTCATCTTGGTGGAAATGAAATTTGGTTGGAGGTTTGCCGTTTCGGTGCTGTTTTTGTCCTTCTATCGCTGTTTGATTATTTTAAATCAATATTAACATTTATTCAGGTTATGGAAGGTAATTACCCCGAGAAAACAACAAAGAATGTAAGGATGAAGTGAAATATACGAAGAAACAACGATAACGATATATGTTTTCGATCACAATAAATGTTTATGGTGAAAAATCTATTTTACGACAGACCATTTCGAGAAAATTGATCAATTATTTATTGTTTCAATTTTCAATTGAACAAGTTATATTAGGAAAATAATACGGATGATTTAGTAGCAATTGAATTCGATTTTTACTCGCAATCTAATGTCTCAATATAAATTTCTCAAACGATGTTTTTGTTTAATCGAAAACTTCGATAAAGAATGAGTATCTAACTTTAGAATGATCTCACAATAATTGCTTCCTTCTTGCTTATAAGCACATTCTATTTTGGAGCTTTTTCACGTAATATTTGTATTTGTATGAAGGTAATCTTACAGGCAGTTCTTCGAGAACCTCTAATGCGGTTGTCTTTAGTTGGCGGTTAATGTGGCATTCCTACAATGGGAGGAATCTTAATATGCTTATAAATAACACAAAGGTTCTAAGTAACCTTCCCTACAGAGAACAAATCGACACCTTTTCAGCAGTGGTTTTGCGCTGAGATTAATGACAAAGGATATTTATCCTCTGTACAATGGTCTTGGGGCTTAAGCAGATAAGATTTCCTGAAGATTTTGCTCATTAACTGACTCATCACGGGGTTCTTTAAGTCGATGAGTTTCTTCATGAACCAAAAACTTCTTTTTCAATAAGTTTTAAATTTTGAAGATGAAACAACATTCGCTCAGAACTACTTTTACTAAATTCATTAATTTATCGTTTCTGTACATCCAAATAGAATAATTTCGTGTATTGGATCATTACGATTTAAACAAGGAAGCAATTCACAACAAATCAACCTTCATTAATAGGTTCATAAAGACAAAATTAATATTCATCCTCATATACTGGAAAATAAAATGATTACAGTCGTTACACTGTACGTGAACTATAAAAAACGAATTTGATTTTTGATAATCACGGAAGCCAGAACGTTTGGACTATGAATTCGATCTGAAATCTGATTTTTGTCAGAACCTAATTCTACTCACTATACTATTCAATTCAGAATTCGAACGTTGAAGAAGATAATGAAAACATTCAAGGAAACTTTTCATTTGGACAACAAATAGATAAATGTTCCTTAATAATAAGGTTCGATGTCAAAAAGACTTTTAGGCAATGCATAATTAATTACAAACTGCCTGATGGTTTTTACGTTTTATTTGCGAATGGGTTTTTGCTTTCGAATGGTTTCATTATTGGAAAAATGACTCAAAAAAAAATTAAGCTTGTTAGATTTAAGAACCCAGATTTTATCTTAATTATTCATTATTGTTATCTCCTGTTCTAATTCAATAAAACCATTAAATGACGAGTTTTTTCCATGAAGGTTTCTAATTTTTCCTCAAGATTGTGTAATATCTACTTATCTCTTGTGACAAAATAAGTTACGACTGAATAGTCAATTTGAATTGTTCAAACATTAAAATTGCATTTTTTTCAGTAATGATTTCGTAAGCAGACTGATGGTAGATAATGCCTACTTGTTGATTTTGTATTGAATCTGAAACAAAATGAAGTTTCTGTTTTCATCTTAAAATATTTTTCAATTATCAAAATAATTTTTCATAGTTTTTTCTATTTCCATTTTATTTCGACGAATTTTTCAATTTTGTGCATATATTTACCAGGAAATTGAATATGCTTCTCAACACAAGCCACGTCCGATAAACTTGACAATTTCTCAATTTTGTATAATTTGTATCTATTAATTGTATTTTTAAATTTGTATTCATAATAATATAAGAAATGTTTCATTGGGTAGTATGAAGAGATTATTCTTTCATAGTGCAAATTTATTAATAATTGGACAATATTTTTTTTGCAACATGTCATTAATAACCTCGCAATGAGAAATATAAATTTATGTTATTTTAACATTGGAAGCAAGGGAATTGGAATAAGACTTGTACTGAGGGATATGATGTCAAAGAATTAATGTCATTTCGAAATAAAAAGTAAAATTCAGATACAATCAACAAAATTAGTTTATTTCTATTAGGAGGTGTAACGATTGTAGATAAATTTGTTTTCATAAATTGATTTACGGATTCATTAAAATTTAGTCTGATGAACAAAGGTACACAACAAATGACATTAATCACATGCAATAAACCGATATGAGGAAAACTGTTATCGCCGCCGAAGTTGATAAAAAGCACCGAAACTAATAAATTGAACAAAATTGAAATATCTGATAGATTAAACCTAATAGAGTTAATATTAACTGGACACCTGATGAATTCTCAACAAGTTTATATCTCATTATGAATAAAACTAATCAGTTCTGTAACATAATAAAACATTAGGGATTTAAGAGGAATTAATTAAGGCGTCACACCGGCACACGTCGGAAAATGTGCATGCGCAGCGGCTGTCACGTTGCCGTCTTCAAACGTTGATTGGCCGGTTCATAGAGGAGGGGAAAAGTTGCCGTTCCCATCAAAAGCTCCCGTACACGAGCTTTTGGACCAGTGCAACTCGTCAATTAGAGTGTAACGGTTGAAAGGAAGCTTTGATTTGGATTTTTTGCGATTTGTGATCCAGGATGGATTGTGAACAAGTGAAAACGTCTCCCACCACGAGTGAGGAGGTGAACAAGCCGAAAACGAAGTACAGCATCGACCAGATACTGGGTGTTTGTTCCAATAAGAAACCAAGGATGGAAAGTGAGTGGTTTTTTGATTTTTTTTTTGCGTAATTCAACTATAAGGTAAATTATAAAATCAACTGTTTTTTAAAGTTCAAAAAAACATAATGAAACTGACAAAAAATTTAATTAAATGAAATTAACCAATTAATAACATTGTGCCCAAAAAATTATTTTCAAAAAGTTTCTAAAATTATTTTTTACGCCCGAAAATTTTTGAAGAATTTATAACTACAACTTTTCGTGTCAAATTTTGTTACAGAATGAAGTATATTCTGCAAATCAAACGATCTTCCAAATTAGATAGCTATTTTTATAATTGTGGCAATTCCGATAAATTCAAATAAATATTTGCAACTACGATATGAAAGAAAATATTTTGTAAATATTTGCAGTATAACTCTATATAAAGAAAACTTACTAAGAGCAAGAATATTATTTGTTTCTATTATTGTTGAACAGGTTTTTCTAAACTTAATTCACCTGAATGTGAATCTCACAAAATTTTCCATTCAATCAAATTTTCGTCCACAAAATGGAATTATCTGTCGGTCAATGTCAAGCAAGTTAATTGTGGCTTATTGATTTATAATTGGGAAGAATGTCGCTATAATTATCATATAGCATTATAGCAACATTTTTCCTGGATAATTTTCACACTCCTAATGTGTCAAAAATTAATAGGTTGAATGTTTTCATTAGAAATTAATTGGTGACAAGATCTAATTATCGACAAAAATTTTCGTATTAGAAATTATAGCCTAACCTATTATTTGTTATAATTGCTTCGTCATATTTTTTCTGAGAAATATTTTCTGATATGATCGATTTTCAAAGTTGATCAATACATTTATTTGGTTTGAATTTAATCATTTTATAATTTGCAATTATATTGAGGTTTTTTATATTTAAGATTTTAATATTCACAAAAAAGATATTGATCATGCAACACTTTTTATTACTTTTTTTTTTGGAAAAACTTATCTTATGTCATGATGAATATATTGTATCCCTGTGTTAAATTTGGATTACATAGATAAACATGTTCCAGATAGAAAAACTTTTTGATTTTCCCTTTTACTGTAATTTCAAAGCAGACCAACTATGCCATATTGAAGTACTTGTAATATGCAAATAAGACACAAATTAAAAAAACAACTAGTTAGTAGGTACACCTCCAATTTCCTTACGCCACCGTGAAAAATTGGAAGAACGCTTTGAAACATCAGCAAATAAATATATACAGGATGCCCAATATAAGACTCAACAGTCATTCACAAAGGACACACACACACTCATTGAATTTGAACGGAGCTTTAGCGCCTAGCAGTCCTGTTAGGTGCATTTTTCGAATAAAAATAGCCCACAATACTTTCCCTCGTATTCCACTTGTATCATTTTGTAAATACGAAACTACTTTAACCTCCAATTTCCAGAAGGTTAATCCATACAGTTAATACCCCTAATTAGCAGGGGGATTATTGACCCGTTTAATTCTCAATTCACCGTGAGCTTAACAGCGATCTGCAAGCAGACTTCTTACAACGCAGGGCTATCCCTGTTTTTTACATCAGGTACACCAGCAGTTATAGAGTGCCCTTCAATGCCGATTTTGTTTCATCAATTGAGTCTTGCCCCGCTTTTAATTTGGGGCATTCATCCCCTTAGTGGAATACATCATGTGTAAAAGCCTACTTAGCAGCCGGATCTATAATAGGCAGATTATTTTGCCGATCTTTCCTCTTACGCTGTTGCGCTGGGGTCAAAATACAGTCCTGACTTTGGACGAGGATTTAATATCGCTAATACCCTAATATTAAATTCTCACAGTGGTGATTCGCAGGCTTGGCCAATTGTGAAATTAGTTTGGAAATGAAAGCTTATGTCTTTATATGGCACGGTTGTAATCTGCTGAATTGGGTATTGATGGCTCTCGTTAGGGCTTTGGCTGGCTGAGTCTATTTTTGGATGAATTTCCTATATTGGTTTATTTGTTGAATGCTGCTGGAGTATCCGGATTTTGCAATCCAGTTGCGTCCCATGATTTTGAAAGGGTTTCGAATATATGATTATCATGAATACATGGAGTTTATGTTTTTAAAACGCCATGATTATGATGATTCTTGCTGGACATTCTGCGCCGTTGATTACTTACTCGAAAGTTTCTGTAGATTTTCAGCTTTGCTGACTCACTGAGTTGGACTTATTTCAAGCGTGCTTGTTCCTAAAGAGCGTTTTCATTCAGGCTGAATGTTCCATTTTGATGTTTGACTTACTGATGAGAAATTCGCGATCAAATTTAATTCTGTCTGTCGTAGACACGATAACTTCGTAAAGAAATAAGTCTTGAAAAAGTCGTCTGCATAACCTAATGGCAACAAGGCCGAATAAGTGTTTTCCGAGAGCAAATGGGTGAGGAGAGCGTGCAGAGGAAATTAAGTGCTCTGAACTGAACTTTAGGGACTGTTATTAAATCCTGCGAATGACCCTTAATATGTCGTATATTAAGATTACAGAGACTGGCATATATGCGCTGTTTTTATTCATGACATTACCCTTCTCATGCATACTTCAAAGCAGTCAACTCAAATACTGCGATTATTTGATAAATTTTCAAATTAACAAGTGATTATCTTTCGCATATAACAAGCCATTCAATCTCTCCATGCACCCTTTGATGGTTTTAAATTGAGTCGGGATGGGGCAAGTTATTCATGAATATCCTAAAACTAGACCGTGAAAACATGTTTAATAACTTTATTCAACGCGGTTTTTGATTATGCAGACTATCATAATTTTCCACGAAAAAAATATGAAAACGCAGTTTTTAATCTTTTTACGATACTTTTTCTGAGAAAGTTAACAGTCACAATTTGAATCAACAAATATACAGGGTGTGACTAAGAACTAAATCAGTTCGAAAGTTTTCAGGGAGTGATCCCTTGTGTCGAAAATGAATAAAAGCTCCAAGGATTTTACCATTTTCTCGAAAAGTTACAGGAAGGTTGAAGAAATGACAATTTGTGGGCTAGTTCTTCCAATGAAAAAGCTACCCCTGTGTGCAAACAGCCAACAATACTAGATATTTTCGATTCCATTACATGCACAATGTCCTATTAAATTTTTTATTGAGAAACTATTGCTTCAACGGACACAACACAAGAATTAAAAAAGAATGCAATGAATTTTTCTTTCCAATACATATTTTTAAAATAAAAAATTCAGTTTGTCCAAACTTTCTGGTTCTTATTTCGAAAGCGTGTATCTTTTCATGAAAAGGTCTTTTGTTGACGTGAAATATCCCCTAATGCTTATTTGGTGGTATCCTGTATAAGTGTAAACCGAATAAAAAAGTGAAAAGGAATAGATAGTAAGGAGCTAATAACTGATGAACTGATTACCAAATAGTTATACTGCATTTACAAAATATACTTAAACATGTAAATCACTTAACACATTTTAAAAAAAATTGCGTCAGTCATGTGATTGAATAAAAACACCTTCAATCAATTTTTGATGTCATCTCAAATAGTCCAATATGATCCTGTGACTTTTTCTCTTTCTTTTTTTTACTCCCTAATTATATAACGTAATATTTTTAATAACTTGATCTCTTGAGACAAAAGTTGTATAAATTCGATAGTTAGCTGTAAAATGACCCCCCTCTTAATTCTATAATTTCTTGTAACCAGCTACCCATACTCGAAATTCTCAATTAATTTTTCCAGAATTAAATGGAAAAAATCGAATGGATCTGCTGTCGTCAAATCTGTTAAGTGAATAAAAATCCAAATACGTAAGCATCCGCTTATTCAACAAGTTTTTGTTGTAAAATTTCCCTTCTTCAATTATCTCAAACAATTAGAATATCAGCAATAATATTATTAATAGATTGGTGATTCGAGAATATACCTATAATAATATGTAATAATCTCATTTCGTAAACCAATTTATCATCTTGACATCGTAGGTATTTATAATTTAATTTCCGAGCTAAACGCCTAGATGAATGATATTAATTAAACGATTCTTCGATAAAAACCGAATAATTGATTTCGAATTATGAATAATTATATCGGAACTATTCTGTGTTCCTGATCTCGTAACGGGACGCACCTCTAAGGAGGCAATTCACCACACGTGTTCAATATTTTCCCATATGTGCAGAAGATAATTATTTATGAATTCAGTTATTGGTAAACATTCTTTTAAACTAGTGCATGCTATTTTCTTCCAAACTGCTGATTCATGCCAGCCAAATCCTCGGAAATAGATAAATTCTCTATGAAAATGGGCATCGTCTTGGGAGTTTTGACATGGTGCTATTCGCATACTGACGTCCCAAGTAAAACTAAGACGACATAAAAATTCCGACCACTAAAGGTGTGTTTCTTTCAGGCGAATCTGACTCTAAAAATAACAACAATCTGAGCGAGAATGAGCTATTGGACGAGACGCAAGACGAACTGAGTGAATCGAGACCCAGGAAAATAAGGAGATCCAGGACAACCTTCACGACTTATCAACTTCACCAGCTGGAGAGGGCGTTCGAAAAAACGCAATATCCTGATGTTTTCACCAGGGAAGAATTGGCTATGAGACTCGATTTGAGCGAAGCCCGTGTTCAGGTAGGACCCCTTCATTTCAACCCCCAAATAATTACGTTATAATCAAATTAAGCGGATAAATTGGTACCAAACACTAAATATAAAAAGGAACAACTGATTTATTAGTTTAAAAACTGATTTGAATGGAAATATCTGTCGTGGAATCCTCATGCATTAGGCTCTGACTCAGTTTTTATAGAACCATCATAATCATGAATCTAAATGGGTATCTAACTGTTTTTCAACAAGTACCTAATTTGTAGCACCTTTATCTTAAGTCATAGGGCACACTCGAAAACATTGTGAATCATTATGGAAATGCTTGTACACCTAAGCATCGTTTTAGGAAATCAAACTAGGAATATTGGAGATATTTTTGAGGTTTTCACTTATCTCAAAGTTCCAGAATCTACAGGGTGTCCCGTAAAGACCACGTCAAACGAAAACGGAATGTAGATCAGAATGTGCTCTATCTGATGTGGAAAAATCGTTCATATGAAAGTCTCACAGTTTTCGAGATATTTGATGTTTTATGAAAATGTTGAATTTTTACACTTAAAATACTTTCTCTCTTGCGGAAGCTACAATTGAATAATTTTTGAATCAGTTTTTTCCGTAAATATTGTTGAATGATTACTTCAATTCATGCAATAAAAAATAGCACAAAATATTATACAGGGATTCTGAAAAAAAAAATTTAAAATTCATGTTTTGAAGGAAGTGTTTTTTGTACTGAATTCTATCTGACGTGGTATGAAAAAAAGACACTAGACGTTTTCTGCATATTACGTTGAAAAGTTGCCCATTTTGTGAGGATTCCGAAAAGGTAAAATACGGGTGATAACCTTCTTCGGAAAAAAAGATATTCGAATGTTTATCGAAAATGGAGCATTTCTGTGAAAAACTGATTTTTTCACCTTTTCCATAAATACTTTCATTTTGCACTTCCTGCTGAAAATAATCAATCAACAAATCAATAAAATCTTATTAAGATGCCAATTGTCGAAGGAAGAGTTTCTGGGAGTCGTAAAAGTAGTGGCCGGCCTTCGATCGTGGAGGATGACACCATTTTGAATGAAGTCGAAAATAATCCTTCAGTATCGACCAGAATGATAGAGCTCATGAAAGGCATATCAAAATCAAGTGCCCATAGAATCCTGAAGAAACACAAATATCACCCCTACCATATTCAGCGAGTTCAACACCTACTACCAAGAGACTATCAAGCCCGAGTAGAATTTTGTCAACAAATGTTGCTGAAACATACAGATAATCCAGATTTTTTCAATAATATCCTTTGGACTGATGAGTCTTCCTGTACTCAAAGCGGGTATATCAATCTGCATAATCTTCATGGTTGGAACATCGAGAATCCGCACAATATAAGGCAATGTCATGTTAGGGAATATTTAAACCAAACATATCCTCACCGGTGGATCGGAAGGGGCGGTGAAATTTTGCGGCCTCCCCGCTCACCAGACTTAAATCCTCTGGATTTTTTTACTGGGGTTTTTTAAAAAATGAAATTTATTCGCATCCCATAAGAGATGAAGCACAACTAAGGGACCGCATTCGTATTTCAACAGCCAAAATAACGGGGAGAAGTCTGTATGGTTTGAAAAGGTCATTTCTCAATAGATTCAGGGCATGTATTAGCGAAGGGGTGGTCATTTTGAGCAATTGCTCTAATAAGAATCTTGAATTTTTATTATTGATATTTTTATAAAGTTTCTTCACAATAAATTTGTTGATACATTGCAATTAATAAATAATTTCACTTTATAGGTAATTTAAGGACTAACTGACATTTTTCAAGAGAATTATTCAATATGTTACAGCAGAATCTGCAAAATGAAAGGATTTGTGGAAAAGGTGACAAAATCAGTTTTTCACAGAAATGCTCCATTTTCGATAAACATTCAAATATCTTTTTTCGTGAAGAAGGTTATCACCTGCATTTTACCTTTTCGGAATCCTCACAAAATGGACAACTTTCCAACGTAATATGCAGAAAAGGTCTAGTGTCTTTTTTTTATACCACGTCAGATAGAATTCAGTACAAAAAAACACTTCCTTCAGAACATGTTTTTTAATTTTTTTTTTCACATTCCCTGTATAATGTTTTGTGCTATTTTTCATTGCATGAATTGAAGTAATCATTCAACAATATTTACAGAAAAAAAACTGATTCGAAAAGTATTTAATTGTGGCTTCCGCAAGAGAGAAAGCATTTTAAGTGTAAAAATTCAACATTTTCATAAAACATCAAATATCTCGAAAACTGTGAGACTTTCATATGAACGATTTTTTCACATCAGGTAGAGCACATTCTGATCTACTTTCCGTTTTCGTTTGACGTGGTCTTTACGGGACACCCTGTATATAAATGAGGAAAGCATAATCTGAAGGAATTGACTATACTGGGGCATAAAACTGCATTTATATGAACTATCTCTTTGCATAGTTTTCACTCATTTATTTTTGTATCTGTATAAATGTATTCTTTCATTATTCTTTTTTAGCGTACAGTTTCGTATTCAAAGGGATTGACGTTAATTCTGTTGTAAACTTTGTTATCTTCAGTTTATTATCAATGCATTCACCACTGGTATAGTTTCATACCAACATTTTAACCGTTCCAGAGTGCTATCGAATTTTTTCATTATTTTCGAGTTCGCCAAATAAACAATAAAATTATTCACATTGACAAGTTACTGACCTTGTTTTCAACATATAAATATACCTAATAGTCCGTTGTACCTTTTCAACGACGCTACGTTCATATTTAAACCATAAATCGTGGTCAAATTACATTATTAATTTCTCCTTCGTTCCAATGCACAATTGATTAAATTTATTATGATTTTCCGAATGGTGCATTTATGATTCCAAGCATTACGGACTTATTTTCTAGGACGAATAAAGCATTGAAATGAACGACACTTGAAAATAAGTGTAAAGCTGCGTGCACACCACTATACCGGGTGTACATTTTTCGTTCAGAATCTTGTTGGACTGCAGGTGACCCAAATTAAACAGTCCATCTCTGAGGTATATTCTTCTTATAAAACTGAGTATACAGGGTGAGTTAGGAGTACAGGTCGGTCGATAACCCTTGGAAATTTTGTTGGAATCGACTCTACCGAGCGCAGCTTTGTCTTCGGTGCTCTCGGACTGTCAAAGAAGAATAATCAGGAGGAATTGATATGCGTTCCATTATGTCCGGGAAGCGATTCGTGTCATCGGGTCCTGTAGGAATAATGACCGTCATGAATCGCATCTTAATTGGTTACAATTTGGATAATTAAATGGGGGCCCGTGGCTGCGTAAGTGCCGGCGCAATTGGCCATTGTTCGACACAATGGGGGTAATCGGAGTAATCGGAACCAGCTCGTGACGATCTTCGCTTCCATGGGCACCCCCGCGCCTCCTTTCCCCCTTTCGCCGCGCTCCCAGGCCCGTCTCTGACCAGATCTCATTCCAGCCGACCGAAAGTGCAACAAATTCGATTCGGGTCGAGCTGACAGCGTGAAGCTGTGCGCACACCGGTCGAAATGCTGACAGTGGTGAAATTTTCAATGAAAAACTTTGATTTAGAAGTAGAAGCCACAACTTGGAGTCTAGAAAAGTCTGGTTCATTTGAAAATGCTCCATCGCTTGAGATTTTTGGTGAAACCAATAGTTTTTGAGATTAGAGAGTTCTTATGGAAAATGTATAGGTTCTTTCGATAGGGACTTCCGGACTTTGACAGGTAATTACAGGCATATTATTGCCCAAAACTTTGCGGCTGTCCAGACCTCAACTTGGATATTTACAATTTTACATAATGGCATCGACAAGCCTTTCAAAAAATCAAAAATTCACTCTTCGTTTATTCAAATTTAAATGTAGGAAGCTTAATTGAAGACCCTCCACATTCGAATGAACAGAAAAAGCTTTAATTTGCATCAGTCATTGATAAACGAAAAAAATACTCCAGAGTTGATTTAGAATTCTTATATATTCTCCAAAAAATTGAATTTGCCCCCTCATATTCAGGAGGATATATCTTTTAGGATGAGGGAAGAAATCCCCCATATATTTCGCCAATGATTAATTAACTCAGTGAGGACACTCAATATATAAAATCTGTAATCTGCTAGATCCTCTCCTGCATTTTCATCGGAACTAATCCAACTCTCCAGCAGCGTTGTCCTCTTTATAATTGCCCTCGAACATTGAATCAAATACGGCTTTCAACTCTTATTAGTTCATTCTATCATTCCAGATCGAAAAATAACCCGAATTTGTTCATCGGAATATATTTATAAAAGGTTATGACAGCTAAAATGTGATTTTCCTCATCATATACAGCTTTTTTTGGCTTGGGGAGCTCGGAAAACGGAAATTTTTTGAATAAGCTCCGAACGACTTCAACATCGTGACGAAAATGGACATTCCGCTATTTTCAAATGAATTTTACAAGCAAAACTGTCCAAATTATGCTTATTGGAAAGATGTCCCTCTCACACCCCGGCAATATGAATCACAATCACATAAGAGTTGTTGATTCATTTCCCTTTGCTCAACTTTTAAACTAGCTTAGTATATAAGAATATGTCACAGTTGAATTATCGAAAACAACAGAAATTATGTTCGTGGAAAGCATAAATTTTAATAGTTGCCGCACAAATATGAAGATATCAATTAATATGAGGTTTTCCAATTTGGTTTATTGTGAAATAATTATACCTATTTCGTTTTCAATTAAAGCGATAGTGATTTATAACTCATTTCGTAAATTGTCCGTGCAAAACTCGAAGTCAATGGTAGTTTTATTATAACAATTATTAAAAAAGTTGATGCGATCAATATCAGTTCGCTGCGTTTACAACAAATCAAGAACAAATTGAGTGATCACCGTTTTGAGTTTATGGTCGATTAGAAATGGAAAAGCTGGATATGGACTCGTCCATGACGCACGCCACTGGTAGTTTGTTCGGAAAATATGCACCTCCTAAAGTTTCAACGGATTTCCATTTAAATAATAACATTAACTTCTGGCGGTCATCAGAACAGTTGTTACTACTTTGGTGCTCAGTGTAAATATTGTATATTTTTTTCCCAAAAAGCGTGAACTTTTGCAAGAAATCACAAGAGACCTTATCTGCTAAAAATGACTCAAGCTGTCCTTAAGTAATTTTCCTATTGTGAAATAATAATAATAAAAAAGTTTTCTTCGAAACAAGGTTTAGGGGTGGCTTTTTCCACCACTCGCAATTGAGACGAACATCAGCAAAAAATGTATTTTGTGTCTTTTCGCTCGCATGAAATGTCTGCTTAATTTAATTCTTGTCAGTTCCTTGGTTTTGAAGAAAAAAATTAAAAACTATTTTTCGGGCGCCACATTTAGGGGGGCTGTAACTAAGCAGGGTTGGCTCAAAAAAGATAAGTTTATATGAAAGACCCACCCTATTTTTTGACAAGGAATGACCTCACTAAATTTTTTGACAACTTTTCATATACACAGGGTGGCCAAGAGATTGACGTCAAAAAGAAAAAAACAGGTCCCTCGTGTCATGGGCTATTCGAATCACCCCCATGTGTGTTATGCGATTTTTCACGGTTTTCGAGTTATGAATTTTTTTATGAACTTTGAGAATTTTCAACTTGGCCATCTTAAAAAAGATATTAAAAAAAAAGCACAAGACTTCTCTGTGAAATTCTTTTGTAACTTAATCTCCATGAATTGTACTTTTATACATAAAATAACCAGATTCGTAACTTTGATAAAAATTATGGAAATGTTGGTCTCAAGTGAAAAAGTTACGTGAATTGGATTATGATATGAATTTTCGAATCAAAATTAAAAATGTAAAAAGGCTAATTCACGGTTTCTTAGTACATTAAAAACTGCGATCAACAGTCAGCTTTTAGAATCATTGATAAAAAATGGTACTTAACATTCTACTTCTGATAGAATTAGCCTTCAAAGTCATCGAAGTGAAAAAAATCAAAGAACAAGACATTTACTACAAAATTATTTTTTGCCATTTTAAGATTTTTCTGACCCAGTTATGATAGAAAATGCTGAAAATTAATGAAAATTAGCTTTAGATGTTGGTCAAGAAAAGACCTTAATCCCATCGATTTTTTCGTTTGGTTAATTTAAGAGAAGCCGAACGTGTCCTGAGAAAGAAAAGGGCAGGTTTTATGCGATTAAAAAAAAAATTCTAAGAAGGTGTAGAATGTGTATCGAGGCTGGAGGTGGCCACTTTGAAAACCTACTTAAATTTTATAAATAAATTTCTTTTTATTTACATTATGATGTGTGATTTATTGCCATACCTTTTTCTTTTTTTCATCTAGAACTTTTCTTGACCGACATCTAAAGGTAATTTTCATTAATTTTCAGCATTTTCTATTATAACTTGATCAGAAAAATTTTAAAATGGCAAAAAATGATTTTGTAGTAAATGTCTAGTAAGTTCTTTGATTTTTTCCACCTCGATGACTTTGAAGGCTAATTCTAGCAAAAGTAGAATGTTAAGTACCATTTTTTATCAATGATTCTAAAAGCTGACTGTTGATCGCAGTTTTTAAGCATACTAAGAAACCGTGAGTTAGCCTTTTTACATTTTTAATTTTGATTCGAAAATTCATATCATAATCCAATTCACGTAACTTTTTCACTTGAGACCAACATTTCCATAATTTTTATCAAAGTTACGAATCTGGTTTTTTTATGTATGAAAGTACAATTCATGGAGATTAAGTTACAAAAGGATCTCACAGAGAATTCTTGTACTTTTTTTTTGATATCTTTTTTAAGATGGTCAAGTCGAAAATTCTCAAAGTTCATAAAAAAATGCATAACTCGAAAACCGTGAAAAATCGCATGACATACATGGGAGTGATTCGAATAGCCCATGACACGAGGGACCTGTTTTTGTCTTTTTGACGTCAATCTCTTGGCCACCCTGTATAGTGTGAAGATGATTTTTCGGCGCTGATCCAGTCCAAACATGAGAATAGTATTTGAGTCCTAACCTGTCCAAAAACCTTATAGAGACATCCATAAGCCATAAACCAACAACCTAGACTCACATCCTCTCTTTGTTACAGGTCTGGTTCCAGAACAGAAGAGCCAAATGGAGGAAACGCGAGAAGGCTCTTGGACGTGAAACCGTTCCTTACATACAGCAGCCAGAGCAACCGGTCTTCCCCACAGAATTCAGCTACCAATCGCCGCTCCGACTACCGACCCTTGGCCATGAATTCTGGCCAAATTTCACGTTTCCCCCGATGTTCAACCCCACAATGTCTGGCCTACCCTGGGGAGTCAAGACTCCGATACCCTTCCATGCCTTGCTCTCGCAATACATGCATCTTTCCGGTGGTATGCCGCATCTGGGCGTCAATCCCATACCAGAAGAAAGATCGAGAAGTGTGAGTCCTGAAACCATCAGCAGCAGCACGTCCAGAGTATCTCCAGCTAATCTGGAGACCTACAGGTCTCAAGACAATCTGAAAGTACCAGCGAAGTCGTAAACTGGCGGTTTATTCAGCCCTTTTGCTCGCTTTTTCGAAGGCCTCTGTATATACTGAACATAGTGCAATATTTATTAAATTTGTATATACATCAACTGGTTATAGTTGATCTGTCGGATCAATTCACGTCGTTCTATCGAGAGACTTCTTAATCATTTGAATTATTTTATCCGATAAAATATAAACAAAAATTATCCTTTATTACCTAGTTAATAAGGAAATCTTTGTGTTCGAATAGAAATACAAGAAGTCAAATATCCCTCGTAATTTTCGTTCCATGTAGACGCCCATTAGAGGAAAGCAACCCATAAAAAGACAGCAAGAATTCCAAAATGTTTTATCCATATTCGATCTTCTTGAAAAATTATTCACTACATTTATAGAGTTATGAATGTTTAATCTATAATTAGTGTACATTTCAAGAAGATCCGTTATATACCAACGAATTTTGTTTGCTTTGTAAATTCTTGTAAATAGATACCTATTTATTATGATAGTTTTGTCATGTTGAGATGAAAGTATAGTGTGAAAATGCATTGAATGCTTAAGCATAAGTATAATATATAGAATATATATGTGCAAGATGACATTTCATTTTGTATGAATGAATTATAGACGATTATTGAAATAAAAGAAGTTTCAATTAACAACATGTTTTCTAGTTTGATTTATTCCTTTTTTCTTTCAGTATTGAAATCTTCTGAAGCAGATTCTTTATCGATACGATGAATACCGAAAATTCCTGTTCAGAATTTATTTTTCAACCCATCAATTCATTTTGATAAATGATATTTTGATAAATAAGCAAATCACCTGAAATTTTAAAACATCTCCCAAAAGGGGAGAATTTCATTTAAAACATTTCGAAAGACATAATACAAGTGCAGTAATCGAAACGTTGTCATTTAATATGGACTGCCAAAAGCCATCTTTCATATCAATCTCAGGAAAAATAGAACTACAAATATGCTAAAAACACCATGTTGTATGTAGTGGGTTTTATGATTCACGGAATCTAGAATTTGCCACATTTTGTTATGATCCAGTCACAATGAACGGAATACTTTTTAGTGAAATAAAATTAACATGAATTCCCACAAATTCTATTGAAATAACAATAATGTAATAAGTTTTATTATACTGAACCTATGACAAAAATATCAGAAAATGAAAAAGGACAAAAAAAAACTGAAGGATATGATACAGGGTCACTGCCGGATGCAGTATAGTAATTTTATTATTTTAATTCTTTAATTCCTATAATGTTGGTAGAAAATTGAAAATTTCCATCAATTCATGACCCCCCTCCCTGAAAAACTGTCTGGATCCACCAGTGTACAGGCGATTAGATTACCTAAACAAAATAATATACAGTATTGCCCACAAAAAAACGTTCAGACACAGATCAATTCTGATGCTTAGGAGGACATCTTTCTATTGCATATTGCATTAGTTGAGTGAACTCAGCTATTGGCAATGAATTAGTTCTTCTTCATCGAGAAAAGGTAGTGACCAAATTCTCCAAATAATCAGATACTTATATACAATCAAATCTGAACTATGTGGGCAAGCTTTAAGGTTCAGGTGTAAAAGATGAAACAGAACTTTTGGTTGGCCTTAAATCATTGCCGGATCCAGACAGTTTTTCAGGAGGGGGGGCATGAATTTTTCAGGGGGGGCCATCAATAGATAGAAATTTTTTACGAACGTTATAGGACAACTAATGAAGGGATTATTGTCCATTTCGACATCCAAGGAAGGGGGCCATGACTTAAAGTTTAAATTTTTTTATTTTTTTTCTCATAGTATCTGCATTTCACAATTCAACTGGAATTAGGCATACCAATTAAAATTTAGAGTCCTAACCATGCGACATTCCAATTTCGATTGCAAATCAACAGGATGATATTTTTCTGGAATACTGTCAACTGTCCCTTGTTTTGTCCCAGAACTTTTTTTTGGTGAACCACTGTTATTCCGAATTTTTTTTAAAAGAAGCATTGTTGTTATACTAAACTTTATGGTCTCTTGTAGTTTTGTCGTATCTGCTACCAATTTCGAGAAAAAAATTGTGAACGATACTATCAAAAAATCAAAATTGTCATAAAAATCCAGTGAGGTATAAAAAAAATCTGAACTATTTAAGTCCAATCCACCTGTTTCTATAATTTTCGTCCAACTGCTCCCTAGAACATCTAGTACACCCTGTATCTCGAAAACCAACAAACATCTTGTATCTTTATTATTGGGCGCAATAGGGCAAATTGCAGAATTAAGTTTTTCCACTAAAAGCTAGCACATAGCCATGCGAGGTTGGAAAAACTCCGGGGACAAAAATTGCGTGGTTGGAGAAACTCCAGGGACAAAAATTTCGGGATAGAAAAATCTCTGAGGAAAAAAACTCGTGGAGATAAACTGTGAGGAAAAAAATGTAGATGAGAAAAAGCTCCAGAGTATTCTAATTTGAACTTCTATCTAGAATTTCACGCAGAATTCGAGAACATAATGAACAATATAGGGTACTAATCAAAAATTTGGATCTTGTTCTCGTATGGACTTCCTGGTACACCCTGTACACGCAGATTTCTTCAAGAGACATAGAGCAACAGGAATCTTCATGTTTTCGAATAAAACATTCTTTTCTCATCAGAACAGATACAGATTGAGAAATACTGAGGGGGCCATGAAAATGGATATACAAAAATTGAGATTGTTTCTTGTTGATAAAGTTCGGAAATGAAATTGCACCCTTGTTACTAAAAACGAAGACTCATCAATCGACTAAGGAGTGGCCAAACACGTGTTCTTCATCCAATCGCGCCCCGACCTCACCGACTTAATCAGCTCTTCTGAGTTCGTTAAATCAGTCGCAAAAGCGTCGAACGGGGCAAAATTCCGAGTTAATTCCTTTTCGGTTCTATGGTCGGGGTTCTCACGGGTTTCTTTTTATGGACTAGTGTTGCGGATCACTGAACACCGCGTCACCCACAGAGCAGTTCACGGTGCGAATTCGGGAGCGCAGCCCGTCGCAGCTTGCTGGCTCGGAGATCACACTTCAATTAGTTTATTGAAGAAATTAGTATTTCCTATTGGATCTGTTGATGCGTGGACGTTATCGGTTTGATTATTAAGTTATGCGAATTTTCCCATAAGAACCGCGTCTGGAGGTTGCAGAGGGGGATTTATTGTTCGTCTCGATATCCATGAGATTATTTGTGGGGCATAATGTCCAGTTTATTATACAGAGTGTAACAGCCAAATGGAATAAATTCGATAACGAATAAATGAGGGGGTGTTAGGAAAAACGCTCGGACACGTCGATTTGTAATTTTAAATGCGCATATTTTTCAAGGAAATAATATTATATAGGGTGTTCCATGCGACCGTGGCCAATACCAACTTTCTTATTTCAAATGCAACCCCCTGTATATTATTTATTTTTTGGATTCTTCAGAAAATTCTAGACATAATTCATGTACAATGTCCTATACCTATCTTCAACTTTTTCGAAAATATTAGGTGTTTTCAGATTTTTTACAATTTCACATTAGACTTCTTTTTGTGGGGATATGTCAAAAGTATTGTATACAAAACGAAACCCTTAAACCTAGACGACCTAAAAAACCGAATCAGGCTTGCGATTAGATCAGTCACGCCTGAAATGTTGAGTAACGTTAGAAGGTAATTAATTCTACACCAGATTAGCATGTTGCCAAGACGTTCCAGGCGAGCATTTTGAACATTTCCTACATTGACATTAATTTTTTTTTTTTTAATAATTAAGAAATAATCAGTATCTATTGCTTATTAGGTTTTAAGTGTAATGTACCGAATTTGTAAAATAAAATAATTTTTATTTAAAACGTTGATTTTTGCAATAAATCTGTAAACACTTAATACTTCCGAAATAGTTAGAGATAGGTATAGGACATTGTGCATGAATTGTATCTAGAATTCTCTGAAGAATCCAAAAAATATATAACATACAATGGGTTGCATTTGAAATAACAAAGTTGGTATTGGCTACGGTCGCATGGAACACCCTATATAATTTTATTTTCTTGAAAAATATGAGCATTTAAAATTACAAATCGACGTGCTCGAGGGTTTTTCCCAACACGCCCTCATTTATTCGTTATCGAATTTATTCCATTTGGCTGTTACACTCTGTATGTATCTCTTTCAGTGTTGACTCATTTTCCTTTTTCATATTGACAGAAAAGGTCTCTATAGGCCTGTGTCTTTATTTTTGAATATTTGTTTTAAACTGATTAATTAACTAATTATTCAAGTTCAAGATCCTTGATTTCTTTTCGCTTCAAGATGACCGTTCTGCATTGTTGTGTAATATCCTTGTACTGCTCTTTCAGAGCCCTGAAGATTATTTGAATATCTAATATTGAAACGCCGGCAGAATTTTCATCTAACTGATTTCCTTTATACTTGACCTCCAACAATTATTAACAAATAGATTAATGATATACCAGGACTAAAAATTACCAAATCATATCAAATAATGATTCATAAAATCGAGAATATTCCATACTTCCCCTTTTCGAAAACATGTCCTACGGTTGAGAGTTTTTATTGAGAGCAACGTATTAAATCACGAGTGGCTCTAAATTGATGCGATGGCAAATAAAGGATTACTCCGAATTTTCATCCTTATTAAAGTGTTCTTTTGTTTTCCGAATGCACTCGAGACCCCTCGTCCTTTCTTTCATGAATTAAGGAGAACTCTGAGCGCCACTTCAGCTTTATTACTGCCTTTTTATTTGTAATTGAAAAATTGAGTTCTATACGGGGTCGACACATTTAGATATTTGATTGGGGAGTTAATTTCGACATTTATTGAGGATATTACTGACCAAAACACAGATCAATCGAGATAGTTATCAGCCTTCTTCAGACAATCAATCAGTATCTTTTTCTGTCGAAAGAATGCATTTTTTAAAGGTCATTTTCGACAAATTCCAGAACACCTGTGGAGTGATACGTGAAATTATAGAAAACTTGAAAACTCTTCAGAAATTCGAAAGAAAAAATACATTAATGTATTTCGAAGGGTTTTCAAGATAAAATCTAAAATTCGAATCAGCATAACCAAGGATTTGGTCGAAGAAAGTTGCCCTCAGAAGGTGTCCCTTTCGAATCCTTCTGAGTAACCTGATATCTGGTATGAAGTTGAATTATGAAGATATAAGTCATGCTAACGTGGAAAAATTCGAAACGGTTCGAGGCGTAGAATCCGGGAAATTAAATGAGCGAACTCACTTACCGGCCATTCAATATTGGCTCCAGTGGCGGCCGTTAAATCCTAACTTGTCGCTAATAGCGGGGAACAATGAGGATCGATTGGGTCATTACAGCTCAATCTTGAACAGCGAACAATAAATTCCAACTCGTAACTCGCTGACAGGGGTTTAGAAACAACAAACACGTAGGTAGCCATGGCATGGGACCCACTAGACTCAAATTGCACGATTTGAATACAGAAGCGTATAAACTGGGTAGAATCAATTTTCTGTAAGGTATCATGTATGTGTGCAAAGGATTAAAGTCGGGAGATCTTGAGGGCTAAGGCAACCATTCGATCTAGATGTCTTCAAAATGGGCGAACTAAATTCTGGCTAGTTAGTTTGGTAAGGGGGTTACATTCCACTGCTACCTCAAGGTCTCCATCAGAGCTGTTTAGCAACTGAGCTATCTACACCTCGCCCTCCATATCCAGAGATCCAATGAACTCCAATATCTGACAGGGCTTCAAGAAGGACCATTATTCGACTTTCCTAAGTCAGTTAGTAAACCCACATAGTTTTAAGTCGAAATCAGAGGAAGCTGTATATATAGTTATAGTGAAAAGGGGTTACAGTCCTCTGCGATCTTAAGGTTTATTGTGCCCCCTATCAGAGCTGATATCATCGCGCCTCCTACAGCTCGCCCTCCAGTTCCAGAGATTTGATGGAATCCAGTATCTGGGACGGCTTCAAGGAGGATAACACCCCACTTCTACAAGATTCTTGTCCGAAGCACTCTTTCCTTTGGCTTGCAATGGCATAGCATTCCGTAACCAGGTGAATAGGAGTTTCTTCCTCCTCCCCACAGAATCTACACACATCAGTGTCCGATAAACCCATTCTCAACAGATGCTTCTTTAGGCGACAATGTCCTGTGAGAAAGCCAGTGAGTAAGTGAAGTTGGTTTTTACTGAGATCCAGATATTTTTTGGATCTAGCGGTTTCAAAGTTCCGGAGTAACTTTTTGGATCCATCCCTGGGAGATTCCGCCAGAGTTTTTCTCTTTCGGTTTTCTCCTTCAGCATGAACTCCTTCTTGTAGGTGCATTTTCCTATAGGTACCACAGAAGGGTTATGGGCCAGTGAGTGGCGTTTGTGCGCTCTTTCTGGCCAGTGTATTGGCCTCTTCGTTTCCTACGATTCCCGAATGACCGGGAACCCAGATTAAAAAGACTTTATTCTTCTTGCCTACCTCATTGAGTTTGTTTCGGCACTCACAAATAAGCTTTGAGTCAATGACGTATAGGAGCTCAGTGCTTTAATATCAGCTTGACTATCTGTATGAATAGCTATATCGCACTTCTGATTGTTTCTTTCTAGATTTATATCTAGACATCTTCCGAAGGCAAGTATTTCCGTTTGAAGGACGCTTGTACAGGAGCCCAACGATACACCTGGTGTTTGTCCCGTAAATGCCAGCGCCAGCTCCTGTTGCGGTTTTAGAACCATCTGTATACCATTTTATTGTATTTTCTTTGAGATTATAGTTGGTGTATTCCCTTTCCCAATCCTCTCTTTTGCTTAGCATTGTACTGAAGTTTTGCTCAGTACTTACTTTCTTGATCACTACATCACCAGGAAGGTTTGCAGATGAGGTGTAGTCATTTAGAGAGGACCAAACTCTCTGAAACCTTACTTTCTCATTGCCTGCTCTTTCTTCAGATACTCTGAGCATGGCCTCATGGGCTACCCTATCAATCACTAGATGTAGAGGTGTGAGGTCTGTGATGATCTCAAGCACCCTGGTTGGGCACGTTCTCATAGCTCCCGTGATGCATATACAGGCAAGCCTTTGTTCTTTGTCGAGCATTTTCCTGGTACTTGCCTGACTGGCCTTAGCAAACCAGGCTACTTCCCCATATGTGACTATAGGTCTTACAATCATGACGTACATCCATCGCAGTATATTTGGGTTACAGCCCCAATTCCTGCCGCATAGGAAGCTGTAGAAAAGGAATTGAAATTTCAGGATTCCTTCTCCCGCTGAATTGACGTTTTAAATCTTCACCTCTTCAAGAAGAGAATACACCAGATATGACTGTTTTTCAATATGAGTTTGAAGGGTACCAAAAGATTGACTCAGGGTTTCCCTTTTCTCAATTGGTTTGAGGTCATCAAACATGATACCTACTCTAAAAAGCCACTTCAGGCGTAGGTTGATTCACTGGAAATATTGTCTTGCGATTATGCTGAAGCATATTTAAATTTTGAGTATTTTCACTCATTAATGTCTTATTTCACTTTCGATAACATCTCAAGTGTACGTCCAGCAGAATAACGATTCTTCTGGTGGTATCACTGCAGGTGGTCACAAGGCTTTGCGTCCACATTTTTCCAATTCTACCCTGCACAATCCGATCCATGCATACTGAAGAATCGAGAGTGAAACTAAGTACATACTTCTACTAGGTGGTTGCAGACTAAAACTAATTACAATATACGTGCTTTCTGCCAGATTGTCATCGGCATTAAGACCATTAAAGTTTATAATACGAGTCGTAAACTAATATTCCATAATTGACTTAGTTGTAGGACAATTTTTATGGGAGCCCGCTGCCTAGGAGGGCTGGCCACGGTATATGGCAGACTTCACGCGTATTGAATACGAATAAGCCATTTGAAGTGGGTCCATACTACAAGCTGCAGGTTGCGAGTATAATCTCAACAAGAACTTGAGTTCATGTCGACAAATAAAGGGATTCTAGGCCGGAATATACAGGGTCATTCTTTTTAGGCATAAATCAAAGCACTCAAGTCCTATATCATCGACTTGAAGATGATATGGGAGTGCCGAAAGAAAAGTTCATGAAATAGGCAAGAACAACAAGGTCTCTTAAGGGGACCTGGTACACGTCCGAGCTCGCGAGCTCCCTTCGAAAATTGGGCTTTTTATTTCCATGATATCTCAGTTCGTATGCGGCGTAGACCAACAATTTTTTTTATATTGAAGCTTAATCATTTCTCTAGAATGTGTATTACTCGCTTTTCTGTTTTTCTCCGTATATTAGAAAAAAAACCTGGTGAGCTGTAATTTCATGAGAATCTGGACAAACGAGTTTATTTCCATGATATCTCCGTCAATTTTCGGTATAAATGTATGAAATTTTTAGTATACATGCGAAATAATATTTTGCAGAATGTGTATTATTCGCTTTTTCGTTTTTCTGCGTATATTAGAGAAAAAACCTGGTTGAAAATTTGACCAATAAAGTTCCTACTTTATAATTCATTTAAAAATTGAGGGGGCAATAAACAAAAAACTGATCAATACACATTCTGGAAAATAGTATTTCGCATGTAAACTAAAAATTTCATAAATTTATCCCGAGAATTGACAGAGATATCATGGAAATAAAATCGTTTGTCCAGATTTTCATGAAATTACATCCCACCAGGTTTTTTTCCTAATATACGAAAAAAAAAACAGAAAAGCTAGTAATACACATTCTAGAGAAATGATTAAGCTTTAATTAAAAAAAAATTGTTGGTCTTACCCACATACGAACTGAGATATCATGGAAATAAAAGGCCCAATTTTTGAAGGGAGCTCGCGAGCTCGGACGTGTACCAGTTCCCCTTAAGGGGCCGTTATACTCTGGCCGACGACACCGATTCTCCATTCAAAAAGTGCCTTTCATTTTTCCAAGTTCACGCCCTCAATTTTCCACCTGAAAGCTTGATTTTTTTTTAATTCTCCTTGAATTTCAGACAGTTCTCTGCGATTTCACACTTTCTGGAAGTCTTTTCAGTATTTCCATCATTTTTTGCATTAATTAAGCGCCTATCCAAATGGAATTTTTTTAAAATATAGAAAATTGATTTGTCGAGGGCACTCCAATGAATTTTCTGAAAAATTTTTTGAACAACCGCCGAAAAAGATTATGAAGTCAATTTTCATAGACTCTCAAACTCAACCCGATTTTTTCATGAAAAGAAATTGGAGTGTCCTCAAGACATCATTTATCTTCAATTTGAAAATCAAGCTTTTAGGTTAAAAATTGAGGGCGTAAATTTGGAAACATGAAAGGCAATTTTGAATGGAGAATCGGTGCCTTAGCCGATTTTTTCATGCGGAAAAATAATTTTATCGAAGATAAGAAATTGGAGTGCCCTCGAGACATCCTTCAACTTCAATTTAAAATAAATCAAGCTTTTAGGTGAAAAATTGAGGGCGTGAACTTGGAAAAATGGAAGGCACTTTTTGAATGGAGAATCGGTGACGTAGCCGATTTTTTCATGCGGAAAAATAATTTTATCAAAGAGAAGAAATTGAAGTGCCCTCAAGACATCCTTCAACTTCAATTTAAAGCAAAAATCAAGCTTCTAGGTGAAAAATTGAGGGCGTGAACTCGGAAAAATGAAAGGCACTTTTTGAACGGAGAATCGGTGACGTAGCCAATTTTTCCATGCGGAAAAATAATTTTATCAAAGAGAAGAAATTGAAGTGCCCTCAAGACATCCTTCAACTTCAATTTAAAGAAAAAATCAAGCTTCTAGGTGAAAAATTGAGGGCGTGAACTCGGAAAAATGAAAGGCACTTTTTGAATGGAGAATCGGTGCCGTAGCTGTCGGCCAGAGTATAACGGCTCCGTAAGTCTGGGTTCCTGGTCACTCAGGAATCAAAGGAAACGAAGGGGCCAACACAATAGCCAGAAAGAGGACACAAACGCCACTTACTGGCCCTGAACCTTTCTGTGCTATAGGCAAATGCACCAATAAGAGAAAGTCCAAAAAGTGCGAAGATCTGTCATTCCCTAGTTGTTACGGGGCAATTGCCCCGCTTGCCCTCCTCCTGTCGCCAGCCCTTCTCTATGGTGATCACACCAGTGTCGTGCCTTCTCCCCCAACACGTTTTCACGTGTATTTTCAAAGCCGAAGAACCGCTATCGGAAATGCCGATCGAAAAGCCGCGGTGTCGATATGATCCGAGACCCGGGCGAGCAAATCAGAAAACCAATATCCCCAACTGAATGAGAGACGATAAACGTATATACGGAGGGGCGTTTTGCTGCATGCGAATACGGATCCAGAAGACAGGGCACACACACACACAGAGACGCTCATATGGTAATCGCCTGCAGGAACCGTGCACAATGGCATTAGGGCCAACTTATTACGTTTACATTGATCTCGAGGTTTATATTTTTCGTTCTCGTATTTGTCTTTGTATTTGAATTTGGTCGGTTTCTCTCCTAAACTCACTTCCTCTATACGTTCTGTTGCTTCGAATTTCCCTTTGCCACTTGAATCGTGCCCGAATTTCGTTATATATTACGCAATTAGAAGGGCTTTCACGATATGTGAGCTCGCGTAGCTTTCCCTACGCCGGTGTCGCTTCATAATGTCTACAAGAAGAGAGGATTCATGAGATGTTATTCTACATCCACGTAATTAAAGCACAGGAACGGAAATTGGATTGTTCGTCCATTTACATTGGAGTTCCGCAAGGCTGTGTTCTTGGGCCATTATTATTCTTTCGTAAGGTTTTTAGTGATATACCACACAGTCACCATGGACCAATTTTACTTTGCTTAGGCATTGGTATTCATTCGAATTCATCTTTCCAAAGCCAAGATGGAATTTCAATCAAGCACGATGAGATAAATTCAGGAAAAAAAAAGATAGTGGTATTAGATGGTTTCGTTCTTTCTGAGTGTAGATTATTTCAGATCCAGTTAAGCCTGCTGCGAAGAAATTTGTTTCAACAGACTTTCGTCACAATTGTAATCTTGGGAGATCAGTTGAAATTGAAAAGTTATACAAGGTGTTTCAAAACAAGTCCGAAAAATTAAAGGAGGTGATTCCTTGTTCGAAATAAAGGGTAGTTTGTTCTATAAATGTTAGGTCAAAAAACAAACGTTAGGGAGATATCGCGTTTCAAAGATGGCGCAAAGGTGAAATTTAATGAAAAACTTGAGCAACGACTTGGATAGAATTGAATTCGGACAGCCTGTTTTGGTTAGAAACTTTTTTATCTCTTGTATTCTTCTCGTAAAATGTACCGTTTTTAAATACAAAAATAAATTGTAAATCATTACGAGTCGGGAGAGAGAGAATTATTTTAGAACGACATGATTTACATTTCATTTTTTTATTTCAAAACGGTACATTTTATGAGAAAAATACAAGGGATGAAAAAGTTTCTAAAAAAACCAAGCTATCCGAATTTAATTCAATTCAAGTCGTAGCGCAAGTTTTTCCGAATTTAGTTAACAAAAATGATAGGGGATTTGGGTTTATCGAATTTTTTCACTTAGACTGACGCAGGTTAGCACTCGTGAAATATCGGCAAAGTCCAAATAATTCTCAGAGACGTTCCCAATTTTAATTTCTGCATAATAGATTGTTTTCATGGAGAATTTATCCAGATATCTTGTCATTACACCAAAAGATAACAGACTGAGGCTGAGCTGCATCCCAGTTTAGAAAAATGTTTTTCCCAATTCATTGTATCATCCACATAAATTTCCGAAAACTTTGTGAATGGAGTTAGTTCTTTTATGGTTTAACTGTTACACAGGTTTCGTGGTACTACTTCATTTTCATACTGAAGTATATCAAGTTGTGCAAAAAGGTATTTAAATGTCTTCTGTAGGCCTATTTCTTGAGAATTTTGAAAAGTGGTGAATTCCATATGTCTGTCTTTCGTTTAGAAGTTTTTCTGTTGGGTTTTTCGAGTACTTTCGATCCTCGAATGAACTATCACAAAGTAACGGACCATTCTCTCCATTATTTTTCAGTAAAATTTAACACTCGATTCTTGATTTCCAAACAAGAAAATAGCATAATTGAATCTTCCAACCATGTTTATATACGTGAAATACTTCCAGTATTAACAGAGAAAAAGTTTCTTCAACATTATTCAGGTCTTTGGAATTGAATTCACATAATATTTTCTCAAATTCATTGTTTTCCCAAAGTGAATAAAAATTTTGATGAATACGTAATTATTACGATCTCTATGTAGAAGGGACAACGTTGCTTATTTATCTGACAGGAAAATGACTATAACCTAACATTGTTGAAGTATACAGATGGTTCTTAAATCGCTACAGGAGCTGGCGCTGGGATTTACGGGACAAGTACCAAGTGTGCACTATCGTTAGGCTCCTGTACAAGTACAAGCGTCCTTCAAACGGAAATACTTGCAATCGGAAGATGTCTTGATATAAATCGAGAAAGAAACTATCAGAAGTGCGATATAAGCTATTCATACAGATAGTCAAGCTGCCGTTAAAGCTCTGAGCTCTTACGTCATTGTCTCAAAGCTGATTTGGGAGTGCCGAAACAAACTCAATGAGGTAGGCGAGAAGAATAAGGTCTTTTTAATCTGGGTTCCCGGTCATTCGGGAATCGTAGGAAACGAAGAGGCCAATACACTGACCAGAAAGAGCGCACAAACGCCACTCAATGGCCCAGAACCCTTCTGTGTTATAGGAAAATGCACCTATAAGAAGGAGTCTATGCTGAAGGAGAAAACCGAAAGAGAAAAACTCTGGCGGAATCTCCCAGGGATGGATCACTCCAAAAATTGAACTGCTAGTTCCAAAAAAATATTTGGATCTCAGTAAAAACCAACTTCACTCACTCACTGGCTTTCTCACAGGACATTGTCGCCTAAAGAAGCATCTGTTGAGAATGGGTTTATCGGACACTGATGAGTGTAGATTCTGTGGGGAGGAGGAAGAAACTCCTATTCACCTGGTTACGGAATGCTATGCCATTGCAAGCCAAAGGAAAGAGTGCTTTGGACAAGAAACTTGTAGAAGTGGGGAGTTATCCTCCTTGAAGCCGTCCCAGATACTGGATTTCATGAAATCTCTGGAACTGGAGGGCGAGCTGTAGGAGGCACGATGATAACAGCTCTGTTAGGGGGCACAATAGACCTTAAGGTCGCAGTGGACTGTAACCCCTTTTCACTTTAACTACATATATCTATATATAACTATAACATTGTCAAAATTGAAAATATACACGCTGAAATGAGTCTACTTCAAAAAAGCGAATAATAGAGTACAAATCGATATATTAATACTTTCGGAAAAGCTCGCACTCCTTCACCCCTATACAAATAAGCGTCCCTTCAGACACCGACCACGGAATTGCCCATAGGAGCATGTAACCGTGCCTAATGTCATTTATACTCCAAATAAGTCCACATTTACACTTGCAGCGCCCAGGTGGTATGCGGTGAGGCTCAGATGAAGATAAAATAAAAATTCACAATGACACATTGAAGCAGTATTATACGCTATTAACCAGGTAATACGAGAATGGCGTGTAAGCAATACACACTCTGCTCAATAGGATGCCGGATTTCTTAAAGACGACCGCCCTATTTTGGGTCTCACACAGAGAAAAGCAGCTATTGATTTCATTCAGCACGAAGTATAAGGAAAAACTAGAGCGTGGTGTATGATAACAGATGAATAATGGTCAAGAGCGGGATTCTTTTTGTGAATGAAATAAGAGAAGGTTCGGCTTCGAGAGTTGCAACTTTAGAATTCGAGATGGAAGTGAGAGATTTGCGGCGCGTTTTGTTGTGATGTTTCGAATTCAATGGGAATGAAGAAATTGTTTCGTTTGATATCAGTCCTATTCTGTTTTTGGTTCATTCTATCACTTTCCTTTCTCAGAGACTGTCTTCTTCAAGTTTTGTAGAAGCAGCCTATGTTTCTCAATCTTAACACACATGAACATTATTACCTTTGCAAGATTTTGAATACTTTTAGTTTCTCTAGAGAAGACTCTTTTCTTGCATTCCTTGTTTTCGTTGTTGATATCCACCTTTTTAACTGCTGCTCGATCTTCTACTCTACGAAGGATGACTATTGGCTAATTCTAAGTGTACTCAACATAGTCATGGACCTGGATATTCAAATATGCACCTATACAGCCTCCTGATCCATTAACGAATTAGTAGCCTTTAGCAGCCATTATTCTGAAGGCATAAAGCAGTAATTATCCGCTGGGAGCAACAATGAAACGATAATTTAAATTCATCGTAATTGACAGAAGGCGATAGCTTCAATCTCGATAACACATTCGCTGGCTACCTGTCGTTTGTTATCCAGTATGTCGGTGTGTTATTGAATCAAATTTCATTATACGTAACATTCAAAGAGCATTCTTTCCACTTATATGTACGCCCCCTCAATCTAGAGACTAATAAAGCTGATGAGGCCTCTTAATATTAATTACAGATCGATCTCTTCGTGGATCGCTTGATGTGAATTAACCAGTGAACCGTTGGATTGAGCGGTACTAATGGACTGGTTTAGAATACCTTTAGTTTTCAAAAATAAACGATTAATCAAGATGTTTGAATTCTCGAAGAAACTGTCCATTTTCTGAAGCAAAATTGTCAAACAATCCAAAATCCTTTTCTTGCGCTTGTTGTTGTCAATGAAAAGTTGACTACCTATTAAGCACTGATGCTGATCAACATAATATAAATGAATTGTGGATACAACAAGAGGGACGGAAGCTATGAAGGTTTGAAATTTCCAATTTTGACAAAAATTCAATTTGATAAGTGAAAATCTAAAATATGTTATTTGGGGCTCTGGAATATTTTTAATTGAAATCAGCGACCTCGAAAACCTAAATTTCGATACCAAAGACTACCATATAGTCCTCCTGAGTTAAGAATTTTCGAGTTTTTATTTTTCCGATATTCCATTTTTGAGTTTTATTCACAAGCTCACCCCATTCGTGGTATCGGTGTTATGGATCCGCAGAAATCCTATTATCGGAGATTCGAATGGCTTGATTAACTTTTCTAATCATTAACGCCATTAGAACCTTCCGAATATATTTTTTATCGACAAATATGGTGTTTTTATGTCTTACCCCTCATTTTTCACCCAAAAATTGAAATTTTTAAAATAGCTCATATTTTGCACATGGATACTTTGATATATGATGATCAACATAATATACTCGTAAACCAATGGTGGATATGACAAGAGGCCCAAGAGGGACTGAAGCTATGAGAGTTTGAAATTTCCAATTCTTCAAAAAATGCGGTTTCACAGGTGAAAATCTAAACTATGCTAATCAGGGTTTCTTATTGAATTCAGCGACCTCCAAAACCTACATTTTGATACCAAAGTCGACCATACAGCCTAAGTGAAGATATATTTTTTATCGACAAATATGGTGTTTTTAGGTGGTCTTACCCCTTAGTCATTTTTAACCCGAAAATTGAGATTTTTGAAATCGCTCATATTTCGCACAGAGATACTTTGATATATGATGATCAACATAAAATAAACCAATGGTGGATATGACAAGAGAGACGGAATCGATGAGAGTTTCAAATTTCCAATTTTTCAAAAAATGCCAGTTCACAGATGAAAATCTAAACTATGCTAGTTAGGATTCTGAACTGTTTTTTATTGAATTCAGCGACCTCGAAAACCTACATTTTGATACCGAATAAGAATAGAATAAATTTTGTGTTTTAATTTTTCGATATTTAATTTTCGAGTTTTGTTCACAAGCTCAGACTGATACTGGTATCGGTGTTATCGATCCGCCAAGGGGCTATTATTGAAAATTCCAATTTTGGAATTGGAAAGAATTTAAAAATAAGTACAAGTTACTGACACACTCTGTTTGCCGATTCTTCAAAATCACTACCTATTGTCAGCAAAATGCTCAAATCCACAGTTCGTTCTAGAATCAAGCTAGACTGAACAGTGAACACGTAGATGTGAATCTTATCGTAAAACTCTCATAATGATTCTCCTATTTCCGTTTGGATTCCGAAAAAACGACAAATTCAACAACCCCCTATACATTTCGAGTTGGTATTCCCAGTATAAGAAGTGCTTCCAATTATCCAGATTTCGTTATTCGCCATCACATCTATCAACAACGGAATAAGATCTCCCTAATGACATTCTGCAAAGTATACAAACGTTTCACACAATGGAGTCGGAAACCTTTTAACAATCATTTGATACGAGGGGAAATGCTACCAATTTCATCGGATTATAGTTCATTTCGATATTCAGTTTATGTATATTCAATCTTTTACACGTGTCTGCCATGTTTTCTGGGAAATATGTTGAATTGGTTTCCGGCAAAGATGCTGAACGAAATGGAAATATGTGTAGGCTGTTTCTTTTGGAAGTTTTTTAGCTTACGCTGATTTGTCCTGCCATGGAAATGATACTGAGTGTATGGTTTTGAATGAGTGTTAATTTTTATCAAGGTTATCAGGTGATTACTTCACTCCTTGAATTATTTATGATATTCTTTGGTTTCTGAATTGAAAAAATGAAAAAGGATTTAGAGTCATGCGTTTTTGAGATCTCTATCATCCACCTTTTATAGGGCAGATTCGCGTTTTCCAGTTTCAGAAACTGATTTAATAACCCACGGTTGTCAAAAGCAAACTTGACAGCATCTGTCAGAAGAATCGTCCATTATATATTCCATTCACTTTTATTTAATCACATAGGAGGTCATGGTTTCGTTTTCAGGAGTTGGTGCACCTGATGAAAAGTCTGTGCGCGTACAGAAAATATCGTTAATGACAAAACGAAGTTGCCAGTTTCTTTGTTTACATCAAAGTAAAAGTATCAAAGATATTCCACATTTTGTTAGTTCGAATCGATCGGCGATTTTGGGGCGAAATATCGACAGGAAATCGCCTATTTTTCCGTTCTTCGTCGCCCAGAAGAAGTTTCCCGTCGATATGAGAAATTTCGTGCAAGTGTCATTTTTTCCTTTCACGACTTTTGGCGTGAGTACGAACGGCAAATTTGAATTGGACCAAAAATCGATTTATAAGCATAAATAAAGCGAAAGTAAGTACTAATCGACCTTTTTACACTTGATAACGAAGTTTTTTTTAGGTATCTGGCCGTTTAGAAAGATTCCAAACGAAATTCCGGTCCCCCAGAAGTTTGGTTAGTTTCGGTATCGTTTTTGGTGCTCAAAATTTATATGGAATGTGTAAATGGACAAAAAAGGCTTCCTTATACGATCTTCTAACGAAAGCGACCGGAAAATATGGTTCAGGTAGGATTTTCGAGGAATTATGAGGAAAGAACTTGCAGAATGAAATTGCACGATTTTCGTAAGTAAACGGGTTCTGGATGGCCATCATCGGTCTATAAATGATTATATTGTTGATCGTTTTCACGTTTCAGAACAAAAACACGTCGAAAAGGCTAAAAAAAGAAGAAATATGACTATATTGCATTCAACGGTAGGTGAATTCAGATTCCGATTAATTGAAATGTGTCACTGGAGCTTTCATTCCTATCAATCCTTTGCCGAAAGAAGAAATAGGCTATATTGAACAAGAATACATCGGTTTTTTCCATATTCCAGGAGTTTGTCTTATTTTAGAACAGGTGAATGATAAATGTGAAGCATATGTTTGACCTATTCCATTTTATTTGTACAAACTTACTGTGGTAGTAATGTATGAATATTTTTTAAACTAATGAATTACTATACAGTTAGAATATTTTACTCCTTGTTCATAAGATCAAATAAATGAAATGTATATCTATAAAGCTTTCAGAAATTGACATTCTTGCTTATTAATTTATAACCAAAACTCAGTTACTATTGCATCGAAATTATTAGTTTCTCTGTAAACGAATTCGTTAATTTATTTATTATGTTTATTTTCTCTGTGATGAATGAATAAAACTGTTATTTATTTGAAATAAAGAAATATTAGAAATAGAAATGTTATGCACCCTCACAATCATATCACATACAATATCATGATGAAAACAAAGCACATCGATAAATCTCTACAATCATAAATCCAAAAACTCCTTTACTTTACATGTAGAATATTGTTCACAATTTTCTGTTGTGTTCTCCAAAATTAAATATACATTCTGAGAAATACGCTAAGAATGTAGAAAGGGCAACATAGTGTTGACTTGGAACATAAAAATATTTTGAAAAACGTCATAACTTCGATACGGAATGTGTCAAATTTCCAAGGCCAGAGTTGTGATTTTATAATTGTGAATGGAGTATACATGATCGGTTTTTATTGAGAAATATTGGGATTTCCTCTTCAATAATTCTCTATTTCTCTAGCATTTTGTATGATTCTGGTAGAGCGATCTGATTGAATTTAAAAAGGAATTCCTCCGATCTTTGACTCCTTGTTCAAAGCACCAGGGGCTGTGCTGAAAGGGATCTAATCCAAGCCGAAAAAACCCGCCACTTTCCCGGATTCAATTTGCAGAAAATGAGAGGTAATACAAATCCACTTTCAATGTTTCATTTCACCCCTCAGTGTTGTCGAAAATTCCCATTGTGGCGGATTGTTTAATGTTCTAAGCATGTTTTTTAATCTGACCCGGCTCAGACGGGATCCGAGCCCATTAGAGACACACGCATGAACGCCTATGTCGGCCCCTTTACATCAAAGATATTTTCCTCTATTCAACAACCGCCGAAATATCTCGGATGCCTACCTGTGCTCATTACAAAAAGGGAATCAGTAGATGGCGAACCGCTGATACGATTCTGTGTCCCATACCCTTCCACCAATAAGAAGCGTGCTTACGTTTCGTGGAAGAAGTTTCTGTGTTTTTGGAGGAGATTTGACTAATAGCATTAAGACGGGCGCTGACAATGGAAGTTAAGTTCAAATGAGAGATAAGCTTATTCTTGAAAATCCGGGGCTCTATTCAACACCGAAATTTTCCTTTTGTCATTGAAATGTTGCTTCATATTAGGGACATCTGAAGCGGTTTTGTCAACATTGTGCAGCCTAGCGATAAAGGGTGTTGTGAAAGAGACGCGACTGCGACAGATTTGTAGTTCTGTGGTTGAACGAAGCTTCATTATTTGATGTCGTCTGTTAGTAGCTCGATGTGGTTTAGAAGAATGCTACCGATCGTTTGAAAATCTGTAATATCCATAAAACCGCAAGAGCATACAGTGTGTTTCACTTAAAAAGGCGACAAGTTAATTCATAACTTATCGATCGATTTCTATTCAAAATTGGAAACTACTCGACATATTCGGTATCATGGACTTTTTCTTTGAAAAGTGCTGTAAAATTTTTTACGACAGCTGTCGAATTTTTCCTTTGGATTCTCTTGACTAGGTTCGAGTCACTGATGAATAAATAATTCTTGGTTAGATTCAATTCTGTCTGTCCGTCTGTGAACAGAATAACTCTCGGAATGATAATCCTAGAAAATTGAAGATTTCAGGGTAGGTTCGGTTCTGAATACTGCAGTTAAGTTTGTTTATGGGCAGAATTCGACCAGGAGTTTTGTTCGCCTATTCAGAACCATATAAAAAACTAGGGAATTATGGAAAAATAATTCCGATTTCTCTTTGATAACAGATTCGAGAAAAAATAAATTGAAGGCAAATAAAATCAAGGGCAAATCTGATCAGGGGCATATAAAACTAAAGGCAAATAAAAATCAGGGCAAAAGAATTAGGGGCAGATAAAATTAAGAGCAAATAAAATTTGGGGCAAATAAAATTAAGGACAAATAAAATGGGGGGGCAAAAAAATAAAGGGCAAATGAAATTAAGGCCAAATAAAATTGAGGACAAATAAAATTGAGGGCATGTTACTGCAAATCACTTTGAAAGTGAGCTCTGATAGATTTTTACTCATTTTCACTTATGTTTTCCCATAATCAAGTTCCTAGTTCGTAATTCAAAGAATGAACGGTTTCTTTTATATTCATACGCGGAATGGAAACATGTGTTGGAGATTCGATGAAGTTATCGCTCATTATTCTATTCTGAATTTTCATAAAAATCTAAACTGCAGACATTGTTGTGTGTGGTTGTATATTGCTGGAAACGAACCAGTTCAACTGAGTGACCGACAGAGCGTTGAGTGGTTACCAAGGATTTTCATTTATTCACGGTAGGCAATTTTCGATTTTTCAACATACAAGAAAATTCTCTTTTACTGTCCTTCGGGAATATTTTCAAAATTAAGGCCCTCGTCGAGCCAGGGCAAATAAAATTAAGGGCATTTAAAATTGAGGGCGAATAAAATTGAGGGAAAATGAAATTGAAGGCAAATAAAATAGAGGGCAAATAAAATGAGGCAAAAAATTAAAGGTAAATGAAACTTGTGGGATAGAATTTCGAATTCCGACAAAAAAGAAATGAATTGAAGGCAAATAAAATGAAGGGCACATAAAATTGAGGTAAAAAAAATTGAGGGATAATAAAATTGAAGGCAAATAAAATCTAGAGCAAAAAAATTGAGGCAAAAAAATAAAAGGTAAATGAAACTTGTCGGGTAAATTTTAATTTGGGTTCGTTTCTACACCATTATGTTGAGAATATGGGGGATTTTTCGGGTTGTAGATTATAAATGGGATATTATTTCCAATTCCGACAGAAAAGAAATAAATTTAAGGTAAATAAAATCAAGACAAATAAAATTAAGGGCATACAAAATTGAGGGCATATAAAATTGAGGGGAAATAGAATTGAGGGCAAATAAAATCAAGGGCAAAAAAATTGAGGCGAAAAAATAAAAGGTAAATGAAACTTGTCGGGTAAAGTTTTATTTGGGTTCATTTCTACACCATTCTGTTGAGAATATGGGGGATTTTTTGGGTTGTAGATTATGAATGGGATAGTATTTCGAATTCCTACAAAAAAGAAATAAATTAAAGGCAAATAAAATCAAGACAAATAAAATTAAGGGCATATAAAATTGAGGGCATATAAAATTAAGGGGAAATAAAATTGAGGGGAAATGAAATTGAGGGCAAATAAAATCAAGGGCAAAAAAATTGAGGCGAAAAAATAAAAGGTGAATGAAACTCGTCAGGTAAAGTTTTATTTGGGTTGGTTTCTACAGCATTCTGTTGAGAATATGGGGGATTTTTCGAGTTGAAGATTGTAAATGGTATAGAATTTTGAATTCCGACAAAAAAGAAATTAATTGAAGGCAAATAAAATCAATGGCAACTAAAATTGAGGGCATATAAAATTGAGGGTGAATGGAATTGAGGGTAAATCAAATTGGAGGCAAATAAAATCAAGGGCAAAAAATTGAGGCAAAAAATAAAAGGTAAATGAAACTTGTCGGGTAAAGTTTTATTTGGGTTCGTTTCTACACCATTCTATTGAGAATATGGGGGATTTTTCTGGTTGTAGATTATAAATGGAATAGAATTTCGTCCGTCAAAAAAAAATAAATTGAATGCAAATAAAAATCCCAGCAGATTCAATTAAAAGTAAATAAAATTAAGGGCAAATAAAATTGCGGGCACATAAAATCAAGGGCAAAAACAGGGCAAGAAAAACTTGGGTAAAGTTTGTAGGTACATGCAACTTGAAGATATTCGTGATAGACAAGCCTTGCTATCTGTTTTTTAGTGCATTTGAACAGAAGTTTGCCTCCAAATATTATTTTTCCTTTTAAGTTCCTTTATGAGAAAAATATCAATTGTTTGTGTAAGCATTCACGTTTGGGATACAGGGTGGAATCAGAAAGGTTCTCCGTTGATTTATTCGCAGAAAAACCCATAAAAGCGAAAACCCCCAAATGTGTGAACAGGATCGGCCGTGTACCAATTACCGGCCGCATAGAATTGTCCAATTGTCCGATATTCGGGAAAGGGGTTGTGATTGAATCCGGCCCGCTTTTCCAATTACCCGATAGATTTACGACAAATTGTATCAACCATCCAGACCCGATAATCTACGACTACCGACGACTACACGCTCACACGATCAACACAACATAATGACATCGGAGACCAGAGATAAAGCGGCGGAGAGACATAGAGAGAGAGAACGCTCGTACCGGAGATTAGGATAATAATGAGGGTAATTCTCATTTCACGTGGGGGTAAATAAAGGAAGCGAATGTTGCCGGTGGGGCGGCCGAGGGATCCCACGGTCCAAATGATATTAAGAGTAATCTGATACGAAACAGTTGATACACGGGCCACGGGTACATACGTGTTTTTGCAAATGAGAACCTATTTAATTACCGGGCCTTGCGACGACGTACGGCCGGGCGGTTTGGGCGAATAATCGGAGTCGAGATTAGATTTAAATTGGGCGGTTGGGAATTGCCGTTACATGTGAATCAATTGGTTTGGACGGTTTTGGTCAGGCAGATTCGATTCATCTCAATACTGAGTAATGTTTCCGACTGAATGGGATACCTACCCTTTGTACACTTCGATTTTGATTCGAAATATCGTCATGAACGATATGAAAGAATTCCGAATTAGGTACAAGCCCCCAAAAAAATATCATGAACATCACAGACATTAAATCAAAGCGCCGCGTGTAGTTAGCGAAAAATTGTCGGCACAAATTACTGAGCTCAATATTTAGTGCTCTTTTCTGTCGTTTGAAACCATTCATGCAGTTCCAGCTTCACATTTTTCTATGGCAACATTCAGTGCCTTATTTGTGAGTTCAAATGACTTCATTATCATTCCTAGTATTGAAGTTAATTCAGATTGAAATTCCAGGTAAATTTTCTAATTTCGGAAAAATGAATATGCCAATATTTGAATATTTTCATCATAATTAATGGTTTCTGAGATTCGGTGATTTTTTTAGTCGGCGTGATCAACAAGTTGAGATGTTTTCAATTGCTCAAATTTTGTACACAGATTCTTTGAGATACGCTGATCAACATAATATGAACCAATGGTGGATACGACAAGATGAAGGGAAGCTACGAGGATATATTGAAAAATTCTTAGCCTACTATAGAACCAAACAAAATTTTAATGTCAAAATATTTTATTACTCAACATATTCTCCTCTTAATTGAATACATTCATTACAGCGAACCTGCAACGTCTCTAGACCTTTCAAAAAAAAATGTTTCTTGTTGCTCTGCAAACCAGTCCTCCACAGCTTTTATTACCTCCTCGTTGGAAGAAAATTTATGACCTTTTAAACTTTTTTCAGTTGAGGAAAGAGATGATAGTCGAACGGAGCCAAATCTGGTGAATAAGGGGAGTGTTTTAGTAATTCTAACCCTTAATCACGATTTTTTTGGATGGAAACATGAGATTTGTGTACTGGGGCGTTGTCCTGTGAAAACAAAACACCTTTAGATAGCTTTCCGACTCTTATCTTTTTAATTTTTTCCCGTAGAGTAGTCAGTAATGTCGAATAGTAATCTCCAGCTATTTTTCTACCCTTATCCAAAAAATCAATCATGATTACTCCATGGCAATCCCAAAAAACTGAAGCAAGAACTTTTCCAGCAGATTTTTGGACACGAAACTTCTTAGGTCTTGGAGAACCAGAGTGTCGCCATTCCATCGATTGTTGCTTTGTTTCTGGATCGTAGAAATGTACCCAAGTCTAATCCATAGTAACAATTCGGTCATTTTCAAATCGAGCACAGATCGAACGCGATGCTTCTACCCTTGCACGCTTTTGGCCAACATTCAAACATTTGGAGATCCATTTTGCAGAAATTTTTCTCATGTCCAAATTGACGTGAACTATATGTTGACTGCGTTCGTATGAAATCTTCAGTGCTTCAGATATACGTTTTATCTTTTATCCCATTTCGACGGTCTGATAAAATCATGTCATGAACTGCATCGATATTTTCGGGGACTGACACAGAAACTGGCCTTCCCGATCGGTCATCATCTTCAATGGAAAATATACCTCTTTTGAAGCTTGCAGTCCAATTTTTCACGGTCGCATACGAAGGACATTGATCACCAAGGGTATTAAGCATATCTTCGATAATCTGCTTACCTCTTAACCTTTTGAAATACAGGTACTTGATGATGGCTCGGTAGTCCAATTTTTCGATTTTTACAATTTCGGTGGACATCTTTTTTTTTTAATTTATTGCGTAACTCTGGTTTACTTTTTTGACGTCGAACTCTATACTGACACTTCTAATAAGTTATTGTTCGTTGATATGGTATCGCAATATTTTGTTTATGCATGGAACTGGTCTAGGCTAACTAGATATGAATACATCCTCGTATGACAGTTTGAAATTTCCAATTTTAACAAAAATGCAATTTGCCAAGTGAAAATCTACCTAAACCATGTGAGATAGGGCTCTGAAATATTTTTTATTGAATTGAGCGACCTCGAAAACTTACATTTCGATACCAAAGTCGGCATATAGTCCTCGTAAGTTATAAATTCATTCGTTTAAATTTTTTCGATATTTAATTTTCGAGTTTTGTTCACCAGCTCACTTCGTTCGTGGTCTTGGTGTTATTGATCTGCAAAAGTCCTATTATCGAAGATTCGAATGGCTCGATTAACTTTTTCGATCATTAACGTCATAAGAATCTTCCGGATATATTTTTTTATCGACAAATATGGTGTTTTTGGGGGGTCTTACCTGTTAGTCATTTTTCACCCAAAAATGAGATTTTTAAAATCGCTCATTTTTTGCACAGAGATAGGTACTTTGAGATATACTGATCAACATAATACAAACCAATTGTGGATACGACAAGAGGGGCGGAAGCTATGAGAGTTTGGCAATTTCCAGTTTTCCAAAAAATTCCATTTGACAGGTGAAAATCTAAACTATGCTAGTTAGGGTTCTGTACTATTTTTATTGAATTCAGCGACCTCGAAACAGAGATACTTTGAGATATACCGATCAACATGATATAAACCAATTGTAGATACGACAAGAGGGACGGAAGCTGTGAGAGTTTTTCAAATTTCACAAAAATTCAATTCCGCCTGCTTGAAATATAAACTATGCTAGTTTGAGCCCTTGACCATTTCTATTGAATTCAGCGACCTCGAAAACCTACATTTTGATACCAAAGTCGGCCATATAGCCCTTATAGGTTAAGAATTTCCGTATTTTAATTTTTTCGATATTCCATTTTCAAGTTTTGTTCACAAGCTCAGAACGTTCGTAGACTCGTAGAGTATTCAGCAATAAACTCATTAGGAGCCTAGAATGTTAATTTTGAATTTTTTCGATAATTAATTTTCAAGTTTTGTTCACAAGCACAAACCACTCAAGGTATTGGTGTTATCAATTCACAAAATGTCTATTTTCATTTTTGATTTCGACATTTACCGTTGAATATACTGATCACATGAGCAACCTTCTTTAATGCTCATCCAAAACATTCTCGACATTCAGATATCTGAATAACCCTGATTTGTTAATAAAAGCACCGCTTTGGCTCAGCACTTATTGAAAATTTCCGATCTGATGCTCCATCGCATCGCCTATAGCTGGTTCGCAAAATTGATCCCCCATAAACGGTCTATTAGGAATCGCCCTTTCAAATCCGCAGGACCATAAGCTCGATATCGCCACGGGGATTCCCAGGTGTTATGGTTGTTTACGATGTATTCGACCTCAAGTTGGCTCTATGACATTTGAGTGACAGAAATTTGATATGTTAACTATCGCTTAATTGGTTCGCAACAATTGTATTTCATCCTTCTCGAACACGCTTTCGATATTGTGGGATTCTCGGTTTGCAGTTCCGTTTGAAGCCCTTTTCATGACGTTCGATATTATTGGATCTGACAATACTGGTTTTCGAGGAATATCCTCATTATTATTCTTACGTTGACCGTTTTCTCAATAAAAAATCACTAGGGATGTGTCTGAATCATAATCGATGTTTTCTTGACCTTTTCTAAGTTCGTTACTCTTTAATTGTTTGCTATTGGCTCGTGAGTTATAGGGAGAAATTTCATTTCGTTCATTATGATATTTGATATCAATCATTACTAACTGCCATCACTCAATGTGATCAGGAATCTAAAGGGATTCGAAGCCTTTCTTCTTCAAGTTCTGCTATTAATTTTATTGTAGAAATAGACAGAACCTCGAAGGTGGAATTCTTGTTGGAGGTTGTTCAAGATTGAACACCCAATGTTTCTTTTGTAGATTGTAACAGTAACTGCACTGTGATCTTGAGATCTATTTTGGGATTACAGACTAAATTTTCCCATAAGTGATTATGGGTCTCACAATCTCTTCTTTGGAAAATGCCCTAGGGACTTGTCTCCTTTTCTTTTGAGGAGGTATGGGCTAGTTTTTTGATTTGATTGCAATCATATTAGGTGTAGAAGTTGAAACTGAGTTTATCCAGTCTTAGGCTGACGTTTGCCCTGTCCACTTGTGAATCGTCCTTTATAGGAAATGGAGGAACCTCCTATTAGGATCAGCAAGAGTAGGTCAAGATGCATTGCTTTTATTACCTGCAGATGAATATTTTGTTATACAGAGTGTAACAGCCAAATGGAATAAATTCGATAACGAATAAATGAGGGCGTGTTAGAAAAAACGCTCGGACACGTCAATTTGTGATTTTAAATGCACATATATTTCAAGAAAATAATATTATATAGGGTGTTCCATGTGACCGTGGCCAATACCAACTTTCTTATTTCGAATGCAACCCCCTGTATATTATTTATTTTTTAGATTCTTCAGAGAATTCTAGACACAATTCATGCACAATGTCCTATACCTATCTTTAACTATTTCGGAAGTATTAAGATTTCTCAGATTTATTGCAAAAATCAACGTTTTAAATAAAAATTATAATATTTCACAAATTCGATACATTACACTCAAAACCTAATAAGTAATAATGATTATTTCTTAATTATTAAAAAAAAAACAAAAAAAAAACATTAATGTCTATGTAGGAAATGTTCAAAATGCTCGCCGCGAAGGTCTTGGCAACATGCTAATCTGATGTAGAATTGTCTTCTAACGTTACTCAACATTTCAGGCGTTTTTGCTTACTTTCTTCATATCAAGAAGAAAATGGGAAATAAGTATTGAGTGTAATGTATCGAATTTGTGAAATACAATAATTTTCATTTAAAATGTTAATTTTTGTAAAAAATCTGAAAATACTTGATATTTCCGAAAAAGTTGAAGATAGGTATAGGACATTGTACATGAATTATGTCTAGAATTTTTTGAAAAATCCAAAAAATGAATAATATACAGGGAGTTGCATTTGAAATAAGAAAGTTGGTATTGGCGACGGTCGCATGGAACACCCTATATAATTTTATTTTCTTGAAAAATATGCGCATTCAAAATTCAAAATCGACGTGTCCGAGCGTTTTTCCTAACACCCCCTCATTTTTCGTTATCGAATTTATTCCATTTGGCTGTTACACTCTGTATGCTAAGACAAGTCCTGACTCTTTGTTTGCTGATGGAACCTGGGATGAATGGTCTCGGTGTTGTCCGGTAGATACGGTTAATTCAGCTGAAATACCTATGTCATTTTGTCCGTTCACGGTATATGTCATTTTGTCCATAAAGCGTTATAAAACAAGAAATATATCGAATTACTACAAAAAGGATATTTACATAAAAAGCTTCGTGAATACAATGACAAATAAGTAAAGTTTGAAATGAATGCAATATAAATGAAAAAAAAAATGGTGAAAACTGGTCATTTCTTCTAAAAAAAATTGGCGCAATGAAAAAAACTCGTGACCTATTGATTTATGTTATTACTCATAAAAACCGAATGAACTAGAGTAGCGCTTGCGAGTTTCCAGAGGCTCATTTGATACCTCCAAACTCAAGTTAGGATGCCTATGTCATTTTGTACGTATTTCCCATACATCCATCGCATTCTTTTAGAGCCACAGGCCAATGTGATTGCCGACATTTTGAAAATACTGTGTCAACACAGTACACATATATTTTGTCTCATCCTACATGGAGCAAAGAGTAACAAACAAAGAATTTCTATCAAATATATTGCAGTTGAAATAGGGGAACATTTTCATCTCATTTCCAGAACAAACCTTGTTTATGTCTGGAGACACCTAAGGGGGGCAAAGACTTTCGACAATGTGTGTATCTAGTGCTTTTCGTTAAATAAATTAAATTCCCAAATATAAAACGCCAGACTTCATTCATGCTGCTGGAGATGTAATGTTATCCTTGGAAAGGAGATATCTACATGCAGCTAGCTCATAGCTCAATCTAAATTCCTGAACTGAAGTGAACCGATCAAAGAAGGAATCATTGATCTGAGAAAGGTACCTTTTACACGGTCATTTACTGCAACATCACCATACGATACCCGTACAGAGTCTGTAGGCACAAAAGGGCATTTCAAATATTGGCGAATAAATGAGCAATAAATTATTACAGCGTTCGTATTTACTGCCCACTCGTTCAACAACAATAATAGGATAGTAATCAGTGGATATTAAGAACGTTGTTGAAGGTTTATGCGGAATCTATTACTATTACTATTACTATGCGGAATCAGTTAATAATTCTTCTGCATCTGAATGTAACATTCCAGACACGTTTTCAGCAAGAAGGATTTTTCTTGGTTCAAACTAATTATTCCCTAATTAGTTATTTCCATCAGACGTAACAGATACAAAATAAACATTCTGTCTATTCTCACGTCAAATTAGTTGATATTTCCTTTTCCAGACAGCCCAAAACTCAAACTCCCTCCAATTGCCATTCATAAGTTGGAATGAATCAGTGAATAATTGAATTGTATGAATATCTTATATGTCCCCTTTCCCTTGGAGGCTTTTACACCCTAACTCTTATAACGCTCTTTGTGGGGTTAGTTATTCCTTCCAAAACTTTTCGAATATCCCTACGTATATTCATGAAACTCGATAATATTACAAGTCTGACAACGAGTGCGCTCTACCGGAGAAGCTCTGAACTTGGAAGCTTTCTCCTGCAGGACCTTCAGTACCGGAGCTTTCCGTGTAGATGTCGCGAGATGGTGACTTTCGATATCCTTGTGTACAGATAGTTTTTATTGCAGATATTCGAGAAATGCCACAATAATTTCAATATTTTTTACTCCTGTTTCTTCTATAGGTACTAAGAGCAAAATTCTCAAGGATGCCATTTTGAATATTCTAGATTCCACTTCGAAGTTAGATGAACTTTGAAGTGAAAATCTCAAAATAATCAACATTCTAGAGACTCATCAATCATCATCGTTATGAATTTGATTATAAGAGAAGAATCATTCACTTGTTTCATCCTTATAAATCTTGATGGTGAATAAATTTTAAAAACATCAGCTAGGCGATAGCACTTTCTTCAAAATTCCGGGACCATGTAATGAATATCTGGATTCTGTCTAGTTTTTTCTTATATGTGATTACACAACAATATTCATCATACAAACAGACCAAATTTCATATGAAGCTACATGCTACGTGTAAATACCAAGTTCAAATGTTAATAATTCTAGGTTGCAGAATGGTGAAGGAGCCACTTTGATTCGCAGAAGGATGTAACTACGTACATTGAACCCTTGATCATTTTTGACCCAAAAAGTTGAGATTTTCGAAGTCGATTTTATTATGTTCAGAGATACTTAGGGCAAAGCTGATTAACGAATCACCAAAAAAAATTGGATACTATCACAGAAACGGGAGCTGTAACGATTTGAAATTTCGATTTTTTGAAAAAATACCATCTGACAGGTAAAAATGTAAACTATAAGAGATAGCGTCTTGATTTTCATTTTATTGAATTCAGCGTTCTCGAAAACCTATATTTTGATACCAAACTTGACCATATAACACTTTTTTAGCAATAAATTTTCATGTTTTATGTTTCCCAAATTTCATTTTCGAGTTTTGTTCAGGAGCTCACAGCATTCCCAGAATAGGTGCTATGGACTTATCAAAGGATAGTAAGTCTATGGGTATTACGCATGATTCGAATGCGTTGAAGACCTTATTGGTTGAATATCACCGTTAGATTTTCCAGGGATTCCGTGTTGATGACAAATATGGCGTTTTTAGGGGGTCTTACCCCGTGATCATTTTTGACCCAAAAGTTGAAATTTTCGAAGTCGATTTTATATGTTCAGAGATACTTAGAGCAAGGCTGATTAATAAAGCCGGACTCCCACTACTCGTGTATTTGGCAAATATTTGCCACTTGCCTATATTCGGCATGTGTGGGAATGGTTCACTCGGCCAATACTTGTCAATCTTGTCATTCAAATTCGAAACTTCGTCTACTTGCCAAGTACGCAAATAATTGTGTACTTGCCAAATATACGAGTAGTGGGAGTCCGCCTTAATATACAAATAAAAATTGGATACAATCACAGAAACGGTAGCTGTAACGATTTTGAAATTTCGATTTTTTGAAAAAATACCATTTGACAGGTGAAAATCTAAACGATGATAGATAGAGTCTTGGTTTTCATTTTATTGAATTCATCGTCATCAAAAACCTATATTTTGATACCAAACTTGACCATATAACCCTTTTTTAGCAATAAATTTTCATGTCTTATGTTTTCCAAATTTCATTTTCGAGTTTTGTTCAGGAACTCACAGCATTCACAGAATAGGTGTTATGGATCTGCGAAATGGGTATTACGCATGATTCGAATGCGTTGAAGACCTTACTGGTTGAATAACACCGTTGGATTCTCCAGGGAATTCAGGGATTCCGTGTTGATGACAAATACAGGGTTTCTGGGGGGTCTTACCCCTTGATCATTTTTGACCCAAAAAGTTGATATTTTCGAAGTCGATTTTATTATGTTCAGAGATACTTAGGGCAAGGCTGATTAACAATATACCAATAAAAAATGGATACGATCACAGAAACGGGAGCTGTAACGATTTGAAATTTCGATTTTTTGAAAAAATACCATTTGACAGGTGAAAATCTAAACTATAATAGATAGGGCCTTGGTTTTCATTTAATTGAATTCAGCGTCCTCGAAAACCTATATTTTGATACCAAACTTGACCATATAACCCTTTTTTAGCAATAAATTTCCATGTTTTATGTTTTCCAAATTTCATTTTCGACTTTTGTTCAGGAGCTCACAGCATTCACAGAATAGGTGTTAGGGATCTGCGAAATGGGTATTACGCATGATTCGAATGCGTTGAAGACCTAACTGGTTGAATAACACCGTTTGATTTTCTGACTGACACCCCAACCCTTATGATGAGGAGGCAACTTCGAAATCTCAAAAAGTAGCCACTATCGTTAAACGCAGATTCAGATTTCTGCATTGAGTCAACCGCTGATTCTCCTTCCGAATCATGCAGCAAATCCATCAACATTAACGAAGACGGAATGAAATATTCCGAAAGAACGCTATAGCCACCTAAAAAGGCCGTTTCTCCAATTTTGGCAGGGGTAATTGGAACATTAAGGGAGCAGGCATCAGGTTTCGTGTCCGGGCAAGAATTCGTGACCCTATTTTATTGTAGTTTTAATCTTAACTTAATTAAAATACCTGGCCGATTAAATATAACTGTTATAGTCACGCGATTTGATGCGGCATTCGTCACTTTTTCCGAATTTCGACTTCTGTGAAGCTCATTTCGTTCAGCTGACGTTTCACAAGGTTAATTTCCTTTAATTCAGTTCCCCCATAACTCATTGGCTGATAATTCTCAAATCAGTGTCACTTTCGTTCGGGAAATTCTTAGAAAATTAAATGAATGTAATAAAAGTTTCACTTCCCTTTATTCCATAATCTATCACAATATTCTTGCCTCGAAAAAGGTGCGGCAAAAATTACTGTAGAGTTATTATTCAAGTATTCACTTTGTTTGAAAATTTCATGATTATACAGGGTGAGTCTTTGACTTGTACATATATTTTAACTGAAGATTCTTGAGGTCAAAAGAAACCTTTTTTTTCATTTTCCATTTTTCCGAATTCGGCTCTGTTAAAAAGATAAAGCCATTTGAAAAAAAAATTGGGCTGACTACGCCTCTGAAATGATCTTCTGGAATTGATGCAAAGTTCATATTTCTCGATTGAAATTGAGTTAATAAATTTAGGGAATACTCAAGTACTAACCTTATTCGAATGAAAATGTTGCAAACACGATAATTTCAACAAAAACAGTTTCATCGGATCATATCTGCAACTGAAAAGCCACATTTATTCCACCGAAATAAGTTCCTTCTTCGATTTTTCTGCAGATTAGTTTGTATACACTAATAACTTAAACAAAATAATATCCTAACATTAACATCACTTTACATACTTACCTGCGTCTTATACATCCATAACAAGGAACACTTAGAAAAAAATAATGAACACCACAATTACAATACAAGAAATGCAATCCAGTACATGACACCATACCACCGAATAACGGCCACTCAGCTCGGAGTGAATCACAAAGCAATACACATATATAATAAAATCCCCAAAAAATTTAAAACTTTGGACAAAATGAGACTCAAGAAGGAAATGAAAAACCTACTCCAACAAAAAGAATATTATAGCCTCCAGGAATTCTGGGACGACCATTTTGATTAGTTTGTCTGATAATATTGTTTGTCTTGTCATTTACTTTGTTGTTAAAATTCGTGTATTTCTGTTTATTGCACATTTTATACAGTGACTTAAATTTATATTTTTTGACACCCCATGGAAAATTTTGATGGGTTAAAATTATTCACATGTACCTATGAATCAACTGTGAATAAAGTATTATTTATTATTATTATTATTTATAACTTCTTCATATTTTCCTCGAAATTCCCAAACAACATCATGAAGAAAGACTTTTCATTCAGATTTATTATGGAACAACCTAACCTAATCTAATTTGCATCGATTCTGTGAATGTTTGCACAGAAATTTCAAGAAGATGTTGTCAGCTTGCTGATATTTTCATTGAGGTTAAGGATTTGTTACGAAACATAGTATAAATCACGATACACTTGTGTACCGTGGTATAAATATCTATGAACTCTGCCGTTTCCAATTACCATCATAAATCGACTTTGCCGCAAAATTTTACCACCCATGCGTAGAGCGAAAACCGAATGATTGGTTATCTGGAGGCCAACTATAAACAATAACAAACCAGAGTCTCTAGAACAAACTGTAAACATTATGTGAAGTTCTGAATACATTCAGTGAATTATTGTTCTAATGTGATTATTATGTGAAGTGAATTAATATAATCTTAACCGTGTCGAGTTTATAAAATTCCAAGAGTATATTGTTTAGATAGAAACATCGACACAGATTATAAGGTATCATTTTATTATTCATTAATTTCAATTTAATAAGTAGTTTGTATCGAGATTCATCATTCATATCCGAATTTTGTATTTTATAGACATTTAACTTCAATATGGACCGGTAACTATGAATTTTCAATAGAAACTGTGCGTGTTAAATCCTCCTTGGTGTTCAATTTTATCTCCCACATTTGTGGGATTTTATTATTAAAATATCCCGACAAAGTTGATAAATATTGTGACAACATTGTAAACTCGTTTAAAGACCAGAGAAGGAATAATATTTGATGATATTTAATTAAGAGACGCATTCAGATTATTCTTGCAATTAATGATTTTTTCGTCAAATTTCTCCGGGTAAAATTGGAAATAACTCGAAAACGACGCGTTTTATTGAAAAAAAAATAGAAATACTTTTAGTTTCTTAAATGATTTATTCTTTCGAAAATATGAACCGTTTATCTTTTTAAAGTGGTTTTATGGTGTTTTAGCGTGTATTGATGAGTCGACTACCCTGTAACTTTTATACTAGTAGAGATATTGAATAGGTTTCGATTGAGGAATATGCACCACGAATAGAGTAAAATTAAACCAAAATCCAGTTCATTCGAAATAACGGTCCCGAAGGTATAAACAAAAAAGTGTTTTTTTCATGGATTTTCGACACCCTGAATCTTCGAAACCAAACCGAATTTTGAAAAATGGTATAGGAAAAATGTGTTTCGCTTGATGAGAGTTGAAATATATGTACAAGTCAAAGACTCACCCTGTATAAACTCAGATTCAGTCGGCCTCAATGATTAAAATTATGGCTATTTCGAAACTACTAAAAAGAGCATTCATACAGGGATCATAGAACACGAATGTGATTGTCGACAGTCGGGGCTATTCACTAAGCAAAGTTGTTATGGAAAGCAACTGTGAATCGTCGTTATCCCATGTAATAAGCATGGAATAACGACGATTTACAGTTGCTATCCATAACAACTTTGCTTAGTGAATAGCCCCGATTATCTAACAGAGAAGTCTGCACTCGCGGGACATGCTTTGATGGATTCGAATTTTGAGTGAATAATTTGAAGAAGGCGATTTTCGGCAACGGATATCTAAATAAATATGCGTCCTAATACAAAATTGTATTGGACCAATTTTGTGGAAAATTTCATGAGCTTCATTTTTCATAGAAGGTATTTTTCGATCTGGCGAATACTTTCTTGGTTACGAGAGAAAAACTAAGAGTACTGATAATTGGGTCTGAAAAAGGCGAATTTTCGATAGATGCTATCTCGGAAAAAATGCGTCCTAAGACCAAATCGTATTGAACCAATTTTGTGGCGAATTTCATGAGCTTCATTTTTCATAGAAAGTATATTCCGATCTGAGGTATAGTTTTCCGGTTACGAGAGAAAAACTAAGAACAGTGGCTAGAAGTGTCGCGATGAGGGTTCCGACAGCCAATAAAGAACAAATAAAGCGTAGATGAAGAAAACAAGTTGAGTGGAGAACGAATCCGCCGTTAGGGCGAGAAACGAGCAAGGGCCGAGGGGATAAGTGTAGCCAACCGTCAGTTTGGTTAAATTTGCCAGATCGAGCGTGGCACGACTGCCGCAGCAATAAAAGGGCAATTAGAATGGCTGGGCGGTCTGGAAACAGACTGATTAAAAAAGAGAAGGACCAAATAGACAGACACAAACCAATAAAGTAATAAGAGAGAGTTAATTATCACGGCTTCGGGCGAATAATCAACTGAAGAGGGCGCTGAAGGCGGTCGGAGGGGGGAAGGGGCGCCGATAAATAGTTGTCGGTATTGGGGATCTCGCGAAGGCGAAAACGGGCGATAATCGAGCCACTTGCGTGAGTTCTCTGGAATAAGTAATGGGAAGCTCATTTGAAGTCTTTAATTGTCTGACGGAATCACATCAGCGTTTGTTCTGGAGGAGAATTTAATCTCGCTGTTTTCGTCTTAGCGGTACCGGGAATTTTTGGGGTATTGATTTTCGCCAAGTTGGGCCCTGATTGATTGCCGGAGACTGGGAGTAGAATCCGGTGAATGGAGTGATTGTCGTTTCAAATTTGATCCTTCTCGATTTTTCCGATCCAACATTCGCAGTTTCAATCTTTTTTCAGGAAGATTTTTATGATTTATAGGAATGTATCCCTGCACATTTTTATCAACGATTGATTCAGTTTCATCAGTCTCATGAAACTACACACAACCAAACTTATATGGAATCACCCTGTTATTTGGAAAAAACGAATTTTAATTGAAAAAAAGTCGCTGAAAAGTGAAGAGTAGTTTTCCCAAAACAAGTTTATTACAAAAATAATATAAATTATTAAAAGATTATTTTTATAATAGAACAGAAAATTAAAAGTGTAAATTTCTCTAAAAATAATTTTTATGTAACTGAGAATTGAACAACAAATAAAACGATTTTAACAAATCAATAATCAGTATTACCACCCCTGGTATTGATACAAGCTTGAATTCGACGAGGCATGCTTTCTATTAAGTTGTTAATTTCTTCTTCTGTAACATTTGCCCATTCCTCTAAAGCCGCTTGTATAAGTTGCTCTGCGTTACCAGGATTATTTTGACGAGCTCTAATTTTTCTTTTGATCCTATCCCACAAGTGCTCGATAGGATTAAGGTCCGGTGAACAAGAAGGCCACTCTAAAACAGTCACACCTTCTGTTTCGAAAATTTTTTTGCAACTCTGCTGGTATGTGGAGGTGCATTATCCTGCATAAATAGGAAATAATCTGCAAAAGCACCTCGCCAGAGCCTCACTACAGGTTGTAGCACTAGATCAACATACCTAGGCCCTGTCAGAGATTGTCTAATGGGAATTAAAGGAGTTTTCTCACCAAACATAATTCCGCCCCAAAACATTACAGTACCTCCTTTGTATTTAGGGATCGGTCTCGCAGCTTGAAGCCTAGCTTGCCTCCCTCTACCTCTTAAAATGCGAACACGCCGGTCGTCTGATCGTAGGCCAATTCTGGTCTCATCCGAAAATAAGACATTTTTCCAATCTTCAATAGTCCAATTTTCATGCTCTAAACACCAATTAAAACGGTCAACTTTATTTTGCCTTGATAGTTCTGGAACTCTTAACGCTCTTCTCTTGAATAATTCCCGAGCGCGAAGTCTTTTTCTGATAGTTTCGACAGAAACACTAACACCTGTAGCTTGCAAAAATTGCCTTTGAAGCTCTAAATGAGATACTGCGGGATTTCTTCTTGCTGTTTGGGCTAAAAAGCGATCCTGCCTTTCTGTAGTTACTCTACCACGACTTCTTCTCGGCCTATTCCTTAGGGTTCCTAACTCCAGAAACCTTGTATACTTAGGTTTTTGAAACAACCCCTTGTGTAACCCCCACCGTTCTTGCAATCTGTCTTGTGACATACCTTGTTCTGCCATAGTAATAATTCTTCCTCTCTGGACTTCCGATAACCCCACATAAGGCATTTTTTTTTAAACTTCGCAAAAAAACAAAATATAAATTCACTGCGACGTTCGAACGAAATGGTAAAATCGCCACTGCAAAGCAAAATCTTATCAAGTGCTTATGAACCTAACTGTTTTTGTGAGTAAACACATGCACTTTTTATTTGCTTCTAACGAAAAAGATATCAAAATAATATTTCATCTTAATACTGGGTGATTCCATTTAAGTTTGGTTGTGTGTATATTGGGCATTGGCGCTGAACTTGTATTCAAATAAACAGACATCGTTGAAAATACAGGTTCACAATGAACACCTCCTTTAAACCGTTTAAACGTAATTTTGCACTGATATAGCTATTAGCTAGGCACACACGAAAGTTAGGATTAGTTAGTGGCGTTACATAATGGCGAATGCACTAGTTACTCTATGCAGGAATCGGGTGTGATTTTTTAGAGTGATAGATTTCGACAAGGATAACTGTGATTTGACTTAAGTTAAAAGCCATGTTGTTTTGACATTTCTGTTCAGTAAGCATTGACGAATTATCATGGGAAGACTCAAGCCGTAACAACGTTTACAAATTGTTGAAATTCATCCTCAAATCAGTGTTGTATTCGCTATACTTATAGAGCACTTCGTAAAATTCATGGTTTACAATTTTACATAATCGTCCATCAGAGCAGCTTATTCTTCGGACTATCGATATACACTGCGCAAAAAATTAACGCACATTCTGAAAATCTCAATTTCAATGAAAGTTAACTCTACATTGACTTTAAAACTTATTTTTTATGTTCTCTCGGGAAGGTTTTGAACGAAACAAGACACATTAAATGGAGGAAAAATTCAGGATTTCACCGAATCTTATGTGAAAGAAGAGAAATGAACAATTTTCAAAATACTGAAATGCTGATAAGTGATTTAATACTTGGTATTTCCACCCCTTGCGTTAATTACAGCTCGGCAACGACGGTTCATACTCAAAATGAGTGATCTTAAAATGTTCTGATCTAATCCTTCCCAGTTCTCCGAGTTGGATTCCTAAGTCATTGAGAGTAGCTGGATGATTCTCTGAACTTCTCAGCCTTCTATTGAGGTTGTCCCAAACCTGCTCAATCGGATTGAGATCTGGACTTCTTGCTGGCCATTCCATTCGAGAGACTTCAACCTCTTCAAGGTACTCCTGAACGATGCGCGCACGATGGGGTCTGGCATTATCGTCCATAAAAATGAAATTTTCACCAATGTATGGGGCAAATGGCACTACATGCTCTTAAAGAATGTTCCTTATATACTTATCAGCATTCATAGCTCAATTATCAACGACCACTAGGTCTGTGCGAATAGTCAAAGATATTCCACCCCATACCATAATCGATCCTCCCCCGAAACCAGTAGTATTCAGGAAATTGCACTGAGCATATCTTTCATGTGGACGTCTGTATACAAGGGAACGTCAATCACAATGGTAGAGGCAGAATCTAGACTCATCTGTGAAGAGAACTCTTTCCCAATCGGCCTCTTCCCAATGGATTTGCTCTCTCGCAAAATCCAAACGCGCCCTTCGATGGGCTGGGGTAAGAGCTGGGCCTCTTGCCGCGACACGAGGCCTTAAATCATAATCTCTGAGGCGATTTCTTATTGTCTGAGTGCTAATTTGCACCACATGAGTTTGCTCAAGCTGATTTTGAAGGAGGCGAGCGGTTGCAAATCGTTGTCTCAACGAAGAAACTCTCAAGTAACGTTCTTGAATGGCAGTTGTTACCCGTGGTCTACCCTGTCCTGGTCTTCGGACATTCATTCCTGTCTCCCTGAATCGCTGCAACATTCTGGATACACTTGTATGGGAAACTCCAAACCTTTCTGCAATTTTTGTGTATGTCCACCCTTCTTCTCGCAAAACTACCGCTTGGGCACATTCCTCTTGGGTCAAATTGCGTGTTTCGCGTTGCATAGCGATCGAGTGTAGAAAATCAAACGAAAGAAAAACTATTGATCACTAGAATTGATCGAGAACACCTGATTTTAGAATGGAGCCAATACATTCAAAATCTGATAATATCATCTTTTTTTATTCCTGCTGGGAGAAAACATCTCTATTGAATAAAAACGTTGAAAGTGGATAACATATATGCATGATAATTCTGATAAAAATAATTATCATTGAGAACACCTTCAGTTGTAGAATAAATTTGAGATTTCCATAATGTGCGTTAATTTTTTTGCGCAGTGTATTTATTGATTTAGAAAATACAGGGTGTTCCTAAATTGAACGTACAAACGAAAAGGGGAGATTCCTTGAGTAAGTTTGAGAAAAAAAAGTCCCATAATCATGGGGTCGCAAACGTATCGTTTTCGAGATACAGAGTGTTGAAGTTTGAATATTTTTCAAGTTTTTTTTGGTGAGCAACTGTTAATTTGAAAAAATGCAAAAAGAAGCTTTGTTGTTGTACTAAACTTTTCGGTCTCTTGTAGTTTTGTCGTATCTGCTACCGATTTCGAGAAAAAAATTGTGAACGATTCTCTCGAAATCCTCGGAAAAATCCAAATTACTTCGAGAGAATCGTTCAAATTTTTTTTCTCGAAATCAGTAGCAGATACGACAAAACTACAAGAGATCGAAAAATTTAGTACAATAACAAAGCTTCTTTCGTCATTCACCGTTTCTGCATTTTGTGACAATCAGGACGTGTTTTCCATGTTCACTAACTCCCATCTGTCAACTTTCTATATGTCAAGTCATAATCATGGGACATTATGTTGACCCCTTTTAAATACAATATATAGAAAAGAAATAAATAAATATAGTTATAAAAAGATAAATTGGAATCACCATCAATCTCATGATTATTAATGAAATTAAGTCAATAAAAGGGGCAATAAATTCCAAATTGAATGAACAAATCCGAAAGCTCGAATTCCCAAATTAATCTAATTCATCCAACATAAATCGAACCGAAAAAGATCAAACCTTTCCACAATTCCTTATTACTTTCCCATCTCTTTATCTACCAAAATTAACAAGAGTTAATCATCTCGTCTCGAGCTGAGGATTTGTCCCGAAAGGAGAAAGACAAAGTCCAATTACTTAAACGACAAACTTCATTTCTCAGACATCAAAGTTTTCTTATATGTGTTAATCAAAATTAAAATTATAACCGTACCTTAATAGAAACAAAATTAAACCAAAACCAAAAGAGAGAGTATTTTAATCATCACTTCAACAAGTTATTAAATTGCGTACAAACCGAAGAAACGGCAGAAAGAGAAGCAAACACTCGTTGCCGACTCTCTCTTATTTAATAAGCGCAACCAATAGCAGAGTTTAGTTAATACAGTTGAGATCAAAGGGCCCTTCAATTTTAATTCCACTTTATCTAGAGGGCGTAGAGAGTCTGGCTAAAGCAATAAAATGCTAATATGTGTTTGTCGTTGCTAATCAACTGTCAGAAGGGCACGGACTGTAGCGTTTCTGGCAACGTGGAAGAAATGAAAACGAGGAATGAATCGATGAGGTCTCGGATTATTATTTCCAATAATAAACTCTAGGAACTCAATGAAGGAGAAACATTCAGACTCTCTCGAAATCTATGAAAGCAGTTGATGTGAATCTCAAAAGTGCCATTATTTTTATACAGTTTTTGCCGAATTGTGAACCATTCAAAAACCCATTTCCGATTTTTTTTTAATAAGATTTCGTTAATTCTTGAAATGGTACACCCCGTTTGAACGTGATCAGCTTTATGTGATCATCAAATTTGGTCACCCTTCTCCTAGCTGAGATGCAGATTTTACGATGAGTGGCATGGACTAATATTGAACAGGACCCTCGATATTGAGTCCTCATTTTTAAAAGGTTTAAATAATCCAAAAATCGCCTTTATAAAACTCTCAAGATGGCGATGCTATTAGACTTTGAAATAAAAAAAACCGTGACACGATAAAGCCGATCAGAGTTGCGCGTTCTTCGAACTATTCGAGTTCAGGTCCATCTTCGTTCTTATGATGATCAATTTGGTTGAAGATTTTTTCAATTTCTCATTTCGAAACTGTTATAAAGGAAATTTTGTGGTATATGGTTTATGTGATACCAATTAATAATGACCTGTACGAAAAGTTTTATCGCTATATTGAGTTGATTAAACAATATTCAGCTAATTTGGAGTTCTAGTCAAATTCAATTTTGAATTTCAGTCAGGAAAGTAACAGAAATTGATCGTTTAAAAGGGGTTATATTATTTTTCGCTTAGTTGGCATGATTATCTTGAGGTCATCTGCCATTTAGTTTGTTTACAGTGCTCCATTTGATGTTTTCCTATCTTTAAAATTATCCAGTGAAGAAGTCTAACATTCTGCATTGCAAATGGAATTTTCTTTGCATGATTGATAAGGCTTGAGTTGAATGGACTTTTATAAAAAACATATAAGTTAGAAAGGTACAGTGATGTCGAGATGATTGTAAGATTTGCCTTGCTCTAGGCCCTAAGCCTAAGGCATCAACTTCTTTATCTGAACACCGATTCTCCATTCAAAAAGTGCCTTTCATTTTTCAAAGTTCACGCCCTCAATTTTCCCCTTGAAAGCTTGATTTATTTTCAATTCTCCTGGAATTTCAGATAGTTCTCTGCGATTTCACACTTTCAGGAAGTCTTTTCAGTATTTCCATAATTTTTTGCGCCTATCCAAATGTAATTTTTTTTTAAATATAGAGAATTGATTTGTCGAGGGCACTCCAATGAATTTCCTGAAAAAAATTGATGAACAAACGCCGAAAAACGATTATGAGTCAATTTTCATAGACTCTCAAATTCAACCCGATTTTTTCATGCGAAAAAATGATTTTTTTCAAAGAGATGAAATTGGAGTGCCTTCAAGACATCCTTTAACTTCAATTTAAAGAAAAAACCAAGCTTTTAAGTGAAAAATTGAAGGCGGAAACTTGAAAAAATGAAAGGCACTTTTTGAATGGAGAATCGATGCCGTAGCCGAATTTTTCATGCGAAAAAATAATTTTTTCAAAGAGAAGAAATTGGAGTACCCTCAAGACATCCTTTAACTTTAATTTGAAAAAAAATCAAGCTTTTAGGCGAGAAATTGAGGGCGTGAATTTGGAAAAATGAAAGGAACTTCTTAAGCAAAGGAATTGATAACAGAAAATCATAGTTTAAGTCTTGTGAAATTCGAATTTCTATTCTTACGAATATATTCGTACTATTTCAAACTTTTTATTTTCATGTTCGATTTTCTTTATACTTTGAATGTAATATATTAATTTTGGATGAATAATGTATATTTTGTGTTTCATTGAATATATTCTCGAAAGTTTTTTGTACTTACTTTAATCCTTCTTAAGTCTACTTACTTGATTCAACATCTTCAAGTACCACGGCCGTCGGCCATTGACTTCTGCAATTGAACGTCCACTCTTATTTGTCTAATTACACTGAGATTTTGATGGCCTTATCGTCGATTTTCAGCACAACACTCTCAATATTACTTTCTAATTTTTATTTTGCCCCCTCTGAGAAAAATTTCTGCGGGGTTCTGCGGGCGCTCATGAGTGACACAGGCTAAATATTGCATAGATATGCAATGTATGAAGTTATGATTATGATAATGAACTGATATATGTTTTGACTCAATTTTTGTGTTCAATTTTTCTTATATTTCACGTGCAACTTCCAGCTTATTTTAACTTCCAATAAGAATCGAGAATAGGGATTTGTGAGTAACTAAAATTAGTTTTGGATTTGATCATATTTTATTGTGCTTTTATTTACAAAATTCACAGCTCTAAAGGAAACATTCGTACCTTAATATTAAGGAAACTTTATTCAAAGTGACAACTTCAATAGTAAAATCGAAATATTTGGATTAATCGATTTATATAAAACCAATACAAATCAAGAACGAAGATGTTCGATATAGAAAACACAGTTAAATGTTAAAAAACCGAAGTCACAATCGAATAACAATGAAAAAGGGAGAATATTTATAGTTTCATCGACTCTATCATCCTAGTTCTCTTACAGATCAAATCACAAGAATGCAACAGCTATCCATTATACACAACGCAGTCAATATACACAAATATATACAAACCTACATAACACAACTATTCAGATAATATGTACAACTTCACCGGCCACCGTTTCTAAACCATCTGCAGTCCTTTGGTTATATTTTCGACGTGTTCTTTGGCTTTTAGGCGTAAAGCGGCTATGGAGGTAGTTCTGAGATCAGGGTTGGAGTTGGGGGAATGCGAATGGGCTACTGGTGGTCTGCTGATTTCCGCGGCTATGGGCGATGTTAGGTAGCTGGGATACCCAGTTTGGGGGTGGCTTAGGAAGCCTGGTAAGGCTGAGAGTAGAGGAGGAGACAGCCAGGGGTCCATGGGGAGTGCTAGGCTGCTGCCGGCGGCCCTGGAAAGAGTGGATACGGCGTGGTACTCGCTGAGGCCCAGTCTTGCTGCTTCCATCTTCTCTTGTCGTCGCCATTTGGCCCGTCTGTTCTGGAACCATACCTGGAAAGAAAAAAGGTTGTTTAGAATAAATGGTGATGATTTATGGTGATGCTCATCAATAAACACACCTTGAAAATAATTCATTCGATTAAAAAACTAACCTAATATTTTGTAAAATGAAGGTATTTTTCAGTTTTTTACAAAAATCTAAGCTTTCTCGAGTTATTCCTAAATTTTCTATTACAAAATTATTTCGAATGAGACCTAACAGCATCTCGAACAGCATTCAGTGAAACCTTTTGTTTCCAATGCTGTACAAGATGAAGACTCACCCTGTATAACGAAGAAGCTAATCGAATATACGTAATTCGATGTTTCATACTGAAATTGATGGTTTTCTGGATCAGATCCCCTAAAGATATAAGGCTGAATATAACAGAAGGTAATAAAGCAAATTTGAACCCCGTTATTTTCAACTGGAATGATTTATTTGTGTTATGATATATTACCAGCACATTAGGAAGCACATGATTTCTGTCCGAATTTTTGACGATTGCCTAGAGTCTAAATGACCTGGGAGGTCATTCCTCAAACCTTAATGTACCTGCGATTACAAAAAAGCTTTTACGAAAAACAAATATTTTATTTGAACCATAATATCTATGAATCTATGTCAACTTCAGTTTGATGGAAGTGAAGAGAAGTTATACACCATTCACTTTTATAAATTATACAGGTTGGCCAAGATTTAGGTTTACCAAGTTTTTTTTTACTTAAAACTGACGCAGGTTGGCATTCGTCGAATATCAAATAATTCTCAGAGACGTTGCCAATGCTAATATCTATTCACTTTTTTCTAACTTTGTGAATGGAGTTAGTTCTTTCAAGGTTTAACAACGCTCTCTTCGACCGCCCTAAGAGACTGCCAGGATCGTACTCAGACTGTGGATAGTACTGGATAGAAATGATTCAATAATTTGAGTCAGCAATTCCCACATTATAACTTTTTTCCTCAGAAAATCTAGTGCAAAATTTCTGTTATGATTTGCAACTGTCATAAACATTTTATATCCGACGTACCCTATTTTTTCATTTTGTTTTGTTTTTATATTATTATCTACTAAATAATTTCTTTTTCGGATGCTCGAGATTGCGGCAAGGTAATTCCAGGAAACACCAGAGTTTTAGAGATTCGGGTCGGAATCTTGCAAGATTCCGACAAAGTAATTCCGGGAAACACCAGATTTGGGTCCTTTTCCCTAATGGGTGAAAGCCATCTTGATTTGCATGAATATCGAAGTTTTCAATTGACAAGACTCGAAAAAGATCTCTGTTCGAATTTATGATGGTCATTTACTTGTAATATCCGAAATATATTTAGTTTCGGTCCAAAATTTTATATTATTTTGTACAAAACTCTTTGTCGGCTGCTCAAGATTCCGATAAGGTAATTCCGGGAAACACCAGGTTTGGGTCCTTTCCCTTAATGGATTAAAGCCATCTTGATTTGCATAAATATCGAAGTTTTCAATTGACAAGACCACTTAAAATACCTAGAGCTACTGTGAAGGTCTAGCTGTTGAAAGTGTTTATAGATTTTGTTGTGAAAAGTGTATTGTGTTGGAAAATCTTTTGACAAAGTGTATATAGTGTTTATAGAACAATGTCGAATTCGGAAACGGATACTGCATCAGAGGGTAATATGTGGGGGCCACCACGAAAAAGGTCCAAAAGGTCGCATTTCTCTTCTGAAGAGAAAGAGATAATTTTGAACATTTTTCGAAAAGAATTGAAAGAACATCCTGATTTATCGACAAGAGATTTAGTAGGAATTGTTTCAAAATCCTCAGGGGTGAGTGATTCAGCTGTATTCAGAATTCTCAGAGAATATGAAGAGAATAAAACATTGACGCCACCTAAGAGGAGAGCCCAGTCGTTGAAAATAATCGATTCGGTTGACGATTTCGATATGAACCTTATCAGAAGAATTGTTCACGGTTTTTTTCCGGAATGAAATCCCAACGATTTCTAAAGTACTAGAAATCGTGAATGATGACGACAGTTCGCCAAATTTCAAAAGAACAAGGTTCTATAAATTATTGAAAAAAATGGAATTCAAGTTCAGTTAAAAGTGAACGATTGTGTGAAATCTCCTCGTTTCGACTCTGGACGGAAAGATACTTTACGAAGGCCCTCCTACCGCTGCGCCAAACATGTTATTATTGCTCCTTCTTACATTTGAACAGAGTATAGTTTTCGTGTCGACTGAATAAGTAAAGGACCCCGCACTTTTACTACGGGAAATGGCGTTCCGTCAAATTTTCTAAAATTTTGGTATAATGTAGTACTCGACATACTGATCAAAAGTGTCCATGGCCCCAACTCAATCCTATGACTAGTTTTTGAGATACAGGGCGTTGAAGTTGAGAATTACCCACTTTTACTACGCCCGTATCTCGGAACAGAATCGAATGAACTTCAATTTTTCTCAAGAAACATTTCATTACATCCCCAAGGAGCAAGCATATAGAGGAATATGACCGAAAATCGTTACGAATACAGGGTTATCCATAATTGAATGCATGCCCGATTTTGAAAGTATAAAATATGTCAGTTCCAAAGCGAGAACGTTCGAAAAATGAACTATTACACTAGATATGTTGTTGTTACATCGAAAAAGAATTTATACTGGGTGATCCATTATTATAGAAACTATTCTCGAGGAAGGTTCAATGGACACCCTGTATTAATTGGTTGATTCAAGGTGTTTGTTTAATTTTTTTAGAACATATCATCATGGACTTCAAAGAATACAGGGTGATTCAGTCATGAAATGAACTTTGAACCTCACGAAAATACCCAAAAACCACCTCTTTTTTTCATCACGCTCTATTTCGGGATTAAATCCAAGGAGGTGGGAGTTTTCTTTCACCACTGTACTTGATATAAAAACATCAGTAGGTCTGAGAGTTTTTATCCACTTCCTATGACCAGATTTTTAGCTGGTATAAGAAAAGAATAACATAAATAAATAATTATTTTCATATTACATAAAAAAAAATCTGGTCATAGGAAGTGGATAAAAACTCTCAGCCGTATTGATGTTTTTATATCAAGTACAATGGTGAAAGAAAACTCCCATCTCCTCGGATTCAATCTTGAGATAGAGGGTGATGAAAAAAAGAGGTGGTTTTTGGGTATTTTCGTGAGGATCAAAGTTCATTTCATGACTGAATCACCCTGTATTCTTTGAAGTCCATGATGATATGTTCTAAAAACATTAAACAAACACCTTGAATCAACCCATAAATACAGGGTGTCCATTCAACCTTCCTTGGGAATAGTTTCTATAATAATGGATCACCCAGTATAAATTCTGGGTATTTCAGACTTTTTCGATGTAACAACAACATATCTAGTGTAATAGTTCATTTTTCGAACGTTCTCGCTTTGGAACTGACATATTTCATACTTTCAAAATCGGGCATGCATTCAATTATGGATAACCCTGTATTCGTAACGATTTTCGGTCATATTTATCTATATAGTTGCTCCCTCGGAATGGAATGAAATGTTTTTTGAGAAAAATTGAAGTTCATTCGATTCTGTTCCGAGATACGGGCGTAGTAAAAGTGGGTAATTCTCAACTTCAACGCCCTGTATCTCAAAAACTAGTCATAGGATTGAGTTGGGGCCATGGACACTTTTGATCAGTATGTCGAGTACTACATTATACCAAAATTTTAGAAAATTTGACGGAACGCCATTTCCCGTAGTAAAAGTGCGGGGTCCTTTACTGTAATACACGAGTTTTTTTTACGATTTTCTTGAACAATTCAACGTGTCATCAATAACGACCATTATAACGAAGCACCTTCAAACTCCCAAGTAATAATGCCGCTGACAATCGCCGTTGTTTGGAGGCAGAACCGAATAACTGGGGTTGCTGGCTGGCGGTACAAACTGACATTGTGAAGGCTAATAACTGTGTAACTCCGAGGCAGCCGCCCTAGATTGGCCCTATTATGTTCAAGATTGTGTTACGGAAAACAGGTCTGCTCTTGACGTCTTAGCTCGCTATCACAGCTTGACGTATTTGCGCTCAGGAACCCTTGCCGAATTTCGGCACAAGCCGACTGGATTTCGGCAGAGGAATGTTTTAAGTGACAAACGCAAGCGGTTCTGATCTTCGCCTAATTATTCTGATGGAGGCCGAAATTGCACGTTCTGCTTCCCTTTTTAGGGGTAATTAGGGGGTCCATGAGACGACAGAGGTCTACCAATGTTTTCGAGCAAATTGACATACAGTTGTTCCAAGTACAAAAGGAAATGAACCCGTAACGAATAATTCTTGATTTGTGTCTACAACTTTACTGTCTATACTCTATTCACTTTTATTTAATCACATAGGAGGTCATGGTTTCGTTTTCAGGAGTTGGTGCACCTGATGAAAAGTCTGTGCGCGTACAGAAAATATCGTTAATCACAAAACGACGTTGCCAGTTCTTTTTTTTACATCAAAGTTAAAGTATCAAAGATATTCCACCTTTTGTAAGTTCGAATCGATCGGCGATTTTGGGGCGAAATATCGATAGGAAATCGCCTATTTTCGTTGTTCTTCGTCGTCCAGAAGAAGTTTCCCGTCGATATGAGAAATTTCGTGCAAGTGTCATTTTTTCCTTTTACGACTTTTGGCGTGAGTACGAATGGAAAATTTGAATTGGACCAAAAATCGATTTATAAGCATAAATAAAGCGAAAGTAGTTACTAATCGACCTTTTTACACTTGATAACGAAGTTTTTTTTAGATATATGTCCGTTTAGAAAGATTTCAAACGATATTCCGGTCCCCCAGAAGTTTGGTTAGTTTCGGTATCGTTTTTGGTGCTCAAAATTTATTTGGAATGTGTAAATGGACAAAAAAGGCTTCCTTATACGATCTTCTAACGAAAGCGACCGGAAAATATGGTTCAGGTAGGATTTCCGAGGAATTATGCAGAATGAAATTGCACGATTTTCGTAAGTAAACGGGTTCTGGATGGCCATCATCGGTCTCTTAATGATTATTAGATATTGATCGTTCTCACGTTTCAGAAAAAAAAACACGCCGAAAAAGCTAAAAAAAAGAAGAAATATGACTATATTGCATTCGACGGTAGGTGAATTCAGATTCCGATGAATTGAAATGTGTCACTGGATCTTTCATTCCTATCAATCCTTTGCCGAAAGTAGGAATAGGCTATATTGAACAAGAATACATCGGTTTTTCCATATTCCAGGACTTTGAGTCTTATTTTAGAACAGGTGAATGATAAATGTGAAGCATATGTTTTGACCTATTCCATTTCATTTGTACAAACCTACTGTGGTAGTAATGTATGAATATTTTTTAAACTAATAAATTACTATACAGTCAGAATATTTCACTCCTTGTTCATAAGATCAAATAAATGAAATGTATATCTATAAAGCTTTCAAGAATTGACATTCTTGCTTATTAATTTATAACCAAAACTCAGTTACTATTGCATTGAAATTATTAGTTTCTCTGTAAACAAATTCGTTAATTTAGTTATTATGTTTATTCTCTTTGTGATGAATGGATAAATCTGTTATTTATTTGAAATAAAGAAATATCAGAAATATAAATGTTATGCACCCTCACAATCATATCACATACAATATCATGATGAAAACAAAGCACATCGATAAATCTTTACAATCATAAATCCAAAAACTCCTTTATATGTAGAATATTGTTCACAATTTTCTGTTGTGTTCTCCAAAATGAAATATACATTCTGAGAAATACGCTAAGAATGTAGAAAGGGCAACATAGTGTTGACTTGGAACATAAAAATATTTTGAAAAACGTCATAACTTCGATACAGAGTGGAATGTGTCAAATTTCCAAGGCCAGAGTTGTGATTTTATAATTGCTAAATTCAATAATCAATTGTGAAGTAAAGCTGAGGGTTTTTGCTTGTGAGACCAACCCCCTGTGGGTCCATCTTAGCTTTCGAAACCAATTTCTCAAGGATAAGTATGGTAAGTGGGCTATTTCCTTACTTAGCTCTGCTGCCTGGAAGGTTACAATAGGAAATATTGCAATTTTTGGGGTTTTCAAAGAAAGCTTTTTCCGAATTGAATACTTCTTTAATCGATTCAGCTCCTGTAAATGAATTGCCGCCTTTACCCTTGTAGGGTTGGATAATGGAAAAGTTTCCAATAAGTTGTATCTCTAATACAGCCCGAGTTTTTCAACGCCATAAAAAATTAATACAAACCGCGTAATGTCTTTGTCCAGTAATCAACGATCGGAGGTCAGCAATGAAAACATTTTTCTATTGAACTAATTGAAACATTATTCGGAAGGCATTGAATAATAAAGTCAGAGCACAACAATAATTTCCGTACAACGTTTTATGACGCTTTTATGGAGAATTGTCAGTGTGGGAGTAGTCATGATTACAAAATAAACAGCGTGATAGAAAATAGGCCACTAAGTGGCATATAATTACTGAAAAAGAGAATTTAAAGAACCATTAACTGCGGACAGTGGAATATTACTGTCAAGTCAAACAAAACTAATGGATGAGTTGGTAGACATCGCATGGCAGAGCTGGTTGTTACTCGTTACGTTACAACGGAAAAACGACGTGTTTCATTTGGAATTGTGGAAACCTTAAACTATAGAAAGAGGAAACACGCCTTTCAATAATAAATAGTGAAGACAATTTTCAATATCCACCGGACTAAACTAGGTAACTGTAGGGGAATTACGTACAAAACGCAATATGTAAACAAAATGACATCATGATTTGAGTTTGGAGGTATCAAATGCGGAACTGCCTACCATACCACACGACCCCATTGGGTTCAATTAACCTCTGAAAACTAGTTCATTCGGTCGTTATGAGTGATAACAGAAATCAATAGGTCACGAGTTTTGTTTATTGCGCCAAATTTTTAGAAGAAATGTCCAGTTATCACCATTTTTTTTCATTTATATTGCATTCATTTCGAACTTTACTTATTTGTCATTGTATTCAAGAAGTTTTTATGTTGAATATACTTTTTGTATCAATTCGATATATTTCTAGTTTTATAACGCTATATGGACCAAATGACAGTGAGCGGAAAAAATGACATAGGTATTTCAGCTGAATTAACCGTATCTACCGGACAACACCGAGACCATTCATCCAAGGCTCCATCACCAAACAAAGACCCAGGACTTGTCTTAACATATTCATAACAAAATATTCATCTGTGGCTAATAAAGGCAATGCAGATGCATTGATGATCCTATGAGGAGGTTCCTCCAGACCTCCAATCCCTAATGGACGATTCATAAGTAGACAAGGCAAACGTGAGCCGAAGACACGATAAACGTACTTAGTTTCAACTTCTACACCTACCATGATCGCAATCAAATCAAAAATTGAGTCCATACCTCCTCCAAAGAAAAAAATACACGCCCCTATCCCTACGGCATTATTTGAAGAAGACAATGAAGAAGAAAATGTTCCTAGCAACTTTCGAGATGATGAAGACGATTGTCCAACTGTCTACTGTTATGAAATTTTTTCCCGATTCAGATCAGATTTTTGCAACGTTGTGACCTTCTTTGAATTCTCTATTAAATAAACTCTCAATGAAAATGGAAAGTATTTCAGATTAAAATTCATTTACTCATTTGTGCGTGAATGTCAGAAATGAGTATTTGTTTTTTCACGTTAAATAAACTAAGAAATAGGAGTGTTTGCGAAACACCGTTTTCTGAATCTCTGGCCAGCTCATTCATTCATTTATTACCGCTATTTTAATTTTGTGTTACTAATGACGTTCTGAACAGTGTGGTCATCTCGATATCATGAAAGAAAAGTGAGATTTGGATTTATTTTGGAATTCTATTAGCAAAATACGTAGAAAAATCATTCTTATATGTTTTGTTTGTGGTGAATTGGACTATTTGAGTCCTGATTTGAGTTTACACAGGTATGTTCTACTCTTATCATTTCTATAAGTAATAATGGCGTAGATTCTTAGATTTTTAGAATTTGACTTTTCAGATTTCCTTCTGATATTGTAAGATGAAACATTTAGTTATCAATTCTGAATTTAGTTGACTCTGTTTACCTAACTCAGAATTTGTTGTATGAATTCGTCAAAAAGCGTGAATTCACTTGTGTTTTTATTTTTATTCTTCAATACCGATAACACCACGCCCCTGGACCTTTCAAATTTAGATTCTACAATGTTGCCACAACAGTATCTAATGATATTGCTTTCCTTTAGGTTATCTTTGTCCCACTCATTGAAAACTGGCTTCACCAATTCTCGAAATTATGAATGAGATGCTGTGTCTCCTCTTTCTATGTGAAAACGGTAGATATCTTCAGCAAAGATTTTTAAAAATCGATTTGGGGGTTGCGACAAACTACCCCGCAGCCCGCTCACCGTCGCATCCACTCCATATTCTCTCCAATCTCCCAAACCACTTCCAAGTTCTGCACGGAGCGAGGCACTGCGAAATTATCCTTCCAGGATTTAATTAACATGGCTGAGGCTTCAAGGAGCGTTGTTTATAGAGAGAAAGCAGGTGAATCAAAGCGCCTACCTCGGGGCATCTTCTAATTACTCACTATTAAGGCAATTAACTCACTTGCTGCGACGTTATTCTCTCCACACGCCTCACCAACTTCCAACATGAGTACCAACTATCAAACTCGTTACCGTTAAATTGTCTTCATTAAAATGCTAATGATCAGATTAATTCGATAATGCAGCCTTGCCGGCTTTGTTGCGCTTTTTCGCAGGGACTTATTTTTCGGCCAACAGCAGCTGGCAAAATACTGATTTTTGTGGTTCACATAATGGTCCATCTGAAAGCACTATTGGTCGAATTATTAAAAAATTTCAAGAGACTGGTTCGGTGGAAGACCAAAAAAGTGAAAAATACAGTCGTAGCGGTCGTTCACAGGAAAATATTGATTCAGTTCGTGAAAGTGTTGCTGAAGACCCTGAAATGTCCATTAGACGACGTTCACAACAAGTTGGACTTAGTGGGTCCACAACATGGCGTATTTTACACAAGGATTTAGCTCTGAAGGTATATTAGGTTCAAATAACACAAGAACTAAAGCCATTAGATCATTTAAAACGTCGTTCATTTGTCAATTTCATCAATGAACAACCAGCTGATTTTTCTCAAAAAATCATGTTTTCAGATGAGGCACATTTTGAACTTGGTGGCTATGTTAATAAACAAAATTGTCGTATCTGATGGGGTGAGGAAAATCCACGAATTATTCATGAGAAACCGACGCATCCTAAACGAGTCACTGTTTGGTGTGAATTATGGTCAGATGGTGTAATTGGACCTTACTTCTTCGAAAATGCTGCTGATGAAGCTGTAACTGTCAATGGTGATCGATACCGTCGGATAATAATCGAATTTTTGTGGCCTGAATTAATAAATATTGATCTAGAGGACATTTGGTTCCAGCAGGGTGGCGCTACACCTCACTTTGCAAATGACACAATTGATTTATAGAGACAAAAATTTCCTGGACGAATAATCTCCATAAACGGTGTTCTCAATTGGCCACCTTTTCATGTGATTTAACACCGTTGGACTATTTTATTTGGGGTGATGTGAAAAGGCAGGTCTATAAGAATAATCCACAATCGATTTCTGAACTAAAGGATGAAATTATTCATGTCATTAGTGTGAAAGAGCCTCAATTATGTCAAAATGTCATTGAATGTCATTTTTGTGCTTTATTAACGACATCAAAGCTGTCATAGTATACTGTTCTTTTTTACTGTTTGCTGATGATTTAAAGTTGTTTCGGATTATCAAATCCTTGCAGGATTGTCTGTTATTACAGAGAGATCTGGATAATATTATCGAATGGTGTTCTATAAACGACATGGAACTCAATGTTGATAAATGTCAGACTATGAGGTTTTATAGGAATAACTCGCCAGTGTTCTTCAATTATTCAATAAATGGATCCTGTTTAAAAACAGTTAAAGTGGTAAGAGACCTCGGAGTCCTGCTGGACGGAAATTTGACCTTTATTGATCACATACAAAATGTGTCTTCCAGGGCCCTCCGAATGCTCGGCTTTCTCAAGAGAAATATGCAGCATTTTGGGGTTCCAGCAATAAAAACTGTATACGTTGCCCATGTGAGAAGTATTCTGGAATATTCTTGTGTAGTTTGGTCACCTTCTTATAGAGTTCATATTCAAACCATTGAGAGGGTACAAAATAAATTTCTGAAATGGATAGCATATAAATGGGGTTACACTCGCGAATCAATTAATTATGAAATTATTCTTGATAATTTGTCCCTCACTCTTCTCGAGACGAGGCGTCGTAATTTTGATATTATGTTGATTTATAAAATTATACACAATTTCATTGATTGTCCTTATCTTCTGGACAATATTAAAATAAATGTTCCTCAGAGGAGCCTTAGAGCCTGGGATATGTTCAGAATTAAGTTCAGTAGAACGAACTATTTAATGAACAACCCCCTAGATAGAGCATTACGGGCTGCTGGTTCGGTGGATATAGATTTGTTTCATGTCTCAATTTTTCAATTGAAACGTTTTTTTGAAGGATATCATTAGTTTAATTCAATTTGTAGTAATTTTGGTGGTTGTTTTTCATTGAATTTCAGTTAATTTTAATATTTAATATATATTTTATTTTAATTTGATTCTGTAATATCTGTAAAATGGCAAGTCCGTTTATAAATAAATAAATAAATAAATAAATAAATAAATAAATAAATAAATGAAAATTTAGCAAAAGGGTGGACGTCTGCAGAGCTGCAAGAGGAGGCCATTTGGCAGATATTATTTTTAAATGTCATGACTGATACTTCAATTATCAATGAAAAGTTCAAGAAAATGAATGCAAATTATGTGTTTTATTTATTTAAAAAAAAACGCGTAATTTGAAACACCCTTTATTCAATGTTGAATCATCAATAAAGTTATGAGTACCATTGATATCGGTGAAACTAGTCAATTCCACTTCCTTGCATCAACCCAAAATACCCACCCCAGCAAATGAAAGACTGCATATTTCTAATAACTTGCTTATTGAACTTATTTGTTTCATTTTTTCTTTTCAACCCTTCCAATGTTTGTATTCCCCGATATCTTCCGCTACACTCGCGTCCATTATTATCGAAACCATCGCGCACAAAGGGTTCCTCAAGACGATCGAATGCAGCAGAAAGAAAACGCAACACATAATTACCCCATTTTCGATCCCCATCATCAGCTATCTGTGAAAAGCCCAGTTCCACATGACTTAATGCGAAGAATCATTATTATTCCATCATCGCGAATGGATGGACTCTCGAGTATCTCTTCAACGCTGCCACCTTTCCGTGAATACTCTTTCAAACACACCGGTACCCTTAATCTAATGACCCTTTTTAAGTGATTTCTTTTCGGGGCACAATGGATTTTGTTGGGTCCATTATGTAACAAATGCGTCAGTTGTCGGAGCCTGTTGGAACGTATGGAAACCTTTCTGAGCGAGGAGGGGGTGGGGGTAAGGGTTGGATTGTGGCCAGTCGGGCGCGTAAATAGCGGACACCGCAGGGGGATCAGGGGGAGAATGGGGCTCTGTTGTTTTGTGAGCTTGGAATTTGCGAACTTGATTTCCGTGACATCAGCGATGATTACGAAGGTGGAATGAGAAGTTTGTTGGCACTGAGAGTCAAAGTGGTTATTCTGGTTGAATTCTTTCAACTCTTTCTGGTTAAAACGGCCAAACAGCGTTGCTGACGACTTTTTAGATCCATAAAGTAGAACTGAGTATTCTTTTCTTGCTGCTGAAGCAGTTGTTCAACGTCCCTTGGCTTCAATTCATAAGGAACTCAAGTTCCCTGTTTTTGAATCATTCCCAACGCATGAAGTCGCATGGAAATGGCTTGACAAGTTACTCCTGATGCTGAAGAAAGCTGTTCTTGCGTTTGACACGGATTCTCATCGAGCCAACCTCCAATTCGTCTCAGGGATGATTTCGAAGAAACAGAAGGTGGAATGAGAAGTTTGTTGGCACTGAGAGTCACAGTGGTTATTCTGGTTGAAATCTTTCAACTCTTTCTAGTTAAAACGGCCAAACAGCGTTGCTGACGACTTTTTAGTTCCATAAAGTAGAACTGAGTATTCCTTTCTTGCTGCTGAAGCAGTTGTTCAACGTCCCTTGGCTTCAATTCATAAGAACTCGAGGTCCCTGTTTTTGAATCATTCCCAACGCATGAAGTCGCATGGAAATGGCTTGACAAGTTACTCCTGATGTTGAAGAAAGCTGTTCTTGCGTTTGACACGGATTCTCATCCAGCCAACCTCCAATTCGCCTCAGGGATGATTTCGAAGAAACAGAAGGTGGAATGAGAAGTTTGTTGGCTCTGAGAGTCAAAGTGGTTATTCTGGTTGAAATCTTTCAACTCTTTCTGGTTAAAACGGCCAAACAGCGTTGCTGACGACTTTTTAGATCCATAAAGTAGAACTGAGTATTTTTTTCTTGCTGCTGAAGCAGTTGTTCAACGTCCCTTGGCTTCAATTCATAAGTACTCGAGTTCCCTGTTTTTGAATCATTCCCAACGCATGAAGTCGCATGGAAATAGCTTGACAAGTTACTCCTGATTCTGAAGAAAGCTGTTCTTGCGTTTGACACGGATTCTCATCGAGCCAACCTCCAATTCGTCTCAGGGATGATTTCGAAGAAACAGAAGGTGGAATGAGAAGTTTGTTGGCACTGAGAGTCAAAGTGGTTATTCTGGTTGAAATCTTTCAACTCTTTCTGGTTAAAACGGCCAAACAGCGTTGCTGACGACTTTTTAGGTCCATAAAGTAGAACTGAGTATTTTTTTCTTGCTGCTGAAGCAGTTGTTCAACGTCCCTTGGCTTCAATTCATAAGGAACTCAAGTTCCCTGTTTTTGAATCATCCCCAACGCATGAAGTCGCATGGAAATGGCTTGACAAGTTACTCCTGATGCTGAAGAAAGCTGTTCTTGCGTTTGACACGGATTCTCATCGAGCCAACCTCCAATTCGTCTCAGGGATGATTTCGAAGAAACAGAAGGTGGAATGAGAAGTTTGTTGGCACTGAGAGTCAAAGTGGTTATTCTGGTTGAAATCTTTCAACTCTTTCTGGTTAAAACGGCCAAACAGCGTTGCTGACGACTTTTTAGGTCCATAAAGTAGAACTGAGTATTCTTTTCTTGCTGCTGAAGCAGTTGTTCAACGTCCCTTGGCTTCAACTCATAAGAACTCGAGTTCCCTGTTTTTGAATCATTCCCAACGCATGAAGTCGCATGGAAATGGCTTGACAAGTTACTCCTGATGCTGAAGAAAGCTGTTCTTGCGTTTGACACGGATTCTCATCGAGCCAACCTCCAATTCGTCTCAGGGATGATTTTGAAGAAACAGAAGGTGGAATGAGAAGTTTGTTGGCACTGAGAGTCAAAGTGGTTATTCTGGTTGGAATCTTTCAACTCTTTTTGGTTAAAACGGCCAAACAGCGTTGCTGACGACTTTTTAGGTCCATAAAGTAGAACTGAGTATTCCTTTCTTGCTGCTGAAGCAGTTGTTCAACGTCCCTTGGCTTCAATTCATAAGAACTCGAGGTCCCTGTTTTTGAATCATTCCCAACGCATGAATTCGCATGGAAATGGCTTGACAAGTTACTCCTGATGCTGAAGAAAGCTGTTCTTGCGTTTGACACGGATTCTCATCGAGCCAACCTCCAATTCGTCTCAGGGATGATTTCGAAGAAACAGAAGGTGGAATGAGAAGTTTGTTGGCACTGAGAGTCAAAGTGGTTATTCTGGTTGGATTATTTTAACTCTTTTTGGTTGAAACGTCGAAACATCATAGCTGAAGACATTTTAGGTCCATAAAGTAGAACTGGGTGTACCTTTCGTGCTGCTGAATCTGTTGGTCATAGGGCATAGGCGAAAAACGTTCTCCCTTGACTTCAATTCATAAGGAACCCAAGTTCCCTGCTTTTGAATCATTCCCAACGCTTGGAAATGGCTTGGATAACTCCTGATGCTGAAGGAAGCTCTTCTTGCATTTGGCACGGATCCTCATCGAGCAATACCTCCAATTCAGCGTCTTCGAAAGTTTTGGCTTTTCCTCAGGTGGACAGTCATCAGAATCGGCGTCTTTGAAGCGATAGAACCAATCACGGCACGTTGATTCACTTAGAGCAGCATCTCCTTAAACATTTTTGAGCACTCGATGCGCTTCAGCTGCCGGTTTCTTCGAATGAAAAAAGAAAATCAATACTTCCTTCAAACCAAGATCATTTGGCCCGAAATCAGACTTGTCAACACAACTAAAAGTATGTGCCTCCGAAACAAAATCACTAATGTTTTAAAAAGGCTAAAACGCCAAATATTTCTGCCATACAACCGGTATTCCTCCTACAGCAGAGGGACAAAGATTGCGTCCATCCCAGGCAAACAAAATAGGGCTGACGCCCGATTCCACATCCAGCAATCTCGTCCGGCTAATCCGACGGACCTCCCCAGTCGGCAAAGAAGTTAATCATTAATATCAAAGACCTGCACCCCGCGGCACCACATAGTCACATGTTTCAATTGTGGGAATCGCCGTACAACCAAACATACGCCAAACAACTTCTGCATACAGTTACCGGCGGGGACAATCGCGGGTGGCGTTGGGCGCCTCGTGCCGGCCGCGTGGCGGTGCAAATTACACGTCACAATGCTTATTAGCCGCCTACGACAAAAAGGACCGGGCTGACGTTGATGTGTGTAGCTACCAATTTATTAGCGGGACTGGTGGCACCCCGCCACAGTCTTCCTCTTAATAGAGGCTATTACCGACGGCCATACGAACCGGTTATTAGAGGGACGCCGTCGGCAGCGTCGTCGTCTGATTTTTCGCATTTTGCGCCACTGTTAATGCGGGGATTTTCACGCTGGTCCAAGTACAGTCAACGAACATCGTTCTGATAGCGAATTATGCTGACAATTGAAGAAATAAATCACTCTTCCATCGGTCCGGTCAAAATGGTCACGAAAATGGTGAAAAGTTGTCAATTATTCAGATAGAGCTGAATTATAGTGTACTCAGATCTTTGTTACACTATTGTAAGTAGAATACAAGAGTCCCCAAAAATCCAATTAGTGCTAAGAAAATGTATTCAAAGTCAAACGTAGCAAACGTCGTCTTTTGTGGTTTTCTCGTGAACGGTAAGCTTCATCATGAAAATAGCTGGGACAAAAGTTGTAGATCATGAAATTGTCCACAAAAAATGTTCCAATACTTTTTTCCTTACGAATCACCCTTCCTGAGATATCGCCTTTGAAACATCGAAAATACTAAGATAAGCGCGTAAGCCACTTATGAAGGCTGTGCTTATGCACATAAAGCACGAAAAGATGATTCTACCTAAGAAATAATGATAGTTCGTCCTATAAACTATAGTTCAAATACGCACCGTGAAGAAAATAAAGGTTGTTGAAGTAAAAAATACCAATACCAACAAAAAAAGTACTGATGGGCTTGTTTATTGTCGACGAACATCGTTTTGATAGCGAATTTTGCTGCGAATTGAAGAAATAAGTGAAAAGTTTAGAATTATTCATAAAGATCAGCAGTTTTGTGTACCTAATCAGATCTTTGTTACACTATTATGAGTAGAATACAAGAGTACCCAAAGATCCAATTAGTGTTAAGAGAATGTATTCGATGTCAAACGTGGCAAATGTCGTCTTTTGTGGTTTTCTCGTAAACGTTTCGTTTTATCACAAAAATAGCTGGAACAAAAGTTGTAGATCATGAAATTGCCCACAAAAAATGTTCCGATTCTTTTTTCCTTACGAATCACCCTTTCTGAGATATCGCCTTTGGAACATCGGAATATAAACATTGCGCGCGTAAGCCGCTTATAAAGGGTGCGCTTATGCACAGAAAGCTCGAATAGATGATTCTACATACAAGATAATGATAGTTCGCCTTATAAACTATGGTTCAAATATGCACCGTGAAGAAAATAAAGGTTGTGGAAGTAAAAAATACTTGATTTTGATCATCCATGAAAGTGCTTTTGCTGATGACGTCTTCATCAGCAAACACCGAATAAGAAAGTTTCTAGTTGGGCTTATGTGAACGTGAATGAACCCCAGTAAGTCCTACACCTTTATTTCGAACAGGCTTTCGAATTTCCTTCCCTGTAACAGCATTTGGCTGTTCTCCTTATTTTGAAATATTCAAAATAAGCGCGGCGCAAACTTGCATGTAAATTGAAGGTAAACAGTTCGCCGCAAACTAATTCGTGAGCGAAAATTGACTCGGCAAGGTGGGCAAATTCGTTTTCTTCGAGTTCTAAGTTGCGAATGGAAATTGCGAAATCGCATCAAACATGCATTTGTGTCGATCTCCAAAGAAAATAAACCGGTAAGCGGGAAGGAAAAACCCGGTAAAAAGCAATAAAAGATCGGGGGCTCGCAGGGACGCGATTCTTGACTGATGACAGGGCCGCACTCGGAGCTAAATCCTGTCATTTCGTGATGCAACACACATAAATATCTCTGTACTCAATATTCGAACATTGGCGTTATTATTCGTAAGTAATATCTTGAGGGAATCAATTTTTTCCGAAAAAAATCGAAAAAACACGTTATTAAGAAATATTTTAACAAGAAGCATGAATGCTGGTGGCAACAAAAAACCGAGTCGAAGACGAGGATTTTGTTAAAAAATATTACTTTGCATTGTGTTCTTTCGATTTTTTTCACAAGAAAAATTGTATTTGACAAGAGAAACAGATTATTCCTCATGCATTATTTATGGGTATCAATTTGAAAACTGAAAAACAGGTAATTTATTTAATCACAAGTACTATACAAACTTAATTATTGTAATATTCGGTGGCAACAACTGTCAAGTTTTGACGCGGGTAAACTCGAAAAAACTACTGACAGCTGCTGCCATACAGTTTTTTCGTAAGTAATATCATAAGGGCATCCAATTTTTCCAAAAAAATCAAAAAAACACGTGGCTAAGTAAAATTTTAACAAGAATCTTGAGTGCTGGTGGCAACAAAAATCCGAGTCGAAGACGAGAATTTTGGCACCTGCACGAATGCTTTTTGTTAAAAAATATTACTTTGCATTGTGTTTTTTCAATTTTTTTCACAGGAGAAATTAGATGCCTGAATGGTATTTGACAAGACTATTTTATGAGTAACAGATTATTCTGGATGCATTATGTATATATTATTAATTTTCGTTGACAACAACTGTCAAGTTTTGCCGCGGGTAAACCCGAAAAAACTGCTGACAGCTGCCTGCTGCCATACAATTTTTCCATCTAGAAACCATTTGTGATTCAAAATTTCGCGTTTCTGATTGGAGGAAACTAAGACGAGGGAAATAGTCATCAAGACACCATTTGTAATTCAAAATGGCGTGTTTCTGATGGTGGAAATTAACAGCATCTTCAAAAAAGGATCAAGAAAAGGATGTTAGGTCAAATTTATACTCATGCCTACAACCTTTTCATATGGCAGATCACCAACACACAAATAGCGTTGGAATTTCAGATCTCAGTAACCTCATCCTCCTTATATGGTGACAGCGGTGGGATAGAATATCAGTTTTCTGGGGGAAAGGAGCGGAAGGGACCCACACGAGGAGGCAAATTTCATAAACGCAACTTGATGAAGACTTGTTTTTACAAAATAAAATGAGGACAGCCTGAGAAATTTTTCTTCAAGAGTGGGAATGAAACTGGTGGTGTGTTCGTGTTAGTAGCAAAATTCCTTATCACGGTCCTGCAGGACGGTTCTTCGCGGTAACTGTGGGAATGCGAGCAGGCGTCGAGCGGCCATCCGGAAAATTCGTTTGTGGAGGAAAATGGAACGAGTTTTTCCGAAGACAAATGATGTGATGGGGTGATGTGTATCCATACTAATGCGTCTCTCCCGCTACGCCGAACATATTGAGTTCTGAAATTCCTAAAACTACACTTATCACACTCAATTTCACGCTGGCAATTTATCTACTTGGGTTTTTCGCTCAAGGAAACAAGGTTATCGTTTCTGCTCTTTTCTTTCGCCCTTCCGTTCGCAGGGCGGCCAATCGAAATTGGATAATGCGATGGGGGGTATCGCAGAGCGTTTTGTGCTGAATATTTCCGCTGGGCCCCCTAATGGCCTTCAGTTCTTGCAATTTTCTCATAATTTCAGAAATTATAATACAACAATATCGCTCTCAACCAATCTCTTGGCGTTACGGCTGCTTCGTTGCTTATATCTTTATTTATTCCATTTCCTGCCTTCGGGCTTGACATAGGTGCTCAATTGTATGGTTGCGTAATATTTTGGGAACTTTTGGGTTTTATTGTGTATCGTGAAATCTGTTCATAGTGGTGAGTCACTGATACACATTTCTTGTACTTGGTGGCCATGTTGGAAAGCTTTTCTTAGGTATCTGTGTAACCAATTCAGTATTCATTCAAATTGCTAGATTTTCGTAGGTACATTGTATTTTGAGTGCACGTGTTTGACTTTGACGTACAAATTCTTTGATTATCAGTTGAATTATTGTTATTTCTAACTGAATTGTTATATGGTTACTGATTCCAAAGACTTGGAGAATGTATTTAATCAGCTTTTATCGATTTTTCTCACAGCTTTCTGGTGAAACCAATTCTTTTATTATAAAGTTATTTCTGGTGGTGACCATTTCTGCTGAGTCTGAAGGAATTCCTGGTAGAATCCATATCTTTAATACCAAGTTGATTCTCTATTTTATCCATATTCTTGAGATTTGTGTTAAGATTTCTGGAGTGTTGCTGGTTGTTTTTGAAGAATTTTTAGGCAACTCCTGGTGGATACTGATCCCTTTAGAATCTGAAGAATTCCTGTTGAGTGTACCTAGGTACCTACTGCTGTTAGGCCATCTACACAACCTTTAAAACGACCTCTGACACATATATGAAATTTCATGTTTGAGATAAAGGAAGCAGTTTCAAAGTATAATTCGTCATCTTAATCTCTCAATTATCATTGATGTTTAGCATCTTTTCTCGTAATATCATAACATGAATTATTAATGGAAAAATTCCTAGCAAAGCTACCCTTTCCTCATCGAATCCTTCTACACAATGACAATAAAATCTCGATGCCGGTATTATTTCTTCAGAATACCTGGCTCAATAACGAGAAATACGACACCCAGTAAGTTGAGACGTTTGAAAGGTGGACCGAAAGCTTTCGGATGCATTCAGAGCTAAGAAGAGAGACTCAACATCCGACGTGCTGTTCAAGTATCGCTTTTCTCCGGGTCCTGTGAAGATATGCCGCCCTTTTAATTCAATTAATACAAGGTGTTACTGGATGCCTTTCTATGGATGGGATATGGTGTATACGGGAATTAGGTGTAGTTGATACCGTTCAGGGGCTTGTCTAGGATCGTTCTGAAAGGCTGGCTGACGGAGTTCGGTTTGAAGAAGGGATAGCTAAATGTTGAATCAGAAGAACATTAGGGAACAAAGAATTGATTATTTGGGTCATTTTGAACGTGAAGCCTCAAGGCTGCAATACTTTAAGAAGTTCGTTGACTAACTAGCACAGGAACGTGTCCAAAAGTCAATATTTCAATTTATATTTGTCTATTACATCAGGAGAACTACTGCTGATATTTTAATTTCATTTCGTCAAAACTTTTCTCTGCTTTCTGATCCAAAGGAACCAAAATTCTTCGTGTTGTTCTGCTGGTGGTTTCTCTTGATGATCTAGGTGAGTCAGGATATCTCTGAATATAGAGTCTGATTGTTCTTCAATCAAACTGAATTCACTTGATGTCATGAATGAGAATCAGATTTCAGTTATTTCTATTCATGAGACTGAATGAAAAGGAATTTCACAGATGTGAATTCCTTAAAAACGTTTTTCATTGAATATCTCGATAATGGTCAATTTCACGCATTGCTTGATAGGACATTTTGAATTTGTTTTTAGGAACTAAATCATAATACGTTAAGAAAATAAGACAATGTGTTCTAATTTTAGAAAAGAGAACATTTGATGAAAACTCGAATATAAACTGTTAACATTAAAAAACATTTTCATGTCCTTTTGGAAGCCCCAATAGAATAACAAAACGGCGAACAGAGACGTATTCAGCCATTCATCGAAGCAAATTTCAAAACTATCAAATTTATAATAGTACAATGTCATTTATGGAAAATGCCGTGTACCTACTCGAATGTTACGTTTTAAACGTATGCCTTGGCGACTTGGCGTTCAGTTAATTGTGAATTTCCGCGTTCATTTAGGGTTGCCATCGAATTCTGTCCTTCCAGAATCCCGGACAGACCACGACCCGCCACCACCCACCCCCCGGTTACAACCCTTCTAATTGTGTTTATGCCTGCAAAGTGCTTTCCGCCCTCAAATGCAAATTTTAACCTCGTTAAGCCACGGCCTAGCAAGTTTAAATTATCAATGGTTAATTAATCTTCAATTTATTCACTTTGTATAACGAATTTAACACTCAATTTGGCTGTTATTAATCAAAGTTTTAATGAAAATTGTTATAAACACTAATAACATGGGAGGCGGCGAACGCCGGATACGAAACGAATAGGGCGACATCTTTTTAATGGGACATCTGCAAATTCGCACAGGGCGTTCGTAATTTTCGGTCGATAGTCGTTAAAATTACGCCGACATTGGCGATTACATATTTCGGCTTTATTCCTACACAAGGAGATCCAGCTTATCACCATAGAATGTGTTTAAAAAGTCTCAGATGAAAAGTTTCCTTAAGGGGCCGTTATACTCTGGCCGACGGCACCGATTCTTCATCCAAAAAGTGCCTTTAATTTTTCCAAGTTCACGCCCTCAATTTTCCACCTGATTTCTTGATTTTTTTTTAATTTTTCTAGAATTTCAGACAGCTCCCTGCGATTTCACACTTTCTGGAAGTGTTTTCAGTATTTCCATCATTTTTTGAATTAGTTGAGCGCCTATCAAAAGGGAATTTTTTTTTTAAATATAGGAAATTGATTTGTCGAGGGCATTCCGAAGAATTTTCTACAACAAATTCATAAACGACCGCCGAAAAACGATTATAAAGTCAATTTTCATAGACTCTCGAATTCAACCCAATTTTATCACGCGACTAAATAATTTTTTCGGAGAAGAAAGTGGAGTGCCCTCAAGACATCCTGCAATTTCAATTTAAAGAAAAATTCAAGCTTTTGAATGAAAAACTGAGGGCGTAAACTTGGAAAAATGAAAGGCAATTTTTGAATGGAGAATCGGTGCGGTAGTCGATATTTTCATACGAAAAAATAATTTTATCAAAGAGAAGAAATTGAAGTGCCCTCAAGACATCCTTTAACTCCAATTTAAAGAAAACATTAAGCTTCTAGGTGAAAAATCGAGGGCGTAAACTTGGAAAAATCAAAGGCACTTTTTGAATGGAGAATCGGTGCTGTAGCCGGCGGCCAGAGTATAACGGCCCCTTAAGAAAATCAACACTCCACAACCTCGGTCACTGCCGATGAGGGAAGAACTAGAATTTTGTCCGAGCAATCCCACCGTTAGATCCACCCATAATCATATGGTATTGAGTTTAAGGCGTTTTTTGGAGGTCATACCCCTTAGGCATTTTTCACCAAAAATTTTGAATTTTTCAAATCGCTCATATTTTGCACAGAGATACTTGGACCTATGCTGATCAACATCATATGAATAAATAATGGCGGCGATCAAAGGATGGGGAGCTATGATGGTTTAAAAAATCGAGTTTTTGTAAAAAATGTCATTTGACAGGTGAAAATCCAAACTATGATAGATAGAGCTCTGAAACATTCTTTATTGAATGGAGCGACCCCGAAAACCTTAATTTTGATACCAAAAACATTCATGTAGCCCTCATAAGTTAGGAATTATTCAAGTTTAATGTTTTCGATATTTCATTTTCAAGTTTTGTTCTCGTGCACAGACCATTCAAGATATTGATGTTATTGGTCCGCAAAACTGCATTTATTGAGGATTCGAATGGTTCGAATAAGTTGTCCGAGCAATCCCACCGTTAGATCCACCCATTTTTATTTGGTATTGAGTCTAAGGCGTTTTTTGGAGGTCATACCCCTTAGGCATTTTTCACCAAAAATTTTGAATTTTTCAAATCGCTCATATTTTGCACAGAGATACTTGGACCTATGCTGATTAACATAATATAAATAAATAATGGCGGCGATCAAAGGATGGGGAGCTATGATGGTTTGAAAATTCGAGTTTTAGTAAAAAATGTCATTTGACAGGTGAAAATCCAAACTATGATAGATAGAGCTCTGAAACATTCTTTATTGAATGGAGCGACCCCGAAAACCTACATTTTGATACCAAAAACATTTATGTAGCCCTTATAAGTTAGGAATTATTCAAGTTTAATGTTTTCGATATTTCATTTTCAAGTTTTGTTCTCGTTCACAGACCATTCAAGATATTGATGTTATTGGTCCGCAAAACTGCATTTATTGAGGATTCGAATGGTTCGAATAAGTTGTCCGAGCAATCCCACCGTTAGATCCACCCATTTTTATTTGGTATTGAGTCTAAGGCGTTTTTTGGAGGTCATACCCCTTAGGCATTTTTCACCAAAAATTTTGAATTTTTCAAATCGCTCATATTTTGCACAGAGATACTTGGACCTATGCTGATTAACATAATATGAATAAATAATGGCGGCGATCAAAGGATGGGGAGCTATGATGGTTTGAAAATTCGAGTTTTAGTAAAAAATGTCATTTGACAGGTGAAAATCCAAACTATGATAGATAGAGCTCTGAAACATTCTTTATTGAATGGAGCGACCCCGAAAACCTACATTTTGATACCAAAAACATTTATGTAGCCCTTATAAGTTAGGAATTATTCAAGTTTAATGTTTTCGATATTTCATTTTCAAGTTTTGTTCTCGTGCACAGACCATTCAAGATATTGATGTTATTGGTCCGCAAAACTGCATTTATTGAGGATTCGAATGGTTCGAATAAGTTGTCCGAGCAATCCCACCGTTAGATCCACCCATTTTTATTTGGTATTGAGTTTAAGGCGTTTTTTGGAGGTCATACCCCTTAGGCATTTTTCACCAAAAATTTTGAATTTTTCAAATCGCTCATATTTTGCACAGAGATACTTGGACCTATGCTGATCAACATAATATGAATAAATAATGGCGGCGATCAAAGGATGGGGAGCTATGATGGTTTGAAAATTCGAGTTTTAGTAAAAAATGTCATTTGACAGGTGAAAATCCAAACTATGATAGATAGAGCTCTGAAACATTCTTTATTGAATGGAGCGACCCCGAAAACCTACATTTTGATACCAAAAACATTTATGTAGCCCTTATAAGTTAGGAATTATTCAAGTTTAATGTTTTCGATATTTCATTTTCAAGTTTTGTTCTCGTTCACAGACCATTCAAGATATTGATGTTATTGGTCCGCAAAACTGCATTTATTGAGGATTCGAATGGTTCGAATAAGTTGTCCGAGCAATCCCACCGTTAGATCCACCCATTTTTATTTGGTATTGAGTCTAAGGCGTTTTTTGGAGGTCATACCCCTTAGGCATTTTTCACCAAAAATTTTGAATTTTTCAAATCGCTCATATTTTGCACAGAGATACTTGGACCTATGCTGATTAACATAATATGAATAAATAATGGCGGCGATCAAAGGATGGGGAGCTATGATGGTTTGAAAATTCGAGTTTTTGTAAAAAATGTCATTTGACAGGTGAAAATCCGAACTATGATAGATAGAGCTCTGAAACATTCTTTATTGAATGGAGCGACCCCGAAAACCTACATTTTGATACCAAAAACATTTATGTAGCCCTTATAAGTTAGGAATTATTCAAGTTTAATGTTTTCGATATTTCATTTTCAAGTTTTGTTCTCGTGCACAGACCATTCAAGATATTGATGTTATTGATCCGCAAAACTGCATTTATTGAGGATTCGAATGGTTCGAATAAGTTGTCCGAGCAATCCCACCGTTAGATCCACCCATTTTTATTTGGTATTGAGTTTAAGGCGTTTTTTGGAGGGAATACCCCTTAGGCATTTTTCACCAAAAATTTTGAATTTTTCAAATCGCTCATATTTTGCACAGAGATACTTGGACCTATGCTGATCAACATAATATGAATAAATAATGGCGGCGATCAAAGGATGGGGAGCAATGATGGTTTGAAAATTCGAGTTTTTGTAAAAAATGTCATTTGACAGGTGAAAATCCGAACTATGATAGATAGAGCTCTGAAACATTCTTTATTGAATGGAGCGACCCCGAAAACCTACATTTTGATACCAAAAACATTTATGTAGCCCTCATAAGTTAGGAATTATTCAAGTTTAATGTTTTCGATATTTCATTTTCAAGTTTTGTTCTCGTGCACAGACCATTCAAGATATTGAAGTTATTGATCCGCAAAACTGCATTTATTGAGGATTCGGATGGTTCGAATAAGTTGTCCGAGCAATCCCACCGTTAGATCCATCCATTTTTATTTGGTATTGAGTTTAAGGCGTTTTTTGGAGGTCATACCCCTTAGGCATTTTTCACCAAAAATTTTGAATTTTTCAAATCGCTCATATTTTGCACAGAGATCTTTGGACCTATGCTGATCAACATAATATGAATAAATAATGGCGGCGATCAAAGGATGGGGAGCAATGATGGTTTGAAAATTCGAGTTTTTGTAAAAAATGTCATTTGACAGGTGAAAATCCAAACTACGATAGATAGAGCTCTGAAACATTCTTTATTGAATGGAGCGACCCCGAAAACCTACATTTTGATACCAAAAACATTCATGTAGCCCTCATAAGTTAGGAATTATTCAAGTTTAATGTTTTCGATATTTCATTTTCAAGTTTTGTTCTCGTGCACAGACCATTCAAGATATTGATGTTATTGATCCGCAAAACTGCATTTATTGAGGATTCGAATGGTTCGAATAAGTTGTCCGAGCAATCCCACCGTTAGATCCACCCATTTTTATTTGGTATTGAGTTTAAGGCGTTTTTTGGAGGTCATACCCCTTAGGCATTTTTCACCAAAAATTTTGAATTTTTCAAATCGCTCATATTTTGCACAGAGATCTTTGGACCTATGCTGATCAACATAATATGAATAAATAATGGCGGCGATCAAAGGATGGGGAGCAATGATGGATTGAAAATTCGAGTTTTTGTAAAAAATGTCATTTGACAGGTGAAAATCCAAACTATGATAGATAGAGCTCTGAAACATTCTTTATTGAATGGAGCGACCCCGAAAACCTACATTTTGATACCAAAAACATTTATGTAGCCATTATAATTTAGGAATTATTCAAGTTTAATGTTTTCGATATTTCATTTTCAAGTTTTGTTCTCGTGCACAGACCATTCAAGATATTGATGTTATTGATCCGCAAAACTGCATTTATTGAGAATTCGAATGGTTCGAATAAGTTGTCCGAGCAATCCCACCGTTAGATCCACCCATTTTTATTTGGTATTGAGTTTAAGGCGTTTTTTGGAGGTCATACCCTTAGGCATTTTTCACCAAAAATTTTGAATTTTTCAAATCGCTCATATTTTGCACAGAGATACTTGGACCTATGCTGATCAACATAATATGAATAAATAATGGCGGCGATCAAAGGATGGGGAGCTATGATGGTTCGAAAATTCGAGTTTTTGTAAAAAATGTCATTTGACAGGTAAAAATCTAAACGATGATAGATAGAGCTCTGAAACATTCTTTATTGAATGAAGCGATCCCGAAAACCTACATTTTGATACCAAAAACATTCATGTAGCCCTCATAAGTTAGGAATTATTCAAGTTTATAATGTTTTCGATATTTCATTTTCAAGTTTTGTTCTCGTGCACAGACCATTCAAGATATTGATGTTATTGATCCGCAAAACGGCATTTATTGAGGATTCGAATGGTTCGAATAAGTTGTCCGAGCAATCCCACCGTTAGATCCACCAATTTTTATTTGGTATTGAGTTTAAGGCGTTTTTTGGAGGTCATACCCCTTAGGCATTTTTCACCAAAAATTTTGAATTTTTCAAATCGCTCATATTTTGCACAGAGATACTTGGACCTTTGCTGATCAACATAATATAAATAAATAATGGCGGCGATCAAAGGATGGGGAGCTGTGATGGTTTGAAAATTCGAGTTTTTGTAAAAAATGTCATTTGACAGGTGAAAATCTAAACTATGATAGATAGAGCTCTGAAACATTCTTTATTGAATGGAGCGACCCCGAAAACCTACATTTTGATACCAAAAACATTCATGTAGCCCTCATAAGTTAGGAATTATTCAAGTTTAATGTTTTCGATATTTCATTTTCAAGTTTTGTTCTCGTGCACAGACCATTCAAGATATTGATGTTATTGATCCGCAAAACTGCATTTATTGAGAATTCAAATGGTTCGAATAAGTTGTCCGAGCAATCCCACCGTTAGATCCACCCATTTTTATTTGGTATTGAGTTTAAGGCGTTTTTTGGAGGTCATACCCCTTAGGCATTTTTCACCAAAAATTTTGAATTTTTCAAATCGCTCATATTTTGCACAGAGATACTTGGACCTATGCTGATCATTATAATATGAATAAATAATGGCGGCGATCAAAGGATGGGGAGCTATGATGGTTCGAAAATTCGAGTTTTTGTAAAAAATGTCATTTGACAGGTGAAAATCCAAACTATGATAGATAGAGCTCTGAAACATTCTTTATTGAATGGAGCGACCCCGAAGACCTACATTTTTCAAATCGCTCATATTTTGCACAGAGATACTTGGACCTTTGCTGATCAACATAATATAAATAAATAATGGCGGCGATCAAAGGATGGGGAGCTGTGATGGTTTGAAAATTCGAGTTTTTGTAAAAAATGTCATTTGACAGGTGAAAATCTAAACTATGATAGATAGAGCTCTGAAACATTCTTTATTGAATGGAGCGACCCCGAAAACCTATATTTTGATACCAAAAACATTCATGTAGCCCTCATAAGTTAGGAATTATTCAAGTTTAATGTTTTCGATATTTCATTTTCAAGTTTTGTTCTCGTGCACAGACCATTCAAGATATTGATGTTATTGATCCGCAAAACTGCATTTATTGAGAATTCGAATGGTTCGAATAAGTTGTTCGAGCAATCCCACCGTTAGATCCACCCATTTTTATTTGGTATTGAGTTTAAGGCGTTTTTTGGAGGTCATACCCCTTAGGCATTTTTCACCAAAAATTTTGAATTTTTCAAATCGCTCATATTTTGCACAGAGATACTTGGAACTATGCTGATCATTATAATATGAATAAATAATGGCGGCGATCAAAGGATGGGGAGCTATGATGGTTTGAAAATTCGAGTTTTTGTAAAAAATGTCATTTGACAGGTGAAAATCCAAACTATGATAGATAGAGCTCTGAAACATTCTTTATTGAATGGAGCGACCCCGAAAACCTACATTTTGATACCAAAAACATTCATGTAGCCCTCATAAGTTAGGAATTATTCAAGTTTAATGTTTTCGATATTTCATTTTCAAGTTTTGTTCTCGTGCACAGACCATTCAAGATATTGATGTTATTGATCCGCAAAGCTGCATTTATTGAGAATTCGAATGGTTCGAATAAGTTGTCCGAGCAATCCCACCGTTAGATCCACCCATTTGTATTTGGTATTGAGTTAAGGCGTTTTTTGGAGGTCATACCCCTTAGGCATTTTTCACCAAAAATTTTGAATTTTTCAAATCGCTCATATTTTGCACAGAGATACTTGGACCTATGCTGATCAACATAATATGAATAAATAATGGCGGCGATCAAAGGATGGGGAGCTATGATGGTTTGAAAATTCGAGTTTTTGTAAAAAATGTCATTTGACGGGTGAAAATCCAAACTATGATAGATAGAGCTCTGAAACATTCTTTATTGAATGGAGCGACCCCGAAAACCTACATTTCGATACCAAAAACATTCATGTAGCCCTCATAAGTTAGGAATTATTCAAGTTTAATGTTTTCGATATTTCATTTTCAAGTTTTGTTCTCGTGCACAGACCATTCAAGATATTGATGTTATTGATCCGCAAAACTGCATTTATTGAGGATTCGAATGGTTCGAATAAGTTGTCCGAGCAACCCCACCGTTAGATCCACCCATTTTTATTTGGTATTGAGTTTAAGGCTTTTTTTGGAGGCCATACCCCTTAGGCATTTTTCACCAAAAATTTTGAATTTTTCAAATCGCTCATATTTTGCACAGAGATACTTGGACCTATGCTGATCAACATCATATGAATAAATAATGGCGGCGATCAAAGGATGGGGAGCTATGATGGTTTAAAAAATCGAGTTTTTGTAAAAACTGTCATTTGACAGGTGAAAATCCAAACTATGATAGATAGAGCTCTGAAACATTCTTTATTGAATGGAGCGACCCCGAAAACCTACATTTTGATACCAAAAACATTCATGTAGCCCTCATAAGTTAGGAATTATTCAAGTTTAATGTTTTCGATATTTCATTTTCAAGTTTTGTTCTCGTGCACAGACCATTCAAGATATTGATGTTATTGATCCGCAAAGCTGCATTTATTGAGAATTCGAATGGTTCGAATAAGTTGTCCGAGCAATCCCACCGTTAGATCCACCCATTTGTATTTGGTATTGAGTTTAAGGCGTTTTTTGGAGGTCATACCCCTTAGGCATTTTTCACCAAAAATTTTGAATTTTTCAAATCGCTCATATTTTGCACAGAGATACTTGGACCTATGCTGATCAACATAATATGAATAAATAATGGCGGCGATCAAAGGATGGGGAGCTATGATGGTTTGAAAATTCGAGTTTTTGTAAAAAATGTCATTTGACGGGTGAAAATCCAAACTATGATAGATAGAGCTCTGAAACATTCTTTATTGAATGGAGCGACCCCGAAAACCTACATTTCGATACCAAAAACATTCATGTAGCCCTCATAAGTTAGGAATTATTCAAGTTTAATGTTTTCGATATTTCATTTTCAAGTTTTGTTCTCGTGCACAGACCATTCAAGATATTGATGTTATTGATCCGCAAAACTGCATTTATTGAGGATTCGAATGGTTCGAATAAGTTGTCCGAGCAACCCCACCGTTAGATCCACCCATTTTTATTTGGTATTGAGTTTAAGGCGTTTTTTGGAGGTCATACCCCTTAGGCATTTTTCACCAAAAATTTTGAATTTTTCAAATCGCTCATATTTTGCACAGAGATACTTGGACCTATGCTGATCAACATCATATGAATAAATAATGGCGGCGATCAAAGGATGGGGAGCTATGATGGTTTAAAAAATCGAGTTTTTGTAAAAACTGTCATTTGACAGGTGAAAATCCAAACTATGATAGATAGAGCTCTGAAACATTCTTTATTGAATGGAGCGACCCCGAAAACCTACATTTTGATACCAAAAACATTCATGTAGCCCTCATAAGTTAGGAATTATTCAAGTTTAATGTTTTCGATATTTCATTTTCATGTTTTGTTCTCGTGCACAGACCATTCAAGATATTGATGTTATTGATCCGCAAAACTGCATTTATTGAGGATTCGAATGGTTCGAATAAGTTGTCCGAGCAATCCCACCGTTAGATCCACCCATTTTTATTTGGTATTGAGTTTAAGGCGTTTTTTGGAGGTCATACCCCTTAGGCATTTTTCACCAAAAATTTTGAATTTTTCAAATCGCTCATATTTTGCACAGAGATACTTTGACCTATGCTGATCAACATAATATGAATAAATAATGGCGGCGATCAAAGGATGGGGAGCTATGATGGTTTGAAAATTCGAGTTTTTGTAAAAAATGTCATTTGACAGGTGAAAATCTAAACTATAATAGATAGAGCTCTGAAACATTCTTTATTGAATGGAGCGACCCCGAAAACCTACATTTTGATACCAAAAACATTTATGTAGCCCTCATAAGTTAGGAATTATTCAAGTTTAATGTTTTCGATATTTCATTTTCAAGTTTTGTTCTCGTGCACAGACCATTCAAGATATTGATGTTATTGATCCGCAAAACTGCATTTATTGAGGATTCGTATGGTTCGAATAAGTTGTCCGAGCAATCCCACCGTTAGATCCACCCATTTTTATTTGGTATTGAGTTTAAGGCATTTTTTGGAGGTCATACCCCTTAGGCATTTTTCACCAAAAATTTTGAATTTTTCAAATCGCTCATATTTTGCACAGAGATACTTGGACCAATGCTGATCAACATTACATGAATAAATAATGGCGGCGATCAAAGGATGGTGAGCTGTGATGGTTTGAAAATTCGAGTTTTTGTAAAAAATGTCATTTGACAGGTGAAAATCTGAACTATGATAGATAGAGCTTTGAAACATTCTTTATTGAATGGAGCGACCCCGAAAACCTACATTTTGATACCAAAAACATTCATGTAGCCCTCATAAGTTAGGAATTATTAAAGTTTAATGTTTTCGATATTTTATTTTCAAGTTTTGTTCTCGTGCACAGACCATTCAAGGTATTGATGTTATTGATCCGCAAAACTGCATTTATTGAGGATTCGAATGGTTCGAATAAGTTGTCCCAGAATTGTCACATTCGCATACAACTATTGAATCGTTTCAATTTTTTTCTCGAAATCGGTAGCAGATACAACAAAACTACAAGACCGAAAAGTTTAGTATAACAACAAAGCTTCTTTTCACATTTTTTCAAAATAACAGTTGCTCACCAAAAAGAAGTTCTGGAGGAAAACAGGTGACAGTGTTCCAGAAAAAATATAACCCTGTATAGATCTGCTATCGGAATTGCCATGTCACGTGGTGAGAACTCTCAAATGTAATATCTATGCCAAATTTCGGTCGAATATCTTGTAAAATATAGATATTATGAGAAAAAAATTTGGAAAAAATTCAAACTTCAACACTCTGTATCTCGAAAACGAAACGTTTGCGACCGCATGTTTATGGGACTTTATTTTCTGAAACTTACTTAAGGAGTCTCCCCTTTTCGTTCGTACGGTCAGTTTAGGAACACCCTGTATACACTCTCCAACAACATAGCAGATAAAGTAGCTGTCAAATGCAACGTTGTGACGTTGTAGTTCCAGGGGTTCTAACGACAGAGCCGTTTTCAGCGGATTTTGGATATTTTAATGTTGTTTCGACGAAAAATGGGCATCATTTACATGCAAAATTGACGAAGTTACACTTATTTGAGAAATGTCCGTATGAGGAAACCTGCAAATATGGGTCCCCAAGCTCTGTACGACATATTGGAAGGTTCTCGGGTGAAACCCCGTCGAGACCCTCCAAAACTCAAGTTCGGCAACAGCGTCAAGTCAATAAAGCCCTCCGGTCCCCGAACCTAACACGCAATCATCCGAAATCTGAAACTTTAAATTAAATTTCCGTTTTTGAATCGCACGCAACAAGCCAGCCAATTGGGGTTTTATGTTGGTAAGACTGTGCGCTCGCCCCGAGTCCCAAACAGGCGAATTTATCTCCCCAAAAATGGCTTTCTTGTTCACTTTCAACCCCAGCTCGACCGATGTTATGCGCCCGGAGCTAAATAAAATAAAGTGAAATACAAAGTTATCCGGTTTTCGTCGTCAGTTAAGGGAATATTGAATCGGTGACAAGCCAGGATTGATAAGAAATGTTTCGGGTCGAAAGTAGAGTTGTGGAATGGAATGTTTTCAGCTGGGAGTTCCGCTGTATTGTTACGGTTAAAGTCGTTTGGTATTTTCGATTTGGGACACCTTTGAGGATACCCTGTTGAATGGCTTTGAATGAAAGAGACTTTGATCTTCCATTTTACATTCTACTCCAATAGTACATGACGAGAAGTTATTGGCAACCTACTTTAGTCTCTGATCGTCTCAATGGTGTTTTTTCGCCCAACGTTGGGCGCCAATTATGCCGCATTCATGAGATGAAGCCAGAATTTTATGGCATACCACTGAATTGAACCGGGTAAATTTATTGCATTTTCCGCTTAATCTTGCATCTTTCGAATTCTTCAGTAGCATCAGGATAATTCGTATGGGGATTTCCAGTAACTCAAAATATGCACTTTTCTTCCCATGACGTAATGAAGGGCAGTTTATAACACATTTGTAACCATTTATTCACTCTGCATTTTGAAGAAATGATTAATTATTCGATATTGAAAAATAATGTGATTTCAACACGTGTGAATTAAAACGTCCCTCTGCTGTGACGTCAGTGGCTCAATTTGTAATATGATTGGTTGAAGTTTGTGATGGAGGAGACAAAGCCCAGAGTAACTGAGAGATACGCCACTGTTGTCAATTCTTAGTAAAATCTCTGAATTTATTCATAAATATATTCAGTATTCGTATTATATTTGATGTGATCACTATGTTTTTGAAACATCGTCTTATAAAAACTCAATTTTCATTAGAGTTGATATAATACTTATTCTCTGAAAATACAAGTACTGATGTGACAACCACGCCTACAAATTATAAATAAAAACATAACCTTCTTATTTGTCATTATTCGACATTTCGAAGTCTTCTCTGGCGTTTCTTACAGTTGAGTCTGGGAGTATTCTATACTCTATATTCTATACTTCTAGGTTACGTCAACGACTGACGACTATACACAGTTGCCAAATCCATAATTTTTCTTACCACTAATCTGCACTTCTCAAAATGAAAATAATTATTAATGCTTCCTAAATTAGAAGACCGGCCTATAAATACCAATTCTTACCTGTGTAGACTAGGGATAATTATTTTTAATTGAATTTCTCACCTATCTGCTTACTTGAACCCTCTTTATCTTCAATTAGGAGGTCGTAAATTGAATGATATTATGAAGCTTCATGGAGTACAAATGAAAATGTCATAATGATTAAAGAAAAACATCAAAAATCAACATTATATCATGATATTATCAGGAAAGTGAAAACAAGGGCTTTTTCAGGCTATTTTTTTTTGTGATTTAGCAATGCTGTCATTTTCATATCAGCAGCACGTCATGACGAGTACAACCAATCAAAAATCTCTCTAGCCACCGACGTCACACGATTTCCCGCTTCTTCTGGTCGTTTGAATTCAGTAGATTATTTTTGAGTTTTCAATATTTTTTTAAGGGTATGAATTGATGAAGAATTAAAAAAAATCAGGAATTACGTGAGAATCCAATATGTCAAAATATGTATATTTTTTCTGAAAATGACTAAAAATGCCCATTTCTCATCAATCTGTTGGAGGAACTATGTGTTCCTGAATTCTCTGAATTTTTCATTACACTAGCAACGTTGAATGTACCCAAAATCTCAAAGGAAATATACCATCAGTAAATAGTAAATGGTATAGAGATGGTTCTAGAGCCACAATAGAGTCTTGTATTGGACAAGAGAATTATAGAAGCAACGAGGACTTTGATAAAGGCCCAATAGATCTTGAGGTCGAAGTGGAATGTAACCCCCTTTCCAAACTATTCTATTTTGATTTTTGATGCTATCGTCTGATTTTCAGTTTTCTGGTTGCTTGTGTGTAGAGCAAAAATCCATGTATCAACAAACTTTATGACTTACATAACCTGAACAAAATATGATGACAAAAAGAAATCCAACACAAAATCAAAAACATATAGCCTAAAATTATCCCAAAATATCCCTTTCCCATTCCACTTCCTCAACCTTGTCTCAATTTGAAGAACTTATCGGTCTTCAAACACTTTTCGAGGTATTGAGTCATGATGCCATGTCTAATTCCAAAGCGGCTTCTAGGAAGATACCACTTGTCCTCCTTCAGTGAAGAATCTCCGTCCCAAAAACCGTAATCCATATTCACAGTGGCGGGATAAATGTAGTAATCTGTAGGTCCAGCAGGTTTCCTGACATGTTTGACCTTGGTCGCCGCCAATCTGCCATTGGAACTGTAGGAAAAACCGTCTGCCATACCATAGTGAACGTCTAGTTCTTTGAGAATGTCATAGACGGAAGCTTTGCCGCTGGACAAGAGGTTTCTTTGGTTTGTCCTCAGGTCTGGAGGGTCCTTATAGTCGGTTCTAAGAATGCTCGTGTAGTTGAGACCTTCAGTCATTCCTTCTGGAAGATTGTCTGGGTAGGATTGGAAAAATTAAGAAAAATTCAACACACAAGTAATTGAAGGATGACTTCAGAGATGTATAAGTATTCTATGCGTCTACATGACTTCTCTCAGCACAGAAAACGAAGTTTCTGTGATTATGATCTAACACAGCCGTCGAACTATAAGCAACCCTGCATTCAATTTCCAGGATAGCGTTTCCATTACCAAATTCGCAGGATAATCGCTTCTCAACGGAAAAAGAAATGATTTCCTATTTACACCATCCAGAACACAATCCCACTACATTCGTCACCCTTTAGACGAAGGGTTAACCGGAAATGTCGAATGAACATCTGGACCCCCAACATATCAATCACCCCGCTGTTAATCTCCATCTAAGTGGGTATTCGTAATTTGCTCTTACCCTCTTCATCCATTGTTGTATTAGTCAAGTATTCGCGTTGATTCTTTTCGGGCCAGGTTGCACAATGGGATTGATAGTTATTGAACAACTTCGACTATTACGAGTGAGGACTTTCAGGAGAGTCATGTTTAGCGAGGTTTTCAACTGAAGAAGGGGCCTCAATGGAAGGAGTGTAGCCAAAATTTCGGTTCAATAAACGGCATTTGTTTGCTGAATATCTCTGGGTGGAATCACAGACGTAGGTAGATGCTACGTCTGTGGGTAAAACATAGAGGAAATCTATGCTTCATAAATCCACTGACATTTCATTTCCTGATCATTTTTCTGACATTGCAGTTTTGTATCATTTTGTTCTTTTTTGTTATCTTTTCGAGCATCAATGACCGGAGGTTTAAACTTCCTATCGCTGACTAGAACGGAATACAAAGATCCACCTAACTTGAAAGCCAACCTCCACCATCTTGTAGAGAACAACAAAATATCTGTGTATGAGTTGTTGAGGGAAATTGATGTCGACCAAAGAGTTGGAGATGGTTTTTGTTACGGTTCCTACAATAGGTACATGGCCACCAGACACAAACACGTGAGGAAGACTGTCGGACCTACCGATTATTACAGGTATCCTGCAACTACCAACATGGACTACGGATTCCTCTTAGATGACCCTCTTCTCAAGAAAGAGACTTGGCACAAGTCGAGGAAGAATCATAAACATACGTACAGCGAAATGGCGAAATATTTCGAGAAAGGACTTCTGAATGACAAGTTCTTCAAACTGTTACATTAAGAACACTAGAGGATTCGATGATTCTAGAGTGAGCAGTTGTAGAAAGAGTGTTGGTGGCATATTCTTGCGATATACTTCGAGATTTAGAGTTGGCGTAGGAGAATTATTATTACTTTATAATTTTTTTCTTGATAGATATTTGTGTATTGAAAAGATAAATATGTATAAAAAGTTTTTTTATATGAATGTAGAAGAATAGAACTAATAAAGGTACGTGAATTCGACTCTCAAGGGGCCCTCAAACACAAGTTTCAGGCCTACAAAGTTTTGACGTTTCTCAAAAATGGTTACAAAGTTTCGACCATAGAACTTATAGTTCTATGGCTTCGACTCGGCACAGAACATAGAATTAAGTCATGACGATGAAATCGATGACATTCGATCTTTTCGGAGTCCGACCATAGAAGTAATAGTTACTGTAAGTTCTATGTATAGTTTTTGGCCGAATTCCTAATATTATGTCAACCGAACTCGATTGTATCGCCATTATTCCTGAAGCACCCTCCACACTGGCATCGTTCGACGTGTAAAACATATTGTCGACGAGAAGAATATGTCATCAAGTGCAAAACGCTGCGACCTCAACACCCCACACGCATACATCATAAAAGTCATGTGTTTGCTCCCATAAGGATCCTAATGTTGATCGCCTGCTCCCTGGATAAAAGCCGTAAAATTCGATATGAGCAGTTACGGGCTCATTGTCTCCGGTTAATCAAGTTGGCAAATCCCCGGTGACGTACGCGTCCCCCGAAAAGCAACGCGATGGGGTAGGGGTGTACAGAAACGAGGCTTTAGCTCGGTCGTTCGTTCAAGACGTTGCGAATCCCTCATTTAAGAGGATCATTGTTGGTTTTAATGTTTGAAGAAGGGATATAATGCTATATATTCCTTATGACATTGTTCTGTTCTGCCCTTGCACTTAGGTATGACTTAAAACAAAATTATTTTTACAGGGTGTCCCAGAAATAAACCACTCCTGCACAAGATTGGTTTTTGACTGTGTAGAGAACCTTTGAGTATTTGTCGAATCTTGCAACAGCGGCTTTTGAACGCTTCTGGTGTTTTGGTTTCGATTGAAACTTAGGGCTCGGGGATATCTTTTTATTGAATTCAGCGAGCTCGAAAACCTCCGATTTGATAACAAAGTCAACCATAAGTGAAGAATTTTTAATTTTTTCGATAATTTTCGAGTTTTGTTAACAAGCTCAGACCGTTCGTGTTATGGGTGTTATCGATCCGCAAAAGTCCTGTTAAGAAAGATTCGAAAGGCTCGTTTATCTTTTTCAATCATTAACGCCATTGAAACCTTTTTTAATACACAAATATGGTGTTTTTGGGGGGTCTTACCCTTTGATCATTAATCATCCAAAAATTGTGATTTTTAAAATCGCTCATATTTTGCACAGAGATACTTTGAGAAATACTGATCAACATAATAGAATCCAATTGTGGATACGACAAGAAGGACGAAAGATATGAGGGTTTGAAATCCCCAATTTTTCATAAAAATGCCATTTGACAGGTGAAAATCTAAACGATGCTAGAAAGGGCTCTGGAATGTTTTTTATTCAATACAGCGACCTCTAAAACCTACAAATTGATACCAAAACCGTCCCTGTAGCCCTCATAAGTTAAGAATTATTGATTTTCAATTTTTTCGATATTTCATTTTCGAGTTTTGTTCACGAGCTCACTCCGTTCGTGGTATCAGTGTAATCGATCCGCAAAAGTCCTTTCATGGAACATTCGAATGGCTCGATTAACCTTCTCGATCATTCGTGCCGTTATAACCTTCCGGTCTCCGGATATATTTTTTTATAGCGAAATATGGTGTTTTTGGGGGGGTCTTACCCCTTAGTCATTTTTCACCAAAAAATTGAAATTTAAAGTCGCTCATATTTTGCACAGAGGTACTTTGAGATATGCGGATCAATATAATATAAATAATTCTTGGCGGCGAAGAGGGGGACGGAAGTAGGAATAACAGTTTGAAATTACCAATTTTCGAAAAAATGCCATTTGACAGGTGAAAATCTAAACGATGCTAGTTAGGGCTCTGGAATGTTATTTATTCAATAGAGCGACCTCGAAAACCTACAAATTGATACCATAATCGTCCCTGTAGCCCTCATAAGTTAAGAATTATTGATTTTCAATTTTTTCGATATTTCATTTTCGAGTTTTGTTCACGAGCTCACTCCGTTCGTGATATCGGTGTTATCGATCTGCAAAGGTTCTTTCATGGAAGATTCGAATGGCTCGAATATCCTTTTCGATCTTTCATGCCGTTATAACCATCCGGATATATTTTTTTATAGCGAAATATGGTGTTTTTGGGGGTCTTACCCCTTAGTCATTTTTCACCCAAAAATTGAAATTTTTTAAATTGCTCATATTTTGCACAGAGGTACTTTGAGATATGCGGATCAACATAATATAAATAATTCTTGGCGGCGAAGAGGGAGGCGGAAGTTATAACAGTTTGAAATTACCAATTTTCGAAAAAATGCCATTTGACAGGTGAAAATCTAAACGATGCTAGTTGGGGCTCTGGAATGTTTTTTATTCAATTGAGCGACCTCGAAAACCTACAAATTGATACCAAAATCGTCCCTGTAGCCCTCATAAGTTGAGAATTATTGAGTTTTAAGTTTTTCGATATTTCATTTTCGAGTTTTTTTCACGAGCTCACTCCGTTCGTGGTATCGGTGTCATCGATCCGCAAAAGTCCTTTCATGAAAGATTCGAATGGCTCGAATAACCTTTTCGATCATTCATGCCGTTATAACCTTCCGGATATATTTTTTTTATAGCGAACTATGATGTTTTTGGGGAGTCCCCTTAGTCATTTTTCACCCAAAAATTTAAATTTTTGAAATCGCTCATATTTTGCACATAGTCACTTTGAGATATGCGGATCAACATAATATAAATAATTTTTGGCGGCGAAGAGGGGGACGGAAGTTATAACAGTTTGAAATTACCAATTTTCGAAAAAATGCCATTTGACAGGTGAAAATCTAAACGATGTTAGTTGGGACTCTGGAATGTTTTTTGTTCAATTAAGCGACCTCGAAAACCTGCAAATTGATACCAAAATCATCCCTGTAGCCCTCATAAGTTGAGAATTATTTAGTCTTAAGTGTTTCGATATTTCATTTTCGAGTTTTGTTCACGAGCTCACTCCGTTCGTGGTATCGGTGTTATCGATACGCAAAAATCCTATTATCGAAGAATCGAATGGCTTGATCAACTTTTTCAATCATTAACGTCATTAGAAACCTCCGGATATATTTTTTGATCGAAAAATATGATGTTTTCAGGGGGTCATTTTAGTCATTTTTCACCCAAAAATGCAGATTTTTAAAATCGCTCATATTTTGCACAAAGATACTTTGAGATATGCTGATCAACATAATACAAACCAATTGTAAGCAAAATATTTTAGTCCCTTTATGATGATAGTGAAGAAAAAGCTAAACAATTCTGAAAAATGTTCCAAAATTTAATTTTAAAAAGACCCCTACGGCCGAAGGTGTCATCTACCCTCGTATTGCCTTCATTAGTAGAAAACTCGATAATATTCAAATGAGTGAAATTGAATGGAAAAAGCCGGAATTTTCCAAGATTTCCTCGGCGGTATTTTCTCTCCAAACGGAATTGGCTCGATTGCTCACGTGAAATGAAGCTATTCGAATATCGGCAGGAGGTATAATGGAAAACCAAGGGTAATTCGATTTGAATCGTTCAAGTATTCGAAACAGAACGGTTGATTAAATTTGGAAAGAGTCTGAGCTCCGGATCCTGGGACCTGCCAGATGTTTGCGAGATGGAAAACCATATTCCCGACGGCTTTATTAAAGATATTTCACTCGGTTTGGGGATCAGGGAATTGGGGAATCGTTTTTGGGATTCATTCCATCCCCTTATCTGCTGAATGGATACTGCTTAATTGACGGCATTCAGGTTTTTTTTTCATTTTCAAGAATCTAATCATCAACGCCTCACACGACCAATGTCAAATACTCCTTCTTTATAATATACAAGAATACGCGAGTCTTCGACATTTATATGTTTTTTCAACTTTAGTTTTTTGAGGCCAAAAGAGATCTTTTTCACTTTCCATTTTTCCTAATTCGGCTCTGTCCAAAAGATATCACAATTTTAAAATGAAATTGACAGACTATTCTGAACATATGCCTCTTTCCATACTTCATACCCAACCTCTATTTCCAAGAAAAGCGCTGTCTTGTTGGCAACATCGCACTCTGAAGGATTAACTAGAGTTTCGTGAAAGGGTCACATAAATACGCGTCACATCGCGTGCTAAAACGACGACAATTTTCGACTGTTTAGCTGGCAATAAAATTAATTTATCCACCATTACAGGGCTGATTGTCGTGGGTCTCAGTTTCCCTTTCACAACTGCCCAGATAAGGCTGCAATTACTAATTATCATCCACTAGATCCAATTATACCTACCTCACCAACTGGTACGGATTTTGTGGTTCGAAATCTAGATCATTTGCATATCGTTCGAGCCTGATGGTATATGAATATCATTGTCCTCAAAAAAAGAAAAATGAAATGGCTCTATCGGGCTCTGTGATTTCGATGATCTTCGATGGTTCCCGGTGGAACCTCAAACCGAACGGAGTACCAATATAGTGTCAATATTCTAGTAAATAAGCCATCCAAATATTTATTCCAGTCCGAATCAGTTTCGGAATATTCTATTCCTGATATCTGTATTTTCTACTTGTAATGATGAGCAGTTCATATTTTCCAAAGAATTAATCATTTTGAAAAATAAGTATTTTAACTACTTGTGTTTTTAATGAAACGCTTTTTTTTTCGAGTTATTTTCAATTTTACCCGATAAAATTTGACGAAAAAATGAAAAATCATAAGAATAATCTGGATGCTTCCCTGAATTTCTAATATCACAGAATGACTGCAAAATTAAACTCTACACACAAAATTAAACTAGTATAGCGCGTAGATCCGCTTTATAAGTAGATTCACCTTATAGATAGAATCTACCTTATAGGTAGAATCACCTATAAGGTGGATCTACCTTAAAGGTAGTTCCGCCTCATAAGAAGATTCGCCTTTCCCGACAGATCCTCCTTTGAAGTTAGATTCGCATTTAACTGTAAAAGAAACCAACAGTAATGCAAGGAGAAGAATTTTTCTCTACACAAACACAAGTTAACAATTTTGTCATCGTTGTCAGAATGTTTATCAACTTGGTCAAGACTTAAATCTCTATGATGGAAAAACGTTTGATGTAGAGATATGTAATAATGAAATCCCACAAGTGTGGGAGATAAAATTGAATTCTAAGAAGCATGAAAGTATACATTTCATACGCACAGTTCCTATTAAAAATTTATTGTTACCGGTCCCTTTGGATAATATTAAAATAAGTGCAATGAAATACAAAATTTAGATAAATGAATGATGAATGTCGATATAAACCACGTATTCAATTGAAATCAATGAAAAATAAAATGATTATGAAGCAGTCGAACATAAAATCATTTATTCAAGCGGCCTTTAAGGATTGAAATCTATTTTATATGGAAGAGAGCTCTCTCATGATGGTCCAAGTGTCCTGTCATCATGGGCGTAGCTAGCCTTTTTTCCTGGGGGGGGCCTGAGGGGGCACAGTGGAAAACGAGCAAGGAAAAACAAATGTGTTTTTCAGTAAGGGGGGGGCACCGTGGATTCTGGGGGGGGCCGTGCCCCCCCAGGCCCCCCCCCTATCTACGCCCATGCCTGTCATGTCAATGGTCCTGTCATATACAGGGTGATGTAATGAATCTATAAGTTTCGGTAGAGGACTTTATGGCGATACAGAAAAATGTACTTGACATCGGACCACTGATTTGATCAATGCCAGGAGGTCTGCAGGAATGAATTCAGCTGCGGGGTGTCCCTACGAATTACGAGTATATATTGAAAAATTCTTAGCCTACTATAAAACCAAACAAAATTTCAATGTCCAAATATTTTATAACTCAACATATTCTCCTCTTAATTGAAAACATTTATTACAGCGAACCTGCAACGTCTCTAGACCTTTCAAAAAAAATGTTTCTTCTTGCTCTGCAAACCAGTCCTCCACAGCTTTTATTACCTCCTCGTTGAAAGAAAATTCACGACCTTCCAACTTTTTTTCAGTTGAGGAAAGAGTTGATAGTCGGACGGAGCCAAATCTGGTGAATAAGGGGGGTGTTTTAGTAATTCTAACCCTAAATCACGAATTTTTTGCATGGCAACATGAGATTGGTGTACTGGGGCGTTGTTCTGTAAAAACAAAACACCTTTGGATAGCTTTCCGCGTCTATTCTCTTTAATTTTTTCCCGTAGAGTGGTAGGTAATGTCGTATAGTAATCTCCAGTTATTGTTCTACCCTTATCCAAAAAATCATTCATGATTACTCCATGGCAATCCCAAAAAACTGAAGCAAGAACTTTTCCACCAGATTTTTGGACACGAAACTTCTTAGGTCTCAGAGGACCAGGGTGTCGCCATTCCATCGATTGTTGCTTTGTTTCTGGATCGTAGAAATGTTCCCAAGTCTCATCCATAGTCACAATTCGGTTTAAGAAGTCAACATCGTTTTCAAATCCAGCACAGATCGAACGCGATGCTTCTACCCTTGCACGCTTTTGGTCAACATTCAAACATTTGGGGATCCATTTTGCAGAAATTTTTCCCATGTCCAAATTGACGTGAACTATATGATGAACGCGTTCGTATGAAATCTTCAGTGCTTCAGATATCCGTTTTAGCCCAATTCGACGGTCTGATAAAATCATGTCATGAACTGCATCGATATTTTCGGGGACTGACAGAGAAACTGGCCTTTCCGATCGGTCATCATCTTCAATGGAAAATTTACCTCATTTGAAGGTTGTAGTCCAATTTTTCACGGTCGCGTACGAAGGACATTGATCACCAAGGGTATTAAGCATATCTTCGTGAATCTGCTTACCTCTTAACCCTTTTAAATACAGGTACTTGATGATGGCTCGATACTCCAATTTTTCGATTTTTACAATTTCGGTGGACATCTTTTTTTTTTAATTTATTGCGTAACTCTGGTTTACTTTTTGACGTCAAACTCTACACTGACACTTCTAATAAGTTATTGTTCGTTGATATGGTATCGCAATATTTTGTTTATGCATGGAACTGGTCTAGGCTAACTAGATTATAGCACACTGCCAAAAACTCGGGTCCAAGAAATAATTCCTTGCGAGTGTGTAATGTTTGGATCAACCCTTCGTCGTGCAAATTAAATATTTAACTTGGATCACGCTCACGTCGGTGTCAATGTCAGAGTTTCGGATCAAAAATCAACAACGGCGGAATCGGGTCGGCGCTTACCTATTAAGAATCGGCGGGTAGCATGCAAGGGCGGTTCACGGCATAATTAATGCGATCACGAAGCTGGCACGGGGTAAGAAAAGGCCAGTGCGGCGCGTGATTGCTAATAAATGGCAGGAAATGAGGGTCCTCGTGCGTCTGAGCCGCTGATAAAATAATTTCGAATGTCGTGTCTAATAACTGAGTCGTTCGGGTCACGCGACGCCATCGGCGCTGTTTAGCGCGCCGCGGACGGGCCGACGACGTCACCTGCCGCCGGTACGTAGCGCGGGTAAACGGCTCCGGGTGATTCACGCCGGCCGACCACGTAAAGAGCGACAGAACAAAATTTGGGTTTGCAAGTTTTAGCGAGGGACCTGAACTGATCTTGAGTGAAAAGCGGGGAGTTTCAATTTTATCTTTATTTTCGTAATTCTCTCTTCAAAATCACGTACCTACCTAAACTCGGCTATAGTAGAAAGGGCGCAATTTGGTGGCAGATGGTTTTTAACATGCAATAATTGGCATAAACGATACGGCGACACTGAAAATATTCAACTACTACTACCTGGTTGTAATATTGGGAAAAAGAACATCTGCAAATTTTTCTCGTAGAATATTCAACAAAATCAGAGATGCCGTAGGAACTTTCTGAATCGATGTTTCTTTCAGAAAATTTTTCCTCTCAGTATTTCGCCAGGGGGGGGCACCTGCGAAACTTCGGGGGGTGGCAGTGCCCCTCCCGGAAATATACCTGAAAGAAACACTGCAGTGAATTCACTGAATTCCGTGGATATACGGAAATTATCGATGTTGGCCGCCTGTCCTCCCGATCCTTCAGAGAAAAAGTCTCTCTAAGGGGGATGGGGAGACCTTGCCGCCCCCAATGTTGAACGGAGTTGGAGAAATTTCAAAGCAGTTGGCAAAGTTTCGATCGCATATGGCAAAATTTCTATGTTTCTATGACAGTTGGCAAAATTTTAAAGCAGTTGGAGTTGGACAACCGCCCCCCCCTTTTTTTTCTTCCCGCCCCCCGCTTTCCACGTTGTTTGTCCCCTCCAAAAAAATTTCAAGTTAACAGGATTTGCCGCCCCCCTGGACGTGCCGCCCTTGTGCCGGGCACGCCTTGCACGCCCGCTTACGGCGGGCCTGGGTGTAGTTTTTATCTTATGGTACCTACTAGTTCACTGTATTAACAATTGAGTTATACATATATTATGAAGATGCAATACCTGTGGAACCTAAGAATCATCGCTTGGAAGACCACACTTGGTCCAAAAGATCCTCCTGGTCAAAGAGCAACGTTAAAGTTTCAAATTTGAATATTGAAGGGATATCAAGAGACAAAAGCGATTATAATTTTGTTTTTACTTCATTTTGCAACTCCGGTGACTGAATCTTTCGATTTTGATAGCAATCCTAGGTTTCTGAGAAACCCAATATGGATGTCAAACAAATTTTGACTGGTTCTGAACGTAGGCACATCGAATTTTCGAACACTACCAATTTCCACACCGCGTTTCAATTTTCCACCGCGAAATCCGCGTGTCAAAACATGTCGCGTTGAAGATTCCGCCGGTGACATCTCCAGATGCGCGGGGGGGCCCCGGAATGAATTTTTATTGTCGCAAATAGCTAGTCGAGTTGTTAGGGGTAATTGGATCGTTGGAATCGTATTAGGACGGGGCTTTGGCTGGCTGGATCTCGCTGGAAAGCGTCAATCCAACACGAGATCGAGAATGTAATCCGATTGTCTCGTTAGAGATGTCTTGTTAGCAGCGAACTGTAATAAATTGGCGCCGCAATCATCAGGTCTATACTGGGGACGCGTCCGCCTATATTTTCCGATGCGCCGCCACCGCAAAACGGCGGAGGTCGACGGATCCAATCGATGGACGAGTTCAGCAGGCGCTGGTTCCGATGGAGCCGACGTATGGGGCAATAAACCTCATTCAAGGGTGGCAATAGTTGGATGATTTTTGGCGAACTTCATTCTACGCCTTGGTGCCTTGCACACGAACGGTTTAATGGGCATTTCCAGTCATTTTCAGAAAAAATATATTTTTACATATTGGATTCTCACGTAGATTTTTTCTTCATCAATTTATACCCTTAAAAAAATATTGAAAACTCAAAAATAATCCACCGAATTCAAACGATCAGAAGAAGCGGGAAATCGTGTGACGTCAGTGGCTAGCGAGATTTTTGATTGGTTGTAGGTACTCGTCATGACGTGGTGCTGATAAAAAAATGACAGCATTGCCAAATCACAAACAAATAATTTGCCTGAAAAAGCCCTTGCTGTACTCCATAAAGCTTCATAATATCATTCAATTTACAACTTCCTAATTGAAGATAAAGAGGGTTCAAGTAAGCAGATAGGTGAGAAATTCAATTAAAAATAATTATCCCTAGTCTACACAGGTAAGAATTGGTATATATAGGCCGGTCTTCTAATTTAGGAAGCATTAATAATTATTTTCATTTTGAGAAGTGCAGATTATCTAGTGGTAAGAATAATTATGAATTTTGCAACTGTGTATAGTCGTCAGTCGTTGACTTAACCTAGGAGTATAGAATATAGAGTACCTATAGAATACTCCCAGACTCAACTGTAAGAAACACCATTCTATAGAACGCAGAGAAGACGTCGAAATGTCGAACAATGACAAATAAGAAGGTTATGTTTTTATTTATAATTTGTAGGCGTGGTTGCCACATCACTATTTGTATTTTCAGAGAATGAGTATTATATCAACTTTAAAGAAAATTAAGTTGTTATAGGACGATGTTTCATAAAAATTATAGTGATCATATCAAATATAACACGATTACTAAATAGATTTTTGAATAAATTCGAAGATTTTACAAAGACTGGACAACAGCGGCTTGTCTCTCAGTTACTCTGGGCTTTGTCTCCTCCATCACAAACTTCAACCAATCATATTACAAATTGAGCCACTGACGTCACAGCAGAGGGACGTTTGAATTCACACGTGTTGAAATAACATTTTCAATATCGAATAATAACTTCTTCAAAATTCAGAGTGAATAAGTGGTTACAAATGTGTTATAAACTGCCCTTCATTACGTCATGTGAAGAAAAGTGCATATTTTGAGGTACTGGAAATCCCCATTGTCGATGACGGTGCCAAAATATAAAAATTCTGGTACGATGGCGTAGATTACGAATAAGCAAACAGATTTTCTCTAAAACAATTTGTTTTCGAGTTATGGTAGCTAGAAAATCGGAAAAATGTGGACCTTCGCGGAAAAATCAGAAAATCTAAACTGTTCGCGATAGGTGAATACAAATTTTCTGCCTGCTACGTCTCTCAAAAGTTGAACAAATTTTCGGAAATTTTCAGAAAAAAGTGATTTATTTTCCGAACCACTCATCCGAGAAAAAAACTAATTACATATTCGTGATGACCTCCATTCTATGAAAGAACAGGGTCTATATAGCTCGAAAAAAAATTCTACCGGACTCATGAATTCGTGCAATATTTACGCACATCATTCCCACAGTATGAAACTAAAGGTGGATTTATACAGCAATTAAAATAAAATAAGAACTAAAATAAAATAAAATAAGAAATAAGAGCAGACAACATAGGTTTATAGAGATCACTGGAATAAAATAAGAAATAAGAATGAACCAATCAAATCGCAGATTCTTTGACAATGACTTCCGCCTTTTATTCAAGGCGATAATCGCAGTACTTGTCATCAATAATAACATCGCTCCCATCATGATTTCCTGGTCATCCATATTAAATATAATTATCAACAATGATTTAAAAAAATATTCATTAAGTTTTAGGTTAGAAAACTAGAACTTGTCAAAAGTGTCAATACGGAAAAGATTGGGGAGAGGATTTGGGTCATGCGCACTATCATTTTCCAAATAAAATAAGCGAAAAAGATAAAAGTTGACCATCTCTTATTCTTATTCTTATTCCTTATTTTAGCTTATTTCCTGTATAAACGCTGTCATTGAAATGCATCAAGTGAACATTCTTATTTTATTTCATTTTAGTTCTTATTTTAATTAAGTTGCTGTATAAATTCACCTTAAGTCGATTTCGCTGTCTGTCCCTATGTATGCTTGAATCTTCAAAACTACGCGCGACGGATTTTGAAAAGCTTTTTTAAATAGATGAAGTGATTCAAGAGGAAGGTTTATATGTATGATACATGCATAATATTGTAGAGAAACACTGACGAATTTACAGGTTTCTAATGTGAAGTCGTTAATAAACACATTTTTTGAGCTTACATTGCAAACGCTGACTGAACCCCACGAGATAAATCAAGATTATGTACTCGGTATTGTACTCCTAAAAAAGGTCGACAAAAAAGTTCGCCATGGTATATGTCTATCTCTCAAGGATAACTCACAATAACCATTTTTTATCCTCCACATTCTACGGAAAAAAATGGCTTATTTAGGAAGTTATTTTAAGCAATACAGCATTAATCCTCATCCAAATAAGTACCTTAAATACATTGTCCATTCAATATAGATCAATATGGCCCATTACAGCATGTAATTTAGATGGATATTTCCGAAGATATTACTGATTAAAAATGCAGGGACCGTTGTTCAAAACATAAGGATTACATTGCATCCGTGCGAAGCCGGGGCGGATCGGAAGTAGAATATAAAATACGAATCTTCTAAGCAATGCTTTCAAATTCCATAATATCCATCATTCACCTAAACATATTCCAACAAGAATATATGGCTTGTAAAAATGATAATTTTCCATATTCGTCATTTTTTTCCAAAGTCCTCATCCTGTAGGTACTAATCTACCCTCATCCGCTTTATTCCTTTCATCAGGCAACCTTGTCAAACCCGTATTTTATGACACACATTTTTATATTGTACGAATTTAAAAACGAATCCAGCGACTACAAATTGCCTATTACCGAATAAAAAATAACGATAAATCTCGAAAGAATTACGGCGGATATGGAAAATCTTTACGACGTAGAGAAAATGATAAATCACCCAACTTTAGGTTTTACCCCTTCGTGACTAGGGGAGCTTTGGCGTGTTCGCCTCTGTGAACATCAATCCCCTACTTGGGTATATTAGAGGTAAATACACTTATACCGTATAATTTCAATCAACATAAACATATTATATTCTATTAGGTGTATAAGGTAAGGGAAGTATAGGGTGTAATTTTCGACTGACTCCTTTCACTGGAACTGCGCTCGTTGTTTTTATATTTGGAGTGCCACCCTTGTAAGTTATGGTTATCCAAATGATTTGCGTGGTACTAACAGAATTACCTTCACAAACCAGTCATGGCAAAGAGTTATTTCAATTCAAATATACTCCATTCACTTTTATTAAATTAAGTATCCCGGTTGGACAGGACATTCTGACACATTTCACCGTGTATATTTTGAAAATGTTAGGTTATAGTCATTTTTCTGTCAGATAACTAAACGTTGTCCTCTCTACATAGAGGTCGTAGTAATTACGAATTTTTCGAAATGTTTATTTACTTCGGGAAAATAAAGAATTTGAGAGAATATATTATGTGAATTCAATAGTTTCAAAGACCTGGCAAATGTTGACGAAACTTTTTTCTCTGTTAATACTGGAAATATTTCACGTATCTACCCATGGTTGGAAGACTCAGGTATCGTATTTTCTTGTACGGAAATTAGTTTTTCCGAGAAATTTTTGGTTCGGGAAATATTCGACTTTGAGTGGAAAATTGGCGAAAAATTGGTCGACTTTGGCGTGACGTAACTTCCACAAAAATTGGAATTGAGAGGAGCTGATTTTTTTGGTTCTACTTTGGTTCTTTGATAATGAAATGGTGTACTTTTAATATACCTGAGACGAAGAGTTTGGATTTTCTGATTTTTTTTCGCGAAGGTCCAATTTTTCAGATTTTCCATCAACCATATTCAAAAAACAATTAGTCTCAGAGAAAATATGTTTGGATTTTCTTAATCTACGGCATCAAATTAATGAATGGTGAAAATTTCGTATCGATAGGCGAGATTCGAATTTTTGCGAGAAATCCCATACTAAGGTATGGAAAAATTTCGATTTTTCGAAAAAAAATCTTTGGCTCCGATCGACTTCAAACTCACACTATCCACTAATTCGAGGACATAGATTAAGAAAATCCAATCAGATCTTCCGAGAGGAATACAGTTTTTGATTTACAAAAGATGAAAAATCGGAAAATTTGGACCTACGCGAAAAGAATCAGAAAATCTTAACTGTTCGCTTCTGATGGATGAAAATTGGTTTTTTTGATTCACAAAGGATCAATCTATATGCAAAAAATCAGCATCTGTATAAATCATGTTTTCTGGGAAATACGGCAGTCCAAAAATGACACGGTTCTCGGTCTCTTCCTTTCGTAAACCTATGTTTTTTTGCATTATTCACACATTAAGTAGATATTTTTTAATAACAGAGCTTTTTTGAAGAGTGTTGCAACTATCCGGTTTTACCCTTTGTACCATTTGTCTAAGAAAGATGCATACAAACCCTGGTGTAACGACTCCTAACTAAAAATCGTGACCAAAAATTGTAGACCAAAACGGCACTCTATATTGTTGTTCAGTTCTTAGTTCCGGAATTATCCGCATTATTTCGCGGTCGTGGCGCTATTGCGGCAATGAAGATTAGCGGGACCCCTTTCGGAAGAAATGAAAGGTAGGACTCCAGCTCAAATTTTCAATCGACAGGAATGTTTCAAACAAAATCTTATCAAATTGTGATCGAGATATTCTTGATAATGGAATATTTGTTGAAAGATTATCAATCGAACACCAGGTATTTTATGCATCTATTGTTTAAGCTTGTTTCCTAACGTTTTAGAGATGTCAAAAACGAACAGCACTTGCTGCTGGAGCCATCTATTGACAAATAGCGGAATCTTAGTTGCGCACCTTATGAACTGGAAAAAGTTGTTAAGTATTCTTGTTTTTTTTGCCAGCTTTCTGGAGAAGATAAATTAGATTCAGCCGAAAGTTAAGAAAGTGACTCCTATACTCTGTTCAAATGTAAGAAGGAGCAATAATAACATGTTTGGCGCAGCGGTAGGAGGGCCTTCGTAAAGTTTGTTTCCGTCCAGAGTCGAATCGAGGAGATTTCACACAATCGTTCACTTTTAACTGAACTTGAATTCCATTTTTTTCAATAATTTATAGAACGTTGTTCTTTTGAAATTTGGTAAACTGTGTCTGTCGTCATCATTCACGATTAGAAATCTTTAGAAATCGTTGGGATTTCATTCCGGAAAAAAAACCGTGGACAATTCTTTTGATAAGGTTCATATCGAAACAGTCAATCGAATCGATTATTTTTAACGACTAGGCTCTCCTCTTAGGTGGCGTCAATGTTTTATTCTCTTCATATTCTCTGAGAATTCTGAATACAGCAGAATCACTCACACCTGAGGATTTTGAAACAATTCCTACTGAGTCTCTTTTTGATAAATCAGGATGTTCTTCCAATTCTTTTCGAAAAATGTTCAAAATTATCTCTTTCTCTTCAGCAGAGGAATGCGACCTTTTGGACCTTTTTCGTGGTGGTCCCCACATATCACCCTCAGATGCAGAATCCGTTTCCGAATTCGACATTGTTCTATAAACTTTGTCAAAAGATTTTCCAACACAATACACTTTTCACAACGAAATCTATAAACACTTTGAACAGCTAGACCTTCACAGTAGCTCTATGGGTATTTTAACTGGTCTTGTCCAATTGAAAACTTCGATATTTATGCAAATCAAGATGGCTTTAACCCATTAAGGGAAAGGATCCAAATCTGGTGTTTCCCGGAATTACCTTGTCGGAATCTTGAGCAGCCGACAAAGAGTTCCGTACAAAATAATATAAAATTTTGGACTGAAATATATTTCGGATATAACAATTAAATGACCATAATAAATTTGAACAGAGATCTTCTTCGAGTCTTGTCAATTGAAAACTTCGATATTTATGCAATTCAAGATGGCTTTCACCCATTAGGGAAAAGGACCCAAATCTGGTGTTTCCCGGAATTACTTTGTCGGAATCTTGCAAGATTCCGACCCAAATCTCTGAAACTCTGGTGTTTCCTGGAATTACCTTGCCGCAATCTCGAGCATCCGAAAAATAAATTAGTAGATACTAATATAAAAACAAAACAAAATAGAAAAATAGGGTACGTCGGATATAAAATGTTTATGACAGTTGCAAATCATGACAGAAATTTTGCACTAGAGTTTCTGAGGAAAAAAGTTCTAATGTGGGAATTGCTGACTCAAATTATTGAATAATTTCTATCCAGTACCATCTACAGTCCGTTCCGAGTACGATCCTGGCAATCTTTTAGGGCGTTAAAAGGGAGTGTGGTTATGACCGTTTGACGAATAGGAGCTTTATTGTGCGCAAAGCAGACGATTCTGTTTGTTTACAAAGCTCCTTCTTATATTTGAACGGACTATAGATGGTAATAATAATAATAATATTAAGAAAAAAATCTCTTGACCTACCTGAACCCTGACCTCCGGCAGATTGACCTTCATGGCCAGCTCCTCCCGGCTGTACACGTCTGGATAGTGGCTCTTCTCGAACGCCCGCTCCAGCTCGTGCAGCTGGTACGTGGTGAAGGTGGTCCGGTTCCTCCGGTGCTTCTTCTTGCAGCCGTCGGACTCGGAGAGGCCTCCGGCGGCGGCCACGCCCTCGTCCTCGGAGCCGCTGCCCGTCGTTCCCGAATTCGCCCCGCCGTGCCCCGAGGACATCTTGCCGTAGCGGATCTCGGACAGGCCGTCGTTGGAGTTGCAGCTTCCCTCGCCTGAAAGGGGTGCATAGATTATGGGGATGAAGTTAGCACAGCCTACGCGGAGTCGCTTCGCGTTGTGCAATGGCCGCTGAAGACGACGTACTCTAATATCAATTTTTTTCGGTGTAAATGTCCAATTTAAACTAAAATATTCTGTCAGCGCTTTTCAATGGGACACCCTGTAAAGGGTTCTCCAATACGATGTGTTATTTTGAATCACACGCTTCCGGGAGATGTCACTTTTGAAGCTAGAAACTACGCCATTAATAAAATGGAATGATATAGGCTTCAGTAACGCATTGAAATTATTAAAATTCTCTATAAAAATGGCGAAAAATGTCGATTCAAGACCTCAAAGATGGAATATGGTCGTGGTCGTAGACTGTAGAGGTCATTTGGCTTATGAAATAAACATCATTTATCTAAAAAATAGCATTTTTCTTTGAATGTCAAAATAACACCTCATATTGGAAAACCCTTCACAATTCTACACAATTATGGAACAAATTCATTTTCTCCGAAGAAAAATAATTGGCAACAAAATCCTGACAGGTCAATTTTTGTTTCACTATTACCGAATTTTTATGCATTTTTGAAGTATTTTTGTTCCCTAAATTTTTTGAATAGGGAAAGTGGGTCATGTGGTACTTTTTTGGAAAGGTCTTTGTATCTTCTTTTCAGGCGTGCCGAAATTTTGAAGAAAACATTTTTTTCCGCAAATCGTTAGGAAATTTTGACATTCCTAACAAAATTTGTCATAGAAAAAGTCAAGATTTACCAACTTTTAGGAAATATTCATTTCCTTACTGTAAGGAAATGATTTTTTCTTACAGTTGTCAGTGGTCTACATGAGCATATTCGTACTTTTCTCTAGATTTCTTTGGCAATGATTCTAATGAAGCAGTACCTATTTACTGCCTCAAACACACTCTGGACGAGTCCCAGAAATGGAAAGTTCATCATCACTCATCATTTGACACTGATTTGTCTTCGAAAAGACCAGCAATTAATAGTACATTGTTTACCGGGTAGGAAAAGCCTTACATTCCTGGACGATTGTGAAGATTGCTAAGTCGAGGCGTAAGCCGGGACTTAGCAACACAGAGTCCAGGAATGTGGCTTTTCCTACGAAGTATAAACGTACTATTTTTCCGCAAATCGTTTGAAATTCGACAGATTTTAATAAATTTTGAAAAAAATCACGAAATATTCCATTCATAATTAAATGGAGCTTTGAAATTCGGAATGAAATTGGTTGCGTTACTATGGACACGTATTAATCCTGAATTGTCAAACTTGACGAGTATTTATTTAATTGCTGGTCTTTTCGAAGATAAAACAGTGTAAAATGATGAGTGATGATGAACTTTCCATTTCTGGAACTCCCCCAGAGCTGGTTGAGGCAGTGAATACTGCTTCATTAGAATTATTGCCGAAGAAATCTAGAGAAAAGTACGAATATGCTTATGTAGAACACTGACAATTGTAAGGAAATATCATTTCCTTACAGTAAGGAAATGAATATTTCCTAACAGTTAGAAAATCGTGACTTTTTCTATGACAAATTTTGTTAGGAATGTCAAAATTTCCTAGCGATTTGCGGAAAAATATCATATCAAGTTTGACAATTCAGCATTAATACGTGTCCATAGTAACGAAACCAATGCCATTCCGAATTTCAAAGCTCCATTTATTTATGAATCGAATAATTCGCGATTTTCTTCAAAATTCATTAAAAACTGTGGAATTTCAAACGATTTGCGGAAAAATAGTATATTTACCTCGTAGGAAAAGCCACATTCCTGGATTCTGTGTTGCTAAGTTTCGGCTTACGCCTCGACTTAGCAATCTTCACAATCGTCCAGGAATGCAAGGCTTTTCCTACCCGGTAAACAATGTACTATTACATGAAAAAATCTCCACTTTGTTATACTATCTAAGTTTCACCAGAAAAAAATTCAAATTTGAACAGCTCCTTCTGGGTGTTGCAGTTTCTTTGTCAGTTAGGATGATTGAAGCACAAAATTTCCATATCCCTTTAAAAACCTGGTTGTACGCTTTTTTCTCTTGATGGCTGGTGTGAATTTAACAAAGCATTAGAATCCATATGGTACTTAGACACTCAGAAATCCCCATTGTCTCCTAATGATCCTCTTGCACCGACCAAAAATCAATTAAGCAGCCATCCATTAGCGTCGGCATACAACTGCCGTTCTAGCGAGCACCAAGTAGTCATTTCCATTTAACTCCCTAGTTTGTTAAGCAATTGATTATTTAATTAGAACATTGATCTACCTGGCCGGTTCCGTGCGGCCTAATTGCGTTGCATTAATAATAAACACAACTGATTTGCGATAAGAGCGGTAATTGTTAATTGCGTTTTTGCATGCCTATCTTTTCGAATCGCCCCCGGTAGTAAAATGTCCCAGGCGTTTGTTTTAAACGGGCATATGGGACGTAATGTTTGATGGCTCATACTTCAGACCGCTTCGGATTAATATTGAATGTTTCGAAGGTTTGGGGGCGGCGTTTTGACGAGGTAAACGGGTTGGAAAAGGGAGTAAAGGATTTGATTGATGGTGCTCGGTAGGAGGAACAAGATTGATATACAGAGTGGGTGAAATTGGTGCTACATGAACTAAAACATATGATACATTTCTGAAACGGGAAAAATGGCGATTCTTTCTAAGTCATTTCAAACTACTGTTTCCATAAGAAAAAACACAACTTCATGTTATAACTCAGCAAATAAACCTCTTAGAAAAAATCAAAGTACGCCACTGAATTGCTATCAGAAAAGTGCCTGTATAATGTTTTTATTTCAACATCCTAGCATAAACAGAAACGGAGATAATGACCAAAGTTAAAATCGCCCAAATTTCAATTTTGGCCTATAACTCGGAAACTAAAGAAGATAGAGGAATGTAGTTGATGGCATTATCAGTTTCTCGAAAAAAGAGGACTATAAGGTGCCATTCATTTTTCTCTATCTCCTCGGGTTAAAAAGTTTTAGTTCATGTAGCACCAATTTTGCCCACCCTGTACACACAGTACACATCATGCTCGAGGGATACTGGAAATAATTTTCAAACTACATGAAGATAAGATAAGTTAGATAAGACTTTCTTAAAATCTCGACATTTTAGATTTTGAAGACGACTGATGCACTTTTTTCGAGCTTGAAAATTATATTAATTGAACTGGTTCCTACTACTTCAACCATTCAGTCTTCAACTGTAGTGTCTGTAGTTGAAAAACGTATCAGCAATAAGGTATTCCCGGTAGAATCTTTCGAAAGAATTCCACATTTGACCGGGGAACAACCAGATTATGGTTTGGAAAGATACCTATAAATGGTCGTTTGTATTTTGATATTTTATTCATTAGTCCCATCTAATACACTTAAAAGGCTTCCATTCAGGTAGAAAAAATTGAGGTGCATGTCGTAGAGGCAGCGATGTTAACAAGAGATATTCCTGTCAGATAAGCTCGGAGTGTTCGACTGATGCTCAGGCTTATATACTTAAGATAATTGACTTGATGGAAGTTTTTATAAATTCAAACAGGATATTCGCATCTGAAGTGAGTTAATAATAGGCTTTTAAAGGTGTAGGCATCGGTCCGCGTAGGATTCAGGTATGAATCAGGCTTCAATTGGTATAGATTAAGTTTATCACAACAAGCTGGAATCAGACTCGTTTTCTGGGAAATCATTTCCGATTCGGATTAGCGGATGATGAGGAATGTCCAATCTTTCGTTCTGAAGATGCTTTCAATGTTTGTTTATCCCCAGAAGAGCTAAAAAAAAGCGACAGCATATCTTTAACTCCTTAGGATAGCTCGCAATATCCAATTTTTTTTATGGAAAGTTTATCGATAAAATGTTCCATTTTCGAAGATGTTAGCACAGACATGGTTATCATTTTCTTTGAAAATATTATGATAGTGACCTTAGGCATTCAATTCAGATTAAAAACGATTCAGAGATATGGTTACGGAGTCGTTTAATTCAAACTTAAATTATAGATATAGGATTGATCTTAATGTTCGGTTGCGGAACAAATTGGAATGATAAAAACCATTCAAATCACACCACTATTTCTCAATTTCAACGATCTATGATACAGACAGATAACCACCGAAAATATTGGTAGAAATCAAACTGCCAAGAATAGAAAAGAGCTTTCAAATTGGTCCAACCTTCCTCCGTCAAAAACTGAAAGACCCAGATGTTTCAGTCGATTACCTCAGGGCGTATTACGGATTAGATAAGATTAAAAATACCTTCTTTGACCTATAGCTACAAATCCATTAGCGATATAGTGGTCAGGCCGTGCCAGTCACCATGACTTGCCACGAGAGCTAATTGATGATGAAGTTAATGGGTGTAATTCACTACTGAAATTCTGATTGATCATGCATAACAAGAAGAATAGGAAAATTGGCCCCATTATGCTCTTATTGAGTGGTCGGTTGTTGTGATTTTTTGTTTCTTTAATTGAATTATTTGTTGATCGATGTGTTACCCCGATGCGAGGTTCAAGCAGCTCAAGAAGACGTTCTATTTTCTTCGTCATTTGGTGTTTTAAGAAAATAAACATTGCTCGAATACATGGAAAAATGAAGTCCTCTGCCTGTTTCTAATATTATCACCATTTTCAGTAGTGTTCAACGATTTTGTCTGAGTTTATCTTTGAGGGAATCTTATATGCAGCCAAATTGAGATTTTATCGAACACATTCAGATTCAGTCCCCCAAAATGATCCCTTAATCCGATTTGTCCACTCTTAATGGTCCTTCACATCGGATCCGTTTATCCTGTCAGTGATTGGGCAAATTTCAGGTATTCTTTTTGTTTGAAATTGAAGTAGGGTGATACCCAGAGTATACTGCTCCAGAAAGACTGTTTCAAAAGTTCCCATTTTTCTAGATTTAGAAAGAAATTAGCAACTTCTCTCTGACAACGTCTTGCATCAATAATACCAATAGCCCCTTTGGCTTCATCCGAACTGAGTTCACGTCTAGGCATAATTGAAAAACAGATTTCAAGATTTTGATCACAGTTGATTGTGAGAACGTAAAACAACATCTATTCCAAAATTCTTAGAAAAGCAAACAAAAAGAACTGGCCTGAAATTGAAGAAGTTATCAAACGATGAGCAGAAATAACATTCAGATATAAAAGAGTAAAAATTCTAAGAATCTAAGAGGTTTTTAAAATAAACGGTCACTCCAGTCAATCATCAACTGAGTCCAATCTAACTCAAACAGCGAGTGGTTCATTAAATCCACCAGATTGCAAAAGGTTGTTAGCACCGTACAAAATCACCAAAAAACCATCAAATTTGCCTAAGTACATACTGATTCGAAGCTCAATATATTATAATAACATCAAGATCAGGAATTTAGATTAGTGGCAATCCGAATTAACCCCAAAGAATGTAATGTTATTTTCCAGCCAGTCTGGCTAATCTCACGTCGTGTATTAATTTAAATAATGCTTAAATAATTATACCGTATGATGTATTATTTGAATTCCGGGCTACTTATAGCCCGATACGAATGCAACGTGGCGTTCATTCAAATTGAAATTTATTCCGATTTCGCATGATTAGGAACGAAAGACATTTTATATTTATGGAGAATTTTCGTTTTGCCGTGTACGACTCCTTTAGATGATTGCGATAGTGAGGCTGGTTGAAAATTTATACAATGAGCTTTCGTTCGATTATGACGTTAATTTGCTTTTTGCTACTGAAATTCGACATGAGTATGAGGATGTATTGATATCTAGTTAGCCTAGACCAGTTCCATGCATAAACAAAATATTGCGATACCATATCAACGAACAATAACTTATTAGAAGTGTCAGTGTAGAGTTCGACGTCAAAAAAGTAAACCAGAGTTACGCAATAAATTTAAAAAAAAGATGTCCACCGAAATTGTGAAAATCGAAAAATTGGAGTATCGAGCCATCATCAAGTACCTGTATTCAAGAGGGTTAAGAGGTAAACAGATTTACGAAGATATGCTTAATACCCTTGGTGATCAATATCCTTCGTATGCGACCGAGAAAAATTGGACTGCAAGCTTCAAAAGAGGTAAATTTTCCATTGAAGATGATGACCGATCGGGAAGGCCAGTTTCTGTGTCAGTCCCCGTAAATATCGATGCAGTTCATGACATGATTTTATCAAACCGTCGAATTGGGCTAAAACGGATATCTGAAGCAGTGAAGATTTCATACGAACGCGTTCATCATATAGTTCACGTCAATTTGGACATGAGAAAAATTTCTGCCAAATGGATCCCCAAATGTTTGAATGTTGACCAAAAGCGTGCGAGGGTAGAAGCATCGCGTTCGATCTGTGCTCGATTTGAAAACGATGTAGACCGAATTGTTACTATGGATGAGACTTGGGTACATTTCTACGATCCAGAAACAAAGCAACAATCGATGGAATGGCGACACTCTGGATCTACAAGACCTAAGAAGTTTCTTGTCCAAAAATCTGCTGGAAAAGTTCTTGCTTCAGTTTTTTGGGATTGCCATGGAGTAATCATGATTGATTTTTTGGATACGGGTAGAACAATAACTGGAGATTACTATACGACATTACTTACTACTCTACGGGAAAAAATTTAAGAGAAAAGACGCGGAAAGCTATCCAAAGGTGTTTTGTTTTTACAGGACAACGCCCCAGTACACAAATCTCATGTTGCCATGAAAAAATTCTTGATTTAGGGATAGAATTACTAGAACACCCCCCTTATTCACCAGATTTGGCTCCGTCCGACTATCATCTCTTTCCTCAACTGAAAAAAAGTTTAAAAGGTCGTAAATTTTCTTCCAACGACGAGGTAATAAAAGCTTTGGAGGACTGGTTTGCAGAGCAAGAAGAAACATTTTTTTTAAAGGTCTAGAGACGTTGCAGGTTCGCTGTAATAAATGTATTCAATTAAGAGGAGAATATGTTGTGTACTTAATAAAATATTTTGACATTGAAATTTTGTGTGGTTCTATAGTAGGCTAAGAATTTTTCAATATATCCTCGTACTTTCATGTACGGGTATATCAAAAATAACGGGTATATCAAAAATATTTTCAGTGTTTTTCCCTATTCTTATATAACAACGTAAAAAACTGCCAAAAACTGCAGCCAGTTTCAAAATATGCTCGGCCCAGTCTAACCATCAACGCATACTTGAACAAAACACCAATTCCGAACTAGACATTGAATTACGTCCAAAGAGCTTTCAGTGTCCTCTACACCGGCTACAATAATGTATGCACCTGTATTGCGTGTCACTAATCGCTCGATCTGATACAGAATGGGTTTAATGGAAATCCACTTAGATTACTTAACTTGATATTTTATTTGAATTTAACCAGTAAACCGCTAATGTACCTATGATCGACAAACTCACCCCTTTCAAGTCGTTTTCCGTGTTTTATGAGCCATATTAACAATTAATTGAACGTCCAGAGGGGTAATTATTTCTGTTTAGAGTTGCGGGGGTGGCGATTAGACTTGAATGACATGCGAACCTACCGGTTCAATTATCCACCGAAAGGTGAGAACGCGATTTAGTCCAAAATATTTTCATAGGTGCTTTTCATCGCGTGGTATCTTCAGAATAACACCCACAGCCGTCTTAAAGACATCAGCTCTAACTTGGTCGTAGATGTAATAGATCAACGGCTATTCATCTATGGCCTCTTAGGCGTAGTTCAAACTAACCGGTATCCCAAGATCGTAATTTCAGTTTATGTCAATATTTTTGAAGTGTTTACCTCTGTAGTAAATAGTTCCCAATGGAGTAATACTCTCTACTTATATGTTAAAACACGAGATGAAGTTGTGAATTCATTAGAGGAATGTTTCGACAAATACATAGTTTTAAAGAAATGATTACATGAATTTACTATTATAGGGTACTTATCATGTTGGTTTCAATTCAAAAATTGACAACATTTGTGCATGGGTTGCGATGATGTTTCGGTAAATTCAAATTCCAGGGCTGCATCCAGGCTTATCTACGAATTAACGACTTTTTCGACAAGCCCTATAATATTAATGAATACTCGAAAACGGTGCATTTTATGCAAAAAACTTGAGAATACTTTCATTTTCCAAAATGAGCGGTTTTTCAGAATTATGAAGCTTTTATCGTTTTCAGATAGATTTCTAGTTCCTATTTTTTCGTGTTTTAATAGATTGGCTAGGCTGTTACTTAGATACCAGAATGAATATTTGATCATTGACGATTGAGGAATATTCACCATGGTCTATGAATAGAGTAAACACCAAGATTCGGTGCATTGGAAATAACTCTTTGGAAGATATGGACAGAAGAGTGTTTTCTTCATGGATTTTCGACACCCTGTATGGAAAAAAATGCTCCGTTTGACAGGAGGAATGTGCAGTTAGAAAAACGTAAAATCAAGGACTCAATGAACTTGGCACATGCCTTAATGTCGATATTCTTCAATGAACTGGATGAAACATATTTCATATGGTCTAAATTGTTTTGTTGATGGGTGAACTCTGATTATTCTATGAGGAGTTCATCTCATGAAGATGCGGTTTGCTGATCGAGAGTGAAGATAAGCAAAGAAGTTTTATCAATATTCAAGAAGGCGTTATAGAAAATGAAGATACAGCCCGCTGTTATGACAAATACTTTGATCGAGCAAGAGGTTGCTGTATACTTATCTCATATGGAGATAGATACAGCTGCAATGATGCAGCAGGACGACTTAAAAGCCGTTAAAAACCATGCATTAGACGCCTCGTCCTTGCTCTACCTCGGATTTGACCCGGCTCAAAGGACCAATGTTCCAATCCCGCCAAAAACATCTACTCACCGGCGCTCTCGCCGTGTCCTGGCGTGATGGATCCTTCCCTGTCGTCGTCCTTCCTCTGTAAGCCGAGGATATTATCGATAGTGTGCCTTGGTCCGACGGCGCCAGTACCAGTCATCATCCTTTTCGCGTCCAATCCGTAGCCGAGGATGGCCGAGGTATCGTCACTACACCGATTCGAATCCATGGCCCGGCTTTAACTGACTGCCTAACCTCAAACACGCTGCGAGCGTAAGGGGGCGGCCTGAGGGGCGGCGACCGAAGGTCCTGGCCAATAAAAACGCCCGAATTGCCATCATGGAGTCCTGGGGTAGAGAGAGAGGAAGACTTTCAGTGTAGCCAACAACTATATTAGACTTTAAATTACGGTGTGTAAATTCTGGGAACTTGCTGTCAACGAGCAGAGCTAAGTCAATCATGTTATGGACTCCCTACTTGTAGGGTTAACCAATCAGCTGCTATTAAGTTTGACTGATTAAAATTATTGCCAGAACAAACTTGAATAAGGGTTGGATATGGATATATTGCGTTAAGCTGCTCTTTGGATGATGGAGGTCAAACAGTACCTACTATGGATGTCCAATATACATATTCGAAATAACCCAAATATATTTCTCTATTTAGTGGTCGATAATTATATTCCTTCTTTGATTCTTCTTAAATTCACCTGAATCCTTCAAGTTTATCAAAAAATAAAGCATTCCAAAATATTCCAATTGAAACTTGCTATACCACAGCTTACTCTCTCTCCAACTCCAAGCCCCAAACGAAGATGCGACACTGAACTGAATACATTTGAGGTTACATACAGACACAGACCTGTCAAATATTTTTTGTGGTTAGTGCTGGTGGTCAAACAATGGGAATCAAGCTTTGTTCATGTAGATATTGAACACGTTTATTTGCTTGGAAAACTGTTTTATGGGGACATTTTTTTGATATTTTCAATCAATCTAACTATCAGGAATAAAAAGCTAGTGAAAATCATTCGAATTGAATATATTTTCTTTGAAAAAATGCCTCGAATAGTCAAATTTGTGCGGATGTGCTAGTCGTTTAAATTAAGAGGATTTTCTAAATACTTTGGTTTCAAGTGTCAAATATTTTAGTTTGATAAAAATTCAATATGGCGTCTTCAGTATGGCCGGTTAGTTTCGCGATTGTAGTCCAGTTCCATTCAAAATTTGTGTTTTTGGACTATAAAATCATGATTTCTTTGAAATCATACGTGAAATCAAAATGGTGGCTTCAAGATGGCGATGAATTTCAGAATGATGAGCCGATTGTATTGAAAATGAGTATGAGGGAGTTTCTGAGATCGGAGATAATTGGTTTGATCACAAATTCACAAATCATGATTATATTGTCGAAATAAATAAATTAAAGGTGGGGGTTGAAACATGGCGGACAGGTTTAGTCTTCTCTAGAATGTGTATTACTCGCTCTTCTGTTTTTCTTCGTATATTAGGAAAAAAACCTGGTGAGCTGTAATTTCATGAAAATCTGGACAAACGTTTTTATTTCCATGATATCTCCGTCAATTTTTGGGATAAATGTATGAAATTTTCAGTTTACATGCGAAATAATATTTTCCAGAATGCATGTGTATTGATCAGCTTTTTTGTTCATTGGCCCCCTCAATATCTAAATGATTTATAAAGTAGGAACTTTATTTTGGTCATATTTTCAACCAGGTTTCTTCCCAATATACTTACGCAAAAAAACAGAAAAGCGAATAATACACATTCTGCAAAATATTATTTCGCATGTATACTGAAAATTTCATGCATTTATCCCGAAAATTGACGGAGATATCATGGAAATAGAAATTTTTGTCCAGATTTTCATGACATTAGAGCTAGAGCTCACCAAATATACGAAAAAAACAGAAAAACGAGTAATACACATTCTAGAGAAATGATTAAGCTTTAATTAAAAAAAAAATTGATGGCCTACGCCGCATACGAACTGAGATATCATGGAAATAGATAGCCCAATTTTTGAGACAAACATTCGGACGTTCTCGGTTCTGATGAAGAGAAAATTTTCTGACGTATACCTACTGCTACTCACCATTCACCAAGACCAAGATTTAGGTTTATCAAGTTTTCTTACTTAAAAATGACGCAGGTCGGCACTCGTGAAATATCGACAATGTTAAAATAATTCTCAGAGACGTTGCCAATGCTAAACGTACAAATGTCTTCTGTAGGCTTATTCCTTGAGAATTTTGAAAAGTGGGGAATGCCATAGGTTCGTCTGTTCGTTTTTAAGTTTTTCTGTCGGGTTATTCGAGTACTTTTATTCTTTTTTTGACTGAACTATCACAAAGTAACGGACTATGCTGTCCATTATTTTTCAGTAAAATTCCAACACTTGATTCTTGATTTCTGTACAAGAAAATAGCAGAACTGAATCTTCCAACCATGTTTAGTTACGTAAAATATTTCCAGTATTAACAAAGAAAAAAGTTTCTTCGACATTCGCCAGGTCTTTGGAATTATTGAATTCACATACCTAATATTTTCTCAAATTCTTTATATTCTCCCGAAGTAAATGAACATTTCGATAAATACGTAATTACTACGACTTATAGGTAGAAAGGAAAACGTTGCTCGTTCATTTGGAAGGGAAATGACTATAACCTAACATTTTCAAAGTATACAAAGTGAAATGTGTCAGAATTTCATGGCCAACCGGGATGCGTTATGAAAGTGAATGGCTTTGAAATCTTTGAATGATAGCCTGATAGTTTCAAGTTTGTATTTTACAAAAAAATAGGTAGCTAACCTTGCTCGACAAGTTTTTGAATCTGTAATTCATAAAATATTCAATTAATTTTTCCTATTTTGCCCATTCAGCCACAAATTCATTAGGAAGAAGCGAAGGAAATCAAAAATGAGTTATCAGTCTTAATTCCTGCAGTGGCACCGAATCCAGTTTCACGAATAGACGATAATTAACCGATAATTCCATCAAATTCTCTCTCCTCCCATTTTATTTTAATTCTGACGCGAGTTCGCTTCGAAATTAGTTATAAATCGCGTATTTTCATTTATACATAAAGTAACCACTTCGCATTGGTTGTTTTTCGATTAAATTTACATTCAATATGTTTTTTGCATCGGACACGAAAGTCCCAATTTTCATTCGATACCCAGCTAATTTGGCCAGTGAATGGGCTGATGATTTGTTGGGATATATGGGCTTAAGCTAATCAGCCAGTCGTTTTTGTCGATATTGCCGTTTTCACTGAACGTTATTAACTTTTTGTAGAAAAAGTTAATTGAAAATAAATCGAATTCGACATTTCGATTAATGGAAAGTCTCTTTATTTCAATCCTACTTTTTTAATTCTAGCGAACTCCACCCCTTTAGATACCGAGCATTAATCTTCATGTAGGTATTCAATTTGTCCGCAACACACAATGAAACCAAATCCGAATCAACCCTTTCATCCGTGGCCAAACTTTTAAGATATTTAAACTTAAAAACACGACACGGTATTGTGTCACCATCAGTCACTCAATTCGCTTTCGTATGAGATAACACATTGAACGACTCCCCTAAGGGTGTTGGTAACAGTTTCAAGTCCGGTATTGTTGAGAAAACTTTGAAGAGTGTAATTTTCAGATTTAATTCTAGGTATGGAAAGGCCCTTATTTTAATTGAAACACCTCCCGCTGCGTTTGAAAACTAACATCTGGCGACAACGTACTCTGATGATGATGTTAAAAGAAAACCGACAATTGAAATTCTGTCGTTAGTTGTGGGGATAACTCGACGTTATTGGATGATTCGATTTTGTTGCAGATTTAAAAATAATTGCCTTATGTTGAATAATGCATATGGAAAAATATCCCAAAATTAATTCAACAAAATATGGCCACAGACAGTCGAGACGAAAATAAGTGATCCCTATTTTTATTTTTGCTAGGAGGCCCCCTCTTTCGGAGTTACAGCCCCCTGAATTTCGCCCCTAAAAAACGACTTTTCTCTCAGAATCACTGAATTTGGTACACAAGCGTTTTTTGATACGCTGCCGATTTTGGCGATCAAAAATGTAAACCAGAGTTACGCAATATATTAAAAAAAAAGATGTCCACTGAATTTGTAAAAATCGAAAAATTGGAGTATCGAGCCATCATCAAGTTCCTGTATTTAAAAGGGCTAAGAGGTAAGCAGATTTACGTAGATATGCTAAATACCCTTGGTGATCAATGTCCTTCGTATGCGACCGTGAAAAATTGGACTGCAAGTTTAAAAAGAGGTAAATTTTCCATTGAAGATGATGACCGATCGGAAAGGACAGTTTCTGTATCAGTCCCCGAAAATATCGATGCAGTTCATGACATGATTTTATCAGACCGTCGAATCGGGCTAAAACGGATATCTGAAGCACTGAAGATTTCATACGAACGCGTTCATCATATAGTTCACGTCAATTTGGACATGAGAAAAATTTCTGCGAAATGGATCCCCAAATGTTCGAATGTGGACCAAAAGCGTGCAAGGGTAGAAGCATCGCGTTCGATCTGTGCTCGATTTGAAAACGATGTAGACTTCTTAGACCGAATTGTTACTATGGATGAGACTTGGGTAAATTTCTACGATCCAGAAACAAAGCAACAATCGATGGAATGGCGACACTCTGGTTCTCCAAGACCTAAGAAGTTTCGTGTCCAAAAATCTGCTGGAAAAGTTCTTGCTTCAGTTTTTTGGGATTGCCATGAAGTAATCATGATTGATTTTTTGGATAAGGGTAGAACTATAACTGGAGATTACTATTCGACATTACTGACCACTTTACAGGAAAAAAATTTAGAGAAAAGACGCGGAAAGCTATCCAAAAGTGTTTTATTTTTACAGGACAACGCCCCAGTACACAAATATCATGATGCCATGCAAAAAATTCCTGATTTAGGGTTAGAATTACTAGAACACTCCCATTATTCACCAGATTTGGCTCTGTCCGACTATCATCTCTTTCCTCAACTGAAAACAAGTTTAAAAGGTCGTAAATTTTCGCTGTAATAAATATATTCAATTAAGAGGAGAATATGTTGAGTAATGAAATATTTTGACATTGAAATTTTGTTTGGATCTATAATAGGCTAAGAATTTTTCAATAAATCCTCGTATATGCCTTCCTCTCATACTGAATTCTTCATTTATTTGGAAAATTTAATGTGATGAAAACTGAACCATCATAAGAGAAATTTTCGAAAAATTTTGGACGATGAAATGTCATAGAATGAACTGCGTTCCGTCTTCATTAGAAAGCCCGAATTGGTTCATCTCCTATTCCCATATCCATATAATCTCATGATCCAAACACGTGGGCAAACCTCCAGATCTCAATCTCAAACAAGATAAAATTGAACGAAATTCGGTCAATTTTCGAGGAATTGAAAAGAGCAGCTGTCTTCCGCCAAAATCCCAGGCAATCAAGATAGCAGTCCCAGCTGGGTACCTCGCCAATAAAGTACTTAGCCTTGTAATTACCCGAAAACCTTCATATGGGACCAGATCTGAACGGAAGCCCGAATTCAATAAAATGAGGCACGTTCTCCACAGGCCAAACGCGAAATCCAAACAAACCGCAGCGAACAAAAGCGACCGATACTCAAGAAAAGATAATCTCCTTTTTGATACTTGTTACCGGGCCAAGATCCGCAAAAGATAGTGTAAATATGGAAGAATGGGAGACTCTTGAGATACAGTAGTCCGACACGTAGAAAAGAAAGGTTATATTTACAATGCCGTGGTCTTTTCAAGTTGACCACAAAGGAGAACAAGCATATTATGTTCTTAGGAAGGACTCATTTGTTGCCATTCAAATATTGGAAAATTCGCCATGCCTTGCAACCACACTTTTTTGTTCGCTTTGAGAAAATTCCGGTGAATAAAATGTTTTGAGTGCGATGTTTATAAGCCGTAAACTATATGTTTGTTGAATGAGGATTTGCTGCCGCTGTGTATGGGGATGTGTATGCGATTTCACGCCCTAATACCTTCCAATGTGTTATTGACGCGTTTTTATAAAGCATTGTGTTCTGTATCAGTTCACTCATTGTCGAAGCTGTGTATGATTTTTCACACCAAGGATGCTCCCCGAGGTGCTTCATAATGGGGATTTCAAGAGTGCAGTGTTAATCTGCGTTGGATAAAAACCATCCCTCAGAATTTAGGCTCTAATGGGTTTTGTACGGGACCTGATGGGATAACTCATCTACCTAGATGACAAGATTATGATACGATGGTTCATATTCTTCGGGGTCATGTTTATATCCCATCTCTCATTGATCTTCACCTTCACAAAGGTGCTAAATCTATTTCTTAACCTCTGCACCCATAAATTCTTCAGGGAACATCTCAGAATGAGTATCGTATTTTTTTTTTGATACCTCTTTAGGAAAATCATCTTCTAGAACTCAAATCAACAAATATAAGTGGTGGTTCAGAGTCTATGGTAGGCTGGACTTTATCAAAAATATGTTTTCTTGAGTAGGAACCACTGTTCTGTCGATCTGGAATATTTTCAGAGCAGTGTTTCCGCTTATGTGAGAAAGTTTTAAAAATTCTGATAGTTCAAAGGGGACAACCTGCATATTATTACTATTTTTCGATACACCGTAGCCTCCTGAATATTTCTGTATCGTTTCCTCCTCCCTATTTCTGAGGGTTTTTGAGTTATTGTATGATTTATTCCTTTTTTTGTGCATAACATAAAATCAATCAATCAGTCTTTCGGGTATGGGTTACAAAATCTTTTGTATCATTTGAGGGTGGTTTAATAACAGCGCAAGATTACAGTGTTCAATAAAAAGTATTTTTCTGTAGCAAATTATTGGAATATTCATTGATTTAGAAAATAGACATTAGGGAATTATGAATGAAATAAAATAGATAGAAATAGTTTATTTGATCCTTGTTTACATAATATACCCAAAGGTGTAAATCGTGTCACGAAAAAACTTAATAATAAACATTGAAATGAACACAAACTAAGGTACATTCGGGTAATATGGCCCGGGCAAGTTTAAGGCCCACCCGACTTATTTTTCTGTGAGATGACATCTGTGAACTATAAGATGAAGTACTGTATATGTTGTCCTAAATCTGTAAATATGGTACAACGCACTTTGCAGTTTCGCGCCTATTTCGTTACCTATTTAATATTTTGTGTTTGCACCGAATTTCTTTATAGAAGTAATGAATATTCAACATCGAATATTTCAGCTCCAGATGAGGCTACAGGTAAGCCTATAGAATCTATTCATTCTATAGTTATTAGGCATTCTAGACATGGTACAATTACTTTTGAATTTCGAATTTGCGATGAGAAAATAACCTCAATCTGTAAATGTGCACGGGCGGAAATTTGGCCCAGGAAATTTTATGCGGGGCCAGTGCGAAGAAAGCCAATTAATTATACAGCCCAGGTTTTGAGGAGAGACATTTTTGAAGAAAACAAGCTCACATCAATTGCTGCAAAAGCAAAGGTCGAGAAAATCAAGGAAAACTGGATGTGTTCCATTTGTAATGAAGATTTTGAAAGTGACATGCGTATGTGTGCGATTTGTGGCACATGGGTGCATGAAATATGCGTGGGACTAACCGCAGAAGATACTGAGAAATTACAGTGCCCAGATTGCTCATCTTAATGGAAGTATTATGCGTGGGTCATGTTTTTGCTTATTTTTTATATTCCGGGCCATATTTCAGGCAAAGTCGGAAATATGGTCCAATTTTGATGTTTTTGGTTTTGTTCCTAATATGATATGAAGTTTTGTTATTCTCAAAGTTTAAGAGTTCCTATATGTTCATTGATAAATGTTTTTTTTTATGATTAAAAATAAAATGTTCAAATTGTTTTTTTTGTAGTTTTATACTCCGCTAAAGTGAAAGTGGGCCATATTACCCGAATGTACCTTAAACAATTTTCTTTATAACCCCCTAAAATTTTCTTCAAGGAAGTTCTCTCCAAGAGAATAATAACATTTTTCACCTAGAAATTTTTCAATATCATTGTTTACTCATTGTTACTTTCACAATCAATTTTCGACTTGAAACTATCAGCTAATTTATTCCATATTTGAAACATACTATAAGTCACATTTTTTCGTATAAAGGTGAACTTGTAAATTCCTGAATTAATTTTTGTTTATTTTTTGTTTCATAGTTATGTTTCAGCTCATATTGTTGAAATTCAGTATCTATAATTATTATTTGTTACATAGATATAATTAGATAATGCATTCGTGTACAGGGTCTATTTAAAGGCTCTTCTTTTGACAGATGGTAGAACTGATCAAAATGAGCCATTTTACCAAAAATTTTTATATGAATTATGCCCCTGTTTCGAGAAAATGAAACTAGAATATTTTCTAGTTTCTAGGTGAATCTGAAAATTCCTCAGTCCGAACCTTCTCCCTCGCCTCGTAAATATCAATATCTCTTGTTTTTTGTCTTCTTATCATACATGACTCAGAATATCGATTGTGATCAGTGTGTCTTCGATCGTGTTACGGCGAGGTTTATGTTTCGAAAATGCCGCACGTTCATTCGAATAATGAACTTGTTGATATGCTTTTAATTATGGTGAATCAAAACAAAATGCCGGTTAGGCGTATAAGTTATACAGAACAAGATTTCCGCTAAGAAATCACCCAACTTCGCGGATGTTCATAAACCTGGTGCAGAGATGTAGAGACAGGCAGGCCAGAGTAGTATTAAGGTATCGATGCCCGAAATATTTTATGAATTTTTTAAATTGAACATTTCATATAAGAAATTTTCGGTAAAATAACTTATTTTGATGAGTTCTATCACCTGTCACAAGCCTCACCTTAAAATACACCCTGCATACATACAGAGTGTAACAGCCAAATGAAATAAATTCGATAACGAATAAATGAGGGCGTGTTGGGGAAAACGCTCGGACACGTCGATTTGTAATTTTAAGTGCGCATATTTTTCGAGAAAATAATATTATATAGGGTGTTCCATGTGACCGTGGCTAATACCAACTTTCTTATTTCAAATGCAACTCCCTGTATATTATTCATTTTTTGGATTCTTCAGAGAATTCTAGACACAATTCATGCACAATGTACTATACCTATCTTTAACTGTTTCGGAAGTATTAAGTGTTTTCAGATTTATTTAAAAAATCAACGTTTCGAATAAAAATTATTTTATTTCACAAATTCGGTACATTACACTTAAAACCTAATGAGTAATACTGATTATTTCTTAATTATTAAAAAAAAACAAAAAAAAACATTAATGTCAATGTAGGAAATGTTCAAAATGCTCGCCGCGAACGTCTTGGCAACATGCTAATCTGGTGTAGAATTGTCTGCTAACGTTACTCAACATTTCAGGCGTTTTTGCTTATACTTTCTTCGTAATCAAGAGGTAAATGGGAAATAAGTATTGAGTGTAATGTATCGAATTTGTGAAATAAAATAATTTTCATTTGAAATGTAAATTTTTGTAAAAAATCTGAAAACACTTAATATTTCCGAAAAAGTTGAAGATAGATATAGGACATTGTACATGAATTATGTCTAGAATTCTCTGAAGAATCCAAAAAATAAATAATATACAGGGGGTTGAATTTGAAATAAGAAAGTTGGTATTGGCCACGGACGCATGGAACACCCTATATAATTTTATTTTCTTGAAAAATATGCGCATTTAAAACTACAAATCGACGTGTCCGAGCGTTTTTCCTAACACCCCCTCATTTATTCGTTATCGAATTTATTCCATTTGGCTGTTACACTCTGTATATTGACTGTGAAGAGTTAAAATTTTCTTTGCAATAAAAAGATTTCTGCAGTTTTCGAATGTTTAAATTTTGAATTTAGGTATGTAGGTAATTCTCCTTTGTAACTTGAAAATTTTGTCATGCCAATTCTGGTTTTAATAATGTATATTATGTATATGTATGTATATGTTTTATTGGATTGATTTTGGATTCACCAAGTTCCTTTTGTAGGTCAGAATAATACAAGAATTGTTTCTCTGCAAATCAAAGAATTTATTATTTTATACAAAATACAATTACATACAAGAATGTTGATCTTACCTGTAAATCAAAGAAACAACATTCAATGTTATTATTCACAATTGGTAAGAGCCCCGACCCGGAAAGTAGGAGACGCAGGTTCAATTCCTGCACGGTGTGTAACTTTTTCCGGAATTTCAAAAAATTGTCTGCATGCCGCTAAAATCTTTCCTTCTAATTATTCACAATATTAAAATTTGAATGACACTGTTTTCAGAAGGTCTTAGGTACAGTTAATGGATAAAGAATAAATTGTGTCGACTCCGTCGATTTCCACATTCATACATTCATTGAACTGATTGACCTAATTACTCGCGCAAAGCCATCGAACTTGAACAAGAGATATACAGGTAGGTATTTCTTACATGTACTATACTTTTTCTTTTGTGTTGTTGTGTGGGCGTAATTTTTCTTTTATGTAAAAAAGGTACTCTAAAATCCATTTCAATTCGTTCGAATTGTTGTAGGAAATTAACAATGTCGGGTTCAAATTCCCCCCCCACATCACCATCACTACATTAAAATGTCTGTTCGAAAAGCAGGGAAAGGAACTGTAAATTTTATCGATCCTGCAGACAAGCACACACGCATTTTTATCATCCCTCCGGGAAGACAATGCCGATGAAATTGCGCAATTTGTCGCACAACGAGCAGATTTAACGTCGCCAGCTCCTTTATTCCTTCATTTACGTTTTTCATGAGGTGTTGAAAATTATGAATTTTCCCCGCTTAACGAGTTTATAAGGTTCATTTTTAACGACACGGACTGGCGCCGTAATCCCTCTCTTTTTATCCCGACTCCGAAATGAAATTATTATTATTATTAGCGATCCTCACAATATTCCTGCATGGAACAAATGACTTTTAAATTAAATTGTTGGCGCCTGGGGCGGGATGCTTCAAAAATGGAGTACGTAATCCGATTAGTTGGAAGATAGAACGGCAGATGGGAGCTCCTATAAAAATGCTTTTATTATATTTCGCAGATACAATGGCCCGTTTAGGGGCAAATTGCCGCATTCTCACTTTGTGCCAGCCCGTGTATGTACGGACGTTCCGATTGTTTTAGACTCTTTGTGTCCCCTAACTCGATTCCGTTGATGCGATATTGTTTTTAATCACGGATAAACGAGACTCGACTTCGGCCCTAACAAGTTTTATGAGCCGGCAGGACTCGCGTTATACTATTCGGGATTGTGTCGCGACTCTAGTTACCGTTCCTGATGCTCCTTCTCCACAGCGAATCCGCTCGTTTGCTGCTCACGCCAATTAAGAACAATCCGGAAGCTGCATCTTCAGCTTTACAGGATGTACCTCGTTCTCACTCGAGACAAAACATGCCTGTTTCATTGAGATTTCGAAATGATATAAATCACTGTATTTTTTCTTTCCCAAACTTACAACCGCACACATCTCAAATATTTTTTTTAAAGAAGAATAAATGCTCTATATTTCACAGTAATTTCATTGCAATACCTTTACCACAAACAGAATTATGAATATTCAAAGTTTGAGAGTTTAATGAGATAAAATTTTTTCTTCGGATTTCATTCTTTCTCTTCCAAACTACAACCGCAGACACATATAATGATGTTTTTTCTGAAGAGCAATAAAAACTGTATATTTCATCACAATTTCATTAGTCCAGCTTGACCTCAGACAGAATCATAAATCTTCAAAGTTTGAAAATTTAATTGAATTTTTTTTTCTTCGAAACTTATTTTTTTCTCTACCAATCTCAATAATTATGTTTTTTCTGAAGGAGAATAAAAGCTCTATATTTCACCACGATTTCATCGCTCTTGACCACCGACAGAATTATGAATTTTCAAAATTTGAGACTCCAATAAAAAAAATTCCTTTGGATTCAATTTTTTTTTCCAAATCTACAACCGAAACACATATCATGAAGTTTTTTCTGAAAAATAATAAATGCTCCATATTTAACCCAAATTTCATTGTTTTTGCTTGAACACAGACAGAATTATGAATTTTCAAAGTTTGATATTTGAATTGAACAAATTTTTTTTTCGGATCTAATTTTCTCCCCCAATCTTAGAACCGCATACACATATAATATTATTTTTCTGAAGAGGAATAAGAGCTCTATATTGCACTGAGATTTCATCGCTCTAGCTTGACCACCGACAGAATTATAAATTTTCAAAGTTTGAGAATTGAATTGAAAATTGTTTTTTCCTTCGAAACTAATTTTTCTCTCTCAATCTCACGAGCGCAGACACATATAATTATTTTTTTTCTGAAGAGGAATAAAAGCTCTATATTTCACCAAGATTTCATCGCTCTAACTTGACCACCGACAGAATTATGAATTTTCAAAGTTTCAATTTTTTTTTTCTTAAAACCGCAGACACAAATAATTTTTTTTTCTGAAGAGGAATAAGAGCTCTATATTTCACCAAGATTTCATCGCTCTAGCTTGACCACCGACAGAATTATGAATTTTCAAAGTTTGAGAGATCAATGAAAAAAAAAATTTTCTTCGGATTCAATTTTGTCGCTCCCAAATCTACCGCAATTAGGTACATGTTATAATGATTTTTTTAAAGAGGTTTAAATGCTCTTTATTAATCAGAGTTTCATCGCTTTAGCTTGATCGCACACAGAATAATGAATTTTCAAAGTTTGAGAGTTTGATAAGAGAAACCTTTTTTCTTTGGTTTTAATTTTTTCTCTCCCAAACTTACAACGGAAGACACATATGATAATGTGGAAGTTTGAGCAACTTATAAACCATTGTATGGCTCAATTTGAGCATTTATTTGATTGAACTATTCAGAGCACTTATCTCGTTTTTCTGAACATATTTTCCTTATCTGCATATGCCCCAGGTAAATTATGTGATATTCCATTTTCGAGGTTTATTTAATACTAGCTGGGCCGGCGAACTTTGTTTCGCCTAAATGATACCTACTTACAGTGGATTTCACAAATCGTAATTACCATCGCCATCTAGTGGCGATTATATCAAATATAGTACCTTCACGACTACGCTACAGTGTCTAGATAAGAGCCATTAACCGTAGCGACACCTAGTGGCATTATTCAAAAGGAGAAAAAGCATTTCCTACATAAACAAATTTTTCATCGAATTTTTCTGAGATTTAATGCATTTTATAATAACCAGGCCGTAGATGAATCCATAAATGAAGTTTCATAAAAAACAGTCCATCCTATCTCGAGTTATAAATGGTGTAACCAACAACTTTGTTCTATATATATAGATTAAATGGGCCATGCCACAATCAGCAAGCAGCGACATGTACAAAGTTCAAAATCTCATCCATCATTGTAGACGTATAATGAAGCATTATACAATTTGTCATAGACCATTTACGGATATGGACTTATAAAGCCATCAGCGTCGAACTGAGAGGCGTTTCGGCCGAAATAATGTTTTTCGAATAACATAATCGCCTCCCATGTAACGGTGTTGTGGTATTTGGACATCGGCAGGTGGAAAATCAATAATCCCGGCTTAATCCGATCCGGGATTGTCCAAAACGCAGCATAAACACCGAATCCTGTAGTTTCCATAAACCGATTTCATTTCCGCTCGCAGAGACTGCGCCCCTTCTGCGGCTTCGGACGACGAAGAACTAATCATGACTGCGGCCTCAGTTAGACTCTATTATTTACTCAACTGCTCCCATCGATTGGCCTGATTGGAAATTGCCATGGAAAATCAGAGTTTCCAACGTCGTCGACGCTTGTCGGAACATTGTTAGCGATTCTTGGACGTATGGCCGATTATGTGGCAAGCCCTATTCAGTAACTTTTAACTGGACGTTTGAGTATTAATTGGATTTGAAACTGGCGCAATAGTTCCGGTAATTACTTCTCGGCGCGACGACTGGAAGTCTGTAGAGTCAGCGACGCATGGGACGAGAATTTTTCTTCTGAATCGCATCATTTGGAAAATATATCATTTACCACTCAAAGGTGCTGGGTTTTGGTATTTCTGCATGATTCCGATTGAATAACACCGAAAGATTTTGTTACCCCTTGATCATTTTTGACCCAAAAAGTTGAGATTTTCAATATCGATTTTATTATGCTCAGAGATACTTCGGACAATGCTAATTAACAATATTCAAACAAAAAGAAGATAGGATCACAGGAGCGGGAGCTATAACGATTTGAAATTTCAATTTTTGAAAAAATGCCCTTTGACAGGTGAAAATCTAAACTATAATAGATAGCGAATTGAATTAGTATTTATTGAATTCAGCGTCCTCGAAAACCTATACTTTGATACCAAACATGTCTATATAGCCCTTGTTACAGACGAATTTGTATGATTTTATTTTTTCCATATTTCATTTTCGAGTTTTGTTCAGACGCTCAGAGCACTCGAGATATAAGCGATACTGATCAGCTTTTTGGGTATTCTGCATGATTCGAATGGGTAGTAGATCCTCAAGATCAAAAACGACTTTGGATTCGCCAGGGATTTCTTGGTGATGACAAATATGGTGTTTTTGGGGGGTCTTACCCCTTTGGAATTTTTCACCCGAAAAGTTGAGATTTTCGATATCGATTTTATGATGCTCAGAGATACTTCGGACAATGCTGATTAACAATATATAAACAAAAAGTGGATAGGTTAACAGGAGCGGGAGCTATGACGATTTGAAATTTCGATTTTTTGAAAAAATGCTATTTGACAGGTGAAAATCTAAACTATGATAGATAGCGACTTGGATTTGTTTTAATTGAATTCAGCGTCCTCGAAAACCTATACTTTGATACCAAACATGTCTATATAGGCCTTGTTACAGACGAATTTGTATTATTTTATTTTTTCCATATTTCATTTTCGAGTTTTGTTCAGACGCTCAGAGCACTCGAGATATAAGCGATACTGATCAGCTTATTGGGTATTCTGCATGATTCGAATGGGTAGTAGACCCTCAAGATCGAAAAACGACTTTGGATTCGCCAGGGATTTCTTGGCGATGACAAATATGGTGTTTTTGGGGGGTCTTACCCCTTTGGCATTTTTCACCAAAAAAGTTGAGATTTTCGAATTCTATTTTATAATGCCTAGAGATACTCAGGACAATGTTTATTATCAATTTACAAACAAAAAGTGGATACGATCATAGGAGTGGGAGCTATGGCGAGTTGAAATTTCGGATTTTTGAAAAAATGCCATTTGACAGGTCAAAATCTAAACTATGATAGATAGCGACTTGAATTTGTTTCTATCGAATAGAGCGCCCTCGAAAACCTACATTTTGATACCAAATATGTCCATATAGGTCCTCCTTGAGCCGAATTGTGATTGTTTTAGTTTTTGCATTTTTCATTTTCGAGTTTTGTTCAGACGCTCAGAGCACTCAAAGTTTGAGCGATACTGATCAGCTTCATAGGTATTCTACATGACTCGTGTGGGTAGTAGATCCTCAAGATCGAAAAACTACTTTGGATTCGCCAGTGATTACTTGGCGATGACAAATATGGTGTTTTTTTGGGGGGTCTTACCCCTTTGGCATTTTTGACCCAAAAAGTTGAGATTTTCGAAATCGATTTTATTATGCCTAGAGGTACTTATGACAATGTTTATCAACAATTTACAAACAAAAAGTGGATACGATCATAGGAGTGGGAGCTATGGCGAGTTGAAATTTCGGATTTTCAAAAAATGCCATTTGACAGATCAAAATCTAAACTATGATAGATAGCGACTTGAATTTGTTTCTATCGAATAGAGCGCCCTCGAAAACCTACATTTTGATACCAAATATGTCCATATAGGTCCTCCTTGAGCCGAATTGTGATTGTTTTAGTTTTTGCATTTTTCATTTTCGAGTTTTGTTCAGACGCTCAGAGCACTCAAAGTTCGAGCGATACAGATCAGCTTCATAGGTATTCTGCATGACTCGTGTGGGTAGTAGATCCTCAAGATCGAAAAACGACTTTGGATTCGCCAGTGATTACTTGGCGATGACAAATATGGTGTTTTTGGGGGGTCTTACCCCTTTGGCATTTTTCACCAAAAAAGTTGAGATTTTCGAATTCTATTTTATAATGCCTAGAGATACTCAGGACAATGTTTATTATCAATTTACAAACAAAAAGTGGATACGATCATAGGAGTGGGAGCTATGGCGAGTTGAAATTTCGGATTTTTGAAAAAATGCCATTTGACAGATCAAAATCTAAACTATGGTAGATAGCGACTTGAATTTGTTTCTATCGAATAGAGCGCCCTCGAAAACCTACATTTTGATACCAAATATGTCCATATAGGTCCTCCTTGAGCCGAATTGTGATTGTTTTAGTTTTTGCATTTTTCATTTTCGAGTTTTGTTCAGACGCTCAGAGCACTCAAAGTTCGAGCGATACAGATCAGCTTCATAGGTATTCTGCATGACTCGTGTGGGTAGTAGATCCTCAAGATCGAAAAACGACTTTGGATTCGCCAGTGATTACTTGGCGATGACAAATATGGTGTTTTTGGGGGGTCTTACCCCTTTGGCATTTTTCACCCAAAAAGTTGAGATTTTCGAATTCTATTTTATAATGCCTAGAGATACTTAGGACAATGTTTATTAACAATTTACAAACAAAAAGTGGATACGATCATAGGAGTGGGAGCTATGGCGAGTTGAAATTTCGGATTTTTGAAAAAATGTCATTTGACAGGTCAAAATCTAAACTATGATAGATAGCGACTTGAATTTGTTCCTATCGAATAGAGCGCCCTCGAAATCCTACATTTTGATACCAAATATGTCCATATAGGTCCTCCTTGAGCCGAATTGTGATTGTTTTAGTTTTTGCATTTTTCATTTTCGAGTTTTGTTCAGACGCTCAGAGCACTCAAAGTGTGAGCGATACTGATCAGCTTCATAGGTATTCTGCATGACTCGTGTGGGTAGTAGATCCTCAAGATCGAAAAACGACTTTGGATTCGCCAGTGATTACTTGGCGATGGCAAATATGGTGTTTTTGGGGGGTCTTACCCCTTTGGCATTTTTCACCAAAAAAGTTGAGATTTTCGAATTCTATTTTATTATGCCTAGAGAGACTTTGGACAATGCTGATTAACAATTCCCAAACAAAAAGTGGATACGATCATAGGAGTGGGAGCTATGGCGAGTTGAAATTTCGGATTTTCGAAAAAATTCCATTTGACAGGTCAAAATCTAAACTATGATAGATAGCGACTCGAATTTGTTTCTATCGAATAGAGCGCCCTCGAAAACCTACATTTTGATACCAAATATGTCCATATAGGTCCTCCTTGAGCCGAATTGTGATTGTTTTAGTTTTTGCATTTTTCATTTTCGAGTTTTGTTCAGACGCTCAGAGCACTCAAAGTTCGAGCGATACAGATCAGCTTCATAGGTATTCTGCATGACTCGTGTGGGTTGTAGATCCTCAAGATCGAAAAACGACTTTGGATTCGCCAGTGATTACTTGGCGATGACAAATATGGTGTTTTTGGGGGGTCTTACCCCTTTGGCATTTTTCACCAAAAAAGTTGAGATTTTCGAATTCTATTTTATAATGCCTAGAGATACTTAGGACAATGTTTATTAACAATTTACAAACAAAAAGTGGATACGATCCTAGGAGTGGGAGCTATGGCGAGTTGAAATTTCGGATTTTCGAAAAAAATGCCATTTGACAGGTCAAAATCTAAACTATGATAGATAGCGACTTGAATTTGTTTTTATCGAATAGAGCGACCTCGAAAACCTACATTTTGATACCAAATATGTCCATATAGGTCCTCCTTGAGCCGAATTGTAATTGTTTAAGTTTTTGCATTTTTCATTTTCGAGTTTTGTTCAGACGCTCAGAGTACTCAAAGTTTGAGCGATACTGATCAGCTTCATAGGTATTCTGCATGACTCGTGTGGGTAGTAGATCCTCAAGATCGAAAAACGACTTTGGATTCGCCAGTGATTACTTGGCGATGACAAATATGGTGTTTTTGGGGGGTCTTACCCCTTTGGCATTTTTCACCAAAAAAGTTGAGATTTTCGAATTCTATTTTATAATGCCTAGAGATACTTAGGACAATGTTTATTAACAATTTACAAACAAAAAGTGGATACGATCATAGAAGTGGGAGCTATGGCGAGTTGAAATTTCGGATTTTCGAAAAAAATGCCATTTGACAGGTCAAAATCTAAACTATGATAGATAGCGACTTGAATTTGTTTTTATCGAATAGAGCGCCCTCGAAAACCTACATTTTGATACCAAATATGTCCATATAGGTCCTCCTTGAGCCGAATTGTGATTGTTTTAGTTTTTGCATTTTTCATTTTCGAGTTTTGTTCAGACGCTCAGAGTACTCAAAGTTTGAGCGATACTGATCAGCTTCATAGGTATTCTGCATGACTCGTGTGGGTAGTAGATCCTCAAGATCGAAAAACGACTTTGGATTCGCCAGTGATTACTTGGCGATGACAAATATGGTGTTTTTGGGGGGTCTTACCCCTTTGGCATTTTTCACCAAAAAAGTTGAGATTTTCGAATTCTATTTTATAATGCCTAGAGATACTTAGGACAATGTTTATTAACAATTTACAAACAAAAAGTGGATACGATCATAGGAGTGGGAGCTATGGCGAGTTGAAATTTCGGATTTTCGAAAAAAATGCCATTTGACAGGTCGAAATCTAAACTATGATAGATAGCGACTTGAATTTGTTTTTATGGAATAGATCGCCCTCGAAAACCTACATTTTGGTACCAAATATGTCCATATAGGTCCTCCTTGAGCCGAATTGTAATTGTTTAAGTTTTTGCATTTTTCATTTTCGAGTTTTGTTCAGACGCTCAGAGCACTCAAAGTCTGAGCGATACTGATCAGCTTCATAGGTATTCTGCATGACTCGTGTGGGTAGTAGATCCTCAAGATCGAAAAACGACTTTGAATTCGCCAGTGATTACTTGGCGATGGCCAATATGGTGTTTTTGGGGGGTCTTACCCCTTTGGCATTTTTCACCAAAAAAGTTGAGATTTTCGAATTCTATTTTATTATGCCTAGAGAGACTTTGGACAATGCTTATTAACAATTCCCAAACAAAAAGTGGAAACGATCATAGGAGTGGGAGCTATGGCGAGTTGAAATTTCGGATTTTTGGAAAAATGCCATTTGACAGGTCAAAATCTAAACTATGATAGATAGCGACTCGAATTTGTTTCCATCGAATAGAGCGCCCTCGAAAACCTACATTTTGATACCAAATATGTCCATATAGGTCCTCCTTGAGCCGAATTGTGATCGTTTTAGTTTTTGCATTTTTCATTTTCGAGTTTTGTTCAGACGCTCAGAGCACTCAAAGTTTGAGCGATACTGATCAGCTTCATAGGTATTCTGCATGACTCGTGTGGGTAGTAGATCCTCAAGATCGAAAAACGACTTTGAATTCGCCAGTGATTACTTGGCGATGGCCAATATGGTGTTTTTGGGGGGTCTTACCCCTTTGGCATTTTTCACCAAAAAAGTTGAGATTTTCGAATTCTATTTTATTATGCCTAGAGAGACTTTGGACAATGCTTATTAACAATTCCCAAACAAAAAGTGGAAACGATCATAGGAGTGGGAGCTATGGCGAGTTGAAATTTCGGATTTTTGGAAAAATGCCATTTGACAGGTCAAAATCTAAACTATGATAGATAGCGACTCGAATTTGTTTCCATCGAATAGAGCGCCCTCGAAAACCTACATTTTGATACCAAATATGTCCATATAGGTCCTCCTTGAGCCGAATTGTGATTGTTTTAGTTTTTGCATTATTCATTTTCGAGTTTTGTTCAGACGCTCAGAGCACTCAAAGTTTGAGCGATACTGATCAGCTTCATAGGTATTCTGCATGACTCGTGTGGGTAGTAGATCCGCAAGATCGAAAACGACTTTGAATTCGCCAGTGATTACTTGGCGATGGCAAATATGGTGTTTTTGGGGGGTCTTACCCCTTTGGCATTTTTCACCAAAAAAGTTGAGATTTTCGATATATTTCATGATGCTCACAGATACTTCGGACAATGCTGATTAACAAATAACAATAAGTATATAAACAAAAAGTGAATAGTTTAACAGGAGCGGGAGCTGTAACGATTTGAAATTTTCGAATTATTGAAAAAATGCCATTTCACAGGTCAAAATTCAAACTATTTTAGAAAGCGCCTTGAAATTTTTTTCATTGAATTCAGCGTCCCCGAAAACCTATATTTCGATACCAAACTTGTCGATATAACCCTTTCTAAGCAATAAATTTTTATGTTTTCCATATTACATTTTCGAGTTTTGCTCAGAAGCTCGAAGCATTCAAAGCATAGGTTTCATGGGTCTGCGAAAAAGGTATTATACGCATAATTCGAATGCGTTGAAGACGTTTCAGATCGAATAACACCGTTAAAATATCCAGGGATTCTCTGGTGATGACAAATAGGGTTTTTGGGGGTTACCTCTTGATCATTTTCCACCCAAAACCACGTTCATATGCAACTTGAAGTTATAAACGAAGAAGGGAATTCAATTTCATCAAATAAACGCCGTAACTATTTAGCACCAGATGCAAACAAATGGACTAAACAAAGAAGCCACTTTTTACGGCATGTGTGCATCAGTCACACCCCTCGGTGTCCCATAACGAGAAATGATAATGTTAAAGACCACCCACATTCTATCAAATCAAAATTTCAATACTTCGTGGAGTGATGGTACAAATGCTCCGAAACAAATATCATACGGAACCCCAGTACGGAAACCCCCTCTAGTGGAGAGCAAAGCTATACTCCATAAAATCAAAAATAATTCAATAAAAATCACCCAGTGCGACCCACAACAAATGTTACGATGTCCAATTCAATAAAGTATGAAACAAACCTAATTGCGTTCAAAAAATCATTACAACATCGCTTGGGGTGCAAATGTCTCTATAAAACGTGGCGTGGGGAGGCAGCACTGTGGACAGGGGTGAACTCAACGCTCTTCTAATCGGTTCTGGGCATATCTGAAATCATACAAGTGAATAAACAGCCAGGGCTTGATTCTGAAACGATATGTTGGCTATCTACATAAGAAATAATATTTTTTTTTTAAATTTGGAAATACACACATTGTTAAATGTCCCCCTTAGTTTTCTCAAGAAATGAGCAATCTATGTTCTGGAAATGAGATGAATATTTTCCTCTATTTCAACTGCAATATATTTGATAGAAAATCTGTTTGTCACTCTTTGCTTTATGTAGGATGAGAGAAAATAGGAAAAATGAGGAAGAATCTTCATTTCAACAAGTTGAGAGTTGCAAAACGATGTGTGTATACCAAGTCATGGTCAATTTTCCTACAAATTGTAGACATTGAAAAGGAAACAGAGGTCTTTTCTGTGTACAATAAAACAATAATACATTCACAAATATGACAAACAATCTGTACTTTCATCAAAGCTCTTTACCGTGTGACTTTTTGTTCTGACGCTGATTCCGGCCCTGCCCTAGATAGTCCTACTTGCCCTCGCAGTTCTCCTGTAATTGAAGTCCGGGATGAAAGGGACGACATATCGGTGTTTGCCAAACTCAAATCATTCGAATCATTTGTATACAGGGGGACAATTTAATTGACTCCCGAGGGTACTCTTGCAACTTTATCTTGGCGTTTTGGGGTCATTTTGGTCTATTAAAGAACTCATACCCCTGAAGGAACGAACTGATCTGTATGCATCTATATTAAGCTGACTTCGGGAAGGGAATTTCTTGGTTGAATATGCATGAGATTAGCTGTTGGTGATGTTTGACGCCTATAGGAAGATTCAGTTCAGTGATTTAGAAATCATAAGCTTGGATGTGGAGAGATCATTTCTGGATTATATTTTGTCACCATGTTGTCCGAAATGTAGCCACATGATTTATTTTCAAAAAGGCTTCACTACGCTGCTAATTGGATAGTTGAATAGGGTCTTTTTGGTCTTCTGGTCATTCGGGAATCCAAGGATGGGCAGAGGTCAATTCTCTGATGCCAGAATAGGAGCAGGAATATTCTAGTATTGTATTGGAATCCAACAAACAAGAAACAGGGCGCAACAAGTTCAAAACTGTTTTAACAACTTAGTGATTCGAGCAGAGGCACGATAAAGTGATTCTTCAGCATGACAACCCTCGGCCTAACTTTGCTAAACCCGTTAAAATCTATCTGGACACGGCTTGACTTGTGGATAGCTTTTACCTTTTACCAGAAACATGAGAAAAAGTTGTAGCTAACAATTAGCATTAGGGAAAATACGTAGAAAATGACATAGGCATCATAACTTGAGTTTGGAGGTATCAAATGCGGAGCTGCCTACCATATCACACGACCCGAGTAGTTTCTATTAACCTCTGAAAACTCGCAAGCGATACTTTAGTTCATTCGGTCGTTATGAGTGATAACAGAAATAAATAGTTTAAGAGTTTTTTTTTCATTGCGCCGAATTTTTAGAAGAAATGGCCAATTTTCATTTGTTTTTCATTTATATTGCATTCATTTCAAACTTCACTTATTTGTCATTGTATTCATGAAGCTTTTTCATGTTGAATATACTTTCTATTTATTCGATATATTTCTAGTTTCATAACGCTTTATGGACAAAATGACATATATAGTGAACGAACAAAATGATAGGTATTTCAGCTGACTTAACCGTATCTATCGGACAACACCGAGACCATTGATCCCAGGCTCCATTAGCGAACAAAGAGCCAGGACTTGTCTTAACATATTCATAACAAAATATTCATCTGCGGTTTATAAAGGCAAATAAGGCAATGCTTCTCAACCTATTCTTGCTGATCCTATGACGAGGTTCCTCCAATTCCTAAAGGACGATTCATAAGTGGGCAAGGCAAACGTGAGCCGAAGGCCCGAAGACTCGATAAACGTACCTACTTTGTTCCAACTTCTACAGTTCTACACCTAGGATTGCAATCAAATCAAAAACTGATTCCTTACCTCCTCCAAAGACCAGGAGACAAGTCCTTAGGGCATTATTTGAAGAAGACAATGAAGAAGAAATTGTTCCCAGCAACTTTCGAGATGATGAAGACGACTGTCCATCTATCCATTGTTATGACCTTTTTTCCCGATTTAGATCGGGAATAAACCAGTCTTCTCCAGGATCATCCCTGGAAAAAACTGGTTACGATGCATGCGTTGGTCTCACGCATCTTGTGCTGATGATCCTAGAAGAACCAAGTGTTTCATTGGTGAACTTTGCCAGTATTTTTGTAACTATTAGTAGAAAACGACAGTTGCCTGTTGCCGGTATGTCATTTTGTCCATAGCATGCGGACAAAATGAATTTCGTTCATCCCAATTTATCAAAGAATATTTTATTTTTTAGTACTTTTATTTCATAAAGGTTGATTAGATTTCATAAAGAAAGGACCAAAGATCATAGGTGTAGAATAGGACATTACGGTAATTCATTACTTACAAGTTATGCCTCTGAAACAAAACCCTATGTCATTTTGTACGTATTTCCCCTATCGCTATTCGAGCTTCACCAGAAACTGGGGATAAGTTGTAGCTTGTAGCTAACAAAAGCATCACTTTGAATGATTCTTTTGTAACCATTTTTTCACAATAAGGTTGCAGTTTTATCATATAAACAGCAGGAAACCTAATTGCGCACCTAATAACTTTGTTCGATTTTTCTTATAGTTTTTATAGCACCGAAATGTTTGCTCCTTCAATTCCAAATCTATTCCATTTCAAGGATGTTAATACCCAATAAAATATTAACATCAATATCCATCGTTAATACCTAATATCCAAAAGTTTTCCACTTCTGCGGGCACTTTCCGACACGCAACTGATGACATAATTGAATTGACCATATTATGATCTGAATAATTCAGCGAGTAGCCAATAACGAACGAACCTTTAACCGTAATAAAATCCAAACTGATTTATTAAAGTATGAAATAATGTAGTCCCTATATAACATTAGCTCTATCGGGTGAAAGATCAAAGTTTCGAATAGCCTCAATTCAATAACAATAATAGCTAATAACTACAGAGGAGTTTTCGAACCGATTCATGCACGGCGGGTTTGCCTTTCGAACCATGCCAAACGCAAGATCGGAGGGACGATTGCATTGAAATGTTTCAGGGGATTAGTAATTTTCTGCTTCCCTTATCTACCCCTAATCTGGCTGGAAGTCTGTTATGAACTTATAACTGTTTAAAATTGATTGAAAGGTGTTCTATAAAATGAAGTGAGCCATTAGGTCTCATCCCTCTCTCAAAATTATAAGGGGACTGAAGCTTTCCTGACGTCCTAGCCCGAAGATTTTCATTTCGTCAAGATCATAAAACAGATCAACGACAAGATATTTTTGCATCTAGTTATGCTGAGAATGGGACTGTTGCATTCCTGTTTTCTGTAACGTCCTAATTAGGACAGAGATATAACTCGACTGTTTTCAATTTCAATAATACTCAATGGACCAAACAATGTTTGCAAGATGAAATACTTTGTTGAATAATTCATCCTAACACTAGGGGTGGTAGACCGTTGAGGTTAATCGGCGCCTATGCGTTATTGTCTGCACCCCATCCATTCCTGAAGGGATTTCCTCATGACAATGTATCCCATTCAGCTGATAGGAACTTTACGCAAGTCCTTCCTAATACCCTCTAATTGGCGAGGAACTTTATTTAAGGAAAACTGAACCCTAATACAATTTTAATGGTCATTTCTGTTTAACCGGTCTTCCCAAAGGTGAGAACTGAAAGAAACATGTTTTTGACTTAACGTTAAGTTTGCAGAATCATTTTCATTTCCCTTAATTTATTCAGGCCCATTTTCGTAATTATTGACAACTAATTTCCCGGTTTGGTCCTCAAGCTAAGGCTTCCGCATCTGCCACTAGTGCCACTCGACCAAGAGTCCCTAATAAGATGATAGATAACAGAAAAAAATGTCTATTCACTTTGTCCTGAGTAAATTGTCCTCGTCGCAAATCCCTGCCACTGCTCGACCCAATTTCTCAAAGAACGAAGTAGCGAACAAAGTAATCCGAAGCGATACTCGCTGACACCTTCATTAAATCATAAATTCATTAAAGACGGAGATCGAAGCGGAACGGAGAAGGAAAAAAACGACGGAGAACGCCCGAATGCCATCGACCTAACCGCTTGTTCTTTTATTTTCCTGTCACAAATTTTCCCTTGGAAATCCATCAATAACTGCGCTAATCGAATGAAGATAATTAAAACCTAGAAGTGGGCAAATTAAAAGATGGTGATGAATTTTCATCCCGAGTCGCAAAATTGTCAATCAACTTCCAATTCGCTCCTCATTTCCAAAGTTGACGGAAATTGTTGAGTCTTATTCTGGAGAGAGCGAGACATGGAATTTTAGTTAAAAATGCTGGCAGATATCGTCGGTGGAGAGACTGAGCTTACGGCAATCACGGAATCCAGATATTCGGAGGAAATGCATCTATCGATATTTTTCTTTTGGGACAGGAGGCGAATCGAAAAGCTAACGAGAATGAGGGAAGACTCACGCCTACTTTTTTCGTAGCTATTAGCTAATTATTGCTTCGAAATCTAGTCAAAACAGCGTTATCTTCTCGAAAAATGGTATGAATTAAATGAAAGATTGTGTCCTATTTTTCATATTCGAAACAAACAACCAAATGTGCCACAAAATTTGAAACTGTGGGACTATTATCATTCAAGTTTATAGTTAAAGATTAATACATAATTGAAGTTCAAACAGTTAATTACACAAACCCTTTTTATTTCAAGCATTTTTCATCGACCTGAAATGGCCTGATCCTTGCATAGGCAACTTATAATTCAATGAACGTGTATTGTGAGTTTCCTCCTTAACCGAAACGAACAACAATTCTATGTTCATGATAGCGGTCTCCAGAACTAGCCGTGAAATGAAATGAGGCAATGATGTATTGAATTTCCCAACTCTTTCATTTTGTAATCAATTCATTTATTTCAGACTATTTAAATCTACGAAACAACCGTTTGAATTGGCCATGAACTCTTTATCATAATCTTCACTGTCCCTTTCGAAATTACAGTCGATTTGCACCTGAATCTACCTTGATCCTTTTCCTCTACCACTGTTGCCTGACGGACCTTATTTCATGGCTTGATCTGAAGACGGCTGTGGTTTAATTCTGTCATCTGTGGGCTAACCTAACTTTTTCATTTCAAAACAAACGTGAGCACGAGAGGTTTGAATTGTTGGAAAAGATTTACCAAAAGAGAATATTCCTCTGATTACATTTTTATATATTCTGTCCGTTGAAATTAGGTGTAACAATGAAACGAGTGGTTGTCGAAGATAGTGGAGGTAAGTAACAATGAATCTTGCTTTTCGACATTTAATGTTAAATTTATTCAGATTCAGGCAGTGAAGACATTGAAAACCAGGAACAAATTGAAGACAGTGATTGTGGAGCCAGTGATAATGTAGATTCAGATGATGAAAATGATTCTATAGGTGAAGATAATGACACATATGAAGATCTAGCAAGTAACGAGGATGAATCTGGGGATGAGAGTGGTTTGAAGAATGCAGCATGGGCTGATTCTGTGTCCAAAATCCTGAAGAGTAAACCTAAAGCTAATAAACCTTTAGTGCTGTCTAAAGCGAAGAAACTTACTGATATTAAACCCAAACCCAAAGAAGCTGGTTTTGAGGTTGTACTCGAAGATGGTAAGGTTAAAAATGAAGTGGTGGAAGAAAAACCTGCCACAAAGAAAGAAAAAACTAAGAAGAAGGAAAAAAGGGTAAGAATTTTACGATAATCAGGAAAAAATTCAATTCTATGTGTTTGGTTTGATTTTGAACTTTTATAAAGCAATCGTATTCAACATGTTGCTTTTCCTTTCAGAAAAAAGAAATTGTAGGCTTACGAGTGAAACCTGATATCATGGAGAAAGATCGTGAGAGGGTTCTGCTGAAAATAGCTACAAGAGGTGTTGTTCAATTATTCAATGCTGTGAGAACACAACAAAAAGACATAAGTAAAAAATTGGATGAAGCAGGCCCACTTGAAGTTAGAAAAGAGAAAGTTATGAAAAGTATTGACAAGAATGCATTCCTTGATGTTTTGATGGGCCAAAAATCACAAAAGGTTGATGATGTCCTCGAGAAAGAGGATCCCATTCCGAAAAAAAGGAAGTTGACTGAAAAAGAGGAAAGTAGTGGAAAAGTATGGGATGTTTTGAAAGATAATTATATGCTGGATGCTAAATTGAAGGATTGGGACAAAGAATTGGAAATTGAAGAAGAAATGGAAGATGAATTAGAAATGGCATGAAATATGTTTGATTAGGAAAACAAATGTGATATTTTTGACAGCCTTTAACATTTGCTTACAAAGCATGTAAATGGATTTGAAAATTTATCAGAGGAATATTTGACTGGTCTCTTTTTCAATCTATATGTTTAAAGTACGATATCAATCAATAACTGAAGATATGTAAGAAAATAAAATTATGAAGACAATATAATGAATCTTTTTTTGCATCCTGTTTCGTTTTTAAACGCTAGTGCCGCTACTGCTTTTCAATTAGGTTCTGTGATTTCACAAAATGTTCTATGAACTGTCAAAAATTTAACAACGTCTGTGTTCTATTGGTGCGCGTAAAATTTGAATGGTGTGTGGTGAAAACCAAGTGATATTTTTTGTTTGGAAATAGCAGAAACATTCTGTTTTTTCCAAGATGCATTCGGCTCAAGATAAATTCAATATCTTCAATTCAATGGCTGGTATTGTAGCAGGCCTAGAAGATGAGTACACAACAATTGATCTTAGAAATGAAGCTATAGTGACTGGGAAAATTGAGAGTGTAGATGGCAATATGAATATAAATATGGAAGATGTTACTTTTTACGACGCGAAAGGTAAGTTTCAAATTTCTTGTTTCTTACAGAAGAAATAGGTTATCAGAAAACCATAGACTCATTTGATATATCCACATCCAGTGGCAGCGTGTAATGTTTTGTTCAACTAACTTCACTGGTTTCAGGAGTGAAACAAACTTTCGAAACCTTCTACATAAGTGCCAGAATAATTCGTCATGTCCATATACCCAAAAATCTAACACCAGAGGAATTGTTCCAAAGACAACAAACGAAATTAACCAAGGTGAAACCAAAGGAGAAACGAACATTCAAAGATATTCGTGCTAAAAGGAAAAACGCAGAAACTGTACGAGAAGCTTTCAAATAATTTACAACTAATTCAAACTACACACTGAGAAATGTAATAAATACAATAAAAAACAATAAAATAAATTTATTTATTTTTATGATTTGTAAACGTCACTAACATAACCTAAAAATTATTGTTATTGTTTTGGAATTTCCAAAATGAAGAAATGAATGGTCATTACTCATAATAAAAGTTGATTTATCATTTAAAATGGGCCGGACATCTAAAGTTGTTGTTTGTGGTATGAAGGGTGTGGGTAAAACTGCCATTTTACATCAAGTAATTTATGGCAATGTTACAACAAAAACTGTAAGTACTTGAATTATGTATGGAACTCAAATCAAGCCATTTACATTTTCCCTAGGAATTCTATCCCACCATTGAAGATATTTACGTGGCAAATATAGAATGTGACAAAGGTACTCGAGAGAAAGTTAGGTTTTACGATACAGCAGGAATAGAGCAATCTCATACAACTACAGCAAATGGAACCACAAATCAACAGTTGCCAAGGCACTACTTAGCAATTGCAGACGGATATATACTTGTATATGATACCGAAAAATCGGAATCTCTTGACATACTTGTATCATTAAAAAAGGACATTGATAGAAACAAAGATAAGAAAGAGGTAATACTTGAATTATTCTCATCACAAATTGTTACGGTTCAAATTTTTAAGGTTGTTTTAACTGTCATTGCCAATAAAACCAAAGAGGTAGAAAACAACGGATTCGAATCGACCATCAGTAAAGCAACAGCATGGTGCAACAGAGAGAAACTGAGACATTTTACTGTGAGTGCTTTTGATCGAAAGTCACTTTACGAACCATTTGTTCATATAACTAACAAATTGAACCCATCGCCAAATAAGAGTACCTTTACCCCTCTGTCAATGACGAGGAAGGTTTTGAAAGATTCTGTTGGGTGAATGCTGATTTAGTTTATTTATTCAGATCTGATTTATCTATTTATTTATCCAGGTTAGGGTTTAGGGATTATGGCTATAAATATTTTTATTTGAATGTGAACAATTGAAACATTATTATTCATTTCATAACTGTTCCAGTGATATCTATCGAAATGAGAATCTCTTTTTCAGTATTATATGATTATTTAATGAATGTCTTCAGCATCAGCTGTTTCATTTTCATCAGGATGAATGAAATTTATATATTAATAGAAAGAAAAGAAGTTTTATATTAGATTTTAGAGGTTTATTTGATGCATATAATAAAATACATTGGAATTATCATTTAAAAAGTCTTATATCTAAATATATACAAAGATAAAAAGGTAAAAAATACTTTTGAAATTGGAATGAAAGTTAACCTAATAGTAATGATTGGATAGTTTTAGTAACTATCAAAATGTTCCTTCAAAGCCTTGCATTCATTCTTGATTGCTTGTGGCAAGTCCTGTCCCACTTGCTCTTGGAAATATTTCTCAATGGCACTTATCTGAAAATGAAGAATTGGTAAATTAGCGCTGCGTCAATATTTTTAAAATTAAGGATTAAATTAACTTTTATTATGCTTAAATTCGCAATACTTCACCTCTTCTTTCCAAAATTGAGGATCGATTCTGAAGAGTTCATCGAAATCAATGTTTCTCAGCCCTTCGAAGTTCAAGGAATCGTTTTTGGGAACAAACCCGATCGGTGTTTGCAAAGCGCAGTCTTCATTGTCCAGTCTTTTCAAAATCCAGTCTATAACTCTACAGTTCTCTCCAAATCCTGGCCATAGGAACTTTCCGTCGTTGTTCTTTCTGAACCAGTTCACAAGGAACACCTTGGGAAGCTTGGTTGTGCGTTTTTCCATGCTCAACCAGTGCTGCAGGTAATGGCCGAAGTTGTAACCGAAGAATGGCCTCATCGCGAAGGGATCGTGCATAATTACCTTACCCTAAGACAAACAATATTTTTATAACGTAAAGAACTACCTTTAAGTGTGGTTGATGCCATAAAAAATTGATTTGAAGAAAAAAATCTCCAGTGTTTTCGGTAAAACATAAACAAGAGATTAAAACATTTATGTCTATTTAAGAGAAAGAAGTTAAAGAAATTGAAAACAATCAAAGATCAATCAAATTAAGTTTACTCGTTCCTGAAGCTTCTGAACTATTGGTTGGTTTCAGCAATCTTAAGAGAAAGTGTTTTTTTCAATGATAGCTACCTTGTGTTCAGCTGCTGCAGTAGCTTCGCTCCTCAGTGATGCGCCCATAAAGACTGCATGCTGCCAGTTCTTTGCCTCAGTAATGAGAGGAACTCCGGTTGGTCTTCTACCACCAAAGAGTATGGCAGAAATTGGCACGCCTTCAGGGGATTCCCACTGAGGATCAATTATGGGGCACTGGCTTGCTGGGGTGCAAAATCTAGAAAAAATTATTTAGTATGCTTCAAACTGTTGCTTCTGGAAGCTCGTACCTTGAATTCGGATGAGCTGCTGGTGTCTTGCTGGTCTTCCTATCCCAGGGTTTACCCAGCCAATCGGTAATTTCCACATTCTCATCAACCTCATCCTCCAAGCCTTCCCAGTACACTCCCCCATCGCTTGTTTTCGCTACGTTCGTAAATATGGTGTTCTTGAAGATAGTCTTCATAGCGATTGGGTTGCTGGAGTTGGAGGTACCTGGAGCGACCCCGAAGAAACCGTTTTCGGGATTGATGGCTCTGAGTTGTCCATTTTCATCGCAACGCATCCAAGCTATGTCGTCTCCTACACATTCTACCTTGTATCCCGGCAAGGTGGGGGTCATCATGGCAAGGTTGGTTTTGCCGCAAGCGGAAGGAAATGCTGCAGCTATGTAGCGTTTCACGCCGTTTTTGGTTATTCCAAGGATCTGGAAGAAGTATTGATAGCTCATAAACATGGAATATGGATCCTGAATCTTCAAAACTGGGGACTATGGATAAGTGGAGGATTTAAATGGAAAATCAAAGACCAAGGTTAACTAAACGTACCAGCATATGCTCAGCAAGCCATCCCTCCCTTTTAGCTATGGTAGATCCTATTCTCAAAGCGAAGCACTTCTTTCCCAACAAAGAATTCCCCCCGTATCCACTTCCATAAGACACAATCTCCATTGTTTGAGGCCTGGAAAAAATTAGTTAACATCTTTTCCCTCAACCTTAACACCAAGACCTACTTGTGCAGGATCAGGGTCCTCTCGGGATCGCAAGGCCAGCTGGGCATCTCCACGACTCCATCGGCAGGCGTACCAACGGAATGCAGACATTTCACAAACTCCGTATCCTCCGTCATGGCCTTAGCCACTTCCTGTCCGATCCTGGTCATGATCCTCATGGATGCCACCACGTAGGCGGAGTCGGTGATCTGAATGCCGATTTTGGATAGGGAAGATCCGACTGGACCCATGGAGAAGGGTATGACGTACATGGTTCTCTTCCTCATGCAACCGTTGAAGCGTTCCACGACAGCCCTGTCCATCTCTTGGGGAGCCATCCAGTTGCCCAAGGTGCCTTTGACGCCTTCTGCGGGGGTGGGGATGGTGTCGGATTTCTTCTCGGTACATATGAAGGTTTTCGATTCTACCCTGGCGGTGTCTGCAGGGTTGGTTCTCGCTAGCCAGCTACGAATGGAAGAAGAGCATTATTGTTTGTGGATTTAACTCTATGACTGAGGCCTGTGATTTCCGACGTAGAAAACATAGAAAATTTACTGACTTTGGGGAGGTTGAAATTTGTATGAAGACAAGAAGCAGTGTTGTCTTCCTACAATGCCGATGAGTAAGTCAATCGCTGGTATCAAAATCTTAAAGATAGATTCTAAAACATACTGCTCCACAAGAGTGTGGGATATCGTTTTTAAAAGTATGTAATCTTCGAGAAAATCGCTGTAAAATCATTTAAAACTCAATAACAACTTGAATCGATCCAATAAAAATCAGTATGAGACATTTCGTCAATCTGGTCGCCTTTTTTCTGAAGTTTGGTTCTTTGCATATGCTTCATGAATGTTCTTATTTTGAAATGAAGTCAGTTTATCAACGGCTTCGATTTGAAACGAGCTTTCTGAAAATGCCAAGACGTAAATCAACAAACGCTGAGGCTAATAGGGCTATCGGAATGCTACAGTGTGGCTTAACTCAGGTTGTTGTAGCGGAAAGGCTCCAAGTCAGCCAAAGTGTGATATCTCGACTTTGGAATAGGTTCAGGGAGACAGGTTCCGTGTTGGAAAGACCAAGGCTTGGTGGGCGACGAAAAACAACACCTGCTCAGGATCGTTTCATCACCGTTTCGGCACAAGAAACCCTACATCTACGTGTAGAACGCTACGGAATACTCTTCAAGATGCAGATGGGGTCCAAGTTTCCATCGAAACCATCAGACGACGTTTGAGAGAGGTGAATCTATGTTCTAGACGTCCATTAAGAGGAGTTCCATTAACACGTGACCATAAGCGTCAAAGACTGGAATGGGCAAGGCAACATATCAATTGGAACGATCAATGGCGTAGTGTCCTTTTCACTGATGAATCCAGATATGGACGATTTTCAGATTCTCGAAGAATAAGGGTATGGACAATCCCACGCATACCTCGTAATCGTCGCTATGTCCAAGAAGTCCATCCATTCCGAGGGGGTAGTGTATGGGCCGGGATATGTTTCAACGGGCGCACTGATCTACACATTTGTCCTGGGAATATGACCGCCTCACACTATAGGGAGCATGTCATTGACAATGTTGTGCCAAATTTCCACGCTGCTATTGGTGAAACTTTTCAATTTCTAGACGATAACGCTAGACCGCACCGTGCAGCCATAGTTGAGAATGCGCGCGAGGAGCTTGGTATTCCACATTTACCAATACCTCCGCACTCACCAGATTTGAATTGCATAGAACATGCATGGGATATGCTCCAAAGAAGATTAGATAATCATCAACCTACCCCAGAATCCTTAAATGGTCTGAGAGAGCTTCTGCCCCGTTTATGGAACCAAATTCCTCAAGAAATATTCAACAACCTCGTGTGTAGTATGCAAAGAAGATGTCAAGCTGTTATTGATGCCCGTGGAGGCCATACATTGTATTGATAGTCTTAAAATGCTTGAATTCTCTGGGAATAAAATTTCGTTATTTCACTCGATTTTTCTCAACCACCCTGTATACGCTGCAGACCTACAGGCTAAAATTAATTTGCAACTTGAAATCATATTAATATGAATTTTCAACACAAAAATTTTATTTTAACTATATTTTTTTGCCATTTAAGTCAACATCCCTAACCCATGTGGAGAGTTTATTTTCCTGTTTTTGTCATGGCTACTTGCTTTTAAACGTTAGAAAGAAGAAATTTTCAGGAACTGTTATTGAATCTATGTTGTACGTTTTCCAATATGTTTTCAGCTAAATATTCTAAAAGTTTTCACGAAAACAGTCGATTTTAGATAGAGATAAAGGGCAGTACTTACCAGTTTTCATATTTGGGCAGCGGTTCGATGGTGCCCTGCTTCTGGAGAAGGTTCAACAGAATGTTGTTCTCGGTCTCAGAACCATCGCAAATGTGCACATTTTCTGGTTTGCACAGGTCGATTTTGTCCTCTACGAAGGATCTGGCCTGTGTGGTAAGCGGGAAGTTAGAAAGATACGCCATATGGAATTAAAAGTTGAATGGGAAAATTTTCAACGTTGTGTGAGGTGAGAATGATTGTTGGCTCGTGCATGAAAACTTTTTATAACTTTGGAAAGCAATAAAAAGTGCACGGATCTCCGATAATGTACGTAGGCAAATTACAGCCGAAACAAATGCGATTGGAGTGATGGAAAAGTAGTTTTCGTTAGAACTGCTCGAATTTAAACATGAACTTGATCATTCGTGAATTTTCGCCATTACCTTCTCAGTGAGAACATTGATATCTCCATAAGCGACCGATTTTCCTCGTAAGTGATGAAAAAAGCAGTAGTTGGACTGCTTCAACTGCTTGCTGAATCTGCCAATTTCTGGCCCATATCTGAAGAAAAAATATGTAGTTCAAATTTGGGATTTGTTATGTGTTTTTAATATGCATGCGAAATACGAGATCGAAAGAAATCTAAGGTATATTAAATAATCGAAAAATTGATTAACATATCAATTGTGATGAATCAATATCTATTTTTTCTGATTCCTATCAAAGATTACCAATTTATGGTCTGATAAGTCGTGCTAATATTTCAGATAATCAGCAGCGCATATATTAACGCGCTCCTCCAATAACCATATCGTTATATTTGATGGTAATCTTCCTGTTCGAATTTAGAATCAATCAACTTTGTTTGGACTTATCGAAATGGACTTTGTTACTTCGAATTCCCTGAAAGAAATATCGCAATGTTTACTTTAAACGCGATGTTTTGAGAAATAACTCAATGTAGGACACCGCATATTTTTTGAGATTAGATCGTCTGCATTCTTTGGATTCATAGTCCAATGAACATATCCGTTATCATTTTTTTCCATGGAAAATTTCCATAATGTATTTGACACTATAATTTTAATTCTTCTTACTTAACGTTTATCATTTGGTTTCTATTTGCAATATGAGTTTAGTGAACGTTTTTCGTAGCCTTATTGAAGGATATTTGGAAAAACAATGAGGCCATTTCTGGTTATGATATTTGTTTTAATTCGTCTCAATACTAAGGTAGCAACCTACGTATTTGTTGAAAATTTTGCGAGTCATCTGGTTGAACGTAAATATTTTCGCGAATTGTTTGGGAAGGAAAATGTTTCCCAGTAACTCATAGGATAGAGTTATCAACTACCGCAACATACGTAGTAGGTATTTTACGTCGTATATTATGCTGAATTAGATAAATTTTTATGCACAATAAATGGTCGCAAATAGTGTTTTGTCCACGACTATCCATTGGTTAAAGTGTACATAATTCATCTGTTCCATCAAGCACTATAACTTCCAGAAATCACTTCTTCAAAATTCAAGCTGACAACCACAGAAAATCCACAGAAAACTAAATTTTTCTGAGCAAAGGAAGCTATGAAATGACATTTCAGTTTGAAGCTTCGGTAATTTGTCGGTAGAAATAAAAACTGCGATCGTTTCAAAAGAATTATTAATGAGTCGTAGACAGAGTTGAATATTCAACTCGCTCATTATAGATATTGTTCACTTGGATGTGAAAAATGTGCTCATCGAATAAATTGATATTATTTCTGAATAATCATACCAAACATAATATTGGACTTGAGAAACAGTCTACAAAATTCATTTTAGCTTAGATAATTCCGTTGAACCCTTATAATCTAATAACCACCCATTATTTTTTTGGAGGATGGAAACTGAACTGGCTTGGCAGGTAGAGAAAAAGTATTTTTGATTTATAATGGAACAGGTGGTAGTTAAGATCGATTTGAGGAATGCCTTCGAAACAGAAAGTACCAGCAAAGAAATTTTTCGATTTTAAAGAAGTTATCTGTGAGATAACACAGGTTCTATTCGTTAGTTAATTCAGATTATACTGAGACTGATTCTAGATCAAAAGAACTGATAAAGTATTTCCTTGAGAAAAAACATTAGTCCAATGGAAAATCACTGATAGGAATATGAATTATTTCAGATGTTATCTAAGTTCGAACTAGAAAAATATCGAAAAAGTGATTAAATCGATTGATACTTCCATGAATAATTCGTTACCTGAAAAGAACAAGTTTAAAGTGTAATCACAAATTGATTCACTGAATAATTTACTTCGTTTGAAACTTAAATTCGATGGGATAAGATGGAAAAAAAAAATTTTTCGTTCGATTTTAAAATACAGTTTTCAAATTCCTACAGCTCTCTCTGAATAATTTGGGAAAAAAAAAACATCGATAAGTGAAGGGCATTCGCTTCAGGGTAATGTACCAAAAATCGAATTTTGTCGAATTTCAAATGAATTAAAGTTTGAACAAAGAAAATAATTGCGGATAATTGAATTACAACTACGTCATTTGGAATCTGATCAGGTTGGTCTAGATCTATTGGTGAAAGTGAATAGATCATATTCATTCACCTTGATGTAAATCAGATCTCAATAAATAAAAATCTGTAACTGCAAAAACCGGTTCAATAAATACTCACTGGAATTCTTCGTAGTTTTCCCCTAATTCAGGCATCTTAAGCTCTTCTTCTTCTTTTTTAATCGAATCGAAAATTTCTCAAAAAATACTAATCCCAGTTGAAAATCAAAATGAAACTATCTAAGTGTAACTCTTATGGTACATAGAATAAAACCCGAAAATAAATTTCAAATAAATTTTATCGGATTTCGAAACAAAACAATTGGGTCTGTGATATTTCGCGATTAACTTCGAATAAGCCAGATTTGCAAAAATTTTCGACTAAACCCTTACAAAAACACTGACACCGAAGGAGGTATAAAAACGAATAACCTGAGCGGTTTGTGCTCCGGTTTTATACGATTCTGTGACGACGCTGTGAAAGTGGAGGGGAGGTACCTAGTCTATTATTAAAGTAACAACAATGATTACAAATATTGCCGATTTGGAAATTGTTGATGGGGCAATTGACGAATTCGATCCTAGATTTCTGGGATAGATGGCATCTTGTTCATCTCGCAGATCGCTAATTAGATTACCTGAATATCTACCTTGGTAATGTCATAAACATGGTAGCCGTCTCAAACACCCTACTTTGTTTATGACTGGTCAGAAATTAAATTTATTCAAAACTCTTCAGAGTTGACCCACTTTTTAGTTGTCCTATTGGCTTAAAATGGGGCAGATGCGTATTTCCGAACAATGCATTTTGAATTTTTCTCAGAGAAAAAACAAAATGGCTGCTTCAAGATGGCTGACAAGTTTTGTGTTTATTGTCCTATTCTCTTCAAAATTGAGATGATCTTGATGTGCATAGTATTTCAGTCGAAGAAAAAAAAATCCTAAAATTCCAAAGAGACGTGAATCTATTTTTCGAATGATATCGATTTGTTAGTTAACTTTATAACATTCCGATTTAATGCAATCAGAATAATTTGAGATTTAAAGAATAATTTGAGCTTTGCAGGGGATATGAAATAAGTCAATAGGTTAAAATGACCAAATCTGTTGTTTTCGATATTATGAAATTTAATTTCAATTTTTCCACGAAATTCAAAACAGGATCCTCTGACGTGAAGTGTGTACTCATTCCGAAAATATGTTTAGGAACAAGTTATCGATTCTCAATCAATTATACAGGATGATACGTCCGTTGATATAGCTCGAACACGTTAGTCTCTATAGTAGAAGTTTGGCCACGAACCATGGCGTTTTAGATCCAAAATAACCCAGCAAAATTCAAGTTATCCTTAGTTTTTTTTGTTGGAGAACTATCGTGTCAGACGAACAGAATTAAATTTGACCACATCGTAACGAAATGAAAAAGTCAAATCTTCGGGATATTCAACTTGGATTCATAATTTTGAACTATAGGTACGAATACAACAAAGTTTTTGAGCGGAGCAAATGAAAAAGGGAAGAATTTTTCTGTTCAGACTCATGACTCAAAGAAATTCCAATTTCGAATTTTGCATAGTAATCCTGAAGATAGTGTTTATCGCATAAAGGATAAAGAATGGCAACCTACTGTGGTGTTGCGTCAGAAAATCGATTCGTCATTGGCGTCCCACAAACTAATCTAGACTTTTGTTAAAAAGGCTTTTTGAAATGAATACATGATGATTGCGATAGTCTTTGATATTTTCGAAGGTTGAATGGCTTCTAAATTCACAAGAATGAAATATCACAATTGGTTTATTTATTATTTTACTTCCTCTCATCCTATTTGAGCTTTAATATTGTAGGGATTATTCAATAGGTACCTACACCACTGCGTGGTCCTACAAAACGTAATAGTCACACCCTGGATCTTAGCCAATCGCGTTAGACATAAGAAAGGAGAAGATAATTTGCAAGTTATCATGTGTAATACTTTCAACCATTATTTCTCTTTTCTCAGGTGTATTACTAACTAAGTATTACAAATATTCATTTCAATTTGATAAAAACTTGTAAAATCATTAGTAGGCTATTGTTAAAGTATTCCCTGAATAAATATTGATGGCATTCTGGGAAGGACTTCATTCGAATACCAGAATCAGAACAATATGAATATGTTTTTCATGATTCGGTGACTTTCCTGTGTTGAAACAATTTTGTTCTATTGCATTTTTCACCCAAAAAGTTGACATTTTCGAAATAGATTTTATTATGCCTAGAGATAATTTGGACAATGCTGATTAACAATTCACAAACCAAAAGTGGATCCGACCACAGAAACGGGAGCTATGACGATTTGAAATTTCGATTTTTTTTAAAAATGCCATTTCGCAGGTCAAAATCTAAACTATTCCAGATAGCCCGTTGAAATATTTTCTGTTGAATTCAGCGTCCTCGAAAACCTATATTTCGATACCAAACTTGACCATATTGTCCTTCTTTAACCAGATTTTTTTTAGTTTTATGTTTTCCATTTTTCATTTTCGAGTTTTGTTCACACGCTTAGAGAATGCAGAGTTTTGGTGTTATGGATCGGCAGAATGGTTATTCTGAAAGATTCTAATGGGACTGAAGACCTTAACGATCGAATAACAACTTTAGATTTCCCAGGGATTCCGTGTTGATGACGAATATGGTGTTTTTGGGGGGTCTTACCACTTACGTATTTTTCACCCAAAAGGTTGACATTTTCGAAATCGATTTTATTGGGCCTAGAGATACTTGGAACAATGCTGATTAACAATATAAAAACAAAAAGTTGGGCGGACCACAGGAACGGGAGCTATGACGATTTGAAATTTCGATTTTTTGAAAAAATGCCATTTAGCAGATCAAAATCTAAACTATTCTGGATAGCGCCTTAAAATATTTTTTATTCAATTCAGCGTCCTCGGAAATTTATATTTCGATACCAAACTTGACCATATTGTCCTTCTTTAACCAGATTTTTTTTAGTTTTATGTTTTCCACTTTTCATTTTCGAATTTTGTTCAAACGCTTAGAGCATGCAGAGTTTTGGTGTTATGGATCGGCAAAATGGGTATTCTGAAAGATTCGAATGGAATGAAGACCTAAACGATCGAATAACAACTCTAATTTCCCAGAGATTCCGTGTTGATGACGAATATGGTGTTTTTGGGGGTCTTACCCCTTGCGTATTTTTCACCCCAAAACTTGACATTTTCGAAATCGATTCCATTAGGCCTAGAGATACTTGAAACAATGCTGATTAACAATATACAAACAAAAAGTGGATCCGACCACAGGAACGGGAGCTATGACGATTTTAAATTTCGATTTTTTGAAAAAATGCCATTGCGCAGGTCAAAATCTAAATTATTCTAGATAGCGCCTTTGAAATATTTTTTATTGAATTCAGCGTCCTCGAAAACCTATATTTCGATACCAAACTTGGCCATATTGTCCTCCTTTAACCAGATTTTTTTTAGTTTTATGTTTTCCATTTTTCATTTTCGAGTTTTGTTCACACGCTTAGAGCATGCGGAGTTTTGGTGTTATGGATCGGCAAAATGGTTATTCTGGAAGATTCGAATGGGATGAAGACCTTAACGATCGAATAACAACTTTAGATTCCCCAGGGACAGGCACGTAGCCAGGATTTTCTTTCGGGGGGGGCCCACAATTTCGGGGGGGGCCCACAATAAGTAAACATTGCAAATTTTGTCAAATATACAGGCATTTTTTGATATATACAGGCATTTTTTGATATTTCGGGGGGGGCACGGGCCCCCGAGCCCCCCCCCTCGCTACGTGCCTGCCCAGGGATTCCGTGTTAATGACGAATATGGTGTTTTTGGGAATCTTACCCCTTTTTTCACCCAAAAAGTTGACATTTTCCTATACCGAACTTGACCATAATGCCCTTTTTTAACCAGATTTTTTTAGTGTTATGTTTTTCATTTTCGAGTTTGGTTCACACCACTGGCGGATACAGTGGGGGCCATGGTCCCCCCTTTTATCGTAGTTCAATCGATCACTAATATTTTCAATAAAAATATTTCATTCTAAATCTCTAACTCTTAAAATGTTGGTAAAAAATTTCTATCAATTCATGGCTCCCCCTGAAAAAACTCATGCCCATCCCCTGAAAAACTCTCTGGATCCGCTAGTGATTATAAGTCCTTCCAGAAATACAAATATGTGTAGTGAGTCAGTGAAAATAGGGGATCAAAAACGAAAAAGGCGTACAAAAACGATTCTAAATAAGAATAGATAGCGATTTGTATATCTATAGAAGAAGAATAAAAGAATCTTGCTTCAAGGTCCATGGTATATATCTATTTGTTAATTATTCTACCGTTTCTCTCAAGAAACTTCAACGCACACTTTAAGCATTCTTCTTCAAAAAATAAACCTATTATTCTCGTTCTGATACAACCAAGATACACATACGAAATCTGGATACAAGGAACTGATAATTTAATGTAAACCTGTCCTTGACGAAAAAGAGGAGTGTTCAAACACCTGCTACCAACCGCTATTTTCCAAGTTGAGGTATTCCTCACGAAAAAATCGCGTCTACATACGCCACTGTTCCCAACTGCCGCAGTACATTTACCACACCTTCGGTCTCGACCAATCGCGTTCGGGTTTAAAGTCGAGCCCGCGACCTTCAATTTGAAACCGATTCTCGAACCAAACCGGAGTTCAAGTAATCGACAGTCAGCTGCTTTTGCATTGCTCTCACTCTAGATCTCAGGATCTCGCCATCAAAGGTCGACTTTGCTTGAACTCTGAATAGCGAAATTATCTGCGGATGGATACTCACAAAAATCGATGATTTATCGGACGAAAATAGGTTGAGAAAGAGGAATTTCGAAAGTTTTCTAGAGCAAGATATATGTGTATTTTTCCCTTGTTTGTTTGTCTCTGAGCGTTGCTGTTTGTGTCTATATTAAAATTCCAGTTTTTATCTGCTCTTTATTTCATCATCCTTTCCGCAAAGTTGTTGGGAGGTGTGTCTCTATCGAGACAATAACATTTCTTCAATGTTTAATTTCAATTCGAATACTCTCTGCGGTTTTCAGTGGTTTTAACATGCATGTGGATTCAAAATTCAATAATACCTTATCATTCTAGATTCTCAAAAACTTTCGAGTTCAAGTGTTGAGTTGTAGAATTGTCTGTGCAAAAAGTACACAATTATAGTTCGTTCTTGTTCTATTGGCAAATATACAAAATAATTCTTACAATATCCATACTGAATTTCGTTTCGAAATCACAATACATCTGCTTTATATTTTTTGTGGATGGATTTTTCTTATACGACTTTTTAAGCGCGCCGAATGATAACAATTAATACCAAATATACTGCTCCACAAGAGTTAGGAATATCGTATTCAATCGTTTTCAAAAGTATGTAATCTTCGAGAAAATCGTTGTAAAATCATTTGAAACCCAATAACAACTTGAATCGATCCAATAAAAAACTGTATGAAACATTTCGTCAATCTGGTCGCCTTTTTTCTGAAGTTTGGTTCTTTGCATATGCTTCATGAATGTTCTTATTTTGAAATGAAGTCAGTTTATCAACGGCTTCGATTTGAAACGAGTTTTCTGAAAATGTCAAGACGTAAATTAACAAACGCTGAGGCTAATAGGGCTATCGGAATGCTACAGGGTGACCTAACTCAGGTTGTTGTAGCGGAAAGGCTCCAAGTCAGCAAAAGTGTGATATCTCGACTTTGGAATAGGTTCAGGGAGACAGGTTCCGTGTTGGAAAGACCAAGGCTTGGTGGGCGACGAAAAACACTGCTCAGGATCGTTTCATCATCGTTTCGGCGAGAAAAAACCCTACATCTAGGTGTAGAATGCTACGGAATACTCTTCAAAATGCAGATGGGGTCCAAGTTTCCATCGAAACCATCAGACGACGTTTGAGAGAGGTGAATTAATCTAGGTTCTAGACGTCCATTAAGAGGAGTTCCATTAACACGTGACCATAAGCGTCAAAGACTGGAATGGGCAAGGCAACATATCAATTGGAAAGATCAATGGTTTAGTGTCCTTTTCACTGATGAATCCAGATATGCACGATTTTCAGATTCTCGAAGAATAAGGGTATGGGCAATCCCACACATACCCCGTAATCGTCGCTATGTCTAAGAAGTCCATCCATTCCGATGGGGTAGTGTTATGGTATGGGCCAGGGTATGTTTCAACGGGCGCACAGATCTACACATTTGTCCTGGAAATATGACCGCCTTACACTATAAGGAGCATGCCAAATTTTCACACTGCTATTGGTGAAACTTTTCAATTTCTAGACGATAACGCTAGACCGCACCGTGCAGCCATAGTTGAGATTTGAGAATGCGCGCGAGTAGCTTGGTATTCCACATTTACCAATACCTCCGCACTCACCAGATTTGAATTGCATAGAACATGCAGCATGGGAAATGCTCCAAAGAAGATAAAATCATCAACCTACCCCAGAATCCTTAAATTATCAGAGAGAGCTTCTGCCCCGTTTATGGAACCAAATTCCTCAAGAAATGTTCAACAACCTCGTGTGTAGTGTGCAAAGAAGATGTCAAGCTGTTATTGATGGCCTTGGAGGCCATACATTGATAGTCTTAAAATGCTTGAATTCTCTGGGAATAAAATTTCGTTATTTCAAACGATTTTTCTTAACCACCCTGTATACGCTGCAGGCTTACAGGCTTAAATTAATTTGCAACGTGAAATCATATTAATATGAATTTTTATCACAAAAATCTTATTTTAACTATATTTTTTTGCAATTTAAGTCAATACCCCTAACTCAAGTGGAGCAGTTTATAACGAAATATACCCTGTGGATTCTACTGTTATGGCCCCAGCAAAAATAGGTGAGATTGACAAAACACCCTGTATCTCGACACAAGGACCGTCTGGTCGATAGAAAAAAGACATTTCGTTTTGATATGACAGAAATGATTAAATCATATTCTTATGTTCATTTGAGATACAACACTTTTTTTAATTTAAATCATTCAAGCAACTCACCGACTAAGTCTAAACAGTATCGCAATACCCATTATGTTCTCCAAAAAATACTCCTGAAATGAAAGACAACGTTAGCTAGTGACAAAACAACATGTACTAGGTAAGGATAGAATAGGTAAATGCATTTAACGGAAATTAGCTTTGAATTTTACAGAAACAGGTCCATTAAAAACTCAACACGTTCTGATAAAATTGATAAGGAATTTAATTTTAATTGTTTGTGCAACTGGTAGGTTGTTTACTTTGATAAAACATCAAATAAAGAATATAGTAGTTATCAATTTCATTCATTGTCCCAAGAGAACAATCATTATACATAAGATAAGTTTTTCTGCACATCTGCACATTTAATGCTATTTTGAGGAATTATTCCTGTTCTTGTACCATCTTTCTGGAACACTCTGTATACATAGCTTTCTTCGAGAGGATCAAACCCCAAAATATTTTTTTTTTAATTTTTTTTTTTATGTAAACGGTTAAAGAAATAAAAATTATAGAAAGATGAACAATTACAAAAAAACAATTGACGCATTTCGTCAAGCACCTCAAAAATTCATAGAAACAATAAAAATTACATGTTCTCCAGTTTATTTATTGCTGTTTTTCCACAATCCTAATTATATTCTTGAATAATTTATCACCAAAGGGAGAAAAAATGGAACTTAGTGAAAATTCAAAGAAAATGGCAATCATTCTGTCAACATATGAGTGCAACATGTACCAACATTGGAATTCCTCTCAGGATGCCTATGTAAGGTGTTTTTTTTTATTTAAGTGTTTTAGAGCTCTCGAGTGCGATAAACAGAATGATGAAAGTTGTTTTATTTTTATTTCGCAGCAACCAAGAATTCAGCATATTTATGCACTAAAATACTGTCTTCATTGTTTTCCCAGGTAGGTATATATAAAATCATATTTCAGAATGTTAACATTGTCAACAAAATACAACAGTCTCATTCGTGAAAGCAGGAGATGCATTATTGATACAATCATTTGTATTTAATGCTGAGAGCAATAAAAAATAGTTGACCTAATCAATGAATCGGATGGAATATGAATATGAATAATTGATAACTTCAGTATATTCAAACAGGTGTTATCGAAGCATTAGTATCACGTGATTGAGTTCTGTTTCTGTATGTTTGAAGTGAACAACACGAGTGTTCCGAATGAGAATATAACATAATATAACAATCTATATATATGGGTCTCTATATTTTGAATAATTCCACTCTATGTGGGAGAATGAAGACAGCTATGAATAATCAGGAAAGACAAGGTCAATAAAAATCTAGATAAGAATAACAGACAGGACTTACTGGTATAAAAAGTATTTTCACACTGTCAGATTCACGAAAAAATTCCTCAGACCAACAAATTATCTCTACAAAGCGCACCCAAGAGGTTTCACAATTAATTAAATACTATTGATCTGGACCGGACAATGTTACTTTTCTGGATTTTATCTTTTTATTATCTTTCCAGTTCTATCGAAGATGTTGTTTTCATCTCCCTGTGTGAAGCTGGCATATTACAAAAGATCGACCTGCATTTGCGTAAGGCAAGACAACAATTTAGTTGTTGTTGTCGGTTAACGCTAATTTCGTACGGTATCTTAACGACCGTTTAAGCCAGTCTGATTCGTTCAACTTGCTTCAATTAAATGGAAAATTTCTTGGGTAGCGATAGAATGGGACATCGTAAGCATGAAAACTAGGAACTAAATACGCAAATAAGTGTACAATATGAGTTCGTTAGGGAGTCTATATTTAGGATCAATAGCAGTTTTCCAATTATGTTAGGAAGCTTGTTTATTGATCGTTCAATTAGCGTTTAATCAGGAATTTATAGGGCTTCGTGGTTCAAACATTTTTATTTGTTGGAATATGCAGAGATATTGAACAAGCATCGGTAAGGAAATGGAAAATTTTCGAATGGAAAAGCAATTATCCATTCCCTTAATTAGATTTCGAAGGAATAATCAGCTTAGAGGTCATCTACAACTTCACTAGGACTAGATTAGGTAGCTAGATCTCTAGAAACAAAGTGCAATGAGTTTAATCAATATATTGACTAGAACCAATTCCTTGTTTCCATTATAAGTTTTGTCTGCACAAAAGGAAAAAGTACCAGACGCAAAGATTAAAAAAAGAATCAGTGTTCAGCTTATAAAACGATTGTAGCGCTCTCTACGTTAAATAACCAGAAACTTCTTGCGGGAATGAAGAAAATGATATATCGACATACCCTGATTTCACTCCTGGTTTGAAGATGTCGCTGAACCTTTCACCAAAAAGAGTCCTGCCTTGTTTGACAAACAAATTGATGACACTGACAACTAGATTTCCTGTTTTTGACACAAGAGTATCAAAACAGCTGACACCCCCAGATTTTTATCGAAAAGTTTGCTTTGAGAAATGTTATGTGATATGTGTTTTTCTATTATTTGATAAAATTAAAGAATAAGTAAGTTTAATGTTGCGTCGCAGTCAATGTACTTAGCTAGCATGGGTATTTATATGCATGAATGTGCGGTTTATTCTCTTTGTACATTGTTTATTCGTTTTAAGGAAATGAAAAAATGATGCCGATTAAAGATAATCAAGATGTTGCTTGTTTCTTCGTTACAAAACATTCATGGAAAGGAAAGTGAGTACTGTTGGAGCTATTACAATGTTAAAACTTATGACACTTTCATTTAAGGTACAAGAGAATCTTCTCTGTTGGTTCCTTAGGGATAACAACATATAACCCCACAACTCTAGAAGTAACGAATCGTTGGGTGTACAATGATTTCATTTCCCTCCAACCGTTGCCAAAAGCCGGCAACGCATTTAACGAATTTCAAATAAATATGAAAAAACAGAACAAAATTGATAACATGAAGTTTTCATGCGATCATCGAACACAATTATTGACAGAGGCTCTCAAATTTAGGAATCATTTTGCAGAAAAACCAAAAGAAATATTAGTGAGTACAAGCATTAATCTTGCATGAATGGGACTCATATTTGACATTTGAAATCAGAGTGGATTTATTTATGTTCCTTTGCTCTTTGTTTATCTTGATGCTATTAATAGTATGGAATAATGAAAGTGCTTTATTACAAGCTTTTATTTAGTTTCACCTGTCCCGGTGTCTGTCTGTAATCAAATCTTGCAAGTTAAATATGACACACTTCTAATGGTCCGATTGAGTTGAAATTTGGCAGGTGTACATAATTCTCGTGACAATGCATCATGAAATATTTTTTATAGAAAAAAACAAAATGGCGGCTCCAAAATGGCGGATGAGTTTTGTAATTATCATCCGATTCCATTCAAAATTAGTATCTGGGGGTTTTTGGGTTCGACAATGATGATTCTTCTGTCAAAATTGAAAAATTCAAGATGGCGGCTACAATATGGCGGACGAGTTTTGTAATTATGATCCGATTATCTTGAAAATTGGTATCTGGGGTTTTTCTGCGTCGGAAATTACGATTCTTCAAAATTGAGGAATTCAAGATGACGGCTTCAAAATGGCGGATTAGTGTTGTTATTATAAAAGCTTGTCTAAAAAAAGGATTTTTTTATTATAGCTTGTTTAATTCCATTCAGAATTACTGAAATTGCTCTCAACAAGTGCAAGAATCAACAATGTCAGTGATATTTTACCCACATGTATTGTTGAGAATTTTCGGAAATCTAGTAGAAAAAATTTAACTTTTAATTTGTTGAATTCCTTCATTAATTTGGTAAAATATTCACTTTTTACCAAAACTAATTCTTTCATAGTCCTTGATTTCGAATGAGTTTTGTTCATTAATCAACCCATAGATGTCGCCACTGAATCCCGATCCAGTGGCGACATCTATGAATTTGCGTAGAACTGAGATTAATCTTGGTTTCATTCTGTTGATCAATTGTTGTTCTTGTTATACTATATTGATTTTGTGTAGTTCTTCTGTTGTGGGTCAACCTGAACATTTTTGTATTGTAGAGATATCATGCTTATAAACATCACTGGTCGGATGTTCGACTTCCAGTAGTCTTAGAAGTTACACCTTATTCCTTGGATCAGTTAGATCCCACCTCGAATGTAGTTCTTGCCAGTTACAACTTCAAAGATTTCGAAGGAATTTGCATCACGTCGGATTATCCAGGTTTAAAAACAAAGTAAGAATTTTCAATCAAGCATATTGACTTTTTGTCTGATTTAGGAGGCTTTGTGATTGTGTGCGGAGGGTTCGGAAGGCTTCATTTATTCCAGTCGAGCGATTATGAGGAAATAAAGGTCAAGTTGATTGAGAATGCTGCGATTAATTTGGGTTTAACCTTGAAAGTTTTGAGTACTCCTATAACTCTGGAAGATTTTCAGAGACAGAGGTTTGGTAAATATAGGTAGGTCAGTTTAACGCACTCCTTCTGAATTGAGTGCTTGGAAAAGTTGCGTTTTAATCGTGAATTACCTGTTTTACAGTGGTGATGAGCATTTAACGTCAGTGTCTGAGTTCTCAGTTTACAAAATTCACAAATGCAGACATCCCGAACCTTTGAGAAGGACTTTGTGTCTTTCTGAAACTTGCATTTTGGAGAGAGATCCTCAGACGTACAATATCTGTACGTTGAGGCCTTTGGGCCATATATTTGCTTTAGTTAGAGACAATAATAATCCACAGTTGTTCAGTGTCGAGTACATAGATGGTCAAATCAGAACCTATACAGCAATTGACAGGTGAGAGAATTTATGGCAAGATAGATGCATAGAAAACCTGGTGTTGGCACTAATTGGATTTTGTTTGAGATGTTCTCATCGATAGAAAATCTGAGTGTTTATCCTGCTTTTCATTTCTCTCGAAAGGGTTTGGGCTATTCTTCCATAACCGCAATCTTATATGACATTAAAAATAAAAACATGTGTTGATCGTAGACCATAGAAAGACTAAGGTTTTGATGGAATTTTGACATGTATTTCCTAAAGGCATCTGTCATTGTTCGAAAAAACTATGATAACCTATTTGACTCAAAATATAGCGCCATGACCATGAAATATTGCGGATTATTCCAGAACTACAACAAATACTGGTCAAGAGTGACGATTTGACCTACAATTTTTGGTCACGATTTTTAGTGAGGAGTCATTACACCAGGGTTTCTATGCACCTCTGGGCAAATTGAATTTGTTGATGTGTGTTTGAGTTTGAAATTAGACGCTACTAAAATGAAATTTGGAAAATAAGTTTTTATTTTCAGAGATTCTTTGCTGGCATCCCTACTGGATGGAGTTAGAGCCTCAGGCAACAGGGATGTCCACATTAAAATGATCTATACTGAACGCGGCTTCAGGTTAGGTCTCCTGCAAATACCTGTTGAGGAAGAGCCCGAAACAATTCACGTAAAATTTTTATGCAATCCACACCCCAAAAAATCCTTTTCAGAATGTGTGAGACGATTCAACGCCAATGTACCTTATAGCGGTTTGTTGTACAGTGTGTCCCAAGATGTGAGTGTTGAGGGGAAAGTATTTTACAGATGTTTATACTTCGTTGTTATTTTTTCAGGGAATATTTTCCGAAAACAAAGAAAAGATGATAGTTGGCGCCCTTAACGCGTTAGTCAAAAATGAGGGTGACCAGAAGACAATAAGTGTGGTCGATCTCGAAGCTCAGTTCCAAGCATTGAGGCGTTTAATAGCCAGTAAAGTAGGATATGGTGCTTTCACGTCTTTGGCAGGGTAAATTTATGCGATCTCCAATGTACTTAATCAAACCTAGTGTTTTCTTTTTCAGGTTTAGAGAGGCTATAGGTTTGAAGGTGGTCAACGCCTTGAAACGCAACGATTGCGGCGTTACCCACGCCGCCATCGACATGGTATGCGCGCTGATGCACCCCATGCACGAAGAGAGCGATTTAAAACAAGAACAAATGAATAAGCTGTCCTTGCTTCAAACCAAGAGTTTTCTGGAGAGCCTGTTGGATATGTGGACGTCGCATATTGTAGGTGTACATTTTTCGTGGAGAATTTTCTGGAATTCACGTTTGATTTCAGAATCAGCATACGGGAGCGCTTGTGGTGTCGGCCATGTTGGATTTTTTGACGTTCGCGCTCTGTGTTCCGTACAGTGAAACGACGGATGGGAGGCATTTCGACATGTTGCTCGATATGATGTCGGAGAGGGGGAGGTCCATATTCAGGCTTTTTCAGGTGAGTGTTGATTTTTTTTTAATTGTTCTTTGTAGTTTTATTAATTAATCGCTTTTTATTTCACATTGTGATGGTGTTTTGGAGTTTTTTTTTAATATAATTTTGTGGGAACCTCTAATTGGGCCCTCTCAAACTATAACCTTTTAGCATCCCTCATTGGCTATCGTCAAAGGCGCAGGGTTAGTGATGCGCGCTCTGATCGAAGAGGGGGAACCGGAAACGGCGGCAAGGATGCAAGAGTTGGCCCTTGCCGAAGGCGCTCTGCCCAGTCATCTTCTTGCAGCTCTTTACACTCAAGGATCTGACGGCAGACTCCTAACTCACCGCCAATTGTCCAGACATCTCGTCGGTCTCTGGGTCACAGGAAACCCCATAGCTATGGGACTTTTGAAAAGAATATTGGTAAAAATGAAGCGCAACTTATAAAGCTTCGAAACTGATTTTTCTCGTTGTCACAGCCTACGGGATTGACCAGTTTTCTGGATTCCCAAGAGAAGGTTCCGGAAGATGCGGTGGAACGAGAACTGTTAAATTATAGAGATAACCTCAAATTGGCTCAGGACCACGCCTCCCGTAATAAGAAAAATCCCAATTGGCTGGCCGTTGAGCGCAAGATAAAACTGATGGAGAAGCAGGTTGAGCACTATACGAATTTAGCGATACAACATTGGGGCGCTAGAGTTGGTTTGTCGGTCGATAGGAAGGATAAGAACAGGGAAAGACCTATCGTGTTGAGGAAGAGGAGGGAAAGGATTAAGGCGGAGGCTAATTGGGCTCTTTTTTATTACCAGTTTAACCAAGATCACGCTCTTCCTAATCTCATTTGGAATCATAAGGTAATGCCGCTGGAAATAGCTGGATTGTGTGGTTTTGTGAAAATTTGGATGATTTCTTTGTAGACGAGGGAAGAACTACGCAGTGCTTTAGAAAACGAAGTGAGGCTCTTCAGTAACGACAGGGAATTGGCTGGAGCCGCTTTGGTCGCCTGGAATCATCAAGAATTCGAACTATCTTACCACTGCTTAGCCGATGAAATAAAAATAGGAGACTACTATCTAAGATTGCTCTTGGAAATGGATGAAAATAACGATGATTCCCCGATAAGAAGATCGTGAGTAAAAAGTTCTAATTTCCACGAAACAATCTTTACGGTATTTTATTCTTTCAAGATATGAGTTCTTCAATGATCTCTACCATAGATTTTTATTAACAAGTAAAGTAGAAATGAAATGTATGTGTCTTCAAGCAATGTCCATTGTATATGGACGGTATTATGAGGATATTGGACCTTTTAGTGATACTAAATATATCATAACTATGTTAGAAAGAGTAAGTAATAGTTTATGGTATTTGTAGCATGAGTAGGCTTCCTCTCCTTTAAGTGGTCCCAGCGGGACAATTCATGCACAGTTGCGACCATTTTCAGGAAAAAATATAAAAGCACTAACTTTTTATTCTTTCAATCACACTTAAAGAGTTTAGGACCAAAAGTTGGCAACGAATGACATTCGAGCAAGATGATAATCGTCCAATTATTGTACTGCATGTTACTAATTCTATCTCTAGAGATAATTTAACCATGCTGAAGTAGATCCTGTTGCAAGATTTGAGTGGCTTCCATTTTATATGCTTCAACCAACGTCTAGTGAAGTGTACATTTAACAAGCAGTAGATCGATTAAAAGTACACTCACTGACCGTGCTTCTTGTATCGAAGACATTCGATTTGACTTATTCGAATTCCAAGGCAGCTAAACCAACTTTTTTCCTCAGTGTGTGGATAAAATGGAACGCGATAGACTCGTAATGTTCATAAACAAACTGATCCTACATCACAAGAACGTTAGAGATATAGTAGATGCAGGCGGTGTCCGTATATTTGTTGAACTGATGACGCTGGCCCATCTGCATACTTCGAGAGCTGTGATACCTACCCAGACGAACGTTATCGAAGCCGGTCCTGGCATGCAGATCGTGCAGGAGAAAGAGTGGCATTATTTGAGAAGTACCGAAGAGGGACGACAAGGTCCCGTTAGTTTCAATGAGGTAATTTTTCCGGTAGAATCCGGAAATGATGCGTTTATGTTGGAGGCTAGGTTGACAACTTGATAAGGTTGTCAATTTGGCTTTTGACAGAAATATTCTGACGCAAAAGGATATGTAGTTTTTGAGTTGAGATAAAAAAGAGTATCGTGTTATGTTTTTGGAACCTAGATCGGTTTCAATGGTGCCAGAGTTCTTGTTTTTATTTTTAGATGAAAGATTTATTCAATAAAAACGAGATAAACCCAAGAACGAGATGTTGGGCTATGGGGCTCGATGGCTGGAAAGCTCTAACTCAGTTACCCCAACTGAAATGGACTCTGATAGCCAAAGGGCAGCAAGTGCTGAACGAAAGCGAATTGGCGACGTACTTGTTGAAGATCTTGATCAAAATGTGCGAATATTACCCGAGCAGGCAAGATATTCCCTTTATTCCATCGAGAAAACGAATTAACTTGATACTTTTAGGAACAAAGACGATGCCATCATACGACCCTTGCCCAAGGTCAAACGTATACTGTCTGAACCTACCTGTTTGTCCCATATAGTACAACTTTTGTTGACTTTCGATCCTATACTGGTTGAGAAGGTGGCTTGTCTGCTGTTCGAGGTGATGAAAGACAATCCGGAGATATCTAAAGTGTACACTACGGGAGTTTTCTTCTTCATTCTGATGTACACCGGTAGTAACGTGTTACCGATCGCTAGATTCTTACAACTTACGCATATGAAACAGGCTTTTAAATCGGAAGACGTGAGTGGTGCTTCATTTTCTGGGATTGCAGGGTGTATTGGATGAATTTTTAGGTCTCTTCTGATATTATGCAAAGGAGTATATTAGGCCAACTTTTGCCGGAAGCCATGGTTTATTACTTGGAGAATCATGGCGCTGATAAATTCGCGCAGATATTTCTAGGCGAGTTCGATACCCCCGAAGCTATTTGGAACACCGAGATGAGGTAAAATTCATGCGATATCTCTTCTTAAATTTGTATCGGTAAGTCTTTTGTAATTTTGAATCGTAGGAGGATGCTGATTGAGAAAATAGCAGCTCACATCGCGGACTTCACACCTCGTTTACGAAGTCACACGATGGCCAGATACGTCTACATTCCGATTCCTGCCTTGCGATACCCGCAGCTCGAGCGCGAATTATTCTGCAACATTTTCTACCTGCGCCATCTGTGCGATACGACCAAGTTCCCCGATTGGCCCATACCCGATCCCGTAAGTTGGACGACGGGTCGTAATCTGGTCGGGTACACGTTTTATTTTTTCAGATCATGTTACTGAGGAACGTACTGGAAGCTTGGAAGTCTGAGGTGGAGAAGAAACCTCCGATAATGACGGTGGAGGAGGCTTATAAAAAGTTGGAGTTGAACGGGACTCAGCACGAGGAATCTACGATTCGAAAAGCTTATTATAGATTGGCTACCATTTATCACCCTGATAAAAACCCTGCTGGAAGGGTACGATTTTAATTAATGGTACCAAGACGTGTTGTTTAGGGGCGTTTTTATTTCAGGAACAATTCGAAGCGGTGAACCAGGCGTACGAATTTTTATGTAGCAGGAGTAGTTGGAACACGGACGGTCCAAATCCGCACAATATAGTGCTTATCCTGCAGACGCAGAGTATTCTGTTTCTTCGTTATTCTGAAGGTAAAGTCTCGGAGAGGACCAAGCTCTCTGAATTTTCAGTGTTATTGTTAGATATTGTAGTTTTATATGGGTAAGGACTGAACGAGAATAAATTTGCTATCACAAAAAAGCCTATATCTCTCGAACCAATTGAGAAAAAATCAAAATTTGATCATAGTTAGCTTTGTTATGAACGTCAGAAACATGTGGAACATTTACTTGATAGATATTCCAATTCTCTGTCGCAAGATGTCGAGCGAAGTGAAAACTCGAGAATTTATAGTGAAACTTTTTCAAAATAATCAAAAATGGAGCTTCAAAAGAATCGCAAAAGAGTCTCGCGTTCGTCCGGAACTGTATCAAGAGTTGTTAAGCGCTTCAACGAAGATCTTACAATTAATCGCAAGGAAGGAACCGGGAGGAAAAAGGGGTTTCATAGACCAAAAAAAGTGAAGAAAGCCATCAGCCTTTTTCAGAAGAATCCTAACCTTTCGGGACGGAAAGTGGCCCAAATAGTGGGTTGTTCGCAGTCAACCGTTCAGAAAATCGAAAGTCGAGTTTTGGGCTTAGAAAAAGTGCAGAAAGTGCCTGACAGGAACGCTGTGAAGAATCAAGAAGCGAAATCAAGAACAAAGAAATTAAAAAAAGATTTCTTGAAAAATTTTTCATGTTGCGTGTTGGACGACGAAACCTATGTCTTGGCTGATTTCTCGCAACTTCCTGGTCAGGAATTTTATAATGCAGATTCTCGTGTAAATGTTGACGAACAATTTCGCGTGAAGAAACAAGCAAAGTTTCCTAAAAAACAAGCAATTTGCACTTGTGGGAAAAGGAGCAAATTTTTCGTTGGCCAAGGCTCTGTTGACTTGAAGATATACATCGAGGAATGCTTGAAGAAGCGACTTTTACCATTTTTACGTGAGCATGATGTGTCAACAATCTTTTGGCCAGATTTTGCTTCATGCCACTACAGCAAGGCCACCAAGGAATGGTACGAAGGTAATGAGGTGGTTTTTGTCCCCAAAGAGGTCAATCCACCAAATTGCCCAGAACTCAGGCCAATCGAAAGATATTGGGCCCTGGTAAAAAGAGAATTGAAGAAGACTAAGAAATCAACGAAAACAGTGGAATTCAAGCAAAAGTGGAAGACAGCATCCCAGAAAGTGACTGAGAACATTATAAGAAGCATGATGTGAAGAATTCCAGAAAAAATCCATGAATTTTGTGAAAAATAACTTTGTTTTTTTTATTGTAAAAACAGTTTTCATTAGAATTAGAAGATGGTTCGAAAATGAGTTTGATTTTCGAAATCGGTCCAGTGGTTCAAAGATATAAGCGTTTTTGTGATAGCGAATTTATTCTCGTTCAGTCCTTAGTTCAGTTTCGATATTTTTCAATTTTTCAACCTCTTCATCTCAAAGATCATAACTGCAATTCTGATCTTTACAGAACTGCATCCTTACAAATATGCGGGCTACCCTCAGCTCATCAAAACCATCAAACTCGAAACCGAAGACGAGCAGTTATTTTCAAAGAGCGCACCTTTACTTTCCGCCGCTTCCGAACTTGCTTATTTCACAGTCCATTGTTCGTCTTTGAACGCGGAGGAATTGAGAAGGGAAAACGGTCTAGAGGTAACGATTTCGGTGATTTCCTTCTCGAATTCGGTAAAAACCGTTCCTACTTCTTCAGGTCCTCCTGGACGCGTACACGAGATGCGTCAACGTCCTGAGCAAGTCTTCCAAACAAAACGACGTTGCGGTTCAAGTTTGCATGCATATTACGAGGTGTTTCAGCGTGGCCGCCAAGTTTTCCGCTTGTAGGGAAAAAATGGTGGATCTCAAGCAGTTGGTCAGGGATCTTTGCCGGATTTTGTATTTCAAAGTGAGTTTTCGTGTTGATTCTTTTTTATATGAACCAATGTGACCACTTCATCGTCAAGGACCAAAATGAGTATATTGTGGGATGCAACTAGCGATGTTTTTCAGCATCTCACCAAGTTATGCTCCGTTGCGACGGAGTGCGTGAAGGCTCTCTCGATAGATTCGATTCTGCAGCTGGAACTGCTGAAATCGGGAGCGCTGTGGCATCTGTTGCTGTTCATGTTCAACTACGATTTTACGCTGGATGAGGGCGGGGTCGAGAAGAGCGAAGACGCCAATCAGCAAGAAGTGAGCAACAGGCTGGCGAAAGAGGCCGTTAAGGCTTGCGCGGCTCTGGGCGGTTATTTGGCTGGTGAAAATCAGCCGCTCGCCAACAATCTGTGCCGAAGCATACTGGAATCTCTGTTGACCGAGTATTTGGCCAATCAGCTTGCGAACGAAGAACAGCCAGAGGTGGTGAGTAGAATTAATCAACTGCATATGAATTTTATTGAATTCTTTATTTATTCTAATTTCTCTTGATGAATATTCGCTTAAATATTGGGAGTTTAAATAGGTTCGTGCTGTTTTTTCGAAGATTGGAGCTTTATTGTGAAAAATCCATACATTCAATGTTCAAAGTGTTGTCCATCGCTAGCAAGTACTTTTTTCAACTTCCTGCTATTTGACGGATCCCATCGCGAAGAAAGGTCCGCTCTTTGGATGCTACCGATCCATTTTATGACTCCATCGTAATTGGGGAAGTGCTGGTCAGCCAGGTCATGTTGCATCGATCGGAAGAGGTGGTAATCCGAAGGAGCAATGTCTGGGCCGTACGGCGGGTGGGATAGGACTCCCCATTTGAGGGTTTCTGACTTTGGTTCATACGGCACCAAAATTCCTACCTTTTGGATCATTCCCATCGCTTTTAAACGATGGCAAATGGCTGTTTGAGTAACTCCAAGTGTTTTTGGGAGTTCCTCTTGAATTTGTGCTGGATCTTCATCGAACCCTGCCTCTAATTCTTCATCTATCAACTTTCTTCGTCATACAAACACATTTTTCGGTACAAAAGTTGACAGTATCAGAGCACACAGAAACTATTTTATAGATATTTCCATGGGCGATGCTCTTCTGAATTATCAGCCATCGTTCCTCCTCTGGCAGTCTCTTCCAGACTAACCCGTCAAGTTGAGTCTTCACACCCCTTCGTGGTAACTTTGGAGACCTGCAGAACATCTCTCTTCAAAGACTCGTTCATCCAACGAACAGCGAGGCTTTGGAACACATTGCCTAGGGAGGTGTTCCCCGAGGCATAAAACCTCCAGAAATTCAAGAAGAACACCAATTCCTACCTGCTTGCCCTTGGTTCTCACGATGTTCTCTGAACATTACAGGATATTCCTTTTCGTGAAAACCACAACATAAAAAAAAATTCTTCAGCGAAATGACAGATACTGAAAAAGAAAGCCTAATGATGACACTTTGAAGCTACAGGTTTGCCAAATGGAATGATAAACTAGTTATCAAAACCGCACGAACTTATTTATACTCCTGATAGCTTTACGATTGAACTCAAGTCGTTTTAGGTGCTCAAAACTTTGAACAGTAACAGCGAATCTCCTTATCTTGTCTGGGACAATAGCACAAGAGCGGAACTCATAGATTTCCTGGAAACTCAAAGAGATTCCAGAGGTGACCCTGATTTAACTGTCTTGAACGATTTCACTTACTCAGCTCACAAGGACGAACTGAGAATTGGTGGAATATTCATAAAAATGTACAATGCCCAACCTGCCTATATCATTAAGGTACATTTTCGTCATTTCAATCTGGAATATGCAGTTTTGACCGTTTTTTCCCCACAGGATCCTAAAGATTTTACGAATCATTTGTTAAAATTCGTTTCGGAGCAGTTCCCCTTCATACGTAACCTGGAAGACATAGCGATTTCCGTTTCGATAGAAAATAGGCTAAAACAAACTGTGATGGCTCTGGAAGCCCTAACCAATGTGATAAGAAACAATAGCGGCGTCGAGACCCAGTGCATAGGACACTTTCAATTATTCTTCGGTCTACTGCACGTCAACTACACACCCATACAAAAGGGCGCCCTCAACGTCGTTTCCGTGGTTACTAGAACCAACGAGTGCATCAACGACATCGCTTCAGTCGAAATCTTAGGTTATTTGCTATCCGTGCTCTACACCTTGCAAGAACAGCAGTCTCAAATTTTGGCCGTGCTGCACGCTCTGATGTCTACCACGAAGATCGTGAAGGAGGCTTTGGGAAAAGGAGCAGTGCTGTATCTACTGGATATGTTCTGTAACTCCAACGACCATCAGATACGACAGACGTGCGCCGAGCTTTTAGCGAAAATGACGTCGGATAAGTTGGTGGGACCGAAAGTGAAGTTAGCTCTGAGCGCCTTCCTACCGCCGATCTTCGCCGACGCCATGCGCGATAGTCCGGAGACAGCGGTCAGTATGTTCGAGTCTCAGCACGAACATCCCGAGCTGATCTGGGATCAAGATTCGAAAGATCGAGTTTGTACGGCGGTCGCCAGGTTGAGGAAAGAGTGAGTCGTGATTTTTTTTTATTTGAGTTCGATTCTTGATGTTTTATTTGTAGGCATCATATGAACCAAATCGTGTCCCCTTCTACCGGATGGAAGATGCCAGATACCAACGGACTCTCTAACTTCTCGAATCCTAACGAAGTTATGGTGGGTGGTGTTTACTTGAGGATCTTCATAGCGAATCCCTCTTGGACCTTAAGGAAGCCGAAAGAATTCCTTTCGGAACTGTTGGAAACATGCCTTTCGATAATGGCCAAGGATAAGCCGAATGTACTCGTTAATACTGTTTTTTTTTCAGGAAAGTTTGCATAGTTTTTTTATTTCAGGGAGATTTATTGGAATTGTCAACGACCGCTTTATGTTCGTTAGTTCATTCGCAACCTGCCCTTTTAGATTCTATTCCAGCGATGGGCCACATACCGAGGCTGTGTCGGCAGATGGGTTCGAACATAAGACAGATTTGCGTCCCCAAGTCGGCCATTTTGATCTTCAATTCCTTGTCGCTCAGCACTGTAAGTTCTTTGTATTGAATTGTATTTATTCGGTTGTGTCGGACCCAAAAATACATTTAAATCAACCATAACCTTCATATTCCATGAATTGACATCTAGGAAATCCAGACTACATGATTATTCCACCAGTGTTAACCTCAAAACGTTTTCGGCAGGTCGCTGGTCAGCGGTAAATAAGGACTGAACGAGAATAAATTCGCTATCACAAAAACGCTTATATCTTTTGAACCACTGGACCGATTTCGAAAATCAAACTCATTTTCGAATCATCTTCTAATTCTAATGAAAACTGTTTTTACAATAAAAAACCAAAACTATTTTTCACAAAATTCATTGATTTTTTCTGGAATTCTTCCCATCATGCTTCTTATAGAGTTCTCAGTCACTTTCTGGGATGCTGTCTTCCACTTTTGCTTGAATTCCGCTAATGTTTTCGTTGATTTCTTAGTCTTCTTCAATTCTCTTTTCACCAGGGCCCAATATCTTTCGATTGGCCTGGGCAATTTGGTGGATTGGCCTCTTTGAGGACAAAAACCACCTCATTAGCTTCGTACCATTCCTTGGTGGCCTTGCTGTAGTGGCATAAAGCTAAATCTGGCCAAAAGATTGTTGACACATCGTGCTCACGTAAAAATGGTAAAAGTCGCTTCAAGCATTCCTCAATGTATATCTTCGAGTCAACAGAGCCTTGGCCAACGAAAAAATTTGCTCCTTTTCCCACAAGTGCAAATTGCTTGCCAAACCAGGAATTTTCTAGGAAACTTTGCTTGTTTCTTCACGCGAAATTGTTCGTCAACATTTCCACGAGGAGAATCTGCAGTATAAAATTCCTGACCAGGAAGTTGCGAGAAATCAGCCAAGACATAGGTTTCGTCGTCCATCACGCAACAGGAAACATTTTTCAAGAAATCTTTTTTCAATTTCTTTGCTCTTGATTTCGCTTCTTGATTCTTCACAGCGTTCCTGTCTGGCACTTTCTGCACTTTGTATGTTCTCAGCCCACAACTCGACTTGATTTTCTGAACGGTTGACTGTGAACAACCCAATATTTGGGCCACTTTCCGTCCTGAAAGGTTAGGATTCTTCTGAAAAAGGCTGATGGCTTTTTTCACTTTTTTTGGGCTATGAAACCCCTTTTTCTCCCGGTTCCTTCCTTGCGGTTAATTGTAAGATCTTCCTTGAAGCGCTTAACAACTCTTGATACAGTTTCCGGACGAACGCGAGACTCTTTTGCGATTCTTTTGAAGCTCCATTTTTTATTATTTTGAAAAAGTTTCACTCTGAATTCTCGTGTTTTCACTTCGCTTGACATTTTGCGACAGAGAATTGGAATATCTATAAAGTAAATGTTCCACACGTTTCTGACGTTCATAATAAAGCTAACTATGACCAAATTTTGATTTTTTCTCAATTGGTTCAAGAGATATAGGCGTTTTTGTGATAGCGAATTTATTCTCGTTCAGTCCTTGTGAGGGATTTTATTATTTTATGAGTGGAACATTTGACAGATCGTTGAATTGTCTTTTTGTTCCACCTCGCTGTGGCTTCTTCAGGTTCACTTTTGAAATTATTTCGAACGAAAAAGCATCTATCTTCAAAAAAACAATAGTGGAGGATTTTAAAGCTTTCTCCTGAGTGTGTAGAGACATTTAATGCTTACAGATTTGCATCAACGCAATTGCTCAGACGGACTGCATGCATTCCCTCAAAAAAGCGATGCAGGTCCGCAAAGATATGGTCGCAGTCGCCTGCGAAGCCCTGAGTCGACTTTTTTCCAACAACCAAGAACAGCTGGTGAAACAAGCGCTCGAGGTCGAATTTGTACAGTTCCTGTTGAACTTGCTCGAAGCCAGACTGGAGCTTATCGATAATCCTGCCATGACGAAAGCCCAGATCGTTAAGGCTTTGAAGTCGATGGGAAGAAGTTTGATGTATGGGGATAAAATAAACTCGATACTCGAAAAGAGTTCCATCTGGGCTGAGTACAAGGATCAGAAGCATGATCTCTTCATCTGTAATTCGCCCGTCGCTGGGTATATTACAGGTAAGTCAAGTTGTGTTGATGGTACCTGTCTTTCTTTGTTTTGCTCAGTTTTTTATATTTTCCGAAAGATTTTTTCAATTTATTATGTTTGAAACGATGCTCTCAAAATTTTATAGCTGGAACACCAACTGTTGCTGGTTATCTCACTCAGGGCCCTAGCAACAAAGTTCCTGTAGCCCCACCGCCGATAGATAAGGAAGATCCAGGTCTTAATTTCGATTTGCCTTAGTGAGCAAAATTCAACCGGTTTTTCGATCTTCACAACAATTGCAGTATTTTAACTGTAAATATATTCCTTTATTTCAAATTTTATATTATGTATAGACATTCCCAAGACTAAGCAATAGGTATTTTAGCAGAAAAACTGTAAAATAACCGAAATTTTGTATAAAATCAGATTGTATAAAAAAATTAAATTTAAGCCAAAAGTACTGTGTATACTTTAGTTTAATTATTAATGGATATAAAATTATATTTTCTATTGAAATATTTGTGTGTATCTTCATTTTGTTTCCAGTTCTTAACCATTTATAATGAAATAAATTATTATTAATGAGAATGGCTTTTAATTAATAATTACTGGTCCTGTTCCTTAAGTTTCCTTTATCCGTTTTCTTGAAAATTACTAGATAATTTTATTCATACTTTGTCACGTATCGAAACGGTAGAATTATTTATATTTTTTCAAACATTCAATTTACTGGCTGTGACATTAGAATGAGGCTGAGATCTGAAATCAGATTTCCATGAAATTCTAAGTTAGAGTAGGCGAATTCTTGGGAAATAAAATACGGCGTTGCCACATCTCAATTCATAACCTGTTATTGAGACGATTGTGATTTTGATGTTCTGTGAGCTGTGATGATATTTGATGTGATTTGTGATATGTCGTTATAAGATGTTCTGTGGTTGTTGTGATTGTGATATTCAAACATAGACAAGACAAACTATTCAAACTTGAATCCTGTTTACAAAAATTCAGATATTCAATTGCTGTGTTAACTTACCAAAATAGAAAGTTTATATGATGCATTTTTCATCGAATTTGTATTTGTGAATGCTGATACAAAGTACAACTTCATGTGTGAAACATAATCTTCCAAATATTAGTTAAATTGAAGAAGAAAGATTGATAATGGATATAAGAGAAGATAATGCCTTGATCACCGAAATACTAATATACCAATTCGTAAAAGAAAAAAGACTTCTTAGAAGGATAAAGGAAGAAATATGTATTTCTTCTCTTACTTATCTCTTGCAGTTGTTGCATAAAAGAATTAAAAGGCACATAACAGCAAAGCACAACTTCCCTGTGACTAAAATCTTATATAGTAAACGTTCGCTTGATGAGAAAATGAAAGCACTTTACTATGCTCTACTTATACAAGCTGATGATGTACAATTTATCCGTTGCCTCCGTTTATTCAATAAAGGATTATCTGCAATGGATTTAAACAAAAAATGGGACGATATTCTCAGTGGGAATGTATTAGAACTCGTATGCTTAGCTGCTGTTATTATTGAACAAAACAAAGAAAATATTTTGCAATATGTGGACAAATTCAAATTGAAAGTATTTATGTTGAAAATGTGTGATTCTGAGTTAAGTGACGATATTCCGATTGATAAGGCATCTCTGTTTTTCAAATATTTTGACTTTATTTCGCAACAAGATTCTACATTTATTGATGAAACTGTTGAATATTTTGTTAAACAAGAAAATTTTGATTTCCTATGTCTAACATTCGATAAAAAAATAAATGTTATAGTTGCTAGTGACTACTTTCAGAAGAAAGAACTTTATGATTTTTTAAAGTGCCATATTTTTAGTGGGAATTATACAAGAAAGAAGCAAGTGCATTATATTTTATGGAGAATTATTGAACACTTGAAAAAAGATCGTTGTTTAGTGGTACCGAATTCAATATGTTCTAACCGTCTCACAGATTGGGATAATTTTTTTATCATTTACGAGATGTCTAAAGAAAAACAATTACATTTAATACAGCCCACATTGAAACTTTTAGACTGTCTGTATATACCATTTTCATGGAGACTTTGTCTGTTTCAAGAACTTCTAAATCATTCACAATTGACTATTGTGTATAGTACAGTTGAACATATACTAAAAATATGTTTCGGTTTTGGCATGCTTAATGGAAAACTTATAGGTGATGTTTTATCTGCTTTAAATAAGTTCGAATATTCAGAATTGACCAAGGAATCATTCACCAGACTTGATAAATTTTGTGCTAAATATGATTACCTCTATATCATGTTTGTCGAAGAATTTTTAAAAATTGATTGGAACCCTGCTGCAGCTTGGTGTGTGCTTAAAAGCAGTTTCCCGATGATTCCAAGACTTCCAGGACACCTTATTATCAAACAATTGACATGCTTGAAGAAATTGCCCCATTTGTACATAAAACACAGTTGTATAATTTTCTTCATTGAAAAATTGTTCAATAATTCCTTAAAAGTGTATGAAAAATACATGAATAATTCCTTAAAAGTGTATGAGATCGTGAGGCTAATAGGAAAATTTTTATTTTCAACTGGTCAGCAATTGGATGAGAAAGTATTTCATCAAATAATAGAAAAAAATAAAAGCGACTTAGTAGAATGCAGTGAGAACATCAAAGAGGATATGCATAAAAATATTGGAGAAAATAATTTACAAGATTTGATAATAAGTTTAGAGTTGGTGAAAAAATTAGAAATAGATTTTGATATTGATTTAGAATTTTACAATTCTTCTTCAGATATGCTATTTCTTTATTTTCCAAATCTTCTGAAGTCAGATTTCGAGATGTACTTGGTGCAAAGGTTTGAAAATGATGATGATGATTACCATTACCTTTTGAAATACTTGGAAATGTCATTTGATCAAGGAATTGTGAATATATCTAATGATGGATGTTGGAAACTTTGGAATTTAAGCGAAAACAGTAAATCTAAAAGATTTATTGCAAGTTATTCAGTCTATCGGATGGGCGAGAACAATGAATCTGGTGATACAATTTTAATGGAGCAAGCAGAATCTTACCTGAGAGCATATAAATATGAGATGGGTAAATTATGGATGAAAAAAATGAGAAAATCTTTCGGGAGGATTAGTAATGAACAACTTGATGAACTGCATCAGAAATTTTTGGAATTGTTGAATGATGACGATGACAAATCACTCAAATTGATTTTGGATAATCTAGATTTGGTGACAGAGACTGCATCTAATGAAAATCCAGAATTCGTTAAGGTTTTAGATGTTTGTTACAGTAAATTATGTTCTTTACCAAATAATTTGAGGAGAACATATTCTGTTGTGTTTTTTGAATCGATTTTCGAGTTAAAAGTGTTCTCTGCCCCAATATTTGTTCAATGTTGGACAAAATGGTTTGGAGAACTGTTTAAAAGTAACTTTATGGGGTGCAACAGTATTCTTAAAGCTATTTTAATGGGATGCAGAAAAGTTCTTCTACTTGAAGCCCCTTTTGCAAATATTTTAACTCCATTTGTTCTGAGTGCTCTGACCCAAGGGATAGTAATTCACAAAAATGAAAGGTGTTCAAGTTAATTTGATTCAGTGACACACATTGTATTATTCCAGTATTTTCTTTTTTAGGGTAGAGTATGGAGTATGTCAAGAAATTCACAGCACTATAGGCTCAGAACTTGTGCAAAAGTAAGTTTTATATCGAATTGGAATATAAAGATAATGTCGTCATTTTTAATAGAAAATCTTGTGGGATGTGTATGCATATCATGTTAGATATTGTAGGTGTTCTATTTATCGTTTTTCCAGCCCCAACATCATTGCTTCAGAGATGAAGATGTTAGCTATGGAATGTCTATATCTGTTAGCAAAAAGTAAGTTTGAAGGAAGTATTTCAACAGCTGACACTTTAATGAGGATGTTATTGGCTTTATACAAGAAGAATTATAAAAAGAGATATTTTCCAGACTCGAAGGTGAAATTGATTGAATTCCTTCTAGATCTTGCCTTCTTTGATCTTCCAACCTCAAGTTATCTTCGATTTTAGATCCACCTCGAGAAACTCAGAATTATTCAAGCCATGCTTATGATAGTTCATTTGGTAGACAAAACGAAGCAGGAGTGGATAGACTTTGTGTACCAAAGTTTCTGCGAAGAGAGTCATCAACCTTCGATTAAACTATTGTTGCAGTGGATGGTGATAATACTGGCATCGAAACCGAGAAAGTTGAGATGGTTCATCAACAAACTTCACCCTGAACCTTGGAGACCTCTCTCATCAATGGTGGCCCTAATTCCTGTAACTTACCATTTATTGGAGTATGTTGAAGAAGAAGAGGATTTTTGGTGTGGTGATGTTACTGAAGTTCTATTATCTTGGAGCATGGGAGCAAATTTTAAACTCAGGATGTATGCCCAGGTAAATCAAAAGATCGGGAATTTCACTGAAGGATGTAATAAATTTTTTTTAGTATACTATCGAAAAAATCCTGATGAAAGCTAAAGATAAACAGCTAACAGAATACCTTGACAAACATTCATTCTTGGAAGAATCACTTTCTGGTGTTACTGAAGCTGCTGGTGTTGCTTTATTCGAAGCATTGGGATATGATAAGGTAGTCATTGACCACTTAGACCCATATCTGCATTATTGTGTAGAGAATATCTTCGTTGTTTGGCCAAAAATGTTCGATGCGCCATCTCATGAATGGGAAAATGTTCTAGAACACAAATTTTCAGAAGGCTTCGATGTGAAAATCAAATCGGAACATAAACTTCCTTATATTCACATTTGTAAGAAAAATGCTAATAAAATAGTGAATAATACATCAGGGAATCTGTATGTGCAGACGAAAATATCCCCATGGAAGCAACAGCTGGAGAGCAGAATCGCTGATAAAACATTGAACAGCTTGATTTGCGTGGCGTCCTTGCTTGAGAAATCCAGCAATATAGGGGGTTTATCCAGAACTTGCGAAATATACAATTTGAAACAGTTGGTTCTTCACAACATAAAAATTAAAGAGGATAAAGATTTCAAGAATTTGAGTATGTCGTCGGAGAATTGGGTCGATTTTCTAGAAGTCAAAAGGGACGACCTATCTGAATTTCTGAGGAGGTTGAAACAACAAGGCTATGTCATTGTTGGCTTGGAACAAACCTCTAAAAGTGTCGATTTGCATAGGTTCAAATTCAACAAGAAGACTGTGATATTATTGGGGTAAGTATTCACACTGGTAAAGTATTGTTGAATGTACAATATTTTCTTGTTTCAGGAATGAAAAAGAAGGAATTCCGGCCCCATTGCTCTACTTATTAGACATTTGTCTGGAAATTCCTCAATTTGGTCAAACAAGGTCATTGAATGTTCATGTTGCTGGTGCAACATGCATCTGGGAATATGTTAAACAACATATGTTATAATTTTATTATGATGAAATGTCATTTTTGAGTTTTGGAAGAAATATATGTTTCAGATTATAGAATGTTTTAATTTTTTTGTTTCGTCTCCTAAAAAACATGTCTACCCTTGAAGTGAGTCTGATAAAAATAGGTAGATAGGGGAACAGAGGAGTATTGAAGACACCCAAGAAGAAAAATTGCCGTAAACACCTTCGGCAACAGTTTTTCTTGTCTATGGGTAGTCTTAGATGTCTAGAATGATTCGAAGGTTGGGTATAAACATTGTTTAAACAATGGAATTAGTATATAAAATGCTAGCGGTTTATTGACAAACAAACATCTAGGATTGTGGACGATTGCTTTGACAGCTGCTGTAAATTTTTTGACAACTGTCATTTTTTTTGACAGCTGCCATTTTTCGACATATGTCAAGTTTTTGACAGCTGTAATTTTTCCGTTGGATTCTTGAATGCGAATGTAAAAGATGGATGAACGACTGAACGAGGGCTCAAAAGCTCCTAACTTCACGTCTTCACAATTCACATTATGATGTGTGATTTATTGCCATATCTTTTTTTTTTATCCAGAACTTTTCTTGACCAACATATGAAGCAAATTTTCATTAATTTTAGCATTTTCTATCATGACTTGATCAGAAAAATCTTAAAATGGCAAAAAATAATTTTGTAGTAAATGTCTAGTTTTTTGATTTTTTCCACCTCGATGACTTTGAAGGCTAAATCTAGCAAAAGTAGAGTGTTAAGTACCATTTTTTATCAATGATTCTGAAAGCTGACTGTTGAGCGCAGTTTTTAAGCATACTAAGAAACCGTGAATTAGCCTTTTTACATTTTTAATTTTGATTCGAAAATTCAGATCATAATCCAATTCACGTAACTTTTTCACTTGAGACCAACATTTCCATAATTTTTATCAAAGTTACGAATCTGGTTATTTTATGTATAAAAGTACAATTCATGGAGATTAAGTTACAAAAGAATTTCACAGAGAAGTCTTGTACTTTTTTTTTAATATCTTTTTTAAGATGGTCAAATCGAAAATTCTCAAAGTTCATAAAAAAATTCATAACTTGAAAACCGTGAAAAATCGCATAACACACATGGGGGGTGATTCGAATAGCCCATGCCAGGAGGGACCTGTTTTTTTCTTTTTGACGTCAATCTCTTGGCCACCCTGTATTATTCGTAGTACTAGAGGGAAGTAAATATCCTACAGATTTCTGTAAATAAATAGCTAACAAAATGAACCAGGATAGTTCCTTCAGTAGCCACTATGTGCCTCCACTTTACGTCCAAAAATGTTGGCTTCAATTTGTTCAACAGCGTTGTTCCTCTAGGTATATTTAAACTCAATGGTTCCACTTTAAATTATCACAAATTTCCACCCAAACAAACAGAAACCAAGGTTTTCGCCCTACTCGTCTGTTGGTGGAATTTAAAGGTCCTGTAGATTTCGGACCACCTGTATGGCTGGATTAAAGCACGCGCGATCGCAAGCGCGAATTTGATCCTTACCTCACCATCGAAAACAAACTTTACATACACTGTCGTCCTACTTCTCAAATGAAGCTCAACTAACAAAATGTTGGAACCTAGACAGAAGTATGCGGACTATACCGGAGTGTCCTTAAGGCGTTGTTTGATTTTCCGTTTGTTTCAGTCGCTCTAGCGGCTGCTGGAAAAGGAAAACTCGTCTAGAGAAAATCTTGATACCTTCCTGTTTGATACTGTGCGCTTTGACTGTGTTGTTTTTGGTTCTTTTCTACTTGAATCCCGGTGAGTTGTTTTCCTTGAATATCACTCCCGATTGACGACAGACCTTTTGAACCTACATATAGTATAGACGATATTGAAATAACGATTATTATTTATCTGAGTTAAAAGAATTTATGCTACGATATCGTAATTTTTACAAGACCACACATGCTTGTTTTTCTTCATTATGAAATTAGATGTGTTGAAAAATGTGAACTGAATTGAGATGATTATTTTTCTTCACTAGAATGTTTACTAAACTTATTTTAGTTTCATTATTTTTAGAAGAACCGTTTACTTTTTCCTATATTGCGCTGGTCAGAAAATTGATTAAAAAATGATGATTATATCGATAACGAGAACACACAGTGCAATATGTATGCGAAACATTTGATTGCCAAGGTCCGTTGAGAATAGTTTTGCATATTGGAATTGCTGCTATTATTAGATTTCATAATGTGCAGTGAATTCAAGTATGAATTTTGATTAGTATGAGGAAGTAGTAACGTACTATAGTTTCCGAAAATGGTTACAGGAATTTTCATGTATAAATGTTTATCCTCTTCATTATTATTTCCCTATAGGTACCTACTCCAAGCATAGTATAATTCATACTAAGTATATGCCTCACAACCGTTGAATAAGATTGTTGAGCATGCGTTATCAAAACGCCTTTTTTGGTTTAACTTTTTTGTGTATTTCAATCACAATGATTTTCTACATTTCTACAAACATCTGCAATCATACGAGGATATATTGAAAAATTCTTAGCCTACTATAGAACCAAACAAAATTTCAATGTCAAAATATTTTATTACTCAACATATTCTCCTCTTAATTGAATACATTTATTACACTGAACCTGCAACGTCTCTAGACCTTTAAAAAAAAAATGTTTCTTCTTGCTCTGCAGAGCAGTCCTCCACAGCTTTTATTACCTCCTCGTTGGAAGAAAATTTACGACCTTTTAAACTTTTTTTCAGTTGAGGAAAGAGATGATAGTCGGACGGAGCCAAATCTGGTAAATAAGGGGGGTGTTCCAGTAATTCTAACCCTAAATCACGAATTTTTTGCATGGCAACATGAGATTTGTGTACTGGGGAGTGGGGCGTTGTCCTGTAAAAACAAAACACCTTTGGATAGCTTTTCCGCGTCTTTTTTCTTTAATTTTTTCCCGTACAGTGGTCAGTGCTGTAGTAATCTCCAGTTATTGTTCTACCCTTATCCAAAAAATCAATCATGATTACTCCATGGCAATCCCAAAAAACTGAAGCAAGAACTTTTCCAGAAGATTTTTGGACACGAAACTTCTTAGGTCTTGGAGAATCAGAGTGTCGCCATTCCATCGATTGTTGCTTTGTTTCTGGATCGTAGAAATGTAGGTACCCAAGTCTCATCCATATAGTAACAATTCGGTTTAAGAAGTCTACATCGTTTTCAAATCGAGCACAGATCGTACGCGATGCTTTTACCCTTGCACGCTTTTTGTCAACATTCAAACATTCGAGGATCCATTTTGCAGAAATTTTTCTCATGTCCAAATTGACGTGAACTATATGATGAACGCGTTCGTATGAAATCTTCAGTGCTTCAGATATCCGTTTTAGCCCAATTCGAAAGTCTGATAAAATGTCATGAACTGCATCGATATTTTCGGGGACTGACACAGAAACTGGCCTTACCGATCGGTCATCATCTTCAATGGAAAATTTACCTCATTTGAAGCTTGCAGTCCAATTTTTCACGGTCGCATACGAAGGACATTGATCACCAAGGGTATTAAGCATATCTTCGTAAATCTGCTTACCTCTTAACACTTTTAAATACAGGTACCTACTTGATCATGGCTCGATACTCCAATTTTTCGATTTTTACAATTTCGGTGGACATCTTTTTTTTTTAATTTATTGCGTAACTCTGGTTTACTTTTTTGACGTCGAACTCTACACTGACACTTCTAATAAGTTATTGTTCCTTGATATGGTATCGCAATATTTTGTTTATGCATGGAACTGCTCTAGGCTAACTAGATATCAATACATCCTCGTAATTCATTATTAAATTTAATTAAAAATTTAGCATTGACTCCCGGAAAACTTGGGAATAGAAGACGGAAATGAGAGGAAAATTTATACAATTTCAAGGATCTTGGCGGGGCTCAAATCGAGCATTTGATGGATACAGGACACATCTCGATTTTTTCATCGACTTTCACTCTCCTGCCTTGTCCAAAGTCAATAGATTTTGATAATCATTTCATGCTCTAGATCACTATAGAGGTGAACAAAATTGAGGATCCCAAACAATTTTCCAAATTCTTCTCAATGTGACACCATAAACACCACAAAGCAGTGGCGTATTCAGGGGGGGGGCAGGCCCCCCCCCCAAACCATATAATCACAGGAAAGAAACTCTGAAAGTCTGAAGGCTTAGGATAATATTAAAATTCAATTTTCCTCATATGGGAAATCTGGGCCCCCCCAAACTGAAATCCTGGATACGCCACTGCCACAAAGTCCTTTTGTAACATTGTTATTTATAGCCCCCAAAGAATCTAATCCTAATGGGATCTGCACCTCCAAATACTGCGTGAAATCTGCTGCCGAATTGCTCGATTTTGCTGATTTCGACGAGAACCCATGCCAGGATTTCTACAAATACGTCTGCGGTTCCTTCTACAAGAATGCCGTCAAAAAACAATCCACAACCCCCTTGGTTTCGCTCACCGACGAACTGGAGAACGAGTTGAAATCGATAGTGGTCGATCCTATCCGCAAGAAAAATCCTCACGCTCTCGTTTTGATGAAGCAATTTTACCAGCAATGTATGGACGAGAAGAAGATTGAGGCTGACGGAAATAAAGCCTTTTTGAAAGCGGTGGATGAGCTTGGGGGTTGGCCTTTGATGAAGGGGGCTGCTTGGAATGGCACCGATTTCGACTGGGTCGACTGGCAGATAAAAGCTAGTAAATTGGGGCTTCCGATTTTTCAGTTCTTCACTTTTCATAGAGTGGCAACTGGAGCTTCAAATACTATATTGAAGGTTAGTGCCGGGTTCATTGGAGATCGGCTATCTTTCTATCTTTGCTCAAAGACTCTCAAACTTGACTTATGTCTAGAAATACACACAACCAAACTTATATGGAATCACCCAGTATTAAGATGAAATATCATTTTGATATCTTTTTCGTTAGAAGCAAATAAAAAGTGCATGTGTTTACTCACAAAAACAGTTAGGTTCATAAGCACTTGATAAGATGGCTTTGCATTGTCGATTTTACCATTTCGTTCGAACGTCGCAGTGAATTTATATTTTGTTTTTTTGCGAAGTTTAAAAAAAATGCCTTATTTGGGGTTATCGGAAGTCCAGAGAGGAAGAATTATTACTATGGCAGAACAAGGTATGTCACAAAGACAGATTGCAAGAACGGTGGGGGTTACACAAGGGGTTGTTTCAAAAACCTTTGCAAGGTTTCTGGAGTTAGGAACCCTAAAGAATAGGTCGAGAAGAAGTCGTGGAAGAGTAACTACAGAAAGGCAGGATCGCTTTTTAGCCCAAACAGCAAGAAGAAATCCCGCAGTATCTCATTCAGAGCTTCAAAGGCAATTTTTGCAAGCTACTGGTGTTAGTGTTTCTGTCGAAACTATCAGAAAAAGACTTCGCGCTCGGAAATTATTCAAGAGAAGAGCGTTAAGAGTTCCAGAACTATCAAGGCAAACTAAAGTTGACCGTTTTAATTGGTGTTTAGTGCATGAAAATTGGACAATTGAAGATTGGAAAAATGTCTTATTTTCGGATGAGACCAGAATTGGCCTACGATCAGACGACCGGCGTGTTCGCATTTTAAGAGGTAGAGGGAGGCAAGCTAGGCTCCAAGCTGCAAGACCGATCCCTAAATACAAAGGAGGTACTGTAATGTTTTGGGGCGGAATTATGTTTGGTGAGAAAACTCCTTTAATTCCCATTAGACAATCTCTGACAGGGCCTAGGTATGTTGATCTAGTGCTACAACCTGTAGTGAGGCTCTGGCGAGGTGCTTTTGGAGATTATTTCCTATTTATGCAGGATAATGCACCTCCACATACCAGCAGAGTTGCAAAAAATTTTTTCGAAACAGAAGGTGTGACTGTTTTAGAGTGGCCTTCTTGTTCACCGGACCTTAATCCTATAGAGCACTTGTGGGATAGGATCAAAAGAAAAATTAGAGCTCGTCAAAATAATCCTGGTAACCGCGCAGAGCAACTTATACAAGCGGCTTTAGAGGAATGGGCAAATGTTACAGAAGAAGAAATTAACAACTTAATTAGAAAGCATGCCTCGTCGAATTCAAGCTTGTATCAATGCCAGGGGTGGTAATACTGATTATTGATTTGTTAAAATCGTTTTATTTGTTGTTCAATTCTCAGTTACATAAAAATTATTTTTAGAGAAATTTACACTTTTAATTTTCTGTTCTATTATAAAAATAATCTTTTAATAATTTATATTATTTTTGTAATAAACTCGTTTTGGGAAAACTGCTCTTCACTTTTCAGCGACTTTTTTTTAATTAAAATTCGTTTTTTCCAAATAACAGGGTGATTCCATATAAGTTTGGTTGTGTGTAGATCAAAATTTGACTGTGGCCAGAAGAAGCCAACTGGCAGAGCCTTCTATTGAATAAATGGCTGTGCCAGTTGTTGCTTATTCCCTTGAAAGTCTACATGAGTTTTTCTCACAGGTTGGGGGACGCCCAAATGAGGCTAATTTCTTTGTTTCGAATAGCAGATACGCCAAATTCATGGTGGAAATCTTGGAAATTCTTGGCGTTACAGACACAAACAATACCATCAAAGCCCAGAGCGAGGAGGTTCACGCATTCAAGGATAAAATTGGACTGGTAATACCTTTTTTATATGACAATACGAATTGTTGATTCTCACGCAAATGTGGGGAGTGTTTTATGCGGAATTGTCATAGATTTTGCTACACCCCCGTGATAACGTTAATCTGTCGTTGAAAATGGGTCAGCTTTCATTTTGGATTGGCCACGGGTTTATACACTGCGCAAAAAAATTAACGCACATTATGGAAATCTCAAATTTATTCTACAACTGAAGGTGTTCTCAATGATAATTATTTTTATCAGAATTATGCATGCATAATATATGTTATCCACTTTCAACGTTTTTCTTCAGATGTTTTCTCCCAGCAGGAATAAAAAAAGATGATATTATCAGATTTTGAATGTATTGGCTCCATTCTAAAATCAGTTGTTCTCGATCAATTCTAGTGATCAATAGTTTTTCTTTCTTTTGATTTTCTACACTCGATCGCTATGCAACGCGAAACACGCAATTTGACCCAAGAGGAATGTGCCCAAGCGGTAGTTTTGCGAGAAGAAGGGTGGACATACACAAAAATTGCAGAAAGGTTTGGAGTTTCCCATACAAGTGTGTCCAGAATGTTGCAGCGATTCAGGGAGACAGGTAGGAATGTCCGAAGACCAGGACAGGGTAGACCACGGGTAACAACTGCCATTCAAGAACGTTACTTGAGAGTTTCTTCGTTGAGACAACGGTTTGCAACCGCTCGCCTCCTTCAAAATCAGCTTGAGCAAACTCATGAGGTGCAAATTAGCACTCAGACAATAAGAAATCGCCTCAGAGAATATGATTTAAGGCCTCGTGTCGCGGCAAGAGGCCCAGCTCTTACCCCAGCCCATCGAAGGGCGCGTTTGGATTTTGCGAGAGAGCATATCCATTGGGAAGAGGCCGATTGGGAAAGAGTTCTCTTCACAGATGAGTCTAGATTCTGCCTCTACCATTGTGATCGACGTTCCCTTGTATACAGACGTCCACATGAAAGATATGCTCAGTGCAATTTCCTGAATACTACTGGTTTCGGGGGAGGATCGATTATGGTATGGGGTGGAATATCTTTGACTGCTCGCACAGACCTAGTGGTCGTTGATAATGGAGCTATGAATGCTGATAAGTATATAAGGAACATTCTTGAATAGCATGTAGTGCCATTTGCCCCAAACATTGGTGAAAATGTCATTTTTATGGACGATAATGCCAGACCCCATCGTGCGCGCATCGTTCAGGAGTACCTTGAAGAGGTTGAAGTCTCTCGAATGGAATGGTCAGCAAGAAGTCCAGATCTCAAACCGATCGAGCAGGTTTGGGACAACCTCAATAGAAGGCTGAGAAGTTCAGAAAATCATCCAGCTACTCTTAATGACTTAGGAATCCAACTCGGAGAAATCTGGGAAGGATTAGATCAGAACATTTTAAGATCACTCATTTTGAGTATGAACCGTCGTTGTCGAGCTGTAATTAACGCAAGGGGTGGAAATACCAAGTATTAAATCACTTATCAGCTTTTCAGTATTTTGAAAATTGTTCATTTCTCTTCTTTCACATGAGATTCGGTGAAATCCTGAATTTTTCTTCCATTTAATGTGCCTTGTTTCGTTCAAAACCTTCCCGAGAGAACATAAAAAATGAGTTATAAAGTCAATGTAGAGTTAACTTTCATTAAAATTGAGATTTTCAGAATGTGCGTTAATTTTTTTGCGTAGTGTAAGTATATCTATGTCGAAATCGATGTGATAGAGTTTCTAGACCACTTGACCTACGATACATATCTTAGTTATTATAATTTTTCATTACGAATAAAGGGGAGTAAGGATTCAAACCAAACAAAAATTTCCATTCGTTATTGTGAGAAAATCATTCAGCTATTGAGAATGAGATATAGAAAAAGAATTATGAATTATATAATATATAAAAAATTCTTCATGAGTAAAACACCCTGTGTATTCAATTCAACATTGTATCAAATTCACACATTCACACCATTCTTTCGTGTCAAATTTGTGTTTCAGATGGATATCCATGAGGACCCAGATCTCGAAGTCAAAACTCTGGGAGACATTCAAGAAGATTGTCCATTTGTGCCATGGTTGAAGTTGTTGAACGGTCTGGCAGATGGTCAGACGACATTCGACAACTCCTCTAAGGTCGTATATGGTTCAATCGAAATCTACTGCGATAAACTGGAAGAGCTGTTGAACAAAACATCTTCAAGGTAGTGAGAATATTGAATTCGTTCAAAGGACCAAGTGTGAACAATGAGTTTTTCGGTTTTAGAACTGTTGCCAATTACATTGTTTGGAGTATTCTGCATAACACCTACAAATATTTGGGTTTAGCGAAGAAATATGGTGAGATGGACTATGCACCAAGCAACAGATTCCAAATTTGCTTTGACGATGTTAACGACAGGTGAATACACTTTTGAAGAAAGTCTTTCCTTCAACCTCGAAAAAATATTGTTAAATGGTGATACAAGATATCGACCAAACGATACTAATGTTCGATTTTCTATCAACGCATGATTGTCATGGACAAACGAACAATAAAAAAATTCAAAAGTTATCCAAATCAAGACACCCTTTAATCTTTAATTTGGGAGAGAAAATTCCTTTAGCGAAACCAATCAATTTCATACGTTATTGATTTAGAAAGACCATAAGAAAATGTAAATCGGTTCCTATTGGTTTTTTATGCACTACTTCTTATCTGATATTGAAAGTTTCGATTATTAAATTCGTTATCATCTGGATATTCTCCACAATACAGGAAATTTTGTCACTTTTGTGTCGACGAACTGTACCTATTATTGCAAGGAAACGAATTTAAACGGAAAATGCTGCATTTTTTATTGTTCCATTCTATTTCGAAACTTTTCCTGTTCTATAATACGAGGATATATTGAAAAATTCTTAGCCTAATAGAACCAAATAAAATTTCAATGTCGAAATATTTTATTACTCAACATGTTCTCCTCTTAATTGAATACATTTATTACAGCGAACCTGCAACGTCCCTAGACCTTTCAAAAAAATGTTTCTTCTTGCTCTGCAGACCAGTCCTCCACAGCTTTTATTACCTCCTCGTTGGAAGAAAATTTACGACCTTTTAAACTTTTTTTCAGTTGAGGAAAGAGATGATAGTCGGACGGAGCCAAATCTGGTGAATAGGGGGGGTGTTCTAGTAATTCTAATCCTAAATCACGAATTTTTTGCATGGCAACATGAGATTTGTGTACTATGGGGCGATGTTCTGTAAAAACGAAATATCTTTGGATAGCTTTCTGCGTCTTTTCTCTTTAATTTTTTCCCGTAGAGTGGTCAGTAATGTCGAATAGTAATCTCCAGTTATTGTTCTACCCTTATCCAAAAAATCAATCATGATTACTCCATGGCAATCCCAAAAAACTGAAGCAAGAACTTTAACAGCAGATTTTTGGACACGAAATGTGTCGCCATTTCATCGATTGTTGCTTCGTTTCTGGATCGTAGAAATGTACCAAGTCTCATCCATAGCAACATTTCGGTTTAGGAAGTCTACATCGTTTTCAAATCGAGCACAGATCGAACGCGATGCTTCTACCCTTGCACGCTTTCGCGGCTTTCGGTCAACATTCAAACATTTGGGGATCCATTTTGCAGAAATTTTTCTCATGTCCAAATTGACGTGAACTATTTGATGAACGCGTTCGTATGAAATCTTCAGTGCTTCAGTGCTTCTGATATCCGTTTTATCCCAATTCGGTCTGATAAAATCATGTCATGAACTGCATCGATATTTTCGGGGACTGACACAGAAACTGGCCTTCCCGATCGGTCATCATCTTCAATGGAAAATTTACCTCTTTTGAAGCTTGCAGTCCAATTTTTCACGGTCGCATACGAAGGACATTGATTACCAAGAGTATTAAGCATATCTTCGTAAATCTGCTTACCTCTTAACACTTTTAAATACAGGTACTTGATGATGGCTCGAACTCCAATTTTTCGATTTTTACAATTTCGGTGGACATCTTATTTTTTATTTTATTGCGTAACTTTGCTTTACTTTTTTGACGTTGAACTCTACACTGACACTTCTTATAAGTTATTGTTCGTTGATATGGTATCGCAATATTTTGTTTATGCATGGAACTGGTCTAGGCTAACTAGATATCAATACATCCTCGTAAAAGATTTCTGTTTGGCGTTCATTTCGATCTGAAAACCTGTTTTATGTGGGCCACCCGTACAAGCCCAATTCGAAAAGATAAAAATACTCTATTTTTCCCGAGGTTCAAATATGTGAAAGAAACCATATACGTGAGGAAGAAGACCCCAAAAGTAGTCAGAGACGACTTAACTGAAATGATCGACCTGCTCAAAGAAGTCTTCATCGACCATGTGAAAGCCAGCGATTGGATGGATTCCGACACGAAGAATCTAGCTCTGAAAAAAACGGAGCAGATCGAAAGCATGATAGGTGGGGAAGATGAGTTGTACGAGCCGGAATTCTACCACAAAGTTTTAGGCATAAGTGAGGTAAGATATGTGATTGAAATATGGATTTTCATCAAATTTGTATGTTTCTGAGCAATTCTGCATTGGAATAAGAGAAAACGAAGAAAATATGCATAGGTGCCAAGTCTGGCGATCATGAAGGCCGCCGAATGATAAATTCATAGGAGAAAACTCTTCAATGATGTATTCAAATTCAAAGACCTCCGGCCATTCCGAGAAGCGTTGTGACTATACCTACTTCATTTCAATACTTCAATTGTTTCAGAATAACTTCTCCTCCGATAATATGTTCCAAATGGCCCGTGAAAAGACTATAAGCGAAACGAATCATTTCTACAAAACTTTGTATACGGACGAATATGAGAATTGGGCGGAATTTTTCGACAATATGCTCAAGGTTAACGCATTTTTCGTACCACCTATCAATACCATGAGTAAGTTGGAATCATTTAGCCCACACGCCTACTGTACTGCGTCAATAAGTGATGCTGGATAGTAGAATCAAGTTGTACGCATGCGAAATAAAATAATGACATTGGCGATTCTAGTTTGACGAATGCCTACAACTCATAGACTTTTTATCATACTGAATGTTCTATGGTTTGCATGAATGAAACAATTTTCGATGCATTTCTTTCAGTTCTGCCGGCGCCGATCCTGAATTCGATATTCTATGACTACCGGAAACCAGCCTTTATGAATTATGGGGCCATTGGAAGGATAATAGGTCATGAGATAATGCATGGTTTTGAAAAATCCGCAAGGTTTGTCCTTTCTGGACACGGAATGGTTGACTGGTGGACTAATGCGACAGCTGACGCCTACGATGAAAAAGTGAAATGCGTCATAGAGAATTATGAGAAGATACATTTCCGTTATAAGGTGATTAAATGGTGGACAATCTAGAATTATTCTAGATTCGACTTTTTTGAAAAACTAACATTCTCACATAATTGTCTTTCAATTCATTCATTTTTTTTTCAGATGAATGGCACTTTGACACTGGACGAGAACGTCTCAGACTTCGTTGGTATAGATGTGGCATACGAAGCTTATCTGAAGTGGGTTGAGAAACATGGTCCCGAAAAAGATGTACCAGGTGTTCCTCTTACCCCAAAACAGATCTTTTGGGTTCAAACAGGAACCTGGTTGTGTTTCAGAAAGTTGGATGACAGCGATATTGATTACGAAGAAGAAGATGAACATGCTATACCTGCTTTTAGAGTGAAGGCTGGAGCTAGAAATTCCATACATTTCGCCAAAGATTTCGAATGTCCCGAGGGGAGTTTTATGAATCCGAAAGATAAATGTAGGATCCTTTGAAATACGACTTGATTAAGTTTTTATTCGATCAACTTATATGCTTTTTAATATCAGAGATGTGATATTTTGAAGCGGATATTTTTTTATGATTATGTTGAAAGCACAGAATTACAGAATGTAATGAGAAGAAAACTGAAATTTTCTGTGTAATTCTATCTATAAATGCTGTCTATGTCATAATATGCAGGTGCTATCAACCTACAAAGAACATGTACTTATAATAATAAATATAAATGACATGATTTTTTCTTATTTTATACCCGTGAAGAGCTTATGTTTCCTATGAAAAAGAAGAAGAATCTATGTCCAGGACAAACAGACCTGGATTCTACCGTAGACTCCCAAAATTGACTATTTTATAGAGACAACGCAATGTAGTGTTCTGAAACTAAGCCAAACGGTGAAGTAAAAGGCTCTTTTTCTCGGGTCGATAGAGAAACGTTGCGTCCAACGATCGAAAAAGAGAATATTAAATTTTCGATCTCAACAAATCCCCCCCCTCTACGAGTTTCCGTTTTCGGAAGGTACCTAAAATCATAATGCGACATTCAGTAAAATAGTCCGGGGATCATACATCCTCCTATGCCGCTTCAAGCTCTCGCTTGCGGGTTGATGCAGTGCTTGGCCCGGGGTCAGTTGGTTGAAACTGAAATCGAAAGTTTTTGAAATGAATCGAACGTTTTGATGTGGGAAATGGACAAATCAGACTCTACATTTCCTGGCTAAGATTTCGACCGTTTTCGACTATTTTAGAAGAGATTTGAATGAAATTTTGGAGCACCTGTCAGTTTCATATTGAATGTTTTATTTCATGAAAAACGGGAACTATCTGGGAAATCCAAGGTGTACGATGAGTCTTTTAAAAGTTCTTATGCAGAAAATAACATTATTTTCCATTAAAGATCCAAAAAGACGCAAATAAAGTTGACTATCCAAATTGAAAGTGAAAAAATGCTGTTTAATTGAAAATCCCTGTATTCTCTCATACTTTATTTCAATATTTTACATAATTTACATAATCGTTCATACAATATCTACGAATATCCTCTCGTTCTCAACTAGCATAATAACAATTATTTCCAACAATATTTATAAAAGTACAAATAAATTATTTACAAAATCCAAATATCTACTAAAATACATATAAAGATCAGTGTACATTCTGTAAGTAGGTATATAAATATTAGAGTTTAAAATTTGTGTCAGTTCTATCTCTAGATACCCTGAATACTTTCATTTTTACATATTTTTGGCAACTGAATGAAGTGGAAGGCATTAATCTCTTCAAGAACAGGTATAATCATGATATGATACAGTTCTTATCCTTCTCGTCTACACCAGACTTCTTTCCTTGGGATTGGCTGGAGGCTTGTCTGCGTCTAGCGCAAGCAAGAGCATCGTTAGGAACATAGGATATTCTGACTCCTCCATACGCCCTCCTTGGAGGTAACTGATAGTCTAGGTCGTCACTGGAAGAACTGGAAGAACAGGTTGAGCAGTAACTTCTGTTGTCGTCCTCATCGTGTCTGCTGGTTGAAGGCAACTGTGGAAGATTTGTTGGCCTCTTGGACTTACTCTTTCTATTCAAAGTGTCTATATATTTAGAACGTCCGGAGTAGCTTCTACTTCTTGGAAGCCGATTGGAAGCTTCCACAGTTGCCGCGTCAGCTTCATCACACTCAAACGCGTCGTTATCACCGAGAAACCGCACACTCAAAGTCGTTTTATCACGTTTGTTCGGAGATCCTGGAGTGGTTGCAGATTCTTGAAGAACACCAGCGTTGGCGGCAAGTTCCGGCATGGAAGAAGCGTGCTGTTGGACGTTATCACTCGGAGTTTCCAGCTCTGGCAAGTATTCCGTCGAATTTGTGTCCAATTTACTCTCGTTCTGGCTCGCATCCGTGTTGTCTGAACGTAAATTCGGGGACCAATCGTCCAAACTCAAATCCGCGAGGTGGAGAGGTTCCCTGCTTCTATCTCTAGAATGCAAGAGTTTCTCCAGGTCCTGTGAGGAAGGATTCCTATCAGTTAATAAACGTTCTAGGTTCCTCTCCAGCAACGCTCTATCCAATCCTCTCCCTCCTACAGGACTCTGCTGAGCCACCGTTTGATTCAGCACCCTAGAACCTTCTTCAGGAAGGAAAACACTGTCTTGTTGTCCCGTTTGGCTACTGTCTGAAGGCGTTGGAGTAGCAGGGTTCGAATTTGGTTTCGGCGATCTCTGCAAGGCTCGTCTTCCCATCTTCGGCGATCTCACTGGCAAGGATAACTGCCCTAAAGGCATCTGATGACCTGGGTTTCTTGGAGGCGAGGATGGCGATGATATGGTTGAGGAATTCGTATTGTTTGCTTTTGTACTAGGAGACGGTGGCGGCGTATGGGAATCGCTAGGGGAAGACGATCTTGTTTTCCCTTTATTAGGGGGTCTAGCTGTCCGACTACCGGGACCAGAGCTGTCCGAAGGTGTTGGAGGTTCTCCTTTGCTACAAGCGATGGAGCAATAGATGGCTCCTCTCCTGGGCAGGAAGGACCTACCGAGCAAGGACGAATGGCAAGTGTGGCAACAGAAGCAGTTTTCGGTGGCGTGCCAGTGTTGACCTTCGTGGCTCATCTGTCCTTGGTCCACGCCGATCGGTTCTCCGCAGGAGTCGCAGTACTCGGCAAACATGGCGTCGAAGCAATGGAGGCAGTATGGACGACCTTCTCTCATTATGTACCGTTGTCCACCCAGCTGGCGCTCGCATTCTGAGCACGCGAAGTGTTTCATATGCCAGGCTCGACCCTCGGCTTCGGTGCATTCATCCGCCAAGATAATCTGGAAAAACAGAGTCCAAAATCAGTATTGTTCATTCAATCTCTTGAATTCTTGTGAAAGTTACCTCGTCACACGCAGAACACCTCGGCTTGATGGTTTCGGCATGGTGGCGACCACAGTACAGCCTTCCTTCTTTGTAGAAATAGATGAGATCCACCAAGAGCTCGTTGCAAACGTAGCAGGTGAAGCAAGCCGGGTGCCAGCAGGTATTTGGTCCAGCACGAGATGCAAACACGCAGATATCTCCCCCTGAAACTGTCTCGTCACACTGGAAGAGATCAAACGGTTAATTGATGAGGAAATTTGAGATTAGCAGAAATTAAATCCAAAGAAAAAAAATTTTTTTTTAATTCATTTTTATTCATTCTGTGATGAAGCTGGAACGATGAGATTTTGGTGAAATATAGAGCTTTCATACCTCTTTGGATAAAACATTATTATATTTGTCTGCGGTCGTAAGATTGGGAGAGAAAAAATTAAATCCAGAGAAAATTTTTTTTATCATTCAATTCACGAACATTGAAAATTCATAATTCTGTCTTTGGTCAAGCTAGAGCGATGATATTCAGGTGCAATATAGAGCATTTATTCTCCTTCCGAGAAAACATTATTATATGTTTCTGCGGTTGTAAGTTTGGGAGAGAAAATATAGAATCCAAAGAGAACTATTTTTTTTATTTAACTCTCAAACTTTGAAAATTCATAATTCTGTCTGTGGTCAAGTTAGAGCTATGAAATTTCGTTGAAACATAGAGCATTCATTCCTCTTTAGAAATCACATCATTATTTGTGTCTGCGATTTTGAGTGTGGAAGCAAAAAAATCAAATAAATTTTTTTTTCTATTAAACTCTCCTTCTTTGAAAATTCATAATTCTGTCTGTGGTCAAGCTAGAGCGATGAGATTTCGTTAAAATATTGAGCATTTATTCCTCTTCAGAGAACACATCATTATATGAGTCTGCAATTGTAAGTTTGGAAGCGAAAAAATTAAATGAAAAAGAAATTTTTTTTATATCAAACTCTCAAACTTTGAAAATTCATAATTCTGTCTGTGGTCACGCTAGAGTGATGAAATTTTGTTGAAATATAGAGCATTCATTCCTCTTTAGAAAACATCATTATATGAGTCTGCGATTGTAAGTTTGAAAGCCAAAAAATTGAATAAAAAAAAATTTTTCTTTCATTAAACTTCCAAAACTTTGAAAATTCATAATTCTGTCTGTGGTCAAGCTAGAGCGATGAAGTTTTGATGAAATAAAGAGCATTCATTCCTCTTGAGAAATCACATCATTATATGAGTCTGCGATTGTTTGGAAGCGAAAAAATCAAATCCAGAAATTTTTTTTTTCTCAAACTCTCAATCTTTGAAAATTCAAAATTCTGTCTGAGGTCAATCTAGAGCAATGAAATCTTGGTTAAATATAGAGCTTTCATTACTCTTCAGAAAAAACATGGAAATTTGCATCTGCAGTGGTAAGATTTTAATATTCGAAACGATTAACACATCATGCAAAATAAATAAGATTCATTCGAATATTTGAGGAACTTACACCATCACACTGCATAGATGTTGGAGGCTGCCTCACAGAACCCCTACCTAGCGCTTCCCTCTTCCTCTGTGCTGAAAACAGCCTCAATTCCTTCCTTTCCTCGTCGCTTAGAGCATGGCAGTATCGGACTTCGTTGTCATGTGGTGGAAGCTGCTGAAGAAGTTGTCGTACCCTGTATCGTTCCCCTACTGAGTTCACATAAGGTACTTTGTCTTCAGGAAGAGCACTAAAGTATAGGTGAACCTAGAAAAATTCGTTTTGACCATTTGGAATCGCTACTTCTTCTGAAACGCTACAGAAACAACAGGGTGGTTTTTCCTTACCTGATCTGGTCTGAGTCCTGGTGGTACCCAAGTGTACTCTTCCAAAGCGCAGCCAGAGTCATCGTCGCTCTGAGAATGCCGCTGTGGGTCTCCAGATGAAGGAGAGAAAGGCGATCCCTTACCTAGGAACCTGTCAGTTGGGTCCATCGTTGAATGCTTGTTTCCAGCTCCAGGGGACGACAGTGCTGGAGAAGATATAGGGCCTCCCAACTGCCCTGCGTCATGTGCTGACATGCCGTTGTCTGACCAGGGATAGTTACGACATACCGTCCTGAAAAAATGATTTTTTATTTGGAAAGCATCCAAGATCATGATTGTTCGATAAAAACATGAATCGAATTCAACTAGTCTGTGTCTAACATCTGTATTATGTCAAAAGTAAGCATTCTAGTGTTTCGAAACTAATGAGTATAGTTGGATCTATTAATCACAGATATCTAGCTGAGAGTATGGAAAAACAAACACTTTATTTTGATTGGATCGAAGCCAATTATTCCTAATTTCATCAGCAATCTAAAGAAAGAACCAGGAATGCTTGAGTATACAATCTCTCCATCAGTCTCTTCATTTATGTCGTGGTTTCGCACGTCAATCACGTATCGTTTTGCAGGATATTTTGGTCTGCTTCTAAATTCATATCTTCATATAAAGGGTTTTCTGAGGATACGTAATAACAAGGAGAGAACATTCCTGAAATGGACGAACATATTTGGATTTGTCTTCGCCTTACAAAATGTGTGAAACAAAAGTTTTGTTGAAACCAGAAATAGTTATTTCAGAGCTTACACATAACCCACCACACTCAACTTCGTCAAATATCATAAGGCAAAAATGTTTGTCCTGATGATCTCCTATACACGACTGTTATTGTAAAACAGCCTGTACATTCCCCAAACGAAATATGCGGTCGCAGTTATATGTTTAATCAAGCTCAATTCTTTTTTGGATGAGATAACCTCACCCAATTCTTCAAATCAACAAAAATAATTAGATAATGACCCTTGACAATTAATCAAAAGCGAATGGTATCAAACTCACGACCTTGAAGCTCCGATTAAACCAAGTTCTGTTTGGTTCCACATCAGATCTTCGCAGCCAGGTGGACCAAGTAAAAACAAATATGGATATACCAACAAACCGGGTACTCTCAGTGGCGGCTCTTGGTCTTGAGAAAGACATAATTTAGAGCACTTTTGAAACTATATATAAGAAATTGTGTGGTTATGATATGTATTATTGAAATGGAATTTTTCAAAAGTAAGAAGGGTGTTTTAGAAGGTGAGTCTTTATTTACAACAGGAGGTAGAACTTTCAATTATTAATGAATTATTCGAATTAAATTTCTTCGTTTTTGGATGTGATTAATTGCCAATTTTTCCAACTTCTCTGTCTTGGAAAAGATTGGTTCGTTAAAGGGCAAAATTCGATATGGGATTCAGTAGATATGGCTGTTCCAAATCTTGTTTTCCTGATGATTTCGAAACTATAGATTCGATCGTAATGATATTTCGCATTTAGATGGATAATGACGTATTTATGCTTCATGCAATATTATGTCCAGATCGTAAAATACTAGCATTTTATCGAAAGGAGCTCAAGAGCTTCTGACTTCGAATACTGCAGTGATCAAATGTCAGCAGTCGTTAAGTAATCCTCTGGAGTTAAAGTGCTATTTTTTGACCTCAAACACAAGCTCTAAAGTGATGATAAAATGATTTATTTCACCTAGACTAAAACCACAGCAACAAAATTTACTGTAAGTTTATGAGAAGGCTGAATCTCTTGGGACGAACCGCCACTGGCTCTTTTTTTGTTCCATGAGATGTGATAGAGCTTTTGAGTCGACGTAATTTTCGTAACTCGTTACATTCTGCCAAGTGACTTCGCGTTGGCACCATGCCTCAACCCAGACAATAGTAAAGTAATTTGGGATTCCTATTCTTGAGTTATTTCAACTTTGTTTGGTTTCAGTGATGAAGGACCGTGTTGGAGGAAAAGGACCGGGTTGGAGAAGTTGTTGTTTGGTGGAGTTATAGTGTTGGCTATTTTGGCGGGAGTGTTTTTCTTCTTTTTCGCCACTGGAAAGTGTAAGTTTGATGAACAATTGCGTGTTGAGTCGAGAGATCAAGAAGGGATTTTCAGTGAAGCGGAATCGTCCTTCAACTTTTATGATAATTAATGATAAATGAGAAGAAAATAAGAACTACACTGACCGACAAATTCTGGTCAAATTCATGTTTGATTATTTTTTACTCACATTTCGATATCTGTGTTTTTTTTCTGAAGAGAATAGAAAATAAATCAATATCTTTATCTTTCCACGAGCAGTTAATGTTTACAAAATCATAGTCGAAAAATATTCAAAGTTATCCATAAAAAATGATCCCCTGCATTTTGCATTTTCCTTATTTCACAGTTCAATGAAAAATTTTGTTAGTGGCATTATATTTCATGTGAAGATTGAGGAGCTTCTCTATTTTTTTAGGCTCAGAATGACTACGAAATATTGAAAATTCGTAAGAATATCTTTCCCACAGTTGCGATTAGCATTTTATTCTCCCAGATAAGACTAGATGTAAATGGAGCATTACCGTGGGCGTAGTACGAATCGTAATTGTTTGGATGCCACGGATAAATAACTTGGACACGGGTCTAGCTCAAAAATTTATGTATTTAAGTTTGAAACATTATCCAAAACAATATTTTCAGATAGATCAACGTCAGATTCTATCACAAATTTCATTAGACCGGCTCTTAAAGAAAATACCAAACGCTTTTTCATTCTGTGCAGGTGAGGTTGAGGAATGCAACACCAAAAGCTGCGTAAAAGCAGCAGCAGAACTCCTGGAGTTCGTAGACTTGAAAGCGGACCCCTGTCACAACTTCTACAAATTCGCATGTGGATCCTTCTTCAAGAACGCAGTGAAAAAAGACACCCCCTCCCCATGGACCTCCACGCGAACCCTTTTCGAAAACGAAATGAAAGCCATTGTCGTAGATCCCATAGGAGAACATAATTCAAACGCCCACATACTGATGAAGAAGTTCTACCACGAGTGCATGAACACCACTAAGATAGAAGAGGATGGAGACGAGACTTTCATGGAAGCCATAGACGAGCTTGGTGGATGGCCTCTGATCAATGGTACCCATTGGGATGGCGCTGATTTCAACTGGGCTGATTGGTTTTTGAAGGCTAAACGGTTGGGTCTACCCGTCATTGGATTCTTTGATTTTGATAAATACGACAGTGGCATTTTGAGGGTAGGTTCTTTTGTGTTTCTGGTAGATGTAATTTATTCTAAGGATACTTTCTTGGCAGGTTAGAGGACCTCATTTGGACATGGAGCACTATTACTCATCCAGCAATTTCAGAAAGCTTATGAAGGGAATATCGGAAGCATTCGGAGCTCCAGTCAAAACTAAGGACTATAACAGTATCCATCGTATGTTGATGGCACTCTACAGTCACAGATTTGTGAGTTCACAGTGCTCCAGTCTTTATTCATCTCTCACATCGATACACTTTTTATTTTGAACAGGAAGTTGACTCTTTATATGACGATGACGATGATGATGAAATTGATGAAGAAGAAGAAGATGACAATGGTGACGATACAGATGATGGAGACGATGAAGAAGAGAAAGAGACCATGGTGAATTCAACAACAATCGCTAATTTAACTGACGTATGTCCCAATGTACCTTGGTTGAAGATTCTGAACGGACTATCAGGAAATTCATCCCAATTTGATAATTCATCGAAGGTGTTTTTCCATGAAGAGTACCTGCGAAGATACTGTGGGAAGTTGGATGATCTGCTGAATGAAACAAAGCCAGAGTAATTATTGTACTTTTTCCTTTCTCATTTACATCGTTTGTTCGATTATCATTATCCAACAGGCAGTTTGTACTCAACTTTATTTGAGTCGTAATATCAAGTATACAGCAAGATTATTTCAGGGTAATCGTAAACTTCTTCATATGGAGTATTATACACAATGCCCATAAGTACATGACCAGAGACCTCAGAGGAATATATGAAGATATTGATGATGAGGACGATGACAGATTCACTGTGTGCTACAAGGCAGTCGATGAAAGGTGAAAAATGAGAAACCGAAAGCCCAAAAAAGCTTATTGAGTCTTGGTTTTTCCTTCTAGGTTCGAGTATGTGAAGGAAACTGTCTATATTCGCAAAAAAACGTTTCCTAGAGTCAAGAAAGACCTAATGGAAATGATCGAGATAATCAAGAAGCTGTTCATCGGACGTATAAGGAAATGTGAATGGATGGATGAGACTTCAAAGGCTTTGGCTGTGGAAAAAGCTGAACGTATTGAGAATTTGATAGGAGCAGATGATGAACTTTACGATATCGAGAAATTCGATAGGTATTTGGGTCTAGACAAGGTAAAAATATTAACAATATCTGAGTTTTTATGGTAAACTTTTCGAAATTTGGTTTTTCGTTGGTCAGTTAAGTATTCAGCATTAATTACTGTTGAATTTCAGTTCAAGTTCACCTCTGACAATCTTTTCAAAATGTACCAAGAGAAACTAGTGAAAGAAGACCATCGCTTCTTCTCCCTCTTAGATGATCCTGAGGATGAGTGGCCAGAATTTTTCGAGAATGTGGTAGAAGTCAATGCTTTCTTCCTCCCGTCTTCCAATACAATGGGTGAGTCGAACAATGCCATATAACCCTCCAAAACTTCGACTTACATTCTTTTCAGTCATTCCTGCTCCAATTCTGACATCCATCTTCTACAATTACAAATTTCCTGCTTCCCTAAACTATGGCGCTATGGGTAGTACAGTCGGTCATGAATTAATGCACGGCTTCACCGAATCTTCCCGTAAATACGAATCGCCCAATGGGGAAGTCATAGACTGGTGGACAAATACCACCAAAGAACTGTACGATGAGAAGATAAAATGCATCATCGATGAATACGAGAGCATACCTTTCAAGTACAGGGTGAGACATTTCCGACATATTTCCTATCCCAACAAATCTGATTCGATTTTTTTCGTCAGCTAAATGGTACCTTGACACTTGAGGAGAACATAGCTGATTTCGTTGGAGCAGACGTAGGGTACGAAGCTTATAAGATATGGGTGGAGAGACACGGGACTGAGAAGAAGCTAGCGGGGGTGCCTCTGACTCCAGAGCAGATCTACTGGGTTCAGACAGCCACCAACTTCTGTTTCAGGAAATTAGACGACAACGACATTGACTACGAAGAAGAAGATGAACACGGAATTCCAGCTTTCAGGGTACAGGGCCCTGCAAGGCATTCAGTACATTTTGCTGAAGCCTTCAACTGTCCTTCTGGCAGTTTCATGAATCCACCAGAAAAATGCCAGATTCTTTGATCACAAGAGGCCACAGGAAGAATTAATTTTCAAGATTGCCATATTCCACGATGTACAAACAGAATACTATTATCCCGTCGACTAATAGCCATAATATGCGAGTAGAATACTCAACTTCGTCCACGACTTTCGAATAATTCTTTTCAAAATAACCAGAAGTTTTATTTTTAAGAATAAAGACGTTTTATAACACGCTCTAGTAAGAAAAGCAGGTTTTCTTTTGATATTTCGTGGCAGTCACTTTGAAGTTTGGGCAAGTGAATTTAACTGATGAAGTGATTTCTGGATGTCCTAAGGCTTAGAGCAACCGATGGATCTTCAAAAGACACGGACAAAATGAGAATTTTGTGTTGTATCTATTCGAAGATACATATTTTTGTTTTGTTGTGAAATATTCCACCTGGTTAATACTAATGTCTCATATTTTATCGAATGAAGTGAAATTGAAATTTACTTTCAATTTGCTTCAATAACTGTTAAGAATTGTTTTGAATGAATAAAGTTTTATTTTGCTAAGGAGAGTCTTTTGGATCATTCTTTCTTTTCAGACCAAAAATAGATAGGTACAGCATTTGTATCTTTAAGCTTCGAATAATTCTTGAATCAGAAGACAATAAAAGAAATGGAGAACAGCACATTTAAGCTAAAAAATTCCTAATATTCCTGAGATATCACGAATTCTTTTTGAAAGCTGTGGTCAAATTTTATTGACAGCTGTTTCTATCCCTTGGATTCTAGAATGCGAGTTTACCTACAAGGTGAATGTACTCACTATAGATGGATTTACTTACAAGATTGATCAATGAACCCCCCACATTCAACTGAGGTCATCGAGAAAATTTTTCCACATTTTGAAGGTTACCAGGCCTCCGTATATTCAACATTCAGATCATTGCCAGGGATTCAGATATTTCTTGGCATTATGAGTCTTGCATATCTGACATGAACTGATGTGATTTGAATTGATAATATGTACCTTCGTATGAATCATCCGTTTTGACTTCTATTTATATCTTTCCGCATCGCACTATTAATATACATAAATAACTTCGGAGGTCTATTGATGATACATAATTTATGAATATTTAAGGTTCAAGATATTGAAGGAAGTGGAGATTAAATTGATTTTGATATCGACGACAGAGTTGAATCTAAATAAACTACGAGTTAGAGGAAATGAACTACGAGGATATATTGAAAAATTCTTAGCCTACTATAGAACCAAACAAAATTTCAATGTCAAAATATTTTATTACTCAACATATTCTCCTCTTAATTGAATACATTTATTACAGCGAACCTGCAACGTCTCTAGACCTTTCAAAAAAAATGTTTCTTCTTTTTCTGTAAACCAGTCCTCCACAGCTTTTATTACCTCCTCGTTGGAAGAAAATTTACGACTTTTTAAATTTTTTCCAGTTGAGGAAAGAGAGATGATAGTCGGACGGAGCGAAATCTGGTGAATAAAGGGGGTGTTTTAGTAATTCGAACCCTAAATCAAGAATTTTTTGCATGGCAACATGAGATTTGTGTACTGGGGCGTTGTCCTGTAAAAACAAAACACCTTTGGATAGCTTTCCGCGTCTTTTCTCTTCAATTTTTCCCGTGGAGTGGTCAGTAATGTCGAATAGTAATCTCCAGTTATCTATTGTTTTACCTTTATCCAAAAAATCAATCATGATAACTCCATGGCAATCCCAAAAAACTGAAGCAAGAACATTTCCAGCAGATTTTTGGACACGAAACTTCTTAGGTCTTGGAGAACCAGAGTGTCGCCATTCCATCGATGCTTTGTTTCTGGATCGTAGAAATGTACCCAAGTCTCATCCATAGTAACAATTCGGTTTAAGAAGTCTACATCGTTTTCAAATCGAGCACAGATCGAACGCGATGCTTCTACCCTTGCACGCTTTTGGTCAACATTCAAACATTTGGGAATCCATTTGCAGAAATTTATCTCATGTCCAAATTGACGTGAACTTTATGCTGAACGGGTTCGTATGAAATCTTCAGTGCTTCAAATATTCGTTTTAGCCCAATTCGACGGTCTGATAAAATCATGTCATGAACTGCATCGATATTTTCGGGGACTGACACAGAAACTGGCCTTCCCGATCCGTCATCATCTTCAAAGGAAAATTTACCTCTTTTGAAGCTTGCATTCCAATTTTTCACGGTCGCTTACGAAGGACATTGATCACCAAGGGTATTAAGCATATCTTCGTAAATCTGCTTACCTCTTAACCCTTTTAAATACAGGTACTTGATGATGGCTCGATACTCCAATTTTTCGATTTTTACAGTTTCGGTGGACATCTTTTTTTTTTTTAATTTATTGCGTAACTCTGGTTCACTTTTTTGACGTCGAACTCTATCCTGACACTTCTACTAATAGGTTATTGTTCGTTGATATGGTATCGCAATATTTTGTTTATGCATGGAACTGGTCTAGGGTAACTAGATATCAATACATCCTCGTAGTTCTCTACTTGGTAGGTAACGACAAAAAATTAATTAACTATCATGCTAATTCAGGGTCAAGATGTGGAGTACAAATGAGAGGAGATATTCCATTTTTCAAAGTACTGTCCGTTTGTACAATCTGAATATTTTTCCATGCCAAATTAAGTACTGATTTTGGTACACTAAAAGATAAAACTTAATTATCAACGTTCATCGAATGTAGATACCAACTTTTCGATGATTAATTAAATTCACACGAATAAAAAAGGAAATGTCACAGAATGACCACCAAAACATACAGGGTAATTATCTAATACATGTGTAAAACCCAATTAATGCGGAATTTTAAACAGTCTCTTCAGTGTGTTCCACATATTGTGTTTCAGCTCAATTCCCACACATTTCAATGCCAAAATTAATTCAATACTGAGCGCGAAAATATCAGCGACATCAGCGTTGTGGAACTGCTAAAATAATGGGATACGTAGTTTGTTTTCATGTGGGATCCAGCGTGGAAATTAATACATTTACTGAAGGTCTTTACAGAGATTCTCACAGTGGCAGTCCTCTCGTCGGAGGTACAGGATTGATATAACTAAAAATAGGTGTTTCCAGCAGAAACCTATTGCTAGAGCCATCTCAACTTCCAATTTGCGCTTCAACAGGTTTTGTCCGAAAAGTGTAATTTTTTGTCGCCTTTGTTTCTGCTCAGATAGCAGCAAAACCGATTGCTATGGAAAAAAATGTGGAGAAGTATTTGTAGCGAAAAATTCAGAAGAACTAAGAAAATGGAAGAAAAATTTGATTTTTCGAAAAACTACGAATGTCAGCATATCTATGTCCCTAAAAAAATATTTCTTTATGAATCGAATTCTTCGTAAAAGTGCTTTAGAAATATTTCAACACATACGAAATATTTTGGACAAAAAAAAATTCAACTTTTCGAAAATGCAAAAATGTCCAATATTGCCCTACCTGTATATATTGATTCGCCTTTGGAGGCAACGGGGCGCCACTGCCTCCTTTCGCGATCGGCATCTGTTGCTCTAAAACAACTGGTTTCGCGGTCTTTGGCGAGCTTAAACAGCGTTCAGACCTCACTGTTCAGTACGCGTCGTGAATTGTGTTTGGCAAGATGCTAGAGCCCAGCAGAAAGTAATTTTCACAATTTTTTCGAAATATCTACCTTGACATGTCGTCAGGTCATCATTTCTGATTGTTGTTCTTGTTTGTAGCCGCGCGAAAGGGGAGAAACAGAGGCGGAGGACCGGCTTGGAGAAGGGATTGATAGCAGGTGTTGTTTTAGTGTCCGTTGTCGCTTTGGTGTTCTTGATCCTCTACTTCACCAAGAGCTGTGAGTTTTTGTGTGACAGAACTATGTTTTGTTTCAAGTGCGAATCTGTTATACACTGTATGATTCAAAATTAGATCCAAAATGTTGAATCTGAAGCAATAAACTTGAAAAATAAATAAGCAAAGGTCCGGAGATTTTGCGCACTTCTTCAAATTCGTATCAATGTTACTTGGCTTCTATTGCCTGGATGATAACGATTTTTCTGGAAACTCGTCATCTATTTCATTGATTTACATGAGAAATTCAAACCGAATTGAGCGATTGATTTCTGCGATATCGAATTTTGTTTTTGAATGATTTTTTCCTCTGGTTGTCACCAAATCTTCACGAAATTTTGAATACATCAGAAACCGTTATTATACAGTATAATATTGAATTTTGAATAGGAATACAATACATTCATTGCACTGTTGGGATTTTAAAAATTAAAATTTTCTATTCTTAATTTGTGTTTGAGAAGAATATAGACAAAAATTTATGCCAATTAAAATTTTCTATTTGTTGAGATGATAATTGACCAAAGATGAACTGATTCAAGTTGTCAAACTCATATAATTTTTTAAGCGCATTCCAGATCTCATGAACTAATTCTTGCGACTGTTCTAACAAAGGTCAAATAACTAAATTCGTTGAGTTCAAGTTGACTATTGATATTAATTCGACATGTAGATGACGCTCACATTGTTTTTCAAGAAATGTTTGAAACTGAATAAAAGGCAATCATTAGGTAGTAATATAAAAAATATATTAACTCCAGTTAATGAAATCAACAAGTTCATAATCTTAATGATAGCTGTTTTCTTCCTTCGAATAGGAAATATTTTGCTGATGGTTGTCACATTCAAATCGAGTAGTTGATGAATAGGTACTGTTATGGTTCCAAATATCTTTCTAAAATTAAAAATTAATTTCGATTGATTGAGGCCAAATTGAAAATGAAAGATACAGAAACATCATTTTTTGAAGTTAGTACATAGAGAATAGTTTATATGAATAGTTTAGATTAGATTAAGAAATCAAGGATGTGAAAGGGTTTTTGAAGTATGGAAACCGGGGAGATGAAAAAAGGGTGGAGTGACAGAAATGAGATAGAAAAGTCAAGAAGTTAAATTGTAAAATCAAGAAGAAAAGTCAGAAAATAAATTGGAAAACTGAAGGGAAAATGAAATAAAATAATTGAAAAGATAAGAAATAATTGGAATTGACGCAATCCTGAATCCCAATTATTATTAATGAAGTTAAAAGAAGACAGAAGAAATATCAAGAGAATAATAAGAAAAAATAATTGAAAATATTGGAATTGACGTGATCCTGAATGCCAAATATTATTATTGAAGCTATAAGAAGACAGAAGAAGTATGAAGAGAATGTTAACTTTGTGAAAACAGGAATATATTGTACGGACAATAATCATAAATAAGTAAGCGTAGTTTTATCTTATAGAATTAGAATAGGTTGTTTAATTTTATCTGAATTAGAATATTTTAGGAATTTGATATTAGAATAAAAGTTCATATAAATCTAAATTTTTCAATTTTGGACCCTCAATTGGGATAGAGTATACCGGGCATATCAAAATTTAAATTTTCATTGTTTTGTTTGATTCCAAATTCATTTAATTCATATTATTTAAAACTCACATATAGGGAATCATAACAGTACCTACTATGAAGTAGTCGTCTAAAAATAAAACACAATAATAAAAAGGATGGCGTCTAGCTGATTAATTGCTCAATTAATTACAGTTCTAGGTCAAATATTTTTTGTTGAGAAAGGAATAGAATTACATTGTTATCGAAATGACGAAACGTACGTCAATTCTGAATTTAGAGTAATAGAAAATTTGAAAACAACCTTTTCGAACTAAAAATATAGTTATTTTCTCAACAAACGCGTAAAGACTGCGGTTTCTAAATGAAAATAGATTGCGCTTGTTTGGGTAGCTGCATGAGATTCAGAATCGTAATCCTGCAATTCTGTTTTCTTAAAATCGTTCAGGATCGGCTTTACCGATTCTTTTGATTGACTTTAGAATTTTTTCGTCAAAATGTTTCTTGGCATCGAATTCTGTTGCAGAAAAAATTTCCTCTTACGTTTCCGTTTAAGAAATTAGTTCATATTCAGATCTCGTGTAAAACCGGGATATAAATTTGGAATAATCCTTGAATTCTTTCATTATGTAACAAACAAGGAAGTGCCGGACTACTCTAGAATAATCGATCATTCCACGTAAATAATTCATATCTCCATCCATGGGCGCAGCCAGGGCTTTGCGACGCTGCCACCATCCAACATCCACACCTCATACCCGAATCTATTTCAGGTTCCCCCTCTGAGGAAGAATGTACCGACAAAAACTGCGTGAAGGGTGCGGCTGAACTCTTAGAATTCGTCGATCTCAAGAAAGACCCTTGCCACGATTTCTACCACTACGTATGCGGCCATTACATAAAGAACGCCGTCAAAAACGACGCGCCTACCCCTATCCTCCAAATAAGCAACATGGTGGACAACGAGAAGAAGGCCATCATCGTGGATCCCGTCAGGTACAAGGACTCGCCGTCCAACGTGGCCATGAAGATGTTCTACCAGGCTTGCATGAACGAAACCAGGATCGACGCAGACAAAGATGCCAACTTTTGGGAAGCCATAAACGAGTTAGGGGGCTGGCCTTTCATCAACGGAAGCGACTGGGACGGTTCGTCCTTTGACTGGGTGGACTGGCACATCAAGTCCGTCCAGTTGGGGGTTCCTGTCATTGGTTTCTTCAGTTTCAAACCCGCCAAAGTTATTGATAATACTACCATATTGAAAGTAAGGATGCTTCACTTTTCCTGAGACTAATAATTGAACAAAGATAGAGATATGGTGTTTGCTCTGCATCTTTGATCAGTGTGTCAATGCTCCTTTTAGTAATCCCAATGTTAACTAATACAGCTTGAGGAAGTGGATCAACTTTGTCTTTGGTACTGTCCTCCTTTGCCGATGGAATGAAGACCAAATAAGCTTTCTCTTTCGGCATATCCTTCCATATCGATCGAGCCAGGGATGTCCAAGGAAAAGGCATATATTCTCTTCAGATAAAAATGCAAAATGAGATAAGATCTGCCAGAAGACAGGAGCGCGATGCTATGAGGTTTTCGCTGATCCACTGCTTATTTCCAGGTTTCAAGTGCTCCCATAGAAGGAGTTCATTTGGGAAAATCAGATTTACGTTCACTCATGAGGGATATAGCGAAAGCTTTTCCAGGTTCCAGTAACACAAACGATGACGCCAGTGAGCTATACGACTTTTTGAAAGATGTTAAAAAGGTACACATTATTCGAACTTGTTGAAACATAATGAATAAAAATTTTCAAAAATTAGATGCCGACAAGTTACCTTGGATCTTTGAGTTGCTTCATTTTCACGGATATATAATTTTGATTCTCGCACAGACTTTAAGACTCAATATTGCCCAGAAATCTTCAATTGGATACAAGTTTATGTTGATCTTGGAATAATGGCAAAATTCTTAATTTTAAAACGTTTTTTTACTGGATAGTTGGCGAACGACTTCGTTGAAGAGTCCTCTGACTATTCCGTTCCCATCTCAACAGTCGAAGATCTACAGAACGAATGTCCCCAAGTTCTTTGGCTGAAATTGCTAAATGGACTTTCTAGCGGAGTGAGAGAAATGAAAAATGATTCTCATGTCATTTTCGGTGAGATCCGTCCTTACTGTGAGAAACTTCAGAAATTATTGAAAGACACATCTAGTCGGTAAGATTATCTGCTCATTCCAGAAAATCTGGAAGAAAACATACGTTTTTATTTGTAGAATGATTGCCGACTATTACGTATGGAGTATCATACAAAAGTCCTACGTTTTCATGAGCAGAAAAGTGAGACACGCCTATCAGAATTTAGAAGAGGAGAGCGATGATCGATTCACAACTTGTTTCAGTCTCACCGACAAGAGGTGAGGTCTAGATCTGGATCTGAAATCTTAATTTCGTTTCCCGGATACACCTCTAGCATTAGATATAAGCTTCAATACTTTGTTCTTCAGATTCGGATACCTCAAAGAAACAATATACATCAGAAGGAAGACCAATCCTAATGTGAAAAAGCAACTGGAAGAACTAGTGGACATCATGAAGACTGTATTCATCAAACATATCAAGGCATCAACTTGGATGGACGACGAGACCAAGAAGAGGGGCGTAGAAAAAGCCATGTTGATAGAGAAAATAATCGGTGCTGACGAAATTCTCTACGATGTTGAAAAATTCGATAAGCTTCTCGGAGTAGATGGGGTAAGACCTCGAATTCTTTTGTTTTGGAAGAAAGAGTTTCTTCAGGGCTTACATTATTTTTCAGCTGAACTTCACTTCCGATGTTCCTTATCAAATCTTCAGGGAAAAGCGGATCAGAGAGAACCAACACATCTGGGAAACAGTTTACGAGGAGACGCAAGATGATTGGGAAGTCTTCTTCGACGATGTGGATGGAGTAAACGCATTTTTCGCCACTCCCCTAAACGTCATGAGTAAGTGGCTTTCATATCACTTATCCACGAGGAATTAGTACAGTACCAGTACATAGTACATCACTTCTATTAGTACACAATTATTAGTTCAAGACTTTATGACTCACTAGTTAATTTTTTCCTATTTTTCAGTAATACCAGCGCCGATTCTGACCTCCATTTTCTTCAACTACAAGCTACCAGCCTTCATGAACTATGGATCTATCGGAAGAGTGGTCGGTCATGAGCTACAGCATGGTTTCGGAGAGTCTGGTCGTGAAGTCATCTTGAAGAACAACGAAAAGGTGGATTGGTGGACTAACGCGACCTCTGAAGCTTTCGATAAGACCAAGCAATGTGCCATCAAGGAGTACGAACAGATTAATTTCTCCTATAAGGTATAAAGAAGGTCCTTGAACCTATCCTTGGGAAACACCCCCCTTGTACATTCATTCCTAGAGGAATTCTTGAATGTTATAGCTGTTCGACAACCATATAAACCAAACCATCTACAAATATGTACCAGAATCAATATGAATGTTTTTTTTACAGTTGAATGGCACTCTGACACTAGAGGAAAACTTGGCAGATATCGTGGGTATTGACGTGGCGTACGAAGCTTACCTAGAATGGATAAAGAAGCATGGCGAAGAGAAAAAATTGCCTGGGATACCTCTCACACCCAAACAAATATTCTGGATACAAACTGGCACCTTCTTGTGCTTCAGAAAGCTGGACGATGAAGCTACAGACTTGAACGCGAAGGATGTGCATGCCATACCCCTGTTTAGAGTGACAGCTGGTGCGAGGAACTCTAGATATTTCGCCAACGATTTTAACTGTCCTGTGGGATCTTTTATGAACCCAAAAGAAAAATGTAGAATACTTTGAGATCACTTATTTTGTTCGCTTGTTTTCGACTGCAGCTTCGAAATTTTAGTTGAATTCAACTAAGAAGCGTTGCGAAGTTTTCAATGTGGATTGTGAATATATACGTTAATTTGTGACATTTTCTGTTATGTTTAATGAATAAGCATTTTATATAATTAGGTACATTACTTTCATCAGTAGAATATTGTAAATAAACGATCAGTTACTGGATAAAAGTTTTTTTAATAACCAACGCTGACAGCTTGGCTGCTGTCATGAATTTTCTTTAATTGATTTCTTGAAGTAGCTAAAGCGGATATTCGTACGAAGTGAATGAACGAGCGTATATTTCACGACAGATTGGAATAACTATTCCAACAATATTCCATAATGTTGTTTTATCGAATTGAGCAGCGTTTTTAATGTCATCATACTATGAAAGTTGCCTTAAAATTTGAGTAAACATTTGAAATCTCTACGTTCCAAATATGGCTTCAGCAATTTCAGGTGTGTTTCATTTTTGGAGTGGAAGTTTGAAGATTTAGTGAAATTCACAAAAACATATAGATGCTCCATTTGAAAAAATATGATTCTCTAAATTTTCGCAAATGCAAAAGTGTCCTGTACATATATTATGTATTTACATTTGGAGGTAAGGGGCCCCACTGCCACCTCTCGCGATCGTCATCTGTTGCTCTTTGGTGAGCTAAAACAGCGTTCAGACTTCACTGTTCAGTGCGTGTCGCAAATCGTGTTTGGCAAGATGCAAGAACCAGGCAGAATGTAATGTTCCCAATTTTTTCGAAATATCTACCTCGACATGTCGTCAGGTCATCATTTCTGGTTTTTGTTTTTGTTTGTAGCCGCGAGAAAGAGGAGAAACAGAGGAGGAGGACCGGCTTGGAGAAGGGGTTGATAGCAGGTGTTGTTTTAGTGTCCGTTGTCGCTTTGGTGTTCTTGATCCTCTACTACACTAAAAGCTGTAAGTTCTTGATAGAAATATGTTGGAATTTACTTAGGTACTACGATTTGTGCATTTATCATTTGCATCAGGTGCATTTTATTCATTTATATAATCTGGTCCTTGTAGCCATTTCTTCACACGTGCCATATGCCATGTATTGTTTGGTTTAAGAAAACAGTTTGTAATACTCTCTTTCAAAAGAATATATATATATCAGGTGCAAACGCGGTATGTATTTATTGATTTGAATTTCGTTTCAAAATTATAACTCATTACTCCTATATCCAGAAGAACAAATTCATAAAAGCCATAACCCGATGCTTGGATCTTTTACGCGTTTATTCAAATTCGTTTATTAATTCTGCTTGGGTACCTACCTACAAGATAAAAAATTTTTTTAGGGAAACCTATTTTATCATTTGTTCATGATCTTAAGAATATCTGTTATTATTTTTTCGACTTGGGATTTGTTTTCTTTGTAACATACAAATTGAGTAGTTGATGAATTGATATCAACTATGAAGTAGTCGTCTAAAAATAAAACAAAATTATAAAAAGGTTGGCATCCATTTAATTAATTGTTCAATTAATTACAGTTCTAGGTCAAATATTTGGAAAAGGAATAGAATTTCATTCAAATTGAAAAGAATTTATTCCGAATTTAATGTGATAGAAAACTAGAAAAGAACTTTCTCGAACTAAAAATATGGTTATTTTCTTAACAAGTCCGGAAATACTGCAATTTCAAAATAAAAGTAGACTGCATTTGTTTTGGTATCTCCACGAGTTTCAGAATCGCCATTCTGTGTTAACTCGAGCAAAAGTACCTAGTTTGAGGAATAAGTTCGCATTCAGATCTCATGTTAGTAGTAGGTACTACCAGAATATAAAAATGGAGTAGCCAGGAGGGGGTTCTGCTGATGCTGCTACCGCACCCATATTTGACACCCGAATCTATTTCAGGTTCCCCCTCCGAGGAAGAATGTACCGACAAAAACTGCGTGAAGGCGGCTGCTGAACTCTTAGAATTCGTCGATCTCAAGAAAGACCCTTGCCACGATTTCTACCACTACGTATGCGGCCATTACATAAAGAACGCCGTCAAAAACGACGCGCCGACTCCTATCCTCCAAATGAGCAACATGATGGACAACGAGAAGAAGGCCATCATCGTGGATCCCGTCAGGTACAAGGACTCGTCGTCCAACGTGGCCATGAAGATGTTCTACCAGGCTTGCATGAACGAAACCAGGATCGACGCAGACAAAGATGCCAACTTTTGGGAGGCCATAAACGAGTTAGGGGGCTGGCCTTTTATCAACGGAAGCGACTGGGACGGTTCGTCCTTTGACTGGGTGGACTGGCACATCAAGTCCGTCCAATTGGGGGTTCCTGTCATTGGTTTCTTCAGTTTCAAACCCGCCAAAGTTAAAAATAGAACGAACATATTGAAAGTAAGGATGCTACACTTTTACTTCAAAAATGCTTAAACGCACAGGGAATAATTGCAGTTTGTCAGAATTCCCAACATCAAGCGTTTGCTCTGCATATTTGTGAATGCTCCTTTTATTAATCCCAATGTTAACTAATACCAGCTTGAGAAAGTGGATCAAATTTGTCTTTGGCACTCTTTAAGACTTGTTTTTGAGTTGGTTCATACTCTGGTTCGATGTTATGTCCTTTCAGAAATTTGGCAAATTTATCCATCAGCTCTGGAATGATATCAAATATGCCTTTTCCTTCGAAATGATTTCCCATGATCTGTTATACTCTATAAGTCTATAAGATCCACAACAGAGCATTATGCACGATCACAGATAGGCCTATAAGCAGCTGATTCTACGAACTATTCGCTGATCCGTTGCTCATTTCCAGGTTTCAAGTGCTCCCATAAAAGAAGTTCATTTGGGGAAGTCCGAACTGCGTTCGCTCATGAGAGATATAGCGAAAGCTTTTCCAGGTTCCAGTAACACAAACGACGACGCCAGTGAGCTATACGACTTTTTGAAAGACGTTAGAAAGGTACGTATCTTACTTCAAACAGTGGACGGAATAAGAAAAGAATCCCCTTGTGATTCTTGAAGCAAGATCTTGGCCAACATCTTTGGAAATTCGAATAACTTTAACGTTTTTATTTTTTTACGTGTATAGTTAGCGAACGACTTCAAAGAGGAACTTTCTGACTATTCCGTTCCCATCTCAACAGTCGAAGATCTACAGAACGAATGTCCACAAGCTCCTTGGCTGAAACTGCTAAATGGACTTTCTAGCGGAGTGAGAGAAATGAAAAATGATTCTCATGTCATTTTCGGTGAGATCCGTCCTTACTGTGAGAAACTTCAGAAATTATTTAAAGACACATCTAGTCGGTAAGATTATCTGCTCATTCCAGAAAATCTGGAAGAAAACATACGTTTTAATTTGTAGAACGATTGCCGACTATTACATTTGGAGTATCATACACAATTCCTACATTTTCATGAGCAGAAAAGTGAGACAAGCCTATCAGAATCTAGAAGATGAGAGCGATGATCGATTCAAAACTTGCTTCAATTACACCGACAAGAGGTGAGGCCTAAGTCTGAATTTCGTTTTTCCCATACACCTTTAGCATTCGCTTCAATATAATCTTTGTTCTTCAGCTTCGGATACCTCAAAGAAACAATATACATTAGGTGGAAGACCAATCCTAATGTGAAAAAGCAACTGGATGAACTAGTGGACATCATGAAGACAGTATTCGTCAAACATATCAAGGCATCAACTTGGATGGACGATGACACCAAAAAGAGGGGCGTAGAAAAAGCCATGTTGATAGAGAAAATAATCGGTGCTGACGAGATTGTTTACGATGTTGAAAAATTCGATAAGCTCCTTGGAGTAGATGGGGTAAGACCTCGAATTCTTTTGGTATGGAAGAAACAGTTTCTTCACAGCTTAAATTATTTTCAGATGAACTTCACATCCGATGTTCCTTATCAGATCTTCAGGGAAAAGAGGATCAGAGAGAACAATCACATCTGGGAAACGGTTTACGAGAAGATGCAAGATGATTGGAAGAAGTACTTCCCTATGATGAATGGAGTAAACGCTTTCTTCGCACCTCCTCTGGACCTCATGAGTACGTAGCTTCTCACCAAAAAAACTAGTATTAGTACAGAGCTAGTTTTCCACTTGTACGAGGATGTATTGATATCTAGTTAGCCAAGACCAGTTCCATGCATAAACAAAATATTGCGATACCGTATCAACGAATAATAACTTATTGGAAGTGTCATTGTATAGTTCGACGTCAAAAAAGTAAACCAGAGTTACGCAATAAATTAAAAAAAAAAACTCCACCGCAATTGTAAAAATCGAAAAATTGGAGTATCGAGCCATCATCAAGTATCTGTATTCAAAAGGGTTAAGAGGTAAGCAGATTTACGAAGATATGCTTAATACCCTTGGTGATCAATGTCTTTCGTATGCGACCGTGAAAAATTGGACTGCAAGCTTCAAAAGAGGTAAATTTTCCATTGAAGATGATGACCGATCGGGAAGGCCAGTTTCTGTGTCAGTCCCCGAAAATATCGTTTCATATCATGACATGATTTTATCAGACCGTCGAATTGGGTTAAAACGAATATCTGAAGCACTGAAGATTTCATACGAACGCGTTCATCATATAGTTCACGTCAATTTGGACATGACAAAAATTTCTGCAAAATGGATCCCCAAATGTTTGAATGTTGACCAAAAGCGTGCAAGGGTAGAAGCATCGCGTTCGATCTGTGCTCGATTTGAAAACGATGTAGACTTCTTAAACCGAATTGTTACTATGGATGAGACTTGGGTACATTTCTACGATCTAGAAACAAAGCAACAATCGATGGAATGGCGACACTCTTGTTCTCCAAGACCTAAGAAGTTTCGTGTCCAAAAATCTGCTGTAAAAGTTCTTGCTTCAGTTTTTTGAGATTGCCATGGAGTAATCATAATTGATTTTTTGGATAAGGGTAGAACAATAACTGGAGATTATTATTCGACATTACTAACCACTCTGAGGGAAAAAGTTAAAGAGAAAAGACGCGGAAAGCTATCCAAAGGTGTTTTGTTTTTACAGGACAACGCCCCAGTACACAAATCTCATGTTGCCATAGAAAAATTCGTGATTTAGGGTTAGAATTACTAGAACACCCCCCTTATTCACCAGATTTGGCTCCGTCCGACTATCATCTCTTTCCTCAACTGAAAAACATTTTAAATGTCGTAAATTTTCTTCCAACGAGTAGGTAATAAAAGCTGTGGATGACTGGTTTACAGAGCAAGAAGAAACATGATTTTCGAAAGGTCTAGAGACGTTGCAGGTTCGCTGTAATAAATGTTTTCAATTAAGAGGAGAATATATTGAGCAATAAAATATTTTTACATTGAAATTTTGCTTGGTTCTATAGTCGGCTAAGAATTTTTCAATATATCCTAGTACGAGTAGGTATTACATTTCGTATTGCTTTTCAGTCATACCAGCACCCATTCTCAACTCCATTGTCTTCAACCACAAGCAACCAGCCTTCATGAATTACGGATCCATTGGACGAGTGATTGGTCACGAGCTACAGCATGGGTTTGGAGAGTTTGGCCGTAGGATTCTCGCGGAGAACAACACAGTGGTCGATTGGTGGTCTAATGCAACTGCTGAAGCTTTCGAAAAGACCAAGCAATGTGCCATCAGGGAGTATGAACAGATTCCTTTCAGTTATAAGGTATGAGAAATTTGGTAAAAGGAACTGCTCCTATTTCTTTTCAACTAAGTGCTCTTTTTCTATGCCTATTATGTTCTAGAATCAGTTTGAACATTTTTTTTTACAGTTGAATGGTCTTCTCACACTGGAGGAAAATTTGGCAGATTTAGTGGGTATTGACGTGGCTTACGAAGCTTACCTAGAATGGATAAAGAAACATGGGGAAGAGAAAAAACTTCCAGGGATACCTCTCACACCCAAACAAATATTTTGGATACAAACTGGCACCTTCTCGTGCTTCAGAAAACTTGATGACGATGAAACAGATATGAACGCTGAAAGTGAGCATGCCATTCCTCTGTTCAGAGTGACTGCAGGCCCAAGAAATTCTAAATATTTCGCGAAAGATTTCAATTGTCCTGAAGGATCTTTCATGAATCCGAAAGAAAAATGCAGAATTCTTTGAGATCACTAATTTGGTCGATTTATTCAGTTTTCGAATGTGAATTTTTTCATCTAAAAATCTTTTGTGGATTTCGAATTTGTAGCATCTTCTGTTAACAATCCAAAGATTTACATTAAGAGAGCTGTAGAATATTGTAAATAAAAAATCAGTTAATGGATAGAGTTTGTTTCAATTACTTAACTACTGACAGTTTGCGCTTTTTGTTCATAACGACTGCATGTGGAAATGATTTATAAAACCAATAACTTGCCAACATAGACAAAAATTTTCCTAAGTAGAAACGTTAAAAAAAAATCAAACTCAAACAAACTGTATCTCGAGAACGACGCGTTTGCTCATTCTTGATATCATCCAAGTTATGACTCTCCTCCTTTTCGACCTCCAATTCAGTAACAATCAGCTTTTTCCCTGTCCCTAGTAGCGCCTGACAGGTGCAACGTAGACAACCATTGTTACAACACTCAGACTCAGTTGTGTATGCCTGGTTATCGGCATACCTACAACCTAGGCGGCGCCTGACAGGTTCAATGCAGACAACCAATGTTACAGCTCCAAGATATAGTTGTGTATGCCTGGTTATCGGCCCACCTACCTAGTTATTCACATCTCAATTTATTCGTCGCACGATCTCAGTGTGAAAGGATTGATGGGAATCTGTGATGAAGTACTACATCGCCCGTATGATGAATTTGTAAAATGTGTTGTCTTTGACCCGAACGTGTGTTTAATAAATTTTAAATTGTATACGATGGGAACTAAGTCTTACATTGAAATGATTTGATACTGGGACAAGAGATTTACGACAACAACATTCTGTTTGGCGACGTTTGGTAGCATTTCAGCTTTGGGGGTTCTCTTCCCACTTGAATAAAGACGCAAATAGACAATCCGGTAGCTCAGAAAGACTATGCAACGATTCTTTCAGTGCTCCTCGAGATATTTGAAAAAACAATTCCACAGAGCCATTTTTGCTGATACAGACAGCATACTATAACAATTTGCTCGCTTCACAAGCTGGAATACTTGAATTTCTGTCACGAGGTTACATACAAAAATAGACCAATTAATTTTGTTCCATAAACGGAACAAGTCAGCGCCGTTTGACCGTTCTTCCGGCCCAACAATCGACTTTCAAAATCAGAGCGGAAACCCATGGTGAAAAACAACATGGAATGCCGACAATTGAAGGCAGCTGCTCTCCGGAATGCCAAAATATCTCCAAATTAATCCTACCTACATCATGTAATTGGAGGAGTTAGTCACAAATTATTACCCATTGAATTAAAACGGTATTAGATCACACATACGACTTGCACTTAACGTCGCACAGCATCAATTAAAGCACACGGTGGTCAGCTTCTTCTGGAGCCAGAGGTCTCAGAATTTATGAGGTGAAGGTGAACAGTTTGTGGAAAAATGTCGCTTGGAGATATGAAAAGGCTGAGGGTGTTTTGGGAGAACAGGAGTGATTTGGAGAAGAAGCTGCTCTTGTTTGTTTTGTGCTTGAGCATTGTGCTGCTGGTGGTCATTTTATGCATGGTGTTCATAGGTCGAGGTGAGAATTCCTTCTTTGAAGTGTTGCTTACAACCAAGCAAGGGTTGTCCCATAATAATATATTATTGTTTAAAACCTAGATTCTGAGTTTGAGATTTTGAATTTCTGGTAAAAGTACTTCTTAATTCTTCAGGAAATTATTTTTGATCATTAAAGTCCCACCCCCACCTTAGATTTTCAACAAAAAATCATCTAAGAATAAACTTCTTGAAACTAAATAAAAAGAAGTTTTTTTATTTAATGCGCTGTTTAATTAATGAATAATTTTTAGGACAAACGATCAGAAATAAAAAGGAGCCTACAGTTCACAAAGAAGGTATTTGAATTTGAACAAATTGGCTTCGAATTTCTTGTGTTAATAATTTAGAATGCTCTAATATCATATTCACACTCATTTCGCTGGAAATTTCGTTGCCAAGCTGTATAAAAGACCGACATTAGGCAAGCACAACAATTTCCACAAAATCGATACAAAAAATGCCTGTTATTATGTGCAAATTATGTGCAATATATTCGTTTCTACTGACTGAGACACGCTGAAATAATGTGGAATTTATATGATAAACGAATTAGTTATTAAGAATTATGCTGACTTGCTAAGTTCTAAGTAATCTAGCACCATTAGCAGTAAACTATTATTGCAAAGTGATAAGTGCACACAAATCTTTGACATTGCACATAAGACTGAACATAAAAACAGATTAGGTTTTTAGAATGGTTGTGCTGGCTTGATGTGGTTTAATTGACTGCTATAGCTTGAATCTTCAGCTCGCACCAAGTAGGTCTAAAAGAGAAATTAGTTAGAAACAAAACGCTCATGCTTTTTGGTGGAATTCTTGATGTGATAACCATGAAATATTTATTAATAAAAGCTGACTGATATGTTTGGATATAGGTGTCAATGTAAAATTGAGCTGTTTGCTATCAGAGCCCAACAGATAAAATATTTAATGGCTGTCTCCGTGATTTGCATTAAACTGAAGAGAAAAGACGTGATTGCCGAATATATTAACATAATTTCGAAACGGTTTTCATTCTTGAGATGCCCGATACATTATACAAACAGAACATGCTTTTTACGATACGTGATTTAATTTTCCTGATATGAAACTGACAAGACAATATGTCCAGAGGGGGATTCTCAAGTGGGCTATTAGTCAATCTTCGAAGCTCAAGGAGATTAAAATAGTTGGTTTCCAAAACTCTTTTCTTTCAATGAACTGAGAGCTTTCGAAAAAGTTTGGGATCCGAATTCAACAAATTGTAGATTGTGACAGAGTCTTTGAACAGCTGAGTTCCCTCGATCATATCTGTTAAATGAAATGGTTTTATGTTGAGTTCTGCACCTTACTATCTGAACCAAACAACTCAGCAGATCGACTTGACATTAAAGAAGTATATTTGGTTCTAGTGGCGTTCAAAATGTGTGTCTTTCCAAATTTTTCAGTGTGTATATAAAAATTCATTACTGGTAATGATTTTCATGACATTCTCCTTCCAGTAATGATGTTACCCCTTTATAGATGATACCTGCCTCACCATGGACTGCGTCAGTGCTTCCACCCACATTTTGGACTACGTCGACTTTTCAGTGCGACCATGCGAAGATTTCCACAAATTCGTGTGTGGTTCTTACATGAAGAAAGCATCGGAATACAACAAAAAAACCGCTTTGAAAAATCTGGAAGAGAGGACGAAGAACCAGATAGAAACGCTGATCACCACCAACTCGAACGACACCGCTACTCACTCTCTAAGACTACAAAGACAGTTTTATAAAAGTTGCATCAACACTTCTGCCATCGAAGAGGATGAGAATGACACCTTCTTGACCCTCTTGGACTCCATGGGTGGTTGGCCAGTGATCAAGAATCAGTTTTGGGATGAACGGAATTTCGACTGGACACAGACCATGATAAAAGCCAGAAAATTAGGACTGAGCTTCCAGAAGTTTTTAGGTTTCTCCATTGCATACACGGAAAACACAACAATTTTGGAAGTTAGTAATATACTATTATACTGTAAACTATCATCTTCCTTTTAAATCTTTTCTTCAGTTAACTCCTCCAGATGATGTTGACCATATTCACCACGAAACCATGGAACCCTATGTGGAGATTATGCGTACCATTGCCATTCTTCTACACTCCCCAACCCTGGGTATCAGTCCAGAGTTACGCCATGTACCTCATTTCCAAAACCAACTATACAAGGTGAGATACTTCTCCAAAATGTTAAAGATAGTTGATTAATCAAGTGGGACCTTCCAGATTATAAACAGAGCTCGAAATTCCACTGCTGGCTCTAAAGAAATGACTATGAAGGAGCTACAAGAGTCATATCCAAGGATACCTTGGTTGCAATTCCTGAATGCCGTGCTTTCTGATGCTTTGGTTCTCAAGGAGACCGATTTAGTGTCTATAAGATCAGAACGATACCTCATAGACTTGGAGATGCTTCTTTTGAACACCAAGAAGAGGTAATTTGGCGCTGAAGACCTTTATAAGAACCAGAAATATTAGATTTACTTATCTTGTGTTCCTCCATTGAAATTCCAGGATACAGGCGAACTATATATTTTGGAAAACCATAGAAAAATTCATACCGTTCTTGACTGAAGACATCCGAAACAACTTCACAAGATTCCAAAGGCTGTACCTGGAGAAGAAACCCAGTGGGCAAACCAGAAAAGAACAATGCGTCAAACTTGCTAAAGAAATGTGAATATTTGAACTCTCAATTATATTCAGACCATTAATTCGAACATTTCAGGTTCACCAACGTGGCAGAGATCGAATTCGTCAGAAGGTATACGAATTCGGATACAAAGAAAGAAGTAGAAAATATTTTCGAAAAGGTGAAAGAAGCGTTGATGAGAAGGCTAAAATCTTCAACAAGACTGACGGTTCAGTTGGAGGAGGAAGTGGACGAGGAAATGAGGAACATTAAAATGTATATAGGGGGGTCCGATTTGATCTTTGACGTCGAAGGAGCCGAGAAGGCTTTGGGCTACGATGACGTAAGTTCATCAGTGAGGTTTACCTCCAGAAACTTTGAAAAGTGTTTGCCTGAAAGTTTTCAATGGAGACTAATTCTTTGGATGGGTTTTAGCTCGAATTTTCGGATGATAACTTGGTTAAAATAGTATCAAAAACGTCCATGAACAGAGTCAGTAAGTTTTATGGTGGTATTGGAACAGAAGACAGCGATTTGTCGCCCTATACAGATGTGAATGCTTTTTACTACAGCTACAGAAACATTTTGAGTAAGTGCTATACGAAGATATATTGAAAAATTCTTAGCCTACTATAAAACCATACAAAATTTCAATGTCAAAATGTTTTATAACTCCTCTTAATTGAAAACATTTATTACAGCGAACCTGCAACGTCTCTAGACCTTTCAAAAAAAAATTTTCTTCTTGCTCTGCAAACCGGTCCTCCACAGCTTTTATTACCTCTTCGTTGCAAGAATATTAAATATTCTTGCGTAAATTTTACGACCTTTTAAACTTTTTTCAGTTGAGGAAAGAGATGATAGTCGGACGGAGCCAAATCTGGTGAATAAGGGGGGTGTTCTAGTAATTCTAACCCTACATCACGAATTTTTGGCATGGCAACATGAGATTTGTATACTGGGGCGTTGTCCTGTATAAAAACAAAACACCTTTGGAAAGCTTTCTGCGTCTTTTCTCTTTAATTTTCTCCCGTAGATTGGTCAATAATATCGAATAGTAATCTGCAGTTATTGTTCTACACTTATCCAAAAAATCAATCAAGATTACTCCATGGCAATCCTAAAAAACTGAAGCAAGAACTTTTCCAGCAGATTTTTGGACATGACACTTCTTAGGTCTTGTACAACCAGAGTGTCGCCATTCCATCGATTGTTGCTTTGTTTCTGGATCGTAGAAATGTACCCAAGTCTCATCCATAGTAACAATTCGGTTCAAGAAGTCTACATCGTTTTCAAATCGAGCACAGATCGAACGCGATGCTTCTACCCTTGCACGCTTTTAGTCAACATTCAAACATCTGGGGATCCATTTTGCAGAAATTTTTTTCATGTCCAAATTGACGTGAACTATATGATGAAAGCTTTCGTATGAAATATTCAGTGCTTCAGATATCCGTTTTAGCCCAATTCGACGGTGTGATAAAATCATGTCATGAACTGCATCGATATTTTCGGGGACTGACACAGAAACTGGCCTTCCCGATCGGTCATCATCTTCAATGGAAAATTTACCTCTTTCGAAGCTTGCAGTCCAATTTTTCACGGTCGCATACGAAGGACATTGATCACCAAGGGTATTAAGCATATCTTCGTAAATCTGCTTACCTCTTAACCCTTTTAAATACAGGTACTAGATGATGGCTCGATACTCCAATTTTTCGATTTTTACAATTTCGGTGGACACCTTTTTTCAATTCACTGCGTAACTCTGGTTTACTTTTTTGACGTCGAACTCTACACTGACACTTCTAATAAGTTATTGTTCGTTGATATGGTATCGCAATATTTTGTTTATGGGAACTGGTCTAGGCTAACTAGATATCAATACATCCTCTTACCTTGTATTCGAAAAATTATGGAGGAATATCTACAAATTTGTTTTTTTTTCAGTGATATCCGTTCCACTGCTCCACGATATTTTCTACAACCAAAATCGCCCCAATTATATGAACTATGGGGCGTTGGTATCTACAATTGGGCACGAGTTCGCGCATAGCTTGGAAAAATTGGGTAATAAGACTGAAGAGCAAGTGGGAAGATTTACAATCATTACTAACGACGCATTCACGACTGCATTTGGAAATGCTTCTCAGTGTTTCGAAGAACAATACAGAAAATTCTACAAGGAAAGACTACAAGAATTGGGGGTAAGATGATTATTTGATTAACCTATCTAAAACTACCTGACTCTGACATAAGACAACATCGACAATACAAATCATTCGATGAATCGAATGTTAGTCTCTAGTTGTTGAGAATAAAATACTTGTATGAAGTGAAGGCCAACATAACAAGTTTTTTCAGATTTCAAATTTCAACATCAATTCAACACTAGAAGAGAACATAGCAGACTTTGTGGGAACAGAAATCGCCTATGACCTTTACCAGGACTACGTGAATGAAAACGATGTCGAAAAGAGACTGCCTGGTATAGATCTGACACCCAATCAGATTTTCTGGGTGATGACAGGAACATTCTTATGTGGAATACCACTGAACCCAAAAGAACTATTCTTCCATGCCGATAGCGAGTACAGAATAAATTATAAGTTGAGAAATTTGCCGCAATTCTCTAGAGATTTTCACTGTTCTTCTGGATCTTTCATGAATCCAGAAGATAGGTGTATGTTGTATTGATATGTATGTTATTAATTTATTGAAAAATTTAAAATTTTATCACATTTTCTCATAGTATCCCATTTATTCCAGATTGAAACAAATATAAAGGTTCTCCATAAATGGAGGAGAGTAAGTTATAATCGGTCATTTTGAGAGCAAAAAGTAGCAATTTTGATCTGAACAAAACTAGCGTATATAGAGACGAAAATGATTGAAATTTACCGAATGCTGAACATACTTACCTACTCATTCTAAGTAGGCTTTTGAAGTTGTGTGAGCACTTACCTGAAAGAAAAAAAAAAAATTTAGTAACGTTTCATGCTTGACAAAGAAATGCACATTCAAAACACTCATAACACAAGTTTCCAATCAAAACCATTATTTCCATATTGGTAGCTCTATTTGAATCTCCACAATTATTATTCTGAGACACATATTTGAACACATGACATATCGTTAAAACTACATTTCGTTATATTCACTCTCACATTGTTCTACGGTCCTTCAGACAGCATATTCTAGCTACTCTCTCATCGCATTTTGGTTTATTTTACAACTCCTTCAAACTGAAGAAAAAATTCAACAAGTCCTTAGTTGGGTACTTGTTTGACTTCATCAGAAGGTTGCCAGGCATGAACAAACAGAGAATATTGAAAAGCAAATAAAAATCTTCAGAAAAGAAACGTTCGTGTTTGACCAACTGAATATTGATGAGAGCCTCTTAGTCTACTGCATTGATTTATGTCATATTTGAGGAGAAATAAGTTGAAGAGTTTTCATAGAAATATGGACCACAAAGCCCCTAATATATTATAACTATTTTAGAAAGTAACCCCTGATTATTTGTGGCCATCTCAATGAGAGTTTGCGATTTAAATGCTTCAATTGGAAGAGAAAATATAGGTGATTCAAACATAAGTGGCCCAAGACGCAACCCTTGTGGGACACCTTATTTTATAAGTTGAAAATGGATCATTCACCTAAATTCTCTGAAAAGAAGCCCACAAATCAGGTAGTGTGTCTATCAAAATATTTATTTGAGTTGTTCACTGCTGAAGCAAAAATGGTTGAGAGCTCACCTAACGGATCTAATTTTGCTCTGCGGTCTCTCATCCGTGCGAGATAACATCAAGATGAAATATTGCCCTGACAGCCTAAATAACTATCATTTATATTCCGAGTTACTCAACATGTAACTCATACATATCCACAAGGCAATACAACAACGTATTAATGGATGTTTAAGTCACGTATAGTGCCAAATACTCATGTTGACATAAGTGATTAGAACACATCAATATAACTCTTCCAGACTGAGCGTGAACTACTTAGATCAGACCCAGCGTGATATTATTGAAACGAGTTTATAATAATTCCAAAGAGAAAAAGTCAAGTGCTAATTGCTTTACAGGAATCGATGTATCTTATCTTCTTGATGTTCTTCCTCTCATACGTGAAAACATGATTTGCTTCTGTGACTATACAGACCAACTTTTTATAGAGAAAATGAACCTCAAACTTTATTTATGAGGTTGGTCATTTAACTTCATTTATTTTGTTCGAACGACTCATACTCCAGGTCGTTTTCTTAAGGGACTATGTGACATTTATACTATTTTAAATATGGAACCTTTCATATTGAAAATGCTCTTGATTCCGATGATATATTGCACAGGTATACTACTTACCATTTCCACTGGTATATCCTTCATAACTGCCCATCCAATGGCTAATTACCGACTATCGAGCCCTAACATTCCGACCATTAAACACGAATAGTCCAGATCATAGCAAGGCTAAAGTACTCAAGAGTCGAATAACTGATATTACATTGCAAATAACTCATGAAATTGGTAGTTAATAATCTACATCTGTTAGCATCCTACCAACATAAGAACACTGAACAGCCACATTGCTCATATTCGTTTTAATGAATTCTCATTTTTTTTTCATTAACGAAAGTCCCTCAGTGCCGCTATCAAGTTTATATTACTAGTCTGCGGACGTGCTGTAATTTCATATCATTTTGATGGCTTACCCCATGCGGTTAGCTAAGAATAAAAGCTCTATATGGTCTGGAAACATGTCTTCTAATGACCAGTTTTCATATCGAAGTCTATCGGCGTATCATACAGGGATTGTTCGATAGTTTTATGAACGATTATGAGGAAAACTCCGAAGAAAAAGTAATATACAATCATTTGATTCAGTTTGGAGGAATCACCTCAATATTCTACAACGATTTTGGCATTAAACCATAGTATACGAGGATATATTGAAAAATTCTTAGCCTACTATAGAACCAAACAAAATTTCGATGTCAAAATAATTTATTATTCAACATATTCTCCTCTTGATTGAATACATTTTATTACAGCAACCTGCAACGTCTCTAGACCTTTCAAAAAAAAATTTTCTTCTTGCTCTGCAAACCAGTCCTCCACAGCTTTTATTACCTCCTCGTTGGAAGAATATTTACGACTTTTTTTCAGTTGAGGAAAGAGATGATAGTCGGACGGAGCCAAATCTGGTGAATAAGGGGGGTGTTCTAGTAATTCTAACCCTAAATCACGAATTTTTTGCATGACAACATGAGATTTGTGAACTGGGGCGTTGTCCTGTAAGAACAAAACACCTTTGGATAGCTTTCCGCGTCTTCTCTCTTTAATTTTTTCCTGTAGAGTGGTCAGGAATGTCGAATAGTAATCTCCAATTGTTCTACCCTTATCCAAAAAATCAATCATAATTTTTCCATGGCAATCCCAAAAAACTGAAGCAAGAACTTTTCCAGCAGACTTTTGGATACGAAACTTCTTAGGTCTTGGAGAACCAGAGTGTCGCCATTCCATCGATTGTTGCTTTATTTCTGGATCATAGAAATGTACCCAAGTCTCATCCATAGTAACACTTCGGTTTAAGAAGTCTACATCGTTTTCAAATCGAGCACAGATCGAACGCGATGCTTCTACCCTTGCACGCTTTTGGTCAACGTTCAAACATTTGGGGATCCATTTTGCAGACATTTTCCTCATGTCCAAATTGACGTGAAATATATGATGAACGCGTTCGTATGAAATCTTCAGTGCTCCAGATATCCGTTTTAGCCCAATTCGACGGTCTGATAAAATCATCGACCTACATTTTGATACCAAAAACATTCATGTAGCCCTCATAAGCTAGGAATAATTCAAGTTTAATGTTTTCGATATTTCATTTCCAAGTTTTGTTCTCGTGCACAGATCATTCAAGATATGGATGTTATTGATCCGCAAAACTGCATTTATTGAGGATTCGAATGGTTCGAATAAGTTGTCCGAGCAATCCCACCGTTAGATCCACCCATTTTTATTTGGTATTGAGTTTAAGGCGTTTTTTCGGGGTCATACCCCTTAGGCATTTTTCACCAAAAATTTTGAATTTTTCAAATCGCTCATATTTTGCACAGAGATACTTGGACCTATGCTGATCAACATTATATGAATAAATAATGGCGGCGATCAAAGGATGGGGAGCTGTGATGGTTTGAAAATTCGAGATTTTGTAAAAAATGCCATTTGACAGGTGAAAATCTAAACTATGATAGATAGAGCTCTGAAACATTCTTTATTGAATGGAGCGACCCAGAAAACCTACATTTTGATACCAAAAACATTCATGTAGCCCTCATAAGTTAGGAATAATTCAAGTTTAATGTTTTCGATATTTCATTTCCAAGTTTTGTTCTCGTGCACAGATCATTCAAGATATTGATGTTATTGATCCGCAAAACTGCATTTATTGAGGATTCGAATGGTTCGAATAAGTTGTCCGAGCAATCCCACCGTTAGATCTACCCATTTTTATTTGGTATTGAGTTTAAGGCGTTTTTTCGGGGTCATACCCCTTAGGCATTTTTCACCAAAAATTTTGAATTTTTCAAATCGCTCATATTTTGCACAGAGATACTTGGACCTATGCTGATCAACATTATATGAATAAATAATGGCGGCGATCAAAGGATGGGGAGCTGTGATGGTTTGAAAATTCGAGATTTTGTAAAAAATGCCATTTGACAAGTGAAAATCTAAACTATGATAGATAGAGCTCTGAAACATTCTTTATTGAATGGAGCGACCCAGAAAACCTACATTTTGATACCAAAAACATTCATGTAGCCCTCATAAGTTAGGAATTATTCAAGTTTAATGTTTTCGATATTTCATTTTCAAGTTTTGTTCTCGTGCACAGACCATTCAAGATATTGATGTTATTGATCCGCAAAACTGCATTTATTGAGGATTCGAATGGTTCGAATAAGTTGTCCGAGCAATCCCACCGTTAGATACACCCATTTTTATTTGGTATTGAGTTTAAGGCGTTTTTTGGAGGTCATACCCCTTAGGCATTTTTCACCAAAAATTTTGAATTTTTCAAATCGCTCATATTTTGCACAGAGATACTTGGACCTATGCTGATCAACATAATATGAATAAATAATGGCGGCGATCAAAGGATGGGGAGCTGTGATGGTTTGAAAATTCGAGATTTTGTAAAAAATGCCATTTGACAGGTGAAAATCTAAACTATGATAGATAGAGCTCTGAAACATTCTTTATTGAATGGAGCGACCCAGAAAACCTACATTTTGATACCAAAAACATTCATGTAGCCCTCATAAGTTAGGTTAGGAATTATTCAAGTTTAATGTTTTCGATATTTCATTTTGAAGTTTTGTTCTCGTGCACAGACCATTCAAGATATTGATGTTATTGATCCGCAAAACTGCATTTATTGAGGATTCGAATGGTTCGAATAAGTTGTCCGAGCAATCCCACCGTTAGATCTACCCATTTTTATTTGGTATTGAGTTTAAGGCGTTTTTTCGGGGTCATACCCCTTAGGCATTTTTCACCAAAAATTTTGAATTTTTCAAATCGCTCATATTTTGCACAGAGATACTTGGACCTATGCTGATCAACATTATATGAATAAATAATGGCGGCGATCAAAGGATGGGGAGCTGTGATGGTTTGAAAATTCGAGATTTTGTAAAAAATGCCATTTGACAGGTGAAAATCTAAACTATGATAGATAGAGCTCTGAAACATTCTTTATTGAATGGAGCGACCCAGAAAACCTACATTTTGATACCAAAAACATTCATGTAGCCCTCATAAGTTAGGAATAATTCAAGTTTAATGTTTTCGATATTTCATTTCCAAGTTTTGTTCTCGTGCACAGATCATTCAAGATATTGATGTTATTGATCCGCAAAACTGCATTTATTGAGGATTCGAATGGTTCGAATAAGTTGTCCGAGCAATCCCACCGTTAGATCTACCCATTTTTATTTGGTATTGAGTTTAAGGCGTTTTTTCGGGGTCATACCCCTTAGGCATTTTTCACCAAAAATTTTGAATTTTTCAAATCGCTCATATTTTGCACAGAGATACTTGGACCTATGCTGATCAACATTATATGAATAAATAATGGCGGCGATCAAAGGATGGGGAGCTGTGATGGTTTGAAAATTCGAGATTTTGTAAAAAATGCCATTTGACAGGTGAAAATCTAAACTATGATAGATAGAGCTCTGAAACATTCTTTATTGAATGGAGCGACCCAGAAAACCTACATTTTGATACCAAAAACATTCATGTAGCCCTCATAAGTTAGGAATTATTCAAGTTTAATGTTTTCGATATTTCATTTTCAAGTTTTGTTCTCGTGCACAGACCATTCAAGATATTGATGTTATTGATCCGCAAAACTGCATTTATTGAGGATTCGAATGGTTCGAATAAGTTGTCCGAGCAATCCCACCGTTAGATACACCCATTTTTATTTGGTATTGAGTTTAAGGCGTTTTTTGGAGGTCATACCCCTTAGGCATTTTTCACCAAAAATTTTGAATTTTTCAAATCGCTCATATTTTGCACAGAGATACTTGGACCTATGCTGATCAACATAATATGAATAAATAATGGCGGCGATCAAAGGATGGGGAGCTGTGATGGTTTGAAAATTCGAGATTTTGTAAAAAATGCCATTTGACAGGTGAAAATCTAAACTATGATAGATAGAGCTCTGAAACATTCTTTATTGAATGGAGCGACCCAGAAAACCTACATTTTGATACCAAAAACATTCATGTAGCCCTCATAAGTTAGGTTAGGAATTATTCAAGTTTAATGTTTTCGATATTTCATTTTGAAGTTTTGTTCTCGTGCACAGACCATTCAAGATATTGATGTTATTGATCCGCAAAACTGCATTTATTGAGGATTCGAATGGTTCGAATAAGTTGTCCGAGCAATCCCACCGTTAGATCCACCCATTTTTATTTGGTATTGAGTTTAAGGCGTTTTTTCGGGGTCATACCCCTTAGGCATTTTTCACCAAAAATTTTGAATTTTTCAAATCGCTCATATTTTGCACAGAGATACTTGGACCTATGCTGATCAACATAATATGAATAAATAATGGCGGCGATCAAAGGATGGGGAGCTGTGATGGTTTGAAAATTCGAGTTTTTGTAAAAAATGTCATTTGACAGGTGAATATTTAAACCATGATAGATAGAGCTCTGAAACATTCTTTATTGAATGGAGCGACCCCGAAAACCTACATTTTGATACCAAAAACATTCATGTAGCCCTCATAAGTTAGGAATTATTCAAGTTTAATGTTTTCGATATTTCAGTTTCAAGTTTTGTTCTCGTGCACAGACCATTCAAGATATTGATGTTATTGATCCGCAAAACTGCATTTATTGAGGATTCGAATGGTTCGAATAAGTTGTCCGAGCAATCCCACCGTTAGATCCACCCATTTTTATTTGGTATTGAGTTTAAGGCGTTTTTTCGGGGTCATACCCCTTAGGCATTTTTCACCAAAAATTTTGAATTTTTCAAATCGCTCATATTTTGCACAGAGATACTTGGACCTATGCTGATCAACATAATATGAATAAATAATGGCGGCGATCAAAGGATGGGGAGCTGTGATGGTTTGAAAATTCGAGTTTTTGTAAAAAATGTCATTTGACAGGTGAATATTTAAACCATGATAGATAGAGCTCTGAAACATTCTTTATTGAATGGAGCGACCCAGAAAACCTACATTTTGATACCAAAAACATTCATGTAGCCCTCATAAGTTAGGAATTATTCAAGTTTAATGTTTTCGATATTTCATTTTGAAGTTTTGTTCTCGTGCACAGACCATTCAAGATATTGATGTTATTGATCCGCAAAACTGCATTTATTGAGGATTCGAATGGTTCGAATAAGTTGTCCGAGCAATCCCACCGTTAGATACACCCATTTTTATTTGGTATTGAGTTTAAGGCGTTTTTTCGGGGTCATACCCCTTAGGCATTTTTCACCAAAAATTTTGAATTTTTCAAATCGCTCATATTTTGCACAGAGATACTTGGACCTATGCTGATCAACATTATATGAATAAATAATGACGGAGATCAAAGGATGGGGAGCTGTGATGGTTTGAAAATTCGAGTTTTTGTAAAAAATGTCATTTGACAGGTGAATATTTAAACCATGATAGATAGAGCTCTGAAACATTCTTTATTGAATGGAGCGACCCCGAAAACCTACATTTTGATACCAAAAACATTCATGTAGCCCTCATAAGTTAGGAATTATTCAAGTTTAATGTTTTCGATATTTCATTTTCAAGTTTTGTTCTCGTGCACAGACCATTCAAGATATTGATGTTATTGATCCGCAAAACTGCATTTATTGAGGATTCGAATGGTTCGAATAAGTTGTCCGAGCAATCCCACCGTTAGATCCACCCATTTTTATTTGGTATTGAGTTTAAGGCGTTTTTTCGGGGTCATACCCCTTAGGCATTTTTCACCAAAAATTTTGAATTTTTCAAATCGCTCATATTTTGCACAGAGATACTTGGACCTATGCTGATCAACATTATATGAATAAATAATGGCGGCGATCAAAGGATGGGGAGCTGTGATGGTTTGAAAATTCGAGATTTTGTAAAAAATGCCATTTGACAGGTGAAAATCTAAACTATGATAGATAGAGTTCTGAAACATTCTTTATTGAATGGAGCGACCCAGAAAACCTACATTTTGATACCAAAAACATTCATGTAGCCCTCATAAGTTAGGAATTATTCAAGTTTAATGTTTTCGATATTTCATTTTCAAGTTTTGTTCTCGTGCACAGACCATTCAAGATATTGATGTTATTGATCCGCAAAACTGCATTTATTGAGGATTCGAATGGTTCGAATAAGTTGTCCGAGCAATCCCACCGTTAGATCCACCCATTTTCATTTGGTATTTAGTTTAAGGCGTTTTTTCGGGGTCATACCCCTTAGGCATTTTTCACCAAAAATTTTGAATTTTTCAAATCGCTCATATTTTGCACAGAGATACTTGGACCTATGCTGATCAACATTATATGAATAAATAATGGCGGCGATCAAAGGATGGGGAGCTGTGATGGTTTGAAAATTCGAGTTTTTGTAAAAAATGTCATTTGACAGGTGAAAATCTAAACAATGATAGATAGAGCTCTGAAACATTCTTTATTGAATGGAGCGACCCCGAAAACCTGCATTTTGATACCAAAAACATTCATGTAGACCTCATAAGTTAGGAATTATTCAAGTTTAATGTTTTCGATATTTCATTTTCAAGTTTTGTTCTCGTGCACAGACCATTCAAGATATTGATGTTATTGATCCGCAAAACTGCATTTATTGAGGATTCGAATGGTTCGAATAAGTTGTCCGAGCAATCCCACCGTTAGATCCACCCATTTTTATTTGGTATTGAGTTTAAGGCGTTTTTTCGGGGTCATACCCCTTAGTCATTTTTCACCAAAAATTTTGAATTTTTCAAATCGCTCATATTTTGCACAGAGATACTTGGACCTATGCTGATCAACATTATATGAATAAATAATGGCGGCGATCAAAGGATGGGGAGCTGTGATGGTTTGAAAATTCGAGTTTTTGTAAAAAATGTCATTTGACAGGTGAATATTTAAACCATGATAGATAGAGCTCTGAAACATTCTTTATTGAATGGAGCAACCCCGAAAACCTACATTTTGATACCAAAAACATTCATGTAGTTCATAAGTTAGGAATTATTCAAGTTTAATGTTTTCGATATTTCATTTTCAAGTTTTGTTCTCGTGCACAGACCATTCAAGATATTGATGTTATTGATCCGCAAAACTGCATTTATTGAGGATTCGAATGGTTCGAATAAGTTGTCCGAGCAATCCCACCGTTAGATACACCCATTTTTATTTGGTATTGAGTTTAAGGCGTTTTTTGGAGGTCATACCCCTTAGGCATTTTTCACCAAAAATTTTGAATTTTTCAAATCGCTCATATTTTGCACAGAGATACTTGGACCTATGCTGATCAAGATAATATGAATAAATATTGGCGGCGATCAAAGGATGGGGAGCTGTGATGGTTTGAAAATTCGAGATTTTGTAAAAAATGCCATTTGACAGGTGAAAATCTAAACTATGATAGATAGAGCTCTGAAACATTCTTTATTGAATGGAGCGACCCAGAAAACCTACATTTTGATACCAAAAACATTCATGTAGCCCTCATAAGTTAGGAATTATTCAAGTTTAATGTTTTCGATATTTCATTTTCAAGTTTCGTTCTCGTGCACAGACCATTCAAGATATTGAGGTTATTGATCCGCAAAACTTCATTTATTGAGGATTCGAATGGTTCGAATAAGTTGTCCGAGCAATCCCACCGTTAGATCCACCCATTTTTATTTGGTATTGAGTTTAAGGCGTTTTTTCGGGGTCATACCCCTTAGGCATTTTTCACCAGAAATTTCGAATTTTTCAAATCGCTCATATTTTGCAGTTTTGCACAGAGATACTTCGACCTATGCTGATCAACATAATATGAATAAATAATGGCGGCGATCAAAGGATGGGAAGCTGTGATGGTTTGAAAATTCGAGTTTTTGTAAAAAATGTCATTCGACAGGTGAAAATCTAAACTATGATAGATAGAGCTCTGAAACATTCTTTATTGAATGGAGCGACCCCGAAAACCTACATTTTGATACCAAAAACATTCATGTAGCTCTCATAAGTTAGGAATTATTCAAGTTTAATGTTTTCGATATTTCATTTTCAAGTTTTGTTCTCGTGCACAGACCATTCAAGATATTGATGTTATTGATCCGCAAAACTGCATTTATTGAGGATTCGAATGGTTCGAATAAGTTGTCCGAGCAATCCCACCGTTAGATCCACCCATTTTTATTTGGTATTGAGTTTAAGGCGTTTTTTGGATCACCAAGGGTATTAGGCATATCTTCGTAAATCTGCTTACCTCTTAACCCTCTTGAATACAGGTACTTGATGATGGCTATATACTCCAATTTTGCGATTTTCACAATTTCGGTGGACATCTTTTTTTTTTATTCATTGAGTAACTCTGGTTTACTTTTTTGACGTCGAACTCTACACTGACCCTTCTAATAAGTTATTGTTTGTTGATATGGTATCGCAATATTCTGTTTATGCATGGAACTGGTCTAGGCTAACTAGATATCAATACATCCTCGTACGACGACTTTCTGTCGAATTCTTCACAGGAATCTGAAGAGAAAATGAGAAGGCTTTTTCGTTAGGGGGATTTGTTGACTATATCAGAAACAGGTAATTTATTAGTCGAATACAAAAGGTATAATAGAACCTGATTAGATAGAACAGAAAGGCATCTTGAGGAAAGCTGTGAATCTTTGGACACAGTGTTCAACGAAAGATACAAAATGGTTTTATCTTGAGCTATGGGTAATAAATTATGTGTTGAACCAATTCAATATTTGAAGTCAGACGGTTGAATTAAGGATTCAGGGATGTACAGATGGAAAAAATGCATCACACCTCTTACCACATAGAGTGTTTTTTAGTAAGAAAGTAGAACCCGTTCTTCTTAAACACCAACAATTTTGTTGTGATTGAACCAAATTTATAGGGCGACTAAACTTATCGTAAATCGGAAAGTGTAAAATCCAATAATCGTTCATTTTATTTCATGGCTCCAAATATTGAAGAAAATCATAACAGCATTATAGATTATAACGCTCCAACTGCTAAAAGCTAACCGCAACATAAAACCGATGGCATTTGGTCGTTAAAAATGGCAGTGAAGTAACATAAAGGCTTTTTGTTGCCCGATTGAAGAAAAAACATTTCAGATACTCATCCTCCCAAATTAACGTCTCATATTTATACAGAAAACATACGACCACATCCTGCCCTGTTTGTGTGAGGTCCCGTGTGCATTCCGGTCCTGCATCTAATTGTACCGGCTATTACGATCACCTTTTTCGTCTGAAACATAGTAACGAACCTAAAAGACCCTTCGTACGCTTTGAGGAATTCGACTTTCAGAAGGAATCCGAACCGAACAGGTAATATTTCTGGGTTTTTTACTGCCTACCGAAAAAAGGATTCGACAGAGTGAAATTTCAGATTTCGTGGTTTAACGATACTTTAAATAACTGTAGATTAGGATCGGACTTCACAAGCACGAATTTATGATTATACCCAGTGGACTTAAAGGTCTGGCGATGGGTAGCTAAACCGCGCAGACAGGGGTGATGGGTTTTATGTCATCAACTTCATTAAATTTCGATTTAGGCGCAGTGCAAAATGTTTACGTTTATGCTTTGATAGTTTACGCCAAGCCGTAATTTTTTAATGTTCCAACCGAAAATATTTGGTCCTGTTTGTCTGATTCCAGAAAGTAATGGAAGAGAGATTTCCAATCTGGGCGTTTGGAAGTGATGTGTTTTGTTATTGGTAAAACAGAACAGTTCTCGAATTATATTCCCTTTCATTTTCATGGCCAAAATCAGGCCCGGATCTACGATTTTTTCTGACCGGGGCAAAAATTCATGATTGCGCCCCCCGATTTGTTTAATATGTGGGTACATATATAAATTCATAGAAAAAACAAAAATAAATAATACAAATGAATAATGAAAATAAAAACTAATAATAAGGAAAATATCACAAGGAGAGAAATTGGACTTTTTTCTTCACATAACATCACGCGGCGTGATTTTCTTTCCGCGAACGCATCTATCAGCTCCTCGAAATCTGTTTCGGAAGCAGTTTTGTATTCTATAGCTAAGATCAAGAGGCCATATAGACTTTTCTGACTCATTAAGGAACGCAAATAATTTTTTTCTATTATTTTCAATTTGCTGAAACTGCTTTCACATCTTGCAGACGTGGTAGGCAATGTGCACTATATTCTATATAATGTCAGCTATACTGACATTATAGGGAAAGCATCTTTCAGATCTTGCCTGTGAAGAATTTGTAGCAGGTCTAATGAAGTCGATCTTTCACTTATTTCAGGAACCAACATTTTGAAAACCGCTAGTTCCTAACAAAAATCAACTGCATTCAAGTCTCTCCAATATTTTTGCGCTAAAAGGGTCCCATTTTCTGCAGATCCTCTTTTTGCATGTTTAAAAGGGCATGGCCATTGAGGAATGAGAAATTCGTATGCAGACTCTCTGCGCTTTCTAATCTTTTTTTGATTTCTGACAATAATCTGTCGAAAACAACCTTAATTTGCTCGGAGAATAAACCAACTAGATCCGTTCTTGACTCATCATCGCACATTTCGTCAACCTGCTTTTTCTTCTTGGAAACACGTTTATTTCTAAGAATTGGCTCCACATCCAATTCTTCTGAAAGAAGTGTAGCTTCCGAGATCCAGTTTTCAATAAGTTTTTCTGTCATTCCTTGCAAGATCTTCATAAGACCTTGCATGAACGACAAGGAACGTGAAATAACTATATTATCTCCTTTCTGAATTTCCACGTTGACCATATTGATCTCTCGCAGAATATTATCCCAAATTGTAAGGTTCAGGATGAATCTAAAATCCATCACAGCATGAAGCAAATGACCAGCTTCATACTTGTATTCTGCGACTAGTGAGGATTCTTTGATTTCTTCCACAGCCTTCACAACTCCCGGTAAATTATTGAGCAAAGCGCATTAACAGTTTGATGTTTAGTCCATCTAGTTTGGCTACTTCCTTTAAAATTTGTTTTCGTCCACTTTTTCATAATTGTCCATCGTGTGATTGAACTAACAAAAAAACAATACAGTTTTTGTACATTACCAAATAAATTTACTGCTTCTGAACATGATAAAGACGAATGGACACCCACAAAATTCAGAGAGTGTAGAATTTTGGATTGGACTCCTTTATATATATGCCAGCTTGTCAACTTCTAAGAAGTCAATAAAACTTTCCTTTATTTTCAGTAGAGGTCTTTGCCTTTATCTCATATCCAGACTACGTTCTCTTTAAATATCGTATAACCTGGTTCATTTGTTCTGTGAGAGATACATCTGGGGTACAGTCGAACATAATAGTGAAATAGTTGGCCCTCTTGATCTCATTAATAATGCTATTCCGAACTTTGGTGGCAATTAAATCGATAATTTCATTTTGCATATTTTTGGGAAGATAGGATGTTTGTCCTTTTTTTGAGTGGTCAAGATGGCACTTCAGAGTCGGGTCATATTTAATAATAATATTTTTTTCCGAGAAAATCAAAAATAACAAAAAATTTAACCTCTGGTTGTTTTTAGCGCCCCCTTAAGCGGGCGCCCTGGGCAAGCGCCAAAGGCCAAAATATTCGTCCATAAAGGTTTAAAATACAGGGATGATGAAAGTTGATGAGAAATAATCAAATCGAGTTTAAACATTGTTATTATTAATTCCGTATATTATTCGTACGATTGCTCATACGGTCACGAATATAATTTTATTATAATGTCCATACCATGTAGTTGTAGATGCTGCGTTTGATTATCTGCAGGTACAGAAGCAGGAAGTCGCGTTTAAATGTTTGATCCTGCAACCCGATTAAATAGCTCACTCGTAACAGTGTTTTTATTGCTATTCCTACAGATAGCAATCGGTCATAAGTGGTGTCTGTAATTATTACAATTACAATGTAGTGGACTGTGAATGATAAATTCACCAGATTGTCCTCAGGGCATTCGGCAATCCAGTCAAAACGAACTGGAGATAACTATGGAAATGAGGAAAATATTTTATATCCTTCCAGCTGTATTTTAATTAATTGATATATGTATAATTTTAGGAGTTATTAGATGGATTTAAGATTGGGCAGTTCTGAAATGTTTCTAAGGATTAATCGATGATTAATGGATGTCAGAATATTAGGAAATAAACTGGCTGTCCAACGTTGTGGATGTTTTAAGATGATGCATATCATCTCAATATTTTTTTATGAAAACTTATATAACGATTACAGAAACGTCCTCGGGTTTTCTGTGACTTTGTAAATCAGTACTTTGAAATTTTGGCACTGTATTCCTTATGCCAAGGTACTATACCCTTAGAGTAGAGATGGAACACCTATTAGATCCTTAAATTACGTTCTAGAATATGTTTCTTCGAAAGGGTTTGAGGTTACCTCCAAGCTTTGACCACTATTCAAACCGCCAATACCTACCCAATTTCTCACGCGACTTTACGACATAAACGAAGTAATTACAGCCTATAGCAAACCTCCTGTTAATCCACTTAATCGACAGTATCTCTGGTCTCAATCTGAATCGCCTGGTCCAGCATCTAATTTGAAAGAGAGATGTTTATGGTAGAAAAATCCAACCTCTCATTTCATATGCATATGCATACTCTCCGTATAGGAAAATTAACATAACAACGCATGCCCTCTAGCGTTCGTTGCGAGTAACACGAAGTGGCCTTAAGGAGGCTCGAAAAAATACGCAGTGGCGCGCTGTTACGGTAGCACGTACTACGTCAAGCGGTGGTAACTCGTCTCTTATCTGATTCTGCCTTTTTGGAATCGCGGCTTCAATTCGCGACATGCAGATCGTGGAGTATTCTAGGAGACAACGTAGTTGTTGTTCTTTTCTTGTTTTAACTATGTTTGTTCATCTCTGGAGCTATGAGAAGGTGTCCAAATGGTACAATTTTCATCTAGTGATGACGAAACCATGAGAGAATAAAGATTCAGAGAGCCTGGTGGCAAATTCTTCTTCTGTAGCCTTTCGTTCTCAACTGCTGAACATAGCCTCATCCTACTTCCATGGCATTCTTTACTGGTCGTCCAAAGCTTCTTTCAATCTCTCTGGAGTTCCACTGCAGCAGAGTCATCGTCAACTTGATGTTATGCTTGCTATATGATCTTCCCACTCCTATTTAAGTTTTGCCATCTGTCCTACAACGTCTGTCACTTTTGTCTTCTTCTGTATGTCTTTGTTGAGATATAGGAACTTGAAATGACTCCTAGCATCACCTTTTCCAATGCTCTCTTAGAAACCCGAAATTTGTTCTCGGAGGACATAACTGTGTTTTCCAAAAGCTCTCCTGGGTAGCTTATCCTCAGGTGATTTCTCTCAGCTGATTTCTCATCCTAGATTTATGCTTTATAGATTTAGAGATGAAACAATTGGCTTCTTGGAGAAATAAATTTGGAAATCTCCAAAGACAAGGAATTCAGATCCTTTTAGAGACGGGTATTTGGACGTCCTTACAGAGGCATTTGATTTCTTAGAGAAGGGATATTTCGAGAGCATTTAGCTACTTGTAGAGATGGGCTATTTGCCTACCTTCAAAGACGAGAAATCTGATAATCCAATCTTCTCCAATTCAGATTCAAATGTGGAGAACTGTCCCTCACAAATTCTCGAAAACGAGCAAAAGGAACCGATCAAATCTTCTAAGAATTCGAAGGTTCGAACCAGAACAACATCTTGGCGTGCTGGATAATTGCCCGTTCTACAAGCAACATCAACTCATGAATAAACGATGATAGTGAACAACCACATCGTATAATTTCCCAAAACTTAATTCGTTTATTGCATGTGGGTCAAAATTGAAATTACCGAATAAATTTGATGGCTCCTCTCTGAATATACGACTCGGCTATCTCCAGAACCACAATGACCTGCTAAAATGCTAATGAAAGTTGAGAGACTGGAGGAAGATTCATTCTACGTCGGATTGATTGATAGAACCATAAATGTCTTGTAGCTTCGTTAGAATGTATGGAGATTGTTTCTTCTGGAATGCTGTAGTGGAGAATTGGGTGTATTCAGTTTTTGAAAGTCTGGACGATACTGATACGTTTTCTTGATTGGGAAATGTCTTTATTTGGCATCTCCCATTATGTCAACGTCAATCACAGTTGGGAATCATTCAAGAGTCTAACAAAAAGTACGTACACCTGAAAGACTTCAAGCACATATCAACAACTTATATGTCTAATTCAATTGAAAAACAATTTGTAACAACAAAAACTGATTGATATGTTCTTGGGAAAGCAAAAATTATAGCTTCGCTTCGAAAAAGCTTGTAATATAAATTTGAGATCAAATCCCCAACGAAAGAAGAGACGTAACCAGACTAAGAGACATACAAGGCATCAAATGAAGCCAAGAAAATTCAGAGAGGCTTCTTCGCCTCTTATGGCCCTCATGGTCTCCACATTCCAGTCAACGATAAGTGAAGAAGTTGCATACGTCCTTTCTAGATTCGTCGAGTAATCGACTTCATCGCAATTTTAATTATTGAGTCGCTCTGAGCCTTTTATGTATATCAAATGATATTAAGATTCACCTTTTTCCTTGCATCGATTATGAGCACTCATTATATGGCTGTAATCGGAGTTGGATTACCATTCGCTGCGAAATGGGAGCTGCCACTCAGGGTTCCGTTGCGACGTGGGTGTTTGAGTGATTGAAAAACTATTAAGAAACGTCAGACTGACTGACAGTTTCAGAACAAGATCTACGATGAGGATGTGTAAAAATCCCGGTTTACACCGATAAGATTGCATTCAATGTTCTCGTGTGGGTCTGAACGCTTTGAAACGACCGATTCATCCAAGGAAAAAAATAAATGTGCCATTTTTGTAAATGGTGGGATCGAGAGCGAAATTGAATCTTCTGTTAAACGTTGCATTTCTCAATCATTCATTATCTGAACACGTTTATCTTTATTCTTTCCCAAAAATGAGAAGTTGCCACTGTTATGTCTCAATAGGATAACCTCCACTTTAACATTAAACGATAACTGAAGAACTACAAGGTCTCTTAAGTCTGAGTTCCTAGTCACTCAGTAATAAAGGGAAACGAAGAGGCTAACACACTAGATGAAGGGGGAGCACAAACGCCATTACTGGCTCAGAACCTTTCTGTGGTATATGCAAATGCATAGATAGAGTTTATGGAGAAGGAAGAAACTGAAAGATAATGGAATGGATCATTCCGAAAAGTTCCTTCGGGATTTCGGAACTGTAGGAACAAAGAACTAGTGGGACGATGCTGATTAACAATGTACAAACAAAAAGTTGATGCGACCACAGGAACTGAAGCTATGACGATTTGAAATTTCGATTTTTTGAAAAAATGCCATTTCGCAGGTCAAAATCTAGACTATTCTAGATAGCGCCTTGAAATATTTTTCATTGGATTTAGCGTCCTCGAAAACCTATATTTCGATACCAAACATGACCATACTGCCCTTTTTTCAACCAGATTTTTTCAGTTTTATGTTTTCCATTATTCATTTTCAAGTTTTGTTCACACGCTCAGAGCACGCAGAGTTTCGGTGTTATGAATCAGCAAAATGGATATTTTGATAGATTCGAATGGAATGAAGACCATAACAATCGAATAACACCTTCAGATTTCCCAGGGATTCCGTCATGATGACGAATAATATGGTGTTTTTGGGGGGTCTTACTCCTTACGTATTTTTCACCCAAAAAGTGGACATTTTCGAAATCGATTTTATTAGGTCTAGGGATACTTGGGACAATGCTCATTAACAATATACAAATCAAAAATGGATCCGACCACAGGAACGGGAGCTATGACGATTTGGAATTTAGATTAGATGTAAAAATGCCATTTCGCAGGTCGAAATCTAAACTGTTTTAGATAGCGCCTTGAAATATTTTTTATTGAATTCAGCCTCCTCGAAAACATATAATTCGATACCAAACTTGACCCTATTCCCCTTTTTTAACCAAATTTTTTCAGATTAATGTTTTCCATTTTTCATTTTCGAGTTGGGTCACACCGCTGGCGGATACAGAGGGGAGGGCTCCTTGCACCTTTTGAGCCTTCAACTCCTATAATGTTGGTAGAAAATTTCTATCAATTCATGCCCCCCCTCTGAAGAAATTCATGCCCTCCTCATGAAAAATTGTCTGGATCCAATAGTGCTCACAGGACATTTCTAAAAAAAGAAAGAGGAGAAAACTCCGATTCATCTGGTTACGGAGTGCCTCGTCATTGCAAGCCAGCGCAAGGAATGTCTTGGACAAGAGAATTATACACTGCGCAAAAAAATTAACGCACATTATGGAAATCTCAAATATATTCTACAACTGAAGGTGTTCTCAATGATAATTAGGTATTTTTATCAGAATTATACATGATGCATATGTTATCCACTTTCAACGTTTTTCTTCGATACAGATGTTTTCTCCCAGCAGGAATAAAAAAAGATGATATTATCAGATTTTGAATATGTATTGGCTCCATTCTAAAATCAGTTGTTCTCGATCAATTCTAGTGATCAATAGTTTTTCTTTCGTTTGATTTTCTACACTCGATCGCTATGCAACGCGAAACACGCAATTTGGCCCAAGAGGAATGTGCCCAAGCGGTAGTTTTGCGAGAAGAAGGGTGGACATACACAAGAATTGCAGAAAGGTTTGGAGTTTCCCATACAAGTGTGTCCAGAATGTTGCAGCGGAGACAGGTATGAATGTCCGAAGACCAGGACAGGGTAGACCACGGGTAACAACTGCCATTCAAGAACGTTACTTGAGAGTTTCTTCGTTGAGACAACGGTTTGCAACCGCTCGCCTCCTTCAAAATCAGCTTGAGCAAACTCATGAGGTGCAAATTAGCACTCAGACAATAAGAAATCGCCTCAGAGAATATGATTTAAGGCCTCGTGTCGCGGCAAGAGGTCCAGCTCTTACCCCAGCCCATCGAAGGGCGCGTTTGTATTTTGCGAGAGAGCAGATCCATTGGGAAGAGGCCGATTGGGAAAGAGTTCTCTTTACAGATGAGTCTAGATTCTGCCTCTACCAGTGTGATCGACGTTCCCTTGTATACAGACGTCCACATGAAAGATATGCTCAGTGCAATTTCCTGAATACTACTGGTTTCGGGGGAGGATCGATTATGGTATGGGGTGGAATATCTTTGACGGCTCGCTCAGACCTAGTGGTCGTTGATAATGGAGCTTTGAATGCTGATAAGTATATAAGGAACATTCTTGAAGAGCATGTAGTGCCATTTGCCCCATACATTGGTGAAAATTTCATTTTTATGGACGATAATGCCAGACCCCATCGTGCGCGCATCGTTCAGGAGTACCTTGAAGAGGTTGAAGTCTTTCGAATGGAATGGCCAGCAAGAAGTCCAGATCTCAATCCGATCGAGCAGGTTTGGGACAACCTCAATAAAAGGCTGAGATGTTCAGGAAATCATCCAGCTACTCTTAATGACTTAGGAATCCAACTCGGAGAAATCTGGGAAGGATTAGATCAGAACATTTTAAGATCACTCATTTTGAGTATGAACCGTCGGTGCCGAGCTGTAATTAACGCAAGGGGTGGAAATACCAAGTATTAAATCACTTATCAGCATTTTGAAAATTGTTCATTTCTCTTCTTTCACATAAGATTCGGTGAAATCCTGAATTTTTCTTCCATTTAATGTGTCTTGTTTCATTCAAAACCTTCCCGAGAAACAAAAAGTTATAAAGTCAATGTAGAGTTAACTTTCATTAAAATTGAGATTTTCAGAATGTGCGTTAATTTTTTTGCGCAGTGTAGAATGAACGAGTACTTAACCTTCCTGAAGCCCTTTCAGATACTGGAGTTCATTGGAGCTCTGGAGCTAGAGGGCGAGCTGTAGATAGAGCATTTGCGAAAACAGCTCTGATGGAGGGTACAAAAGACCTTGAGGTTGCAGTGGAATGAAACCCCTTTACCAAAATATAAACTATAAACATCAAACGACAGAAGCATGAGCGAATTTCACATATACCGAACCTCAATCGCTAAGGACCCGATAAATAAGTCTCGATCAGATCGGCGAAGTAAAAAAGAACCGGACTTCCCGATCTCCATAAATCACCTGCTCACAATCCTCCCTAACGAAGAAGAACGGCTTGGAGCCTTCGAAATTCGAGCAATTTGTGCGATTGGTCCGATGGAACGCCAGACAAGAAGCTTTTAAATCAACGTAATTTGTTGCGAAGATTCATAAGTTGGTCGGGGCGACCAGATCCGGTTTTTTAGGTGGGCTCCGGGGCCGTTTCTCCTCCGCCACAATAGTTCCTATTGACAAAGTGCGTGTGTTGAGTGTTACGAGTCGCGGCCATGAAAATGGTCGTATTACGGCCTTTAACGTCTTTGCCTTCTTTGTAACATGGGGCGTTTGAAGTTACGGGCAGATCGGAAAAACGCTTTATGATGCTGCGAAGTGTAGAAAACCGGCGTTTGTCCGGGTTTTCATTCTGAAGCAGATTGAGATGCGGATAAAGTACGCCTCTGGATTGCCTTTTGATGGCTTAAGAATGGTTAATATTCCGTGTTCGATGTTTTGTGTTCATTGATCTTGCAGCCAGACTCAATCTTGGCTGATTTCATCAACTGCGTTGTCGTTTTTCGAATTGGAAACGTTGATACATCAATTCCACGATGGAGAAATCTCTTGAACACTTTCCTTCGATATAGTTGTTGTCTATACAACAACTATATTGGAGTAGTTGAAGACCATCAAACAATCTATGGGCACCGATTCTCCATTCAATAAGTGCCTTTCATTTTTCCAAGTTCACGCCCCTCAATTTTCCACCTAAAAGCTTGATTTTTTTTTAATTGGAGTTAAAGGATGTCTTGAGGGTACCTACTCCAATTTCTTCTCTTCGAAAATAGTATATAACATTACTAGCAAGGTAAGAGGGTTTTTAGTTTTTACTGGCGAATGGAGGATATAACTGAAGAGCCGCAGGCGAGTCAGTTACCTCCTTGAGCCAGTAAAACCCGTTACCTTGCCTGTATTGTTTAATATTTTATTTGTTTCTCATTTGTAAAAAAATTAGATAAATTCCAAAAAAATCTCAATAATTTGTCGCAAATGTCGCAAGCTATGGAAGCGTTACCATGAACATGTCTGTTTATTTTTCTTTACATTTGTTTTGGCGAAAGCGAAATGAATGTACCGAAAGAAATTATTGAGGCAGCCAGCAGTGTAGCTTCAAGTTCATTACCTGCAAAATCAGCTTCAAGGTACGAGCGAGAATACGACGACTTCAAAAAGTGGCAAAACAAAAATAGTGTGATTGGGGTAACTGAAGATGTTTTGTTGGTCTACTTGAATCAACTATCAGCTAGATTCAGCCCTGATACTTTATGGGCAAAATGGTCTATGCTGAAAAACTGCTTGGAAATGAAAGAAAATGCCCCTGTTCGCAGGTTTGTTTTCCTTAAAAATTTTATTGAAAAATATGACGTTTAGTTGTCATTTGCAGATTTCAAAAGGTAATAGCGTTTCTGAAACGAAAAAATTAGCGTTATACGCCAAAAAAGGCCAAGGTATTAAGTAAAGAAGAGGCTGAACAATTTCTTTTACATGCTCCTGATGACCAGTGGTTGCTGGCGAAAATTGTAACAATATTTGGGATTTTTGGATGTTGTCGATGTGACGAAATTCTCTCCTTAAACATGAATGATGTAGAAGATATGGGAAAATACGTTATTGTGACATTGCGGCGAACAAAAAATTTAACAACAAGAAGATTCACCATAACCGATGATAGCTGCAGCTTCAAGCCCTGCATGTTATACAGAAAATATGTAAATCTTCGGCATCCTGGAACAGAAAGCCTAAGATTTTTTTTGACATACCGACATGAAAAGTGCATTTCCCTTAATGCTGGCCAGCACACTATTGGTGGTGTCCCAAAGCAAATAGCGAAATATTTAGGTTTAAAAGACCCAGAGTTATACACCGGCCACTCTTTTCGCAGAACTGGAGCCACTATGGTTGCGGATTCGGGTGGAGATATTTTAGCACTAAAGCGTGCAGGAGGGTGGAAGAGCACCGAAATTGCGATGAGTTATGTCGATGATTCGGTCAACAAAAAAAAAAAGAAATGTCTAGCAAATTATTTGGTAGTAAGGAGAGTACAAATGTTCTGCAGTCCTCGAGTTCAGCAGTTTCTGAGTCAACAGATGGTTCATCATCATCAGTATCAACTCTTTCATCATCAAAAATCTGTGTTACTGAAAATAACAATTGTACCGTGATTTTCAACATATATGACGATAAAACAAAATTTTCTAATGTAAATAATACTACTAACTTGTAAAAATTTTGCAAGTTAACTGTCAGTTTTACAAGTTAGTGACTTGATAAAATAAACTTTCTTGATTAATATTGTGTTTTTGGAAAATGACGTTTACAAATGAGAAACAAATAAAATTATTTTTTCGCATGAAAAAATCGGCTACGGTACCGATTCTCCATTCAAAAAGTGCCTTTCATTTTTCCAAGTTTACGCCCTCAATTTTCCACCTAAAAGCTTAAGTTTTTTTAAATTGAAGTAAAAGGATGTCTTGAGGGCACTCCAATTTCTTCTCTTTGAAAAATTATTTTTTCGCATGAAAAAATCGGCTACAGTACCGATTCTCCATTCAAAAAGTGCCTTTCATTTTTCCAAGTTTACGCCCTCAATTTTCCACTTGAAAGCTTAATTTTTTTTTGAATTGAAGTTAAGGGATGTCTTGAGGGTACTCCAATTTCTTCTCTTTGAAAAAATTATTTTTTCGCATGAAAAAATCGTCTACGGCACCGATTCTCTATTCAAAAAGTGCCTTTAATTTTTTCAAGTTTCCCCCCTTAATTTTTCACCTGAAAGCTTGATTTTTTTTTTAAATTGAAGTCAGGGGATGTCTTGAAGGCACTCCAGTTGCGTCTCTTCGAAAAAATTATTTTCTCGCATGAAAAAATCGGGTTGAATTTGAGAGTCTATGAAAATTGACTTCATAATCGTTTTTCGGCGGTTGTTCATCAATTTTTTTAGATTAGAAAATTAGAGAATTAAAAAAAAATCAAGCTTTCAGGTGGCAAATTGAGGGCGTGAACTTGAAAAAATGAAAGGCACTTTTTGAATGGAGAATCGGTGCCGTCGGCCAGAGTATAACGTCCCCTTAAGTGCATGAATAATTGGATCAGCTATGGCACCAGTTGCTGTTTCTGATGGCAATTATACTGAAAGGATATAGAACATAATCTCCCGGTATATTTATTATGAATACGATTCGCTGATTCTATGCATAATACACCAAGATATTGCCCATATCCTGCCCAATTCATTGCCAAAGTTGTCGCAAAACCCAGGGAGCTATTGAAGCATTTCCATTCGTTTTCTCAGAAATTATAAACCCTAGTTTACACTGGAAGCCACAGTATGAACCCATATGTGGACATATTGTCGAGAAAAAAAATTATGTCTGAATTTACCAGAGGTAATTTGCGACAAAAAACCGTTGATACTGTTGGAGTTCATTAGTAGGAGGAAATAGGTATTTAGAAACAGGTAGCTAGTTAGTGGTAGCAAGGAAATACTAATGGGCATCACGAATTGAATAAATGGACTGCGAAATCCTGATTGTTCATCAGCGAGCAAAACAAAGGGATGATAGAGAAGCCCAAAATGCCATTAGAAAGGAAAAGATTCAAGCTCTGGTCCATTTCTTGTCTCACTTTGTTGAAAATACGCAACTGCTTCATCTTCAGCTCGTATTCCAACTCCAGGGCTCGAAAAAACTGTATATCTGAGAGGGCTTCCTTCAAGGAGGTTAAGTCCTGTTTCTTCCTTCAATTCTCTTGTCCAAGAATCATAATCATCCAACCGATTATGATTATGATTATGATGACCTTCTTTCAATGTTGCCAATTCAGTCCCAGTAGAACTAACAATTATTGCGTTACCATTTGAAACGGGACAGCATACCTACCACTGATACGTGATTTTTCTCCTATATTCCATACGCACATTCGAATCGTGTGAATTCCATGGTAAAGACATAGCATTAATTTTAATTGCGCATTCATTTTTCTATATTCGTGAGTTATAATTATCCATGATACCGTTTCCACGATATGTGATCGCATTCAAATTTTTAATGGCATGAACTTACAAAGTAGGATGGCTGGAATTATCTGAATGAAAATATACGGAGCTCCAATCCGAATACATATTATTAGAATAATTTTTATGATGCGAATATGAGTAAAAAATGTTAAGCGAACTTTCCGTCAAATTGATAGAGGAGCGAGTTGACATTGAGGAATTATGCATGACAGAAAGCGATTCCTTTTTTTACGGGGTAGGACTATTATTGATGAGGCTCTTCATCATCCATTTGCGTTCCTTCGAATACAACCAATCGACCGGTATTATGGTATCTTGAACGGTATCACGACCGTGATTCTATGGATAGCGTCATGGATTGATAAATACTATCTTATCTCAACGACAATGTTTAAAATCACTATTCCGTATATAGGATGTTCCTAGATTGGAAGTACATACGAAAAGGAGAGATTCCTTCAATAATTTTAAGAAAAAAAAGTCCCATAAACATTGGACCGCAAACGTTTCGTTTCCAAGATACAGGGTGTTGAAGATTGAATTTTTCTCAGGTTTTTTTCCTCGTAGTATCTTTATTTCACAAGATATTCAACTGAAATTTGGCATAGATATTACAATTTTGAGTTTACATCATGTGACCTGCCAATTTTGATTGCAAATCTACAGGGTGATATTTTTCTGGCACACTGTCCCCTGTTTTCCTCCAGAACGTTTTTTTTGGTGAGCCTCTGTTCTTTTGAAAAATTGTGAAAAGAAGCTTTGTTCTAATACTAAACTTTTTGGTTCCTTGTGACTTTGATGAACGATTCTCTCGAAATCCTCAGAAGAATTGTCATAAAAGTCATAAACTATTTGAGTCTGAGGATCTAGCGGGCCTAGTACACCCTGTATCTCGAAAACGGACCCATGTCTACGGGACTTTTTCTTAATGGAGTGGAATAGAGCATCAAGTGGCTGAGCACGATTCTTAAAGAGTGCCCTTCGACAAAGCGCACGCTGATTAACTGTAAACCTAATTGAAGTTAATAAATTAACAATTTTTCAATAGTTGCCATAGACTGGCTCCGCCATTGACATGTTAAGTACTCTCTTAACGGAATAAGTTGGAGAATATTGTTGCTATCGAAGAGTATCACGTTGGAGGAACTGTTATTGATAAGCTTCAAGGGGATATCGGTAAAATCAGAGGACGTTGCCTTGATTTTGAACGTAAAGAAGGATATTAAAGTAAGGAATATTAACTCATTTTGTTGGCGAATGCACCATGAAATCATTTCTCATGTTTTACGATTTATTGGCGTTTAATTGCAAAAAACTCAACTGAAACTTCTACATCGTGTTCAGTTTTTCCTGAAGAACAGAGTATATAATGAAATATATCAATGTGATTGTCATATTATGCCAAATCACTGCAGGATATTTATATTATGTAAATGGTGAAATCGTACAGTTGTTCATTAGCACATGACAACGATCATTATGAATACGATTGATTGATGATAATTAAATGCAGAAACGATATGATATTAATGAGAATTGATAAACAGTGCTACTGAAGGTATTCATCAATTTTATAACGCACTTGTTAATTGGTGATTGACTTAATGACGAAACTTTACTGCTTCCACATTCTTCCGAGGTTTTTCAATTGCAATAACTTCGTCAATAGATGTCAAAATCTTCCAAACGAGAAATTATGTTTTGTGTGGCTTGTTGCACCGACTTGCTGTAACCATATCTCAATTCCCTATCAGTAAAGAGTAATGGTCTCTCAGCAGTTACATGAAGATTTTTACTGCCCCATATGCGACCATTTTGCTTTTAAACAAAGCCACCGGGTGATTCGAAAAATGAATTTGGATCTTCTCCACTCACACTTAGAGCTCACTTCTTATAATGAATAGAGTAACAAATTTCAAGGATACCAAAAGTTTGGGTTCTGCAGGAAGGACCTTTCCAACGAATTTGCCAGTCACTGAGGCCAGCAGGAGTCATATCAATGGCAGAAAAATCATATTAACTAATTGCAACATGCGGAGCTCCTAATCTGAAAGGATCTAGAATAGTTGTCTTATCATCATATTCAAATTTATCATCAATTAACTGAATAATTGCAAATCCTTTTACTGATCCAATCGGGATCATCCTACTAATCTCCGACGGAATAAAAATGACTTACGATCATCTATTTACGTTTATCAGGACTGTCCAGCATATAATTAATGATCCTGGATGCTGGAACGCTTTGAAGACCTTCCGATGATCTTTACATGACTCGTAGGTACACCAATGATTGCGTTCCGGTCGGCAAAGAACAATAAACGTCTGCTACGTGGATCGATCAGCAGGAAGATTAGGCGCTGAGGCAGTGAAAGCGACTGGACAGGAATTTGTTCAGGACCAATTGATTTTCTCTTTTTTTCCGATCATTTCGCGCTAATTGTGGTCGCGCAATGATGGATTGGTACAGGAGTAGGCAATATTGTATGAATACTTCGGGATAGTCATGGATGGTTTTGGTATTTTATGTCTGGACAATGAGCGACAAGATTAAATTTCCAATAAGATGTGATGGTTCCAAGAAGATTCTATTGTTAACGGTTGGGTTTCTCATGATGGTTTAAAGAGGCACAATGTTATTTTAACTGTGTAAACGACGCCTTTGTGTGTATATTGGTTTTGCTCCTAATCGTTTTGCAAGCCGAGATTGTCAAACTTGAACTACCCTCATTGCTTTCCTGCGAATGGCAAATGGAGTCTTTTTGTAAGGAAAACGCACCATGAAATGATCGAAGTGAATGGTTTTTTAGGTTGTAGTAAGTGAAATTGATGTATCGAGTCTTCAAGAGGACTCAAGCTGGATCTATGAATTTGTGTCTTTTTTGTTGAGATTTTACTTGGGTACGATTCTTCTTGAATATTCTGTTCTCTTCCAATTTATGATGCGGTCGAAGAACCTTTGCGTATAGATTGATCTACTGGATAAATACAGCACAAAAAAATCGAAAAGTGCTGGTTAACTTCACAAACGACGTCAAACAAAGATCTCATCATTCATCATTGGATTTAGGTTTCCAAACTCCCTAATTCCAATCTGATTGACAATTCCACAAACACATGGGTACGAATGTAGGTAATGGCCAATCAAAAAGACATTAATTCTTGAAAAACGCGAGTGGTTCAGCTCGAAACCGTCCAGTGATTATGTTTACCCTGCTGAACTGTTGCCTCTGAATATGTTACATCCGTAATGACCATCATTATCTCTTCACGGTCCAGTTGTGGATAGAGATCGTTGTTTAAAACTTGAATATAACGTAAATTTTATTGGGGTCCAATTTGGGAACCAGTGGTTAGATTGAATACCAGGAAGTTCACAAGGGAACATAGCCGTATTTGATTCTCCCCCCAAGTCTTATGGAATCTTGGGAAAACCACAAAACCTCAACTCTGATATATTCCCACGACTAAACAGTGCCTTTATAATATCCTTGATACTGATTATCGAGTTCTTTGAGGATCATTTTGTCAAATAGAATCAAAATGTGAAAAATTGTGTTTTCTCCCCCTGAAATTCCGCTCCATAACGACTTTCACCTATTCCGTCACAAAAACAACGTTCGAAGCGTTCAGCTGTCAAGCCACACATACCATCATTGTCCCCCATTGTTCTCGCGTCCAATCTACAATGCCAGGAATGGAATGAAGACGAGAGGAAACCAATTATTGGCCCTATTCATTAACGGAGCTACGTTGTGTACTTGTCAGTCCAAGAGTGGTGTTAAGTAGGAGGAACACTGGCCGATCGTGTAAACAAGAATTCCTATTGGATGAGTGTGATGGCAGTCTGTATGTCTTGGTCAACATTTGCCTAGTGACGAATGCAGATTGTGTTTGGTGTTGAGGCGAGAGGAATTTTGACCGATATTCAGTCATATCGCCTAAGAAACTCACCAAGAACATACGCAACTACGAGGATGTATTGATATCTAGTTAGCCTAGACCAGTTCCATGCATAAACAAAATATTGCGATACCAACGAACAATAATTTATTGGAAGTGTCAGTGTAGAGTTTGACGTCAAAAAAGTAAACCTTAGATACGCAATAAATTAAAACAAAAAAGGTGTCCACCGAAATTGTAAAAATCGAAAAATTGGAGAATCGAGCCATCATCAAGTACCTGTATTTGGAAGGGTTAAGAGGTAAGCAGATTTACGAAGATATGCTTAATACCCTTGGTGATCGATGTCCTTCGTATGCGACCGTGAAAAATTGGACTGCAAGCTTCAAAAGAGGTAAATTTTCCATTGAAGATGATGACCGATCGGGAAGGCCAGTTTCTGTGTCAGTCCCCGAAAATATCGATGCAGTTCATGACATGATTTTATCAGATCGTCGAATTGGGCTAAAACGGATATCTGAAGCACTGAAGATTTCATACGAACGCGTTCATCATATAGTTCGCGTCAATTTGGACATGAGAAAAATTTCTGCGAAATGGATCCCCAAATGTTTGAATGTTGACCAAAAGCGTGCAAGGGTAGAAGCATCGCGTTCGATCTGTGCTCGATTTGAAAACGATGTAGACTTCTCAAACCGAATTGTTACTGTGGATGAGACTTGGGTACATTTCTACGATCCAGAACAACAATCGATGGAATGGCGACACTCTGGTTCTCCAAGACCTAAAAAGTTTCGTGTCCAAAAATCTGCTGGAACAGTTCTTGCTTCAGTTTTTTGGGATTGCCATGGAGTAATCATGATTGATTTTTTGGATAAGGGTAGAACAATAACTGGTGATTAACTATTCGACATTCCTGACTACTCTATGGGAAAATATGAAAGAGAAAAGACGCGGAAAGCTATCCAAAGGTGTTTTGTTTTTACAGGACAACGCCCCAGTACACAAATCTCATGTGGCCATGCAAAAAATTCGTGATTTAGGGTTAGAATTACTAGAACACCCTCCTTATTCACCAGATTTGGCTCCGTCCGACTATCATCTCTTTCCTTAACTGAAAAAAAGTTTAAAAATTCGTAAATTTTCTTCCAACGAGGAGGTACTAAAAGCTGTGGAGGACTGTTTGCAGAGCAAGAATAAACTTTTTTTTGAAAGGTCTAGAGACGTTGCAGGTTCGCTGTAATAAATGTGTTCAATTAAGAGGAGAATATGTTGAGTAATAAAATATTTTGACATTGAAATGTTGTTTGGTTCTATAGTAGGCTAATTATTTTTCAATATATCCTCGTATTTAGGAATACCACCTTGAGAATCCCAAACAAAACAAGATTAGCTGGATAGAGATAAATGGACCACTGATCTTCATTAACGATAAACCTAGTAATCAACAGTGTAATACATCAGTTTCCTAAGTCATTCGAGTTAATTATTCCACTCCGATCAAAGAAGATGAAATATGTCTTAATTCCAGATAAAATCTTTAAACTCATGGTCATGGATGCTGACTTAATTCGAAAATTCACTAGAATTCACAACCCAACAAGTAGCACACCACACGTAGGTAGCTGTATATGCCCAGCCATAAATCAATACCACTTTCTGGTACCTCTGGCAATTCATCTGCATGTTTGATGAAGTGGAACAATTCCGCCATTATGGTAGATATGCTTCGGCATGAATCTAAAGGTTTGCACGGACAATGAATCAGAAGAAGCTAAAACATTCTTATTTTCAGAACAAATCATGCACTACCACAATTAGTAATATTGCCTGGAATTGTTCATGTTCGTATGGTATAAAAAACATTTCCAATTAGAGAGAGAACTCAATAACCTAGGCCAGAATAACAGGATCTTTTCAGTTCGGGTTCTTGGTCAGAATCAAAGGAAGGGGACACCAATACACTTGTCAGAAACAGAGAATGGACTTTTCTGGAATATAGAAGCAAAATCTACCAGACAGAGATGGAGGAGACCGAATTATATTGCTACCATTCTCGACTGCAATGGGATTTTTGTTCCAAACAGCTCCAGTAGAAAGCATCACCTTCACTTGCTGGTAATTGACTACACAACTGATGCAGAAATCCGAAAATGGTCTTTGTCTACCTGAGCAGAACAAATCTATACGACAACCATCTGCTGGCGTGAAATAGCGTAATAGCTTTCTACCGATTCGATTTCAACAAATCATCGGAGGTTACTTTGTATTTGGACCTAGCTCCATCAGGAATTGGTACAGTTCCAGAGGTACAGATTGGGAAACATCTTTTCGAAAGAATCTATGGCGTCATAGATCATCGGCGCTTGAATGCATGTAGAGTACCTAAATTGTACATACTCCGATTACTGAGATTGAAGAAGTAGCTATTGTCATGAAAACTGGCCTCATTTTTTAACAGCGGGAATAATTGCCTTCCGATAAAAACATTTTCCGAATATAATCTATGTTACCCATTGTTCTAGCAATAATTTGTCACCATAATCAAAATCAGATTATAACTAATTGTCACAATAACGCTGCTTTAACCCTAGCAACCTCTTGATGATCGTTTAGTCGCCTTCTTCTCAATAAAGACCACAACGAATCATCAATCAAAAGCGGATCTACGAATCTACGTTTAATAAATCCATTGTTGAATTTTCTTAATGGCTTCCATTAGCCTGACGGTTGCTTGGAACAATGTTAGAATCGGCAGGCACGCACTCATTCCTTTCGCGATCTGCCCAGATCGCAGTTTTCCGAGTTAACAAGCTACAGTTATCCTTGGGACGTCTCTTTATGGTTCATAAATCAAAACATTCCCACACTCTCTCATACGAGACAGTTTAATGGGCTAGTTCATGGGTTAGCTGTTTCCTCGTATTCTATTTGCTCAAGATTTTATGGGTGATATCGGAGGCGATTAAAAAATATTAGAGCCGATATTACTTCATTACTCGTCATTATGAAAGATTGTTTGGACTTATTAGAATTATTTTTCAATATTACTGCAGTATTCTTTTGTTGAGTCTTTCCTGCTGTAAGTTCTTGGCTGTGATCAACTGGATGTGGATCGTGCTTGCCGATCATAGATTCTTCGAGGTGAGAGTGTGCAAGGGTGAAATAATGAGGAAGAATAAAATCCCTGAAGGTGCTCATACAAGCCCAAAGGAGTTCTAGCCCAGCAACTGTGACATCAAATCAAACTCTGAGATCCCTCTTGAACCCTTAGAAGATAAGTTATTCTTTTATACGAATTGTTGAGGTTGAGGATTTGGGAGCTGCGGAATCACGAACTTGTTGAAGAATTGTCAAATATGGAGGGATGTATATTATGGTGTAGTTGACGCCAAAGGCTCTATAAGCCAGTTGAACGATCACACAGGCTGCAGTGATATGAGTTCAAACCTAACCCTTCCAGTTCCTACCACAAGCTACGATTCTTTAAGGGAAAGGCTACGAACTGGTCGATCTCGAAATCGTCACGATCTGTCAAAGATACTGGTTCTCATTAAACCTTAATTGAAATATTCATAAATTTTTACGCTGCCCGTTGATGAGAGATTGCGGGAAGATAACGCAATTTATAAAGTCATAGGTATTCTCGAGATTTCCATCTGTGGCAAGAGTCGAGTGAAGATATTCATCTCGGGTTCAGAGTCGCTGTTGCACTCGGCCGACTCCTTGGAATGGTCAAAGAACTGGACTGGGAAGTGAGATATTTCTGCGATGATAGGAAATGTTACTGTTTTAGGAATTCCACCAACTACTGTATAAAAGGCGAAAGATTGTTAAATGTTCCGGGTGATTCGACAACACCACCAAGGATTTGTATCATATACAATGCGCAAAAAAATTATCGCACATTCTGAAAATCTCAATTTTAATGAAAGTTAACTCTACATTGATTTTATAACTTATTTTTCATGTTCTCTCGGGAAGGTTTTGAACGAAACAAGACAAATTAAATGGAAGAAAAATTCAGGATTTCACCGAATCTTATGCGAAAGAAGAGAAATGAACAATTTTCAAAATACTGAAATGCTGATAAGTGATTTAATACTTGGTATTTCCAACCCTTGCGTTAATTACAGCTCGGCAACGACGGTTCATACTCAAAATGAGTGATATTAAAATGTTCTGATTTAATCCTTCCCAGAGTTCTCCGAGTTGGATTCCTAAGTCATTAAGAGTAGCTGGATGATTTTCTGAACTTCTCAGCCTTCTATTGAGGTTGTCCCAAACCTGCTCAATCGGATTGAGATCTGGACTTCTTGCGGGCCATTCCATTCGAGAGACTTCAACCTCTTCAAGGTACTCCTGAACGATGCGCGCACGATGGGGTCTGGCATTATCGTCCATAAAAATGAAATTTTCAACAATGTAAGGGGCAAATGGCACTACATGCTCTTCAAGAATGTTCCTTATATACTTATCAGCATTTATAGCTCCATTGTCAACGACCACTAGGTCTGTGCGAGCAGTCAAAGATATTCCACTCCATACCATAATCGATCCTCCCCCGACACCAGTAGTATTCAGGAAATTGCACTGAGCATATCTTCCATGTGGACGTCTGTATACAAGGGAACGTCGATCACAATGGTAGAGGCAGAATCTAGACTCATCTGTGAAGAGAACTCTTTCCCAATCGGCCTCTTCCCAATGGATATGCTCTCTCGCAAAATCCAAACGCGCCCTTCGATGGGCTGGGTAAGAGCTGGACCTCTTGCCGCGACACGAGGCCTTAATTCATATTCCCTGAGGCGATTTCTTATTGTCTGAGTGCTAATTTGCACCTCATGAGTTTGCTCAAACTGATTTTGAAGGAGGCGAGCGGTTGCAAACCGTTGTCTCAACGAAGAAACTCTCAAGTAACGTTCTTGAATGGCAGTTGTTACCCGTGGTCTACCCTGTCCTGGTCTTCGGACATTCATACCTGTCTCCCTGAATCGCTGCAACATTCTGAACACACTTGTATGGGAAACTCCAAACCTTTCGGCAATTCTTGTGTACGTCCACCCTTCTTCTCGCAAAACTACCGCTTAGGCACATTCCTCTTGGGTCAAATTGCGTGTTTCGCGTTGCAAAGCGATCGGGTGTAGAAAATCAAACGAAAGAAAAACTATTGATCACTAGAATTGATCGAGAACAACTGATTTTAGAATGGAGCCAACACATTCAAAATCTGATAATATCATCTTTTTTTATTCCTGCTGGGAGAAAACATCTGTATTGAAGAAAAACGTTGAAAGTGGATAACATATGCATGCATAATTCTGATAAAAATAATAATCATTGAGAACACCTTCAGTTGAAGAATAAATTTGAGATTTCCATAATGTGCGTTAATTTTTTTGCGCAGTGTATTTAGGAGTTCATCACTAGGCTTTGTTTCTCAACATGCAACATGGCCTGACTCATCAGCACTTCTCCAATTATGATGAAGTCAATAAATGATTGGTTTCTTCATAAAAAAGCTTCAATTTTCGGAAAAAACCACAAGAACTTATTTCTACTCCTTATCGAAACTGAAATGATAGGAATCCTGCTTATCCACGACCATAAAACAGTAGACGTCTGCTACACTTCCCGCATGCCACAACAGCGTAACTAACACCTAATAGTCCGATAACTGTTGTTCACATCATCGTCAAGTCCAAGTGGAAGTTGGGCATAAAGAGGTAATTCCCATCTACATCTCCATATTTATGGGAGCTTAGGCGCAACAATTGGTTCCGTAAATATATGCTTTGAGCGGACACACTGTTGCGTCCAGTCACTGCTCAGTAAATCTTAAACTATATTGATTACACGGCGAGAGTGCCGTGAAAAATTGAGCTATTTAGTTTTATGGACAAGTACCGAGGTAGTTATCGTCTGTATTCCAGGCTGCACTGTTTTCATCTGGATATCACCGCGCCGACATGATCAGAATCGGCTTCATTGGAATTTTCTTAATAGCATCGAAAACCAAGGCTGATGGTTTAAAGCCAATCGGGAAATTCTCGATTTGATACATTCCTACGGATTGATTTCGAGCTGCATCGGACCGAAGAAGAACGGATGTAGATACCTGTTGTGGCTCCGTTGTCGGCCCACCAGCTTTTCGCATCTGTCGCCGTGCTGGCAGGTGTAACAAATTCAACAAGTTACAGGTCGGGATGTTCTCGGCCCCTTTGAGAGCCCATTCATGTAGGCAGGTTGATTCGGACCGTAATACAACACATCCACGATTTTCGATCCGTGAATTTATGGGTTCCTCGGCGGTTGCTTTCGGCGTGAAGTCCGCTTTTTAAAACGAATGACAAGTGACGTCCGGAAAGACAAGGTTTTGTTGTGCAAATAAACTGCTCCACAAGAAATAGGGATATCGTAATCAATCGTTTTTAAAAGTATGTAATCATCGAGAAAATCGCTGTAAAATCATTTAAAACTCAATAACAACTTGAATCGATCCAATTAAAATCAGTATGAGACATTTCGTCAATCTGGTCGCCTTTTTTCTGAAGTTTGCTTCTTTGCATATGCTTCATGAATGATGTTCTTCTTTTGAAATGAAGTTTATCAACGGCTTCGATTTGAAACGAGTTTTCTGAAAATGCCAAGACTTAAATTAACAAACGCTGAGGCTAATAGGGCTATCGGAATGCTACAGGGTGGCCTAACTCAGGTTGTTGTAACGGAAAGGCTCCAAGTCAGCCAAAGTGTGATATCTCGACCTTGGAATAGGTTCAGGGAGACAGGTTCCGTATTGGAAAGACCAAGGCTTGGTGGGCGACGAAAAACAACACCTGCTCAGGATCGTTTCATCACCGTTTCGGCGAGAAGAAACCCTACATCTACGTGTAGAATGCTATGGAATACTCTTCAAAATGCAGATGGGGTCCAAGTTTCCATCGAAACCATCAGACGACGTTTGAGAGAGGTGAATCTAGGTTTTAGACATCCATTAAGAGGAGTTCGATTACAACGTGACCATAAGCGTCAAAGACTGGAATGGGCAAGGAAACATATCAATAGAAACGATCAATGGCGTAGTGTCCTTTCCACTGATGATCCAGGTATGGACGATTTTCAGATTCTCGAAGAATAAGGGTATGGACAATCCCACGCATACCCCGTAATTGTCGCTATGTCCGAGAAGTCCATCCATTCCGAGGGGGTAGTGTTATGGTATGGGCCGGGATATGTTTCAACGGGCGCACAGATCTACACATTTGTCCTGGGAATATGATCACCTCTCACTAGCATGTCATTGACAATGTTGTGCCAAATTTTCTCGCTGCTATTGGTGAAACTCAAATTCTAGACGATAACGCTAGACCGCACCGTGCAGCCATAGTTGAGAATGCGCGCGAGGAGCTTGGTATTCCACATTTACCAATACCTCCGCACTCACCAGATTTGAATTGCATAGAACATGCATGGGATATGCTCCAAAGAAAATTAGATAATCATCAACCTACCCCAGAATCCTCTAATGATCTGAGAGAGCTTCTGCCCCGTTTATGGAACCAAATTCCTCAAGAAATGTTCAACAACCTCCTGTGTAGTATGCAAAGAAGATGTCAAGCTGTTATTGATGCCCGTGGAGGTCATACATTGTATTGATAGTCTTAAAATGCTTGAATTCTCTGGGAATAAAATTTCGTTATTTTACTCGATTTTTCTTAACCACCCTGTATACGCTGCAGACCTGCAGGCTAAAATAAATTCGCAACTTGAAATCATATTAATATGAATTTTCATCACAAAAATCTTATTTTGACTATATTATTTTGCAATTCAAGTCAATATCCCTAACTCATGTGGAGCAGTTTACTTAGAGTATGCACATTGACGGCTATGTTGACGCCTTCTTGAAATTTATGCTACCCCGATAGATCGCTTAGTGCTTGAATCACAGAAGGCAGGCAACCATGCAGTATGAAAAATGGGAGTCTCCATTTTCCTATATTCATCTTGTTTTTGTGCTTTTGAAATTCGATGGCCTCAATATCATTCTTTGGATAATATCTATTGATGTTAAAAATGACCTATCTCTGTTTTAGCGAACAGAATGTTATAATGTTCTTAGGTTATCGTCCATTTATGTTCGAATGAAAAGAATATATTGGGATTCTTGGACTGAATTTCTTTATTGTTCTTGAAGACAATGCCGACGTTTCGAAACGACTTGTTTCTTTTTCAAGGCTAAAAATTAAGAATGTTATAATTGTGAATGAGATAAGATAAGATACCGAAGAGTTCTTCTTTTTCATTTCTTTTCCCGTTACAAGAGATCTAATTGACATTAAAGTTAGGGGACATCTCTCCGCTTGGTTAACCTTCCTACCCCTCACCGCGTAAACAACCCTGAATTCGAAGGGAAATACCCAAAGACACAACATAAGACACTAATACTCCCGCAACTGTGAAGAAAACTAATAAACTTACTCGTCAGGGTCCTGTAGCTCCAAAGAATTACTTCCAGGAGAATTGCTGGACGCTCTTGGTGGTGGCGACTGAATCCTCGCATCGTCCCTCCCCTCGACATTAACTATATCCTCGAAGAATTGACGTCCGTTGAGCGCACTACGATCGTTGACCGCCGTTTGATTCACCACGTTTCCTAACACTCCGTTGAACTTTTTACCGTTTTCACTTTTTTTCCCGTAGAGTTGTCGGTAGTATTTCTCTTGGTCGCCGTACATCCAACACACCTTCCACCACTGTTTGCACATGAGGACGTTGGCAGAAGCACTCACGTTTTCACGTTTGGTAGCTGGAGTCGACATTGTGGCAGACGTTGAATTCTTCATGTTTTTTTTAAGAATGCAGGTCGTTTAAGGTTGTATCTGTAAAAGTTAGGGGTTGGGAAGAAAATACATCGAGTTGATGCGACCAACGTCGATAATGAAGCCATATTTGAAATGTTCGAACTATGCCATATCTATGATAAATCAGGTTCTGCATTTTTGCGCGAGGACAACTGGGAAAGGAACAGCCATTTTAGGAACTGAGCCTCTTTCACTTCTAAGCCGAGGATGAGAATCAATTAGAAGCTCATCCCTGGTTAATTGACCGTTATATATTTTATTTGAAATGATTATTGAATTGTAATCTTATTGTAGGTATATATTTTCGATGTATGTTGCAATGGAAGAGAAATAAAAGAGATTATCAGATAGAAAAAGGACTTTCTACTAGAATTTCATATCATTCGCAAAATAGAAATGAAATATAGATGGAATCGATAACATTGGTCCTTTAGGCTTTTAACTTGAATCAGAGAAGAGAAAATGTCCTCTGAAGGAAGTATTTCCAAAGTTCTCAGATCCGAGAAGAAACTGACGGCAGATGTCAAGAAGACAGAAGAAAATCTCAATTCAAGAGACATTTTAGAAATGGGATCTAATAAATCCAAGAAAGAAAACAGCAAGAAATCTACAACAAAGAACTATCTAAGAAAAATGATAATACAATCAGAAATCGATGCACATGAAAAATTGGAACAGATAGAAGAAGAAAAATAAAAAATAAAGATACAACGACTAGAAAGAATGCAGCGAAAAATAATTTTAGAATTGAAGCTGAAAATTGCTATGACATCAGACGAATCTGAATCCCATGAAGAAAGATCTAATATTAATTTCGATGAAGTTAATAGTCCATTCAAACATAGTCAAGTACAAAAATGGATTGATAATGTATCATATGAAAATTTTGAAAAACACGAACAAGGGGTGAAGAATGTTACTTATTTTATTTGAAATGATTATTGAATTGTAATGTCACTGTTTATATTTTTGATGTATGTTGCCATGGATGAGAAATAAAAGAGATTATTGATAGTTCTGACAGAAAAAGGATTTTCTACTAGAATTTGATATCATTCGCAAAAAGAAATGAAATATAGATGGAATCGATAACATTGGTCCTTTAGGCTTTTAACTTGAATCAGAGAAGAGAAAATGTCCTCTGAAGGGAGTATTTCCAAAGTTCCCAGATCCGGGAAGAAACTGATGGCAGATGTCAAGAAGGCAGAAGAAAATCTCAATTCAAGAGACATTCAAGACATGGGATCCAATAAATCCGAGAAAGAAAACAGCGAGAAATAAATCTACAACAAAGAACTCTGTTAGAAAAATGAAAATACGAATAGAAATCGAAGCAAATACAAAATTAGAAAAGATAGAAGAAGAAAAAAAAAAGATACAATGACTAGAAAGAATGCAGCGAAAAATAATGTTAGAATAATAGTTGAAAAATGCTATGGCATCAGACGAATCTGAATACCATGAAGAAAGATCTAATATTAATTTCGATGAAGTTGATAGTCAATTCAAACATAGTCAAGTACAAAAATGAATTGATAATGTATCTTATGAAAATTTTGAAAAACACGAAAAGAGGGTGAAGAAGGTTATATATTTTATTTGAAATTATCATTGAATAGTAATCTTACTGTATAATATGTTGTTGATGTATGTTGCCATGGGAGAGAAATAAAAGAGATTATTGATAGTTTGACAGAAAAAGGACTTCCTACTAGAATTCGATATTATTCGCATAATAAAAGAGAAATATAGATAGAACCGGTAACATTGACTAAAGTTATCAGTTTGTGGTCATCATTTTAAGCCTATTCAAGTCAACGAAGTCAACTTTCTTTATGAAGCACAAAGTACCAGAATTGTTTTGAGTTGGTATAGTTTAGAACCTGGATGAAAAAATTTCGTTTAATTTACAGATTTAAAATGTTTGTATTTTCCAATAGGAAAGGAATTAGACGTATTGTAGGTATATAGTTTGGTTTCCCTGTAATCTCAAGGTCTTTTGTGCCCTCCACCAGAGCTCCAATGAACCCCAGTATCCTCTTATAATTCTCTTGTCCAAGACATTCCTTGCGCAGGCCTGCAATGGGGAGGCATTCTGAAACCAGGTGAACAGGAGTTTCTTTCCTTTCGTCACAGAATCTGCCCTCTTCAGATACTGACTGTATTTTGCTCATATCATCACTCTCATGATACCTGCATTCATATTGGATTTTCTGAATTGAAGTCCCTGCTTCAACCAAAAATTCAGAATCACTTCAATTAATTCTAGGATAACTATCGATAGCCACCATAAACGTGAAAGACTAATGACAATGTGCCCATAACCCAACACGAATACTTCCTAGAATACGGCAAAACCGTACAATCCACTTCTGGTACGGCCATAAATGCCCACATGGAATCCGTGTTCATAGGTAAACCTTAAATTATGGAAGTCCTTTCACCCCATTACCGCGATCATATCGTAGGTGTTAGCGTCTATTGGAGAAATTCATTGTAAATTACCTTTTTAACAAATCCCGAGGCATAAGTGTGTGTGGAATTGGATATCCGTAAAGGCCTGGTTTCGCTAGTGCGTCGAACGCATGCAGTGACTGCGTGCAGCGAATGCTCGCGTCCGCTGCGTCGTCGGAGTGGTTTCACTAGGTGCAGCGAAACGACTGCAGCTGGCAGTATTATTTGTGTCCTGTGAGTCGTCAGTGATAATTTGTTAGAAATGGAGTATTTACTTGCGCTTCACATTTTGGAAGAAGAGCAGGATGAATTAATTTTAAAATATGTAAAGCAAAAAAATAAAAAAAGACGACCTGTGCATTTAATGTATAAAAACAGGGATGAGGAAGATACCTTCAATAACCTCATAACGAGACATCTTCTAGATAATGAAGAAAAATTCCAGAGTAGCGATCATTTTCCATATATTATCTTTGACATAAATATTCTTATAATTCTCATCAGATGCATCATACAAGCATCTATTTTGAGAAACTAATTCAATGAGTTTCATCTCTTCGTCCCTCGTGAATTTATCCATTCTTATTTTCCTTCTTGACGCTGCAGCAACTCGCACAGACTGGTACCCCAAGCAGTCAGCCGTTTGGCCGTTGCAGTGCTGCTGCGTCGGACGCAGAAGTGAAACCACTTCTTCGTAGTTCCGAAGTAGCAGTCTATTCGAAAGACGGTGCAGCAACTTTCTGAAGTCGCTGCATGCGTCGGACGCACTAGCGAAACCAGCACTTAACCGAGTCGTGACTGGTTATTGAAATGCACACTTAGGGCTCAAGGTCGTCACGGTATCACAGAATGCACTGCGGCTGAGATCACTCAGAGTTTAGTTACTCAGTGAATTGCATATTGTTGGTGGAAATTCGATATCGATAACTTTCTGGCTTTGGTTTCGTGTGGACTTAATCGTTTTTGCCAAGGATCAAATGGGACGGAAGTTGGAAGTGGTAAATGATAGCGTTTGGATGTATCCATTTTGTTGCGATGGTACGAGAAGATCCCTTTGTTCGAGAGGTAGATTGAGCCATTGACTGACCACAGACGGGACTGTGGATAGGTTACATAATGCATAAGAAACTTGAGATGTGTGTAGCAACCGAAAACAAAGAACAATTCACCCAGACTCGAATTACGTACAAATAATGGAGGATCTACATAAATCCTGTCTTCAAGAAAGGAGAAATAGGATCTGAAGTACTCTGAACGGATTCTTCTGGGTCAAAGAAAGGTTATGGGCCAGTAAGTGGCGTTTGTGTCCTCTTTCTGACTACTGTTTTTGCTTCTTCGTTTCCTTCGATTCCTAAATGACCAAGAAACCAAACTAAAGAAGCCTTCTCGTTCTCGTTGTATTCAAAGAAGAGTACAGTCGCCTTCCTTTTACTTAGTCCTTTCGACTCATCGAATATTCAATCTCAGCCATAAGTGCTTTCTAACAGGAAGGCTGACCATCTTCAGTTAGAATGGATGGAAAGCGAATGGAAGCAGCATTTAACATGCATCTCTTATTGATTAAATCCTCAAGACCTAAGTGTTTTATGATTACGCGTATCGAATGTTCCGTTAACGGAAAAATCTGCATGTACTGTACCTTTGTACTGGAAATGATGGCACATAGCTATCAGTTCTTTCGAGTTATTGCTGATTGGAGACTTTGAATGATAGCCGTTTGTTTACGATTGTGGAGAGATGGGCTTGTGAATGCACCATACGATTGTGTAGTTAGTAAGTTACCTTGCTCTTTATAGAGGCTGTAAATGAGAATGCATGCCATTAAAGACATTCGAAGGGAAATCATGGAATGCAGCTTGTCGTTTACTGTTATGAATAGAAGAAATATTTTCATTTACTAGTTTTACTGTCTAGAGGGTTGTCAGTGGGTAGTTTGGGCATTGAAGAAATGCTAATGATGTGAAGTAAGATACATCATTGCTGTGAGATGAAAATACTCCTGAAGGTCCTAAGCGTAAACAAATCGCAGTGAATACAATTCGGTGTTCAGTAAAATATGGCAAGGTGGTTCCTAAAGCTGTACAAGTAGAAAAGGTTGGTTTTCACCAGTGAGAGACAAAGCTGCTCTGTACTTCTTTTTCATAAGGTGATATCAGAACAGGGCGAGAATATTATCTCACCACGACTTTTCCTAAAACCAAATCGACACTGGAAAAATGATACTGACAAATGGTACGATAATGTACCTGTTGGAAGAAATACTGTAAATGGATGGACTTAATCTGCTGCTGAGTTAATTGGCTTCAATGTGAAGGACGAAAAGATAACAAATCAATCGAATAGATCTACTGGTGTAAGTGAATGGGCAAAAAGTGGTGTAGAGGAACAACAATCGCTGAAAATAACCGGTCAAAGAAATCAAAATTCCATAAAACCATACTCAAATCTCTTTCAAGAACACCACAATAAGATCATAAATATTATGCGTGGTCAAAGATCTTCGATAGTAGAAAAGAGCAAACGCATCTAAAGTTGCGATGAAATTTAATAATTGTACTTTCACTAACTGTAGGTACTTTTAATGAATAAATAAATGTTTCGTTGTGTTGACTTACTTTTTTCGCTCAAAAATTTCATCCTTCTACCGTTAAAAGTCAAGTAGCTTTGACCATCTTTCTCATCATTCCAATATTTGTCTAAAGCTACAATAATGCAGAAAAGTTTTGGAATAATGATGAAGATCAAAGTGACACTGAAATTCGATGAGGAATCCAAAAATTTCATGATTTATTGAGCATGTCATTTGACTCTTGACTATTCTTCCGTATAGATAGATAGATAGATAGATAAATAGATAGATAGATAGATAGAGAGCTCTTCTTTATTCCAAATAATGCTCATACAAAGAAAACATAAAATGAAACAGTTTAAAAAAAATAACAATTTTCTAGTATTTGTCTTGAATTGTCTGTAATAATTTTCACGCACATATACGATGGATTTTTCTCAGTAATCGATAGTTTGTGATATGGGAAATTGAAGTTAGCTGTTCTGGTATTATACGTTATTTTTGTACTATTTCTGAGAAATTCGTTTCTATTCCTATGAAGATGTATACCTAATCTTGTATAGGGTCAAGAAAAAATCACCCTGTATACGAGGGTGGTTCGGTACAATTTAACCCATTTTGTTAAGATCCATTCCCACGGGAACTACAAAAAACCAATGACAAACCGCATTACATAGTAGAAATACAATTCGCGAACATAGACCAATCGTCGTCCTGCTGCCTTTCAGATCTGCTCCTGCTGGCGACCCAACACCGTTTTTTCCCCGCCGTTGCGGCCGCCTCTAATTAATTACGATGCCACGGTTAACTTAAGCTACGTTTAGTGCACAGTACGACCGAAACGGTATGATTTCGTTACGTTCAAACGGCTTTCTGGAAGTTTATTCCATCGGGACTAGTTAATTGAAATTTCATGCGGTGGAAGTCGCTTGGAAAGAAGAGAGGACCGTAATGGATGAGTAGACACTCCACTTCAAGGTTATTATTTCTGCGTTACTGCTAGTTTCGCGTGTACAATCTCTAGATTTCCGCTCGCAGTTCTTGGAGAACACTTTGTGGGACTTTGAAGGGTTTTCATGCAGGAGGTTGATTCGACAGGCAGAAGATCAGCGACTCCAATTGCTAAACTTCAGGGAAATATTTTTGACAGCTGTCAAATTTTTTGACAGACTTAATTTTGGTCTCACCAATTCTCGAATTTATGAATTAGATGATGTGTCTCCGCTTCCAGTGGTCTAAGTATATTCATAAGTTCTCTTCTTAGGGCGAAATCATTCTTAGATTGTGAAGTACCTATCAGAGGAGCATTGGCAGCATGTTAATGGACCCTTGCGTCCTTGTCCCGTAAGTAATTATACGACGGAACGCGTAGATGGATTCAAAAGTAATGAAAGAGGAGTTCTGAGATATTATCTCATCATCAGGCTGATAGAGAATCGTCACGGAACCTCCTATGCCCAAGATCGACCACAAATATGGATATTGGATCGTATAAACATCAGCCAATCAAATAGATGCATGAAATCCAAAGGAGCGAATGCGCAACTTTAATGGAGTCGCAATGAATCAGATCCAATTCCATCCACAAGTTCATCAGATCTAGCCTTTATGCTTTTAATCACTTAAAACCCATTATAATCTCTGTCTCGAGGTACCTACTCCTTCCATATTAGGAAATGATCGATGGGCAGGTGTTGCTGCTCGACCTTCGTCTTCAGATCATGTCCAGGGTACGAAATACGAGCATGAGGAACAAGCTATCTTTAAAGAACTCGGAAGGCATCGCCGATCGTATTTTAGCCGTTACAGGATTTTTATCCGGAGGGAACGCTTGTGGATTCCAGTTCCGGGTTGGACAAATTGTGGTGCGGTTCTCTGTCGTGCGCTATTAATGGCCGGTTAATTTCCTGTTTGGTTTAATTAATATTAGATGTGTTGGTGCTGGACCAGCCCATTTGTAATGACTGCTCGGTTATAAGTCAGCGTAGGAAATCACACAGTACGACTTCGAACCCAGAAGAAACCACTCTGATGTTATCTCTGCAGGATACATTAAGAGTGTTTCTAATTTTCGAATTGAAGATTGTTTTTGCATTCGAAACGACAATTCCGTTTGTTTACGGAGCTTTTTAATCAGAAATGAGACTCATCTGTGAACATTTAAGGATCATGAATAAGTTCGTGCTGTTCTTTTCGAAAATTGAAGCTTTATAGTGAAAAAAAACCATACTGAGTGCCTCTTGGCTTCAGTTCATGTGGCACCCAATTTTTTTATCTTTTGGATCATTCCCATTGCTTTTAAACGACGGCAAATGGCTGGTTGAGTGACCCCAAGTGTTTTTGGGAGTTTCTCTTGCGTTTGTGATGGATCTTCATCGGGCCTCTCCTCTTATCCATAAACTTTGGTAGTGCTCTGCCATCCAAATCAAAATTGCTAATTTTACAACAGCCAAACGACTTCTGACACGTTCGTTCAGCTAGTGCTAGAGCATCGTCACCATAAACTTCTACTGAATTACGATGACTTTCGGCATCCTTTCTCTTCATATTGAAGTAAAACTGCTCGCAAAAAACATTATTCGGTATAAAAGTTCACATTTTCAGAGCACACAGAAACTATGTTGTTTTCACTGCAGCGAAGAGACAGTTGCTGGAAAAGAAAGCCCAATGCTGACCCTCAAAACGACGATGTTGACAGATAAAACGAACTTTTGATATTCTCCATGTTTTCGTTTGAATTTTTCGGGTGAAATTATACCATATCTACAAAATCGTCGACATAGAAACGAAGCGAATTCCCACGGTTTTTAAAGGAACTACATGATACGGATAAAACTTAACCCAACCGTTCAAATTGACGTGATAAAATCTCTCCTGAGAATTATGCTTGAATTTCCATCATTTCAAGCTCAACAAAGCGTATAAATATCTGATGCGGTACAGATATGGAAGAATGACTCTTCAGATGATCTACATCTACATCTACAAATGTACGTATACAGGATTCTCAGATAAAAAGAAGAGACTATTTTTTGAGGCGACATTCAGAAGAGTGTAACTCTGAAAGAGGGGACCCTCCTGGCCAAAATCAAAAATAGGGGTCCCCTAATTTCTTCTCGAGAATCTATGACCAAATATCGTTGAATCAATTTCAGGACTCCCTGTAGAAAATACCTATGTTTCCTTTTGTGAAACCCTGTATAAACCCTATTTGCACACAAATAACTATAAATGCAACTTGATTGAATTTTTCTGATATCTCAAACGACATTTCAAGCCTCTCTCATTCAAACCAACTTCAGCAATCTACTGCAACTAAAAGAGCAACGATTTCAAAGATTGCATTGCCGTAAAGGTGATGCGGTGCATATGAATGGTGAGATTTTTACTCAGAAGTGAACAACCTTGATTCCCATTTTTATTCAGAATTCGCGCTTTCAGTAGCTCGCAATAAAGCTGCGATAGGCATAATGGCCGCTCATGAGAGGGAATTCACATTCATAACTCGATTTGCGGATGGCTATACGCCATTTATTGGATATGATATATTGGTAGAGGACACCTTACTTCAGAGAACAAGAATATTCGAACCGGTAGGTGTGGTTGATCTTGGAAATTACTGTTTGAATATTACTTCGAGATATAAGCATTTCGCCATGGTAAAATTTAATTTTGGGGCTATGAAAGCTACAGAAATGAGGAGAAATTTGTTGAGAACGTTTTTGGTGGAATTATTGAATTGTTCCACACCTCCATCTCCCTCGAGACCTATTTATGGCCGTTATGACCAGCAACACAGTATATTCGACAATAACACTAAATTCTCTTATATTGATACGGCTGAGCTATGCGCAAACGGGTTTTATTTAGCGCCAAACGCTATAAACCAATGCAACAACCCATGGAATGTTCTAGTTTACAGTACCCCTATACATGTTGCGTACGCTATAAACAGTTTTTTTTTCGATCATATCTCTTAACGCGTAGCATGGACCACGGTTTTGTATATATGGCGTTCAATCCTGAATTCAAAGGGTATAAGTTATTGGAATGAACGCATTTCAATTCAGACGGAATTTCTTGCTGAAATACGGTCTTGAATTGTAGAATTGAATGTGGAAGAATTTTCCAATAAATTCTACGTGGATTCGACAGCACGACGTAGAGTATAGAGTTAGCCAAATTGGACACATGATGAAAAGTTTTATTTATGAACTACACTACGCAACAAATTAAACGCACATTCTGAAAATCTCAATATTAATGAAAGTTAACTCTACATTGACTTCATAACTTATTTTTTATGTTCTCTCGGGAAGGTTTTGAACGAAACAAAACACATTAAATGGAAGAAAAATTCAGGATTTCACCGAATCTTATGTGAAAGAAGAGAAATGAACAATTTTCAAAATACTGAAATGCTGATAAGTGATTTAATACTTGGTATTTCCACCCCTTGCGTTGATTACAGCTCGGCAACGACGGTTCATACTCAAAATGAGTGATCTTAAAATGTTCTGATCTAATCCTTCCCAGATTTCTCCGAGTTGGATTCCTAAGTCATTAAGAGTAGCTGGATGATTTTCTGAACTTCTCAGCCTTCTATTGAGGTTGTCCAAACCTGCTCAATCGGATTGAGATCTGGACTTCTTGCTGGCCATTCCATTCGAGAGACTTCAACCTCTTCAAGGTACTCCTGAACGATGCGCACACGATGGGGACTGGCATTATCGTCCATAAAAATGAAATTTTCACCAATGTATGGGGCAAATGGCACTACATGCTCTTCAAGAATGTTCCTTATATACTTATCAGCATTCATAGCTCCATTATCAACGACCACTAGGTCTGTGCGAGTGGTCAAAGATATTCCACCCCATACCATAATCGATCCTCCCCGAAACCAGTAGTATTCAGGAAATTACACTGAGCATATCTTTCATGTGGACGTCTGTATACAAGGGAACGTCGATCACAATGGTAGAGGCAGAATCTTGACTCATCTGTGAAGAGAACTCTTTCCCAATCGGCCTCTTCCCAATGGATATGCTCTCTCGCAAAATCCAAACGCGCCCTTCGATGGGCTGGGGTAAGAGCTGGGCCTCTTGCCGCGACACGAGGCCTTAAATCATATTCTCTGAGGCGATTTCTTATTGTCTGAGTGCTAATTTGCACCTCATGAGTTTGCTTAAGCTGTCTCAACGAAGAAACTCTCAAGTAACGTTCTTGAATGGCAGTTGTTACCCGTGGTCTACTCTGTCCTGGTCTTCGGACATTCATACCTGTCTCCCTGAATCGCTGCAACATTCTGGACACACTTGTATGGGGAACTCCAAACTTTTCTGCAATTCTTGTGTATGTCCACTCTTCTTCTCGCAAAACTACCGCTTGGGCACATTCCTCTTGGGTCAAATTGCGTGTTTCGCGTTGCATAGCGATCGAGTGTAGAAAATCAAACGAAAGAAAAACTATTGATCACTAGAATTGATCGAGAACAACTGATTTAAGAATGGAGCCAATACATTCAAAATCTGATAATATCATCTTTTTTTATTCCTGCTGGGAGAAAACATCTGTATTGAAGAAAAACGTTGAAAGTGAATAACATATGCATGCATAATTCTGATAAAAATAATTATCATTGAGAACACCTTCAGTTGTAGAATACATTTGAGATTTCCATAATGTGCGTTAATTTTTTTGCGCAGTGTAGATAAACAAAGACCGATATCGGTGTCTCATAGTTTTATTGATGGAGGGTGATTTTTGTGAATGTACTTTTTCGAAAATTTCATCTTACTGACATTTATTTCAATCAGATCGAAAATGGGCTCAAAGTTGAAGCAGCTCTTACACTTTCAGTAACAGAAACTCCTGGGCATAATTTTTCCGCCTTATCTCCACTAGTCCAGTTACCGGAGTCGTGACCGACTTCTTTCAGCGTTATGTCACTACACCTATTTGCCAGGGAATGTTCTGCAGTCCTGCTATAAATATCTATTCAAATGCTCAAGATTGAACTCAAACGATAAGGCACCAACACGAGGTTTGTCCAGCACTGTTCCTGGACTTACAATTCAGAATTTCCATTCTTTCGACCGACGTTTCCACCGGAAAAAATCTGCGGAATATTAACCGTTTGAAGGTTGAATTGCGAGTGGGAATAATTGAGGTTGGATCTGTGCATCTGGTTTTATAGATGCAATCGTTAACGAAGGAGTATAAGGAAGCCATTTCAACTTGCATATTTCCTTACCCACGCATTAAAATGAAGTTTGAATTATGCTTAGTCGAAATACAATTTTCCAATGCTATTCGAGATGATTTCAAGCCAATATTCTGTCTGTGGAAAATCGACACCTTTGTGCGTGAGGTTTGTTACGATCAGAAGAATCTACATCAATTTTTCACGGAATATTCTGAATCCATCTTAACCACGAAGTACTTTCCTCTTGTCCAGATGTTATCTGCCGAAAGGCAAGATGTTGAAAATGATAGAACAGTCATTACCGACCGATAAACACAAAGAATGCGAGATGAAAGTAGATCATAATCTCCCGTGAGACCGAGAAGTCTCGAAAAAGTCCAAGATAGTACACCCAGCGAGCAATTATGTAAATAGCGTTGAGGACCGTGAAATTTCAAATGTACCGAAATGAAATCGTTCCCTGCTGTTCCGGATCGAAGACAGGATCGAATCATGAAGTCAAGGAACATGCAGGTTATGTGTCGGGTCGCATCAAGAGCATTGCGAGTCAGGAACGCATCCATAATATCTTATTTCGTGATTGATGGTAGATGTCTGCGTCTCGACAGGGAGTTGTAACATTTTGGACTGGGATATTCTAGCATTCTGTACTTGTCAAGTTCTCTTCACGTTTTTGTTCATTCATTGGACGTTTTCAAGGATCATACAAGAATAAGCACCCAAAACTCATCCACACCTATTAAACATAAACTCCTTCTTTGATAGGATCCATCCATTGAGAATACGTTGCAGTTTTCATCAAATAAAGGATAAATATCTAAGGACTGAACGAGAATGAATTCGCTATCACAAAAACGCCTATATCTCTTGAACCAATTGAGAAAAAATCAAAATTTGATCATAGTTAGCTTTGTTATGAACGTCAGAAACATGCGGAACATTTACTTCATAGATATTCCAATTCTCTGTCGCAGAATGTCATGCGAAGTGAAAACACGAGAATTTATAGTCAAACTTTTTCAAAATAATCGAAAATGGAGCTTCAAAAGAATCGCAAAAGAGGCTCGCGTTCGTCCGGAAACGGTATCAAGAGTTGTTAAGCGCTTCAACGAAGATCTTACAATTAACCGTAAGGAAGGAACCGGGAGGAAAAAGGGGTTTCATAGCCCAAAAAAGTGAAGAAAGCCATCAGCCTTTTTCAGAAGAATCCTAACCTTTCAGGACGGAAAGTGGCCCAAATAGTGGGTTGTTCGCAGTCAACCGTTCAGAAAATCAAGTCGAGTTGTGGGCTTAGAACATTCAAAGTGCAGAAAGTGCCATACAGGAACGCTGTGAAGAATCAAGAAGCGAAATCAAGAGCAAAGAAATTAAAAAAAGATTTCTTGGCTTTTCTTGGCTGATTTCTCGCAACTTCCTGGTCAGGAATTTTATACTGCAAATTCTCGTGGAAATGTTGACGAATAATTTCGCGTGAAGAAACAAGCAAAGTTTCCTAAAAAAATCCTGGTTTGGCAAGCAATTTGCACTTGTGGGACAAGGAGCAAATTTTTCGTTGGCCAAGGCTCTGTTGACTCGAAGATATACATCGAGGAATGCTTGAAGATGCGACTTTTACCATTTTTACGTGAGCACGATGTGTCAACAATCTTTTGGCCAGATTTTGCTTCAGGCCACTACAGCAAGACCACCAAGGAATGGTACGAAGCTAATGAGGTGATTTTTGTCCCCAAAGAGGCCAATCCACCAAATTGCCCAGAACTCAGACCAATCGAAAGATATTGTGCCCTGGTAAAAAGAGAATTGAAGAAGACTAAGAAATCAACGAAAAAATTAGCGTAATTCAAGCAAAAGTGGAAGACAGCATCCCAGAAAGTGACTGAAAACACTATAAGAGCATGATGGGAAGAATTCCAGAAATAATCCGTGAATTTTGTAAAAAATAGTTTTGGTTTTTTTATTGTAAAAACGTTTTTGTGCTAGCGAATTTATTCTCGTTCTTTCCTTACATTATGAGGCCCTTCCACAAGTTCACTCAAAAATGGCGTACAAATTCCCAAGAAATTACTTGAAATTTAGCTCCTTGCGAATTATTATAAACATACTCCCACTTTACATCTGGATTCTGACCAGACTACTAGCCGAGGAATTCCGAAAATGAATTCCTCACCAACTCTATTTAATTTCCCTCCTAAAGAGTTATGAATCACCCACTGCGAAGGTTTGAAAGCAAGCCGAAAACACCACTGGATTAAATGATCCTCTGGTTCTATTCTCATCCTCAATATCACCTACTGCGAATCATACCAAGACTCTAAATCAGTCCCAGAATTAAATCTTAATTAAATAATTTCAACTCCACATGCATACTTTCATATTTCATGATATGTACAATGCCGCGAATGCTTTTACCTTCTAATTTTTTTATTTCTTCGCTTGAAAGTGAGACTCCTCTCTGAGAAATAATAATTGAGTTATCTTCATTTATACATAGCAGTGTGAGCGAGAATAACTTGAGAAAATCTCCAGCTAGGCTTGTGTGAAAGGTCGAATTTAATTTCGTTTTGTTTGTATAAATTTTGCTCAGTTATGTTGTTGTAACTTTAATCAATTAACTTTCGAATATCGATCAAACTCCGAGATTTATGATATTGGAATTCAAATGAGGATCTAATATTATTCATGAGGAAATTTCTAATTGGGATGATCAAAGATTTATCGCAACCTCTTTTTGTAAGCAACTCGAATACAATCAAAGGTGAATCTAATAATAGATTGCTTTGGGGTACAACATTCTACATAACCTTTGAGAAGATGCTGCCTTATTCCTGCTGATAAAATGACATGACGACAAAGATAATTCAACAATATTTGTCAAGATTCATGGATTGAAATCTTCAATGTAGGTACGTGTTGATCGATTAAAAAGCTGATAATGGAAAGCCATTCAAACTGGATTCCTAGATTGATAGAATTGCAAAAGCTGAAATGGGCGGGGAACTTCTTCCTGAAATACCTAGGAAAGGAGTTTGTTCACGAGGACAAGAACAGATGGCGCAGATTCTTGCTGAATGGATGTGTCAAGTCAGCTAATAACTTAGAAGAACATCTCTGTCTATGGTCGTAAATCAAGATATTGGATTAATGGAGTGATATAGGAGAGCGATTGAATGTTTCAAACGCTTTAGATCGCACACAAACATAAAATTCTTGAGAGTTTTTCGAGTTTATATCATCAATTTCATTTTGAAATGAAGCAACAAGTCTGCCCCCCTCAGTCCCGAGTCCTGTTGTGACTATAATTCAGCTTTTCAAAACACAAACCATTTTATCTAAAATCCTTTTCAAAAGACCTTCTGGTCTTCCTTGGTGCTAACAAATCTGAGGACATGCTTGGAAATCTTGGTTGTCTCACATAAAACCGATTATTATCTCCTTTTCCACTCAGATTCTTATCAAGTCATCTCTTGAAAAAGTTACAGATGATCATTTAGAGGCCACTTGCTAAAATTGCGGTTACTCAAAAGAAATGAAGACTTCTTTCTGAAACTCTTATTATTATTCTGAAGCCTTCATCAAGGAAGGTCTTCCACAGAGACATAACATCAGCTCCAGGTTGTTTTATGGCTATATTCTGTCACGAAAAAATCTTTCAGCAATATATGCGGGAATGCACATTATGCCAGCCGATGCATCACTCAACCACCTGCAATACCATCAAATTTACGAACCCCATGTAATTTCCAATCGAAGATACACCGAGGAACCCACACAAAGAAGACGCAGCATGGTTCATGACGGTACCTTCGAGAAGAATGGGAATATACGGATGAAGTGTCTCTATGGCACTTCGTTTTATGTACCCCAAACACCTGTCGCACTCGCACGGCTATGATAATAACTTTCCATTCCGAAGCTATTATGCTATATATAGGATTGGCTTAGACAAACTCAGATCTTGCCTGTTAGCTGCTAATGAACCACGGCTTATTTTCTATTTTTGCAGAATTGATGATGTCAAGGATTCATTTGCTCATTGAAATGTGTGAATCAAGTCGATGTCTAATGTTTGCGCTTTTTGCCAATGAAAATCGATTAACTTGTGTATGATCGATGCCATATAAGGATCCAAGTAACTGCTTTTTCTACAGATGTTCATGTAAACGTTGAATATGAGAACCAAAACCTGTCAGTCTCAATAATTTCTCGAAAAATATGATAGTGCTACGTTGCATTTATTCACCAAAGAGTATTCGTACCAAACTTCGAAGTAGAGCAAATGAAGAGGGACTGCATGGTTGGAGCAATTGAAGTTGAAATGTCAGTACGAAAGTTTGGTTGAAGATTTCATGCTTCAAATGCAACAGCTTCCAAATGCTGGGAAGTATTGAAAGCGAAGAATGACCTAGGTTTAGATAAACGGAGTAATCTTTTTTCCATGATGCCCAAAATGTGTTCAATGGGTGAATTACACTGAAATCTTGGTGGCAAAGGCAAATACAGACTTGATTCTTCGATATGGTTCAGCTTGGGACCTAGAATAACCATTTTCGGAGGCACTCATGGTATCTTATTCAAGCAGTCTAGCTCTATCAGTATTCAAGAGAGTCATGCTTCCGATAAAGCATTTCAAAAGTGTGAAATCCGAAAGGATGCCGTATTGACTAATCGATTTTTTTATGCGTAGGAATTCGTCACAGAATTCGACAACTTTATATCGAATCAACTATTCAAGGCATTAGCTTTCGGCCGTGAAACCTAAGAGGTCTTTAATTTGCTCACCTCCCATCTTGAGATCGCTAAAAGTCGACTTCTGGAATAGATTTAAATAAATAGTATTGACCAGTGAACTCATCAGAGGCCGAGATTGTTATCTGCGTCTGATTTATAAGTTATCCCGAGGTACTAATGCTGAACGGAAATTGGACTAAAGTCCATGTGATGGTTTATGTTCTATAATTTCTTTATTTTACGTATCGAGATTGGCAAAGGCGTATAATCCTGAGAATCTGTGATGAAGAAGTTTGAAACATTTCACTTCGAAACATACTTGATGTTTATTTTAAACTTTGTCTTTACTTGAGTAGAGTGACAAGACTTTGGAAGGACAATATGCATGTAAGATTTTTCAGACATAAAAAATTTTCATTTAGATTTTTTTCACGGATTTATGATTAAAAATTATTGAAACTGATGAAAACTAGTATGGAAGTACAGATTACACTACAAACACACAAACAGAATTCCAATAGGACCCCTTTAGGTGAAATGTCTCTAGCTTAATTCGGTCTTAAGGCGATTGAAATCCATCAAAAGTCGCTCAATCAAGATTACAACTGCATTTCATTGTAGTCGGTCTCTTGGAATCCGATTAAGGAATTCTTTTATCAAATCGCAATTTGATGACATGCGATTCTTACGCTCCTACGGTATAGTGGCCATAGATCGACAAAAGATGGGATGAAAATTTGGTTTGGAAAAATTGGGAAGAAAGGAAATCAAATTTAATGTTTTCGGCATGTCTCTCTTAAGACCATCCAGTTCTGTAGGTATGGAAAAGGAAACAGCTTATGAATAGTCAGAAATGTTGAAAGTTTCGACTTAAAAAAGTATCTATATGAAGACTTATATGAACATAAAAACAGAGATAAGTATATATATTGCAATAGAAAAACTTCAATTTAAAAAAGTTGAGATTGCAATTGATCTTGCAGCAAATGAATTAAATTCAAACTTCTTACAGACAAAAATTATCTGTCACAAACGAATAGATAAATTATGTACAGGGTGGGCAAAATTGGTGCTACATGAACTAAAACTTTTTAACCCGAGGAGATAGAGAAAAATGAATGCCACCTTATAGTCCTATTTTTTCGAGAAACTGATAATGCCATCAACTGCATTCCTCTATCTTCTTTTGTTTCCGAGTTATAGGCCAAAATTGAGATTTGGGCGATTTCAACTTTGGTCATTATCTCCGTTTCTGTTTATGCTAGGATGTTGAAATAAAAACATTATACAGGCACTTTTCTGATAGCAATCCAGTGGCGTACTCTGATTTTTTCTAAGAGGTTTATTTGCTGAGTTATAACATAAAGTTGTGTTTTTTCTTATGGAAACAGTAGTTTCAAATGACTTAGAAAGAATCGCCATTTTTTTTCCGTTTCAAAAATGTATCATATAATATACATCGCCCTCAGATTTGTTAAGATATTATGAAAAATATGGTTTGTATATGGAATTCGAATTATTGAGTAGGCTGAATCATAGAATTATGTGTCTCTACGCATGGTGTAATTATTATTTCACAATTGAATCACTTGCTGCCCCACTATTCTCATTCGCTAAAATGAAACATTTTAACATATCATTTTTTCGTAATTTTGCAATATCTCCATAATGCCGCCAACGATGACTTAAAATTTCAATAACTGACAGTTGTTTCAAACAGAGATCGCACCATCAAGTATTCAAACGTGAATTAATAATTACACCATGCGTAGAGACACATAATTCTATGATTTAGCCTACTCAATAATTCGAATTCCATATACAAACCATATTTTTCATAATATCTTAAAGAATCTGAGGGCGATGTATAACAAATGATACATTTCTGAAACGGAAAAAAAATGGCGATTCTTTCTGAGTCATTTCAAACTACTGTTTCCATAAGAAAAAACACAACTTTATGTTATAACTCAGCAAATAAACCTTATAGAAAAAATCAGAGTACGCCACTGGATTGCTATCAGAAAAGTGCCTGTATAATGTTTTTATTTCAACATCCTAGCATAAACAGAAACGGAGATAATGACCAAAGTTGAAATCGCCCAAATCTCAATTTTGGCCTATAACTCGGAAACAAAAGAAGATAGAGGAATGCAGTTGATGGCATTATCAGTTTCTCGAAAAAAGAGGACTATAAGGTGCCATTCATTTTTCTCTATCTCCTCGGGTTAAAAAGTTTTAGTTCATGTAGCACCAATTTTGCCCACCCTGTACATCTCTAGCCAGTTCTAACTGAGCATTAATCAATCAAATTCCCTAGAAATTCTCGACAACGTTGATCGATTCAACTTTTTCCTATTGAATAATTCAATTACGATAAATTTGTACCTGGATATCTCTTCTATCATTCGTGATTTATAAGATAAAACTTTTTTGTCGGGTCTCTCTCTTTTCAGCTTGTAACTTGATAGTTGGAGCTATAGAAAGTTGAAAACGACTTGTTATTCAAATTCGGACAAGGATTTTTTACATATTCACTGAAATATTTCATTGTAGAAATGTGAACAGTCAATTTGGAACAGATAGAGGTAGATTGTTGATGTGAGATAAAGCACATGAATCAAACTGTAGAAGAATATTTTTAATGATGGAAGCAAATCTAAATTTGGGCTTTTTATTTCCATGATATCTCAGTTTGTATGCGGCGTTGACCAACATTTTTTTTTAAAATTGAAGCTTAATCATTTCTCTAGAATGTGTAATACTCGCTTTTCTGTTTTTCTCCGTATATTAAGAAAAAAACCTGGTGAACTGTAATTTCATGAAAATCTGGACAAACGATTCTACTTCCATGATATCTCCGTCAATTTTCGTGATAAATGTATGAAATTTTCAGAAGGATACATGCTGAATAATATTTTCCAGAATGTGTATTGATCAGTTTTTTTGTTTATTGCCTCCTCAATTTTTAAATGAGTTATAAAGTAGGAACTTTATTGGTCATATTGTCAACCAGGTTTTTTTCCTAATATACACAGAAAAACGAAAAAGCGAATAATACACATTCTGCAAAATATTATTCCGCATTTATACTGAAAATTTCATACATTTATCCCGAGAATTGACAGAGATATCATGGAAATAAAATCGTTTGTCCAGATTTTCATGAAATTACAGTTCACCATGTTTTTTTCCTAATATACGAAGAAAAACAGAAAAGCGAATAATACACATTCTAGAGAAATGATTAAGCTTCAATTTGAAAAAAAATTGTTTGTCTACGCCGCATACGAACTGAGATATCATGGAAATAAAAAGCCCAATTTTTGAGGGGAGCTGGCGAGCTCGGACGTGTACCAGGTTTCCTTAAGAATCGTCATTTTTTGAATAGAGATAAAAAACAATGATTATTTCTGTAAAAAACTTTTTACAGTGATAAAAGTCAAAAATAGACTTTTCTGAAGCTCAAGGAGCAAATCTCAAATTATACTGCATAGAAAGTCTACAAAAAGAATGGCTGTCATAGGTATAGGTCTGCCCAATATCCTGCAGATATTTTTCATGGAAATATTCATGTTGTAGTCTTTTAAAAATCTCGGATTTCCATTCAGATATGGCTTCATTAATGACCTTGTTTCGGTGTCAATTTAAAACATTTACCATAAGGCAAAAACAGCACGTGACATCGAGATTAATCCCCGTCAACATCCATAATCCTTCGAGACACTCATTTAAATACTTAACAACCACACGTGACACTTTACTCCTGAACACAGCTCATCACCACAACATTCCAGATAAGGATCACCCCGTATATCCGACACTCTTTTTTTCCACGATCCCTTAATCCTTCACGTCATCCAGGATCGACGAATGGCGAGACGCACGAGCCTCGGTGGTCCGTAAATCACGATCGCGCAATCCTTGGACTACTTGGGACAAATGACGATCGAACAGGTAACAAATGCCGGCGAAGACTGCCTTCTAGATCCGCTGACAGGACGCGGTCGTGAGCGCTCGGCGAGAGTCGTTGCCACCTTGGTCTGGCGTTTGAGTCTCCCGGCCGCCATGTTATCTTTTACGGGTATTCGAGGATCTGGGAGCTTTCGATGGGAGATTGCCGGGGATGCGGCTCGCGGAAGTGGTTCTGGGGGATTCCGCGGCAGGTAGGAGGATCCGTGCGACCGGGAGCCCTGAGAAAGGGCGATCGTGAGAAGAATGCGTTGAATCTCATGATTAACGGATATATTGGAGATTGTTATGTTGATTTCGTGTTCTATCGAAGCCATTTAATTGATGACAACTCGATTCATTAAGAATATTGCGATTTTTCATGGTTGGAAGAGGAATATCGAGGAATCTGTTCGGAGACTTCAACGTTCGATCAAGCGCGAAACCGTGATATGGATTTTATTCTTCAACTGATCCTCTCTCATGATTTTCTGATATTGTAAAACAATTTAACGAACGGTTGAGCGATTATGATGTATGGGAAAGGATATGAATAATTGTAACCCCAATGGGAATTTAATTTAGTACCTACCAGATGGAGAACCACGCAATGTCTGGGTACCTGATTAGATTGGAAGCGACGCATTGTCCTTACCTACCAGCATTTATGCATGGATTTGAATAACAATAAACAATGGGAGACTGCAAGAATGCCTGGTTGAGATTTTTCACTTCAAATCTGAATATTGTACTTTTCACACAGGAAGAATTTATTTCTGTGTTGATAGATCAGATTTTGAATGAATGAAGGTATTTACCTAAGTTCGAATGCAGGCTTTTAGATGATTCTGGAGAACTGGACCTATTTGAGATCTAGAAATTTAGACAATGTCAGGAGTCTATTTGGATGCATTCGACAACACAGCATTGACATATCTTGAGATTTCCCTGAACTCATTTTTTCCGAAATTTTATAACTGTCAGTTTTTCCCAGAATTTTTTTTTTCATATTGAAATTACAAGCATAACTGAACTATCAAGAATGTCCCCTTCGAGATAAGAAAGAAGGTTTGTGTTCTTATATTCTATTATATGTGCTCTTATATTCTATTATTATTATTGTTGTGTTCTTATATGATGCGATTTATTTCTTTCACCTTCCAGCAAAAGATTTTTTTTATGAATATCCAATTAGGTAATTACTGTGACCTATGCTGATCAACATAATATGAATAAATAGTGGCGGCGATCAAAGGAAGGAGAGCTATGATGGTTTGAAATTTCGATTTTTTTGAAAAAATGCCATTTGACAGGTCAAAATCTATACTATGATGAATAAAGCTCTGAAACATTGTTTATTGAACGGAGCGACCCCGAAAACCTACATTTTGATACCAAAATCAACCATGTAGCCCTTCTGATTCAAGAATTATTCATGATTTTGTTTTTCCAAATTTCATTTTCAAGTTTTGTTTTCGAGCACAGGTCACTCAAGATTTAGATGTTATAGACCTGCAAAATAGCATTTATTGTAGATTCGAATAGTTCGAATGACTTCTTCGAACAATCGCACCGTTAGATCCACCCAGATATTTTTGGTATTGAGTTTACGGCGTTTTTAGAGGGTCATACCCCTTGGTCATTTTTCGTCCAAAATTTTGAATTTTTCAAATCGCTCATATTTTGCGCAGAAATACTTTGACCTATGCTGATCAACATAATATGAATAAATAGTGGCGGCGATCAAAGGAAGGAGAGCTATGATGGTTTGAAATTTCGATTTTTTTGAAAAAATGCCATTTGACAGGTCAAAATCTAAACAATGATGGATAGAGCTCTGAAACATTGTTTATTGAACGGAGCGACCCCGAAAACCTACATTTTGATACCAAAATCAACCATGTAGCCCTTTTGAGTCAAGAATTATTCATGATTTTGTTTTTCCAAATTTCATTTTCAAGTTTTGTTTTTGAGCACAGGCCACTCAAGATTTACATGTTTTAGACCTGCAAAATAGCATTTATTGTAGATTCGAATTGTTCGAACGACTTCTTCGAACAATCGCACCGTTAGATCCACCCAGATATTTTTGGTATTGAGTTTACGGCGTTTTTAGGAGGTCATACCCCTTAGTCATTTTTCGTCCAAAATTTTGAATTTTTCAAATCGCTCATATTTTGCGCAGAAATACTTTGACCTATGCTGATCAACATAATATGAATAAATAGTGGCGGCGATCAAAGGAAGGAGAGCTATGATGGTTTGAAATTTCGATTTTTTTGAAAAAATGCCATTTGACAGGTCAAAATCTAAACTATGATGGATAAAGCCCTGAAACATTGTTTATTGAACGGAGCGACCCCGAAAACCTACATTTTGATACCAAAATCAACCATGTAGCCCTTTTGAGTCAAGAATTATTCATGATTTTGTTTTTCCAAATTTCATTTTCAAGTTTTATTTTCGAGCTCAGGCCACTCAAGATTTACATGTTTTAGACCTGCAAAATAGCGTTTATTGTAGATTCGAATTGTTCGAACGACTTCTTCGAACAATCGCACCGTTAGATCCACCCAGATATTTTTGGTATTGAGTTTACGGCGTTTTTAGAGGGTCATACCCCTTAGTCATTTTTCGTCCAAAATTTTGAATTTTTCAAATCGCTCATATTTTGCGCAGAAATACTTTGACCTATGCTGATCAACATAATATGAATAAATAGTGGCGGCGATCAAAGGAAGGAGAGCTATGATGGTTTGAAATTTCGATTTTTTTGAAAAAATGCCATTTGACAGGTCAAAATCTAAACAATGATGGATAGAGCTCTGAAACATTGTTTATTGAACGGAGCGACCCCGAAAACCTACATTTTGATACCAAAATCAACCATGTAGCCCTTTTGAGTCAAGAATTATTCATGATTTTGTTTTTCCAAATTTCATTTTCAAGTTTTGTTTTTGAGCACAGGCCACTCAAGATTTACATGTTTTAGACCTGCAAAATAGCATTTATTGTAGATTCGAATTGTTCGAACGACTTCTTCGAACAATCGCACCGTTAGATCCACCCAGATATTTTTGGTATTGAGTTTACGGCGTTTTTAGGAGGTCATACCCCTTAGTCATTTTTCGTCCAAAATTTTGAATTTTTCAAATCGCTCATATTTTGCGCAGAAATACTTTGACCTATGCTGATCAACATAATATGAATAAATAGTGGCGGCGATCAAAGGAAGGAGAGCTATGATGGTTTGAAATTTCGATTTTTTTGAAAAAATGCCATTTGACAGGTCAAAATCTAAACTATGATGGATAAAGCCCTGAAACATTGTTTATTGAACGGAGCGACCCCGAAAACCTACATTTTGATACCAAAATCAACCATGTAGCCCTCTTGAGTCAAGAATTATTCATGATTTTGTTTTTCCAAATTTCATTTTCAAGTTTTATTTTCGAGCTCAGGCCACTCAAGATTTACATGTTTTAGACCTGCAAAATAGCATTTATTGTAGATTCGAATTGTTCGAACGACTTCTTCGAACAATCGCACCGTTAGATCCACCCAGATATTTTTGGTATTGAGTTTACGGCGTTTTTAGGAGGTCATACCCCTTAGTCATTTTTCGTCCAAAATTTTGAATTTTTCAAATCGCTCATATTTTGCGCAGAAATACTTTGACCTATGCTGATCAACATATATATGAATAAATAGTGGCGGCGATCAAAGGAAGGAGAGCTATGATGGTTTGAAATTTCGATTTTTTGAAAAAATGCCATTTGACAGGTCAAAATCTAAACAATGATGGATAGAGCTTTGAAACATTGTTTATTGAACGGAGCGACCCCGAAAACCTACATTTTGATACCAAAATCAACCATGTAGCCCTTTTGGGTCAAGAATTATTCATGATTTTGTTTTTCCAAATTTCATTTTCAAGTTTTGTTTTCGAGCACAGGCCACTCAAGATTTAGATGTTTTAGACCTGCAAAATAGCATTTATTGTAGATTTGAATGGTTCGAACGACTTCTTCGAACAATCGCACCGTTAGATCCACCCAGATATTTTTGGTATTGAGTTTACGGCGTTTTTAGGAGGTCATACCTACCCCTTAGTCATTTTTCGTCCAAAATTTTAAATTTTTCAAATCGCTCATATTTTGCGCAGAAATACTTACCTATATATGTAAGGTTTTCCAGTGCAGCGACTGATGTCTCAAGGTTATTTGATCCAATGAAAATTTATTCAGATCCATATTTTTAATTTTTTTCAAAACTGAAATTTCAAGTTGTCATCAGAGCTTCCGTTCCTCTTATCGCATCCTCTATTTATATGTAAACAAATCATATCTAGGATCACTTTTAACAGAAACTCTTATAAACACATCGCCATTATGCAAATATCAAATTAATCAAAATTAACTTGGCGTATCAAAAATTTATGCAGATGCTCAGATTGCTCCTGGATAAGCCCACACTTCCACATCTTAATTAGATGTTCCGAAAGTAAACTCTTGAATTTGCATGTGATTATGTCAGGGCTGAGGCTGTAAATAGATTCAATTCTCCTATGTATCAAATAATATTCAGATATATGGCCGCCCATGTCTACTCACGAAATAATGAGAGTGCAGTGGATGCCCGACTGCCGAGTTGGAATGTTTTTGAAGTTGATGGTTAATGTGGAATTCTGATTTAGATAGTGAAATTTTCAGACAAAATATCAAGTTTTGTATATTTCTGGAATGGTAAACTCAAGCTCTGCTGAAGTACCCATACGAAAATCTCTGATGGCAGAATCAAATTGGAAATATAATATTGTTCTAGAAATAAACATTGAAAAGTATTATTTTGAGAAAATACACTGTTGAATAGATGATAGAAAAATAACCCAGGTATTTCGCCACAGAAACGCAGAATTTTTCACAGAAAAAAAGTTACATCAGCTACTTTTCAAGAATGCACAATTACGAAAAACATAATCCTTCAAAGAACTCAAACGTACCTACACTAAAATATATTTTCACATACCTGGCATGGTAAAACATATTTTAGTGTACCTTCCCATTCTTTTAATGATCCCAGCTTCAGCAACTGATTCATTCAAATCTGTGAACACGCCATCCTTTTTTATGAATAATTATCTTCTTCCACGTAGGTAGACTCTCACACCCAGTTTTTTGTTTGTTAAAATCATTATAGATAATTAGACGAAAGTTTTCAGTTCAATATATTATAATCACAGCAATTATTCGTAACTAGTAGGTAGGTACTCTAGAAGCGTCGTAATATAACTTCTTAGCGTGATGTTAGGTTTCTAAGAACGGAGTGTCAGAAACAGGATGAGGTGAAATGCCACATCAAACTTATAATCAAAGTACAAATGTTTTACGTAATGAAACATCAAGATAAATAATTTATACAGTTCGGGGTAGGAGGTTTCTCGCTTTATCGAACGTTGAAGTCTCCTCAAATTATGGTTATTTTCGTGTATGCGTTTTAATTTTCGAATAGTTTGGTGTAGAGTTGAAGTAAGTAGGTCGATAGGTATAGGGTGGACCAATAACGAATCCAAAATTCGTAATGAGAGCCAATTTTTCGAAGGAATCAAGACAGATCTCGTAAATTCCTGCACGTGACTCAGGAATCTAACCGCGAAACACTTCCTTTAACAACTCGTCTTCTCCATGTCTTCGTCGTGGTTATACACTCCGATAGACTCGTGAAATTCCTAACGAATGTAAGTTTCAGCTCATTGAATGTATCCGATTTACGTTTCCATCAATTCCTTCAACGTCTGCTGTTTCAATTCTAACGCGGAGCGATGTCTGATATGGCTGAATCTTATGGCCATGTGATATGGCTCGTATGCGAGCTTTCGTGTAGCGGAATGCTCTGTGAAGCGTGCGATTGTGGCGCAACGATTAAAAAAATGCACACGTGGTTCTGAATTAATTTTTATGGGAGATTCTGCCTTTGACGTGGTGAAAGTTTTTCGATACCTAAGGCATACAGGCCACAGGGTGAGAAATGATAATTTACTGATGATTCATGTTGGGTAACATCCTTTTCTAGTTGCGTACACTAATTATTCAATAAAAAATTGGAGATCTTGGTTACCTTCTAACCGAAACAAAAATTAATATTTTTCCTGGTGGTGAAAATAGTCAGTGGCAATTGAAATCAATTATTTTAAAGTCTCTCCACTAAATTTATGAAGCATTCATCTCAACCTTCTCATCACCGAACGACAAAAAAACTCCATTAGAATTTTATGACCACATTAGATCTTCCACTTCCCATAACGCTCAAATATGTCTACAACCATCGAATAAACCTAATTTTTTATTGCTCAAACCTCCATAACTAATTAATTTTTATAACCTTCAGTTTCTCAGACATTCTGTCCATAGTTTCTGCCCAAGGAATCCAGTCCGTACATATTTCGTTGCTTTTTATTCCTGAAAGTATGCTTACAATGTCGGATACGAATTCTCGACCATTTATTTCTGAATGTCTTGATTATAAGCGTACAGGGAAAAAATGAAATGTAACCAGAGCGAGTCGATCGTAATTTGCCTTTATTTATTATTTGTTCAACTCATGTTGATAATTGATCACAGACGGAAAGTCGTAAGTATGATTTGCTATTGCCTTGTAATTAGTGATTTTCTCCAGAATAACGAGGAATGAAGGAATGCTCTTTTTTATATGTCATTCAACTGAAGAAAGAGCTTCGAATTTATACTTCCTTGGAAGGGAGAAAGGTATTGATTAGTTCAAAAAATCCATATATGCTTGCATCCGTGATAAGTTATTTAGAAACTTCTAAAATATCTAATAATACTGAGATGGCATTGACAAGGAACTCACATGTTCCTCTATCTCTAACATTTTCTATAACATCTTTGGAAGAACACCCAACTGGTTTCAAACGCCACTCGTTCAGACTAAACGATTCCAAATCCATATTTTATTAGCTGGAGATCTTTTAATAACATGCCCATTACGCATTTGTTCCTAATTGGTATGGAGCCGACACTAATTAAAAGCTAATATTAATTAGACTTATTGGAAGATAAATTTTCTTTGAAATTACACAGACTTCAGATTTTTTCGACTAATTCGTACATTTACATCTTCGTCCTATTTGTGGAAATTAGATGAATGTAGTTCAATTTTTAATTAGAAAATTGATATCCTATAATATACTGAACGTACGCAAGTTTTGAGTTAGAGTTATGTGAGATCAAAGAAGGCATTCTTCATTGAGTTTTCTTCCCATATCACCTTTGAGTCGATGACAAAGAGGTTCAGTGCTTTGCAGCTTGACTATATCAAAATGGATCGCTATGTCACACCCTTAATAGTTTATTTTCAGGTTTATCTCTTCACATCTTTCGAATGCGAGTATTTCACACAAGTTGGATAGAAATGTTTTATATTCATAAAAAATCATTGAATGGATGGCGGTAACTTTGAAGATCAAAGAAAGCATTTGTGTTCACAGGACGCAGGACAGTTTCTTGTATGAGCTGCTATGATTTCTATCGAAGCGGTAGTTCACATTCATTTGAATTCCTCATTGTTTTATGAAAGATCAGGTTTGAGAGATTGCGTGTTGGTATAAAAACAATACGATTTTATTTTTGCATTTATGCGTGTAGTGTTCAATTAGAATATGCACCAAACTATACAGACCTCAAAAATGGTCTTGCCTAAAGAGGAGATAGATACAGGGCGATGAATACAATCATGTCTTCAACTCAAATACAAAATTTCTTATATCAAGAAGAAAATTAATTATCAATATCCTTTCTACCGAATTTGCTAGTAGGGGAAGTACGTACAAAATGACATAGGGTTTTATTTCAGAGGCATAACTTATTAGTACCTAATGAATTACAGTGATCTCTTATTCTACAACCATGGTCTTTGGTCCTTTCTTCATGAAATCTAATCAAACCTTTAAGACATGAAAGTACCGAAAAATAAAATATTCTTAAAATAAAAATTCTTAGATAAATTGAGATATTAAACGAAATTCATTTTGTCCGCATGCTATGGACAAAATGACATACCGGCAACAGGACTCTGTAGTTTTGTATTTATAGTTACAAAACTACTGACAAAGTTCATCAATGAAAAGCTTGGTTCTTCTAGGAACATCAGCACAAGATGCGTGAGCACAATGCAACCAATGCATGCATCGTAACCAGTCTTTTCCAGGGATAATCCTGGAGAAGACTGTTTTTTTACTGATCTAAATCGGAAAAAACTCATAACAATAGACAGATGGACGTCTTCATCATCTCGAAAGTTGCTAGGAACATTTTCTTCTTCATTGTCTTCTTTAAATAATGCCCTAGGGACTTGTCTCCTTTTCTTTGGAGGAGGTATGAGCTTATTTTTTGATTTGGTTGCAATCATATTAGGTCTAGAAGTTGAAACTTAGTACGTTTATCGAGTCTTCGGCTCACGTTTGCCTTGTCCACTTATGAATCGTCTTTTAGGGATTGGAGGAACCTACTCATAGGATTAGCAAGAGTAGGTTAAGATGCACTGCCTTTATTAGCCGCAGATGAATATTTTGTTATGAATATGTTAAGACAAGTCCTGGCTCTTTGTTTGCTGATGGAGCCTGTGATGAATGGTCTCGGTGCTGTCCGGAAGATACAGTTAATACAGCTGAAATACCTATGTCATTTTTTCCGTTCACTGTATATGTCATTTTGTCCATAAAGCGTTATAAAACTAGAAATATATCGAATTAATACAAAAAGTATATTTAACATAAAAAAAGCTTCGTGAATACAATGACAAATAAGTAAAGTTTGAAATGAATGCAATATAAATGAAAAAAAGGTGAAAACTGGCCATTTCTTCTGAAAATTTGGCGCAATGAAGCAAATCTCGTGACCTATTGATTTTTATTATCACTCATAACGACTGAATGAACAAGAGTAGAGCTTGCGAGTTTTCAGAGGTGAATAGAACCCACTCGGGTCGAGTGATTTGGTAGGCAGTTCCGCATTTGATACCGCCAAACTCAAGTTATGATGCCTATGTCATTTTGTACGTATTTCTCCGGCACCCAGAAATAATTCACGTTCCTATAGTAGCAACTTTCGACAAATCGATTACCATTTCCGCCATGGGAAACCCAAAGCCCGGTAAATACTCCAATCCATGTCGAACCGAATAACTCCGCGCATTCGATCACGTCTGTTCCAATTTTTTCAAATTCCTCCAATCGCCAAGACGAATAAACCTACCAGGAACATAATGGTCGATTGAACTACTTATTTCGGATTACTACGCACGACATCTAGGCTGGCAATTAGGTTTTTTCTCGACGCAAGAAATTCATAACTGATTTATATGGCCGTCCGCTTGGAACACGACGACCATTCGATACTGAGGCCCATAAATTGTCTTTGAACTTGACGCTCTGTGATTATCGATTAGGTTGAAATTCTATGATGGGAGCGGCGTAATACATCAATCGGAGAAGATGTGATCCAGTTCAGTGATTTTTATGCCCCGGGAAAATTTATTCCGTGGCCGTGAAAAAATCGGAATTATTGATCAGGTACAAATCACGAGGTATGTGAAGAAGGCGATTGCTGATGCGGGAAAAAGGCGACTGATTGACCATTCGGTCCAATTATGCGAAGCTGCATCACTCACAGTTCCAATTTTTTCATCTGGTTATGGTCAATTCATAACGTTTATTTCTTATTTTGACGAAAACTCTTCAAGGAATCTGAGAAGTCACTCAAAATTATGAAGATTTGAAGGGTAGTCGAAAATACTTGCAGTATATTATACAGGGTGTGAATGAATAGCAGGTGCTCAAAAAAGAGAAGGTTATATGAATGAGCCACTCTATTTTTTGGCAAGGAATCAGTCTAATAATTTTTAATAAGTATTCTGATACACCCTGTATATCTTCAGTCCAGAAGAACAATACAGTTCTGAGCTGGTAACTACTGGTCTTCAAAACCAAAATGTCACCGACACTGGGGGAAATATACAGCTCCACAAGAGTTAGGGATATCGTATTCAATCGTTTTTAAAAGTATGTAATCTTCGAGAAAATCGCTGTGAAATCATTCAAAACTCAATAACAACTTGAATCGATCCAATAAAAATCAGTATGAGACATTTCGTCAATCTGGTCGCCTTTTTCTGAAGTTTGGTTCTTTGCATATGCTTCATGAATGTTCTAAATTTTGAAATGAAGTCAGCTCATCAACGGCTTCGAATTAAAACGAGTTTTCTGAAAATGCCAAGACGTAAATTAACAAACGCTGAGGCTAATAGGGCTATCGGAATGCTTCAGGATGTCCTAACTCAGGTTGTTGTAGCGGAAAGGCTCCAAGTCAGCCAAAGTGTGATATCTCGACTTTGGAATAGGTTCAGGGAGACAGGTTCCGTGTTGGAAAGACCAAGGCTTGGTGGGCGACGAAAAACAACACCTGCTCTGGATCGTTTCATCACCGTTTCGGCGAGAAGAAACCCTACATCTACGAGTAGAATGCTACGGAATACTCTTCAAATGAAGAAGGGGTCCAAGTTTCCATCGAAACCATCAAACGACGTTTGAGAGAGGTGAATCTAGGTTCAAGACGCCCATTAAAAGGAGTTCCATTGGCACGTGACCATAAGCGTCAAATACTGGAATGGGCAAGGCAACATATCAATTGGAACAATCAATGGCGTAGTGTCCTTTTCACTGATGAATCCAGATATGGACGATTTTCAGATTCTCGAAGAATCAGGGTATGGACAATCCCACGCATACCCCGTAATCGTCGCTATGTCCACGAAGTGCATCCATTCCGAGAGGATAGTGTTATGGTATGGGCCGGGATATGTTTCAACAAGTGCACAGATCTACACAATTGTCCTGGGAATATGACCGCCTTACACTATAGGTAGCATGTCATTGACAATGTTGTGCCATATTTTTACGCTGCTTTTGGTGAAACTTTTCAATGTCGATACGATAACGCTAGACCGCACCGTGCAGCCATAGTTGAGAATGCGCGCGAGGAGCTTGGTATTTCACATTTACCAATACCTCCGCACTCACCAGATTTGAATTGCATAGAACATGCATGGGATATGCTCCAAAGAAGATTAGATAATCATCAACCTACCCCAGAATCCTTAAATGATCTGAGCGAGCTTCTGCCCCGTTTATGGAACCAAATTCCTCAAGAAATGTTCAACAACCTCGTGTGTAGTATGCAAAGAAGATGTCAAGCTGTTATTGATGCTCGTGGAGGCCATACATTGTATTGATAGTCTTGAAATGCTTGAATTCTCTGATGGGAATAAAATTTCGTTATTTTACACGATCTTTCTTAACCACCCTGTATACGCTGCAGACCTACAGGCTAAAATTAATTTGCAACTTGAAATCATATTAATATGAATTTTCATCACAAAAATCTTATTCTTACTATATTTTTTGCATTTTAAGTCAATATCCCTAACTCATGTGGAGCAGTTTAGATGAGGCCGATTTGTGATTTCAACAAGACCTCTTTGGAACTGGAATAATAGCACCAGTTCAAGTCGAAATCGTTTTCCTTTTCATCTTCACATTTTACAATTTAGTTGTGAAAGGCGATAAGGATGTAGGAAATATCTCCATGTTTATTCTGCCTACCACTGTTCCTAGTACCAGAGCACTGTCAAGAAAGTATCAGCGAGTTGAAGTCGTTAGACAATCGCTCTGAAGAAATGATTAATTGTTGATCTACGTTGAACGCTTTCAGTTGTTTCATGTTATAAATGTTTCTCTATAAATCCTTCTCGAAACAATGGACTCAGAATATTGGATAACTAGATTAGATAGGATGTAGGTGTTGCTGAATAATTTCAACACTCAACTAAGTGGCGAATCGACAAAAATCACTTTCGATTTGAATAATTTACCCGCATGATATCCACTGTTATTTTGGAAATTTGCCTTCAATATGATCAAGGAATGTTAAGGATAATTCTATTATCTTTTAATAACAAAATTTATTGTTGTTGCAGATGATTCAATTCGCTACAAATCACAACTGATTCTCAATAGAGATTGCCAATTATATCTAGATCCATATCGTATTATTCCCTACAATTCATTGAGAATAACATTAGCGACAGCTTCTCTATGATAGAAACGCCGATGAACAGTTCAGTTGGCTCAGTTAATTATTTTATTGGTAGTTAATTACAAAGTTCTACACCAATAGATGTACAGCTGTAACGTTACACCGTTATGCTAAGTAGTGAACCATAAAAGTTATTCCTCGATTCATTGTATTCGTTTCATTGATCACCTGAAGAGCTACAGTTTGAAATGGATGCAGAAGATACAGCTTGTCCACAAATAGGAGGATATCCTTTCATTTGATTACCGGATATTAAAATCATTTCGGGACATCTTGCTCCAAGCATTTGTGTAAATGAAAAAAGAAATATTAAGATGCATCTTCGAAAAACATCAATATTCAACTACAGTTCGTTTCTCGATCTTCTCGATAAGCGAAATGACCAAAACGACTTCCTCGTACAGCCAACAACGAATCAGATCACCTCAAGATATCGACTATAAGCCTATACCAAGAAAATTGTCACAGTTATTTGCATGCATTATCTGCCATTTACTTCAGGAGTCAGGCTTCCTATAATTAGAGCCAAACAACTTCTCCTTCGATATTACGGAAAATGGCGGCCTTTATAGTCTACAGAACACGGTTACAAGCCGAGCTACATTCTATACAGGGTATGCTTTCTGAATTTATAAATCTATTGGTTAGGCACGCCTACGGGATATCAACGGAATCCTGAGAGATCCGGGTAGATTTTTCGAGAATTGTTTGAGTCATCTAACATACCTGAAATCGTTTGAATCATGGCGGCTAGATGGTCTGGTGGCACATACCTAAAACAAAAAAAAAACGTAAGATTTTCAATACGTTCTTGGCTTATGGTTTTAAAGCAGAAGATTCCGCTGGAATTTTAAGCCTAAGCTTACTACTCCTTCCACTCTAGATGATATCGAGGACTTTTAGGTGAGAAATGTTTTGACTGTTAGAAACCTAGATGTCGTTGAAGTCTTAGAGGAACTTTAGACATCCGTTCCCTTACACTTACTAGAATAAATCAGGTTGAAAAGCGTCTGAGCCTCTTATCATAACTAAATAGAACGTTTTTCTTGCATTATCATTCAGTATGCATAAAAAATGAGATATTCTGTCATCATTATCTCTTCTGCCAATCAAAAACAACAACCAAAATTGTTGCATTCCTTCTCCTTTACCATAATCTATCATATTATTTAGCCGGATAGAGATATTCCTACCTATATGATCTGAGGCCCATTTGTATGGGCAGCACAGAGAACTGTAGCACATAAAAATCTGGCCCGAGCTATCTGAAAGGCAATCTCATCGCCTTTATCTTGATCAATTTACACTTCCTTCTACTGCCTTTACGACCATATGGTATGTTGTTGATTGAGAAGCAAGGAAGCAGTGAAAAGCTGCAAAGGCTTGTGGTACAATAATATGTGAAAAAGCTTCCTACGGTAATTTGAGATTTTAGACAGATATTCTCAATTTGCGATGATCAGGAAGATCCGGTGTAAGCGGAAGTGACAAAAACATCCTGCGTAACACACTCAAAATGAAATGCTTGAAAATGATCTTGAGTAGTTCTCCATATAAGGAGTATAAATAAGTTCGAAAATTGAAGGTATATTGTGAAAAAACAAACACATCTTATAGACGTCAATGAAGTGTCTGAAGTTTTTGAATTGGTCGTACTTGTAGGCTCATTTTCCTATCAGAATATGCATGACAACATGATGGACCTATAGTGTGCCTCTAACATCTGAAGAGCAAAAGAATAGTCGTTTGGGAGATCGGACCTAGTCCAAAGATCCTCCTAGATGACTAGGTGAAATGGTTTTTATATAGGAGGTGAAATATTTTCTTATTGCTGATATAATTTCAAGATAATTCCATGCAGTTCCAAGAATCTCTGAATGTATTGATCGCCAGCATGCAATTGAAATCATCCGCTGCACAATCCTGACCTGAATGACTCAAAAAAACAGTGTGGGCTTTTTGTAACAACAATTCGCAGATCTATTCTCTACTTTCAACTGTCTTCGCTTGCTTTCTGTGACCCAGATGCGTCGTGTGTTTATTTAAGACCTTAAACAAAGGTTAAGTAGGTTGTACTGCTCTCACTCGTTACGTAATTAGATCATTATCACGTTTCGCTTGGTATTTTAGAAATTGAATAGCTCCTGCGAAAATTGGATAATGAACAGGTATAGGTAGCTTTATTGAACACGGCCATTGTTCAATGATGCCAACCATTAGCTAGGAAATTGGCAGCTTTCTTCATGACATCAGAAAGTGGATGAATTGATGGTGTATGCGCATAATTGGTGATGTGCGAAGCATTCTAGATAATTATCAGAAAATGATGAACAAAAAAGATTCTATCAGCAGATTATGACAGAATTTAAGCTTCATCGACAGATATTCAGCTTCTGACGTCCTTGAAACTTCCGAGAAACTCAAAATAAACACAAGCGGTCCATCATCGAAGACATTCCGATGAAATTGGAGCATCAGCGAACCCATCAAGAATAAGAGAAGCCAGCAGGTCCGAAAGTCAAGCAACGTACGACTTAAACAATTTTCTCGAGGTATAATTGTCTAAATTACAGTGTAATATCGAAACCACAACTCAATTCTCGAAACTCATTACGTCGGAGTCGCGTTTTTGAAGGATGAGAGGGTAAATTGAAACAGCTGATGCCTCAAATTGGCTTTTGCGCGTTCGCTCCCCGAAAGGCCTTATTTTCGTATGCAATGATGTAAAGATGGATTACTCAGTTTCTGTACTTTCAAATAAATCATAATAAAGATATTATTCGCAAACTATTTCCTGTGTGCTCTTAAAATGTCAACTTTTGTACCGAATAATGTGTTTAAAAGCAAGGGGAGAGATCCGAAAGGTGGGAAATTGGTAGCCGTATGAACTGAAGTCAAGAATGGCTGAAATATAATACCCACCGTACATTGCTCCTTCGGATAACCATCTTTACCGAACGATGCAACATGGCCTGGATGACCAGCACTTCTCCAATCAAGAGCAAGTCGAAAAATGGATCGTTACAAGGATGGCAGTCCAAGAGCCGGCCTTTTTTACGATGAAATCGGTCAATTGCCAGAAAGATGAGAAAAATAAATGGCTATCGAAGGACCATACTTTGAACATTGAATGTATGGGTTTTAATTTCAGAATGCGGGATGAGTTTCCTTTGAAGACGTTCCTACCCCAATAAAAGATCCACCAGAACCATAACACAAACCTGTCGCAAATCATCAAACAACACAACCCCTGTATGTTCTCCTAAGATCCCAATTAGGACTTGGAATCATGAATTGAATAAAGGAAAGCCGAACCATCAATAAAGAGGGTAGGAGATGAAATAATGGGTTGTAGCTACCCTAATTATAGACTTGCACGTCCACATTTACTGCCTTCAGGAGGATAATTTCAACCGTGAAATGGATCTCGGAAATTTTTCTAATTTAAAGTCTCCATGCTAACTGAACCGAGTTTATGGCCAATAAATGAGAACGTTTACTGTTCACCGTCGTTTCAGATATAGGTTCGCCATTTTTCAGCAGGAAATCTAATGCGAATATACACGTTTATTGCTATTTAATGAAACATAAAGGATGCATAGATTTTTGGGTTGATATAGAACCTTTTACATATTACTGATAATAATGAACTAACTGTATATTACCGCTCTATGTAATTGGCAACTTGAGAATAATATGATGGAATAGAGTTGTAATCTTTAAGATCATGTGTGACAAAATCTGGAGAAAGAAACTATTCGAGATACACAATTCCTTCTTCAACAAGTTAATTTCAAGCTAACGACATCATTTAGGTCCTCTCTTTCTAACTTTACTGTAATCATTCGATACCATCCCGTTGAAAAACTTGACCATCAAACCCATCTCCTCCATTGAAAAACAAAAGACATACCTCGAACCAGAGCTACCAATGTGTAATTCCACCGCCCAAGCCTGCAGCCCTTCTACCCAACACAGAATCCGCCTTTGGGTCGTGAATCATTAACAGATGCCACATTCTGTCGTGGCGGGCCACAGGGTTCGAACCGTGGCCTTATTCATTACTCTGATTATCAATTTAGCGCGATCGTCTATCGTGTAGATTATTTCTCGCTGTTCCTGTTACATGACTTATTGGAAAATCATGTTTCGTATAGTCCTGCCTATGAGTTATAAGGGGAACCTGATGGAATGCTTGGACAAGTTTATGGATAGGAGATTGAGTGGAGTGATTAGTGGGGCACGTTTTAACGTGAATCAATCAATGTGGAAGAGAAAGGGGATAATTACGCATTTAAGACAGATGGTCCGCATGATATGAACACAAATATTTGAATTATCCAATTATCAAAGTTCACACAAGATTCGATCGTCAGCATTTTTCACCCAAAAAGTTGGGATTTCCGAAGTCGATTTTGTTCAGTGACACTCGGGGCAAGGCTGATTAACAATATACAAACTAAAAAAGGGTAGGATCACAGAAACGGTAGCTGTAACGATTTGAAATTTCGATTTTTTAAAAAAATACCATTTCACAGGTGAAAATCTAAACCATAACAGATACGGTTTTTGTTTATATTCTATTGAATTCAGCGTCCTCGAAAGCTCATATTTTGATATCAAACAAGACCATATAATCCTTTTTTGACAATAAATTTTCATGTTTTATGTTTTCCATATTTCATTTTCGAGTTTTGTTCAGAAGTTCACACTTCACATTATTCAGAGTTTAGGTGTTATGGATATGCGAAACGGGTATTACGCATGATTCAAATGCGTTGAAGACTTTCCCGGTTAAATACCACCGTTAGATTTTCCAGGGATTCGGTGTTGATGACAAATATATTGTTTTTGGGGGGTCTTACCCCTTGGTCATTTTTGACCAAAAAAGTTGAGATTTCCGAAGTCGATTTTATTACGTTCAGAGATACTTTGGGCAAGGCTGATTAACAATATACCAATTAAAAATGGATACGATCACAGAAACGGGAGCTGCAACGATTTGAAATTTCGATTTTTTGAAAAAATGCCATTTCACAGGTGAACATCTAAACCGTAACAGATAGGGTCTTGGTGAATATTTTATTGAATTCAGCGTCCTCGAAAACCTATATTTTGGTACCAAGCATGACCATATGGCTCTGTTTTGACAATAAATTTTCATGTTTTATGTTTTCCATAGTTCATTTTCGAGTTTTGTTCAGAAGCTCACAGCATTCAGAGTTAAGGTGTTATGGATATACGAAATTGGTGTTACGTATGATTCGAATGCGTTGAAGACTATCCAGGTTAAATACCACCGTTAGATTTTCCAGGGATTCCGTGTTGATGACAAATATATTGTTTTTGGGGGGTCTTACCCCTTGATCATTTTTGACCCAAAAAGTTGAGATTTTCGAAATCGATTTTATTATGTTCAGAGATACTTTGGGCAAGGCTGATTAGCAATATACCAGTAAAAATTGGATACGATCACAGAAACGGGAGCTGCAACGATTTGAAATTTCGATTTTTTGAAAAAATGCCATTTCGCAGGTGAAAATCTAAACCATAACGGATAGGGTCTTGGTTTGAATTTTATTGAATTCAGCGTCCTCGAAAACCTATATTTTGATACCAAACATGACTACATCATCTTTTTTCTCTGGTTTTTATTTCCCAGATTTCTTCCTCGAGTTTGGTCCACAACACTCAAAGCATAGAGGGTTTTGGTCTTCTTCACAAGGTTCATGATTTATTTCTCTATAAACTAGAGCAAATATAGTGTCAAAACTCCAGATTCACAGTAGCGCACTTCCGCAGCTGCGAATCCCGAAATTCGAACGTATTGCAATTCAAGTGAAATAAATAACGTCTTCGCCACTTTTCCATCAACTCCAGCCCCTCCATAAAGATGGTTTTTTTAGCTGGAAACAGTCCCGTTTCGATACCGACTCCTTCTATCTAGGGAGAGTTTACGACAAGACGTTTTATGGCCGCTCAAATCGTTCCCGCTCTCGAGGACGTCCATTGAATGAAAGTGGAGAGATTTAGCGCTAGTTTATGGATTTCGGGACCAGCCTTAGGTGACACATTCGCAATTTGTCTTATCTTTTTCCGAACCGAATTTACGACCTTGCCGAACGTATGGAGATATTTATATGAGCATAGCAGGAGTGTTTTAATAGAGATTAAATGGCAGTGGTGTTGAGGAATGACAATGCGAAAACGTGTCCCGGCTTCAACTTCACTTGGAAAGGGTTGTGTTGAAGAAAAAGTTGAAGTACCAGTTATGACATTTATGTGAGAAGATTGATATTTTCCAAATGGCCACCTTTTGCAGCTCTACAGACGTCCACTCTTTTGTTGAAATTTTCAATGACATTTTGACATAATTGAGGCTCTATCTCACTAATGACACGAATAATTTCATCCTTCAGTTCAGGAATCGATTGTGGATTATTCTTATAGACCTGGCTTTTCACATATCCCCAAAGAAAACAGTCCAACGGTGTCAAATCACATGATCTTGGTGCCCAATTGGCATCACCGTTTCTGGAGATTACTCGTCCAGGAAATTTTTGCTCAATAAATCAATTGTGTCATTTGCAAAGTGAGTTATAGCGCCATCCTGCTGAAACCAAATGTCCTCTAGATCAATATTCATTAATTCAGGCCAGAAAAATTCGATTATCATCCGACGGTATCGATTACCATTGACTGTCGCAGCTTCACCAGCAGCATTTTCAAAGAAGTAAGGTCCAATTACACCATACCTGACCATAATGCAACAAAACAGTGACTCGTTTAGGATGCGTAGGTTTCTCATGAATAATTCTTGTATTTTCCTCACCCCAAATATGACAATTTTGTTTATTAACATAGCCACCAAGTTCAAAATGTGCCTCATCGAAAAACATGATTTTTTGAGAAAAATCAACTGGTTGTTTATTGATGAAATTGACGAATGAACGTTTTAAATGATCTAATGGCTTTAGTTCCTGTGTTATTTGAACCTTATATGCCTTCAGACCTAAATCCTTGTGTAAAATACGCCATGTTGTGGACCCACTAAGTCCAACTTGTTGTGAACGTCGTCTAATGGACATCTCAGGGTCTTCAGCAACACTTTCACGAACCAAATCAATATTTTCTTGTGAACGACCGCTACGACTATATTTTTCACTTTTTTGGTCTTCCACCGAACCGGTCTCTTGGAATTTTTTAATAATTCGACCAATTATGCTTTCAGATAAACGATTATGTAAACCATAAAATTCACGTTATTTTCTAAAAACACTATTCACTGAACGCTGATTTTCATAAAATAATTCAACAATTTGAACGCGTTGTTATATCGTGTACGAAGCCATTTTTATAAATGTCATACATCACACTTCTAAAATGTAAAAATACCCAGACGAATTTCATTTATTCTTGAAAAAAGCACAATTTGAAACACCCTTAATTCTCAGGGTTATATCTCTTGGACAATTCCCAAAAAAGCAGAAAACAACCAAAGCATTTTATCTCTTTATGATAATAAAGATAAAGTGGAGAGGTCCCAAAACGCAACCCTGGGGAACTCCAAATATTGGATCTAAAGTTCCATCGAAAGCAGCAAATCGATTACCAATGCACATGTAGCTTCTAGAAAAAACTTTCTCAAACTCTGAATAAATGATTCGCCATAATATCAAACATTCCACATATTATTCAAGTTTTGCGATTCCAAATTTATCCATACTGATGAATCACTGAATAGGTCAGCACAATCATATGACCATTTAACTGTGGCGTCATGTCTTTGTTGTACATAAAATTGATCAAATAAAAAGAGATATCCCAAGAGAAGCCTTCTATTTTATGACTTGACAGAGAAGGCAAATTGTTTTATGTGTGAAGTTATATGATCCAATTCTACCGCCTTGGTAACCGATAGGTTAGCGTTGGCGTAGACTAAGGATTTATTGATTGGTATTACAACCAGTCATGTCGATTTCACGGTGTTTTGGCATTGACATAAATTCTCTTTGATTTTATGCGATATATCGCGATTTAATATTCGATGAATCTTGGCGATGTTGACTGCTGCAAAAGGATTGAATGTCACCTTTAGTTTTGGGATAGCTTCAACCAATAGGTTGTTTGATTTTTCGGGAATATGATTTCCAGTTGGCGTTCCATTCATTAATGATGGAATAGTCTTCATTTCAAGATACTGTCTCACAAATGTGCGGACGTTAAAGGTTTCTGAGTGCTCGGTTTGGGACTTTCTGGCTTGGGATCAGTTCCTATAATACTTCTGACATTTTCAGGCACTATCTTTGGCCAGCATTTTCTCTACGGATTTTTTGTGATGTTCCCAGTGATTGGAGCACATTCTTGTTGCTTCATGGTAAAGGCAGCAGCATCTTCCATTCTCGAATAAATAAATCCCAACTTTAAGACTCGGACTCCCAGCATCGACCAAAGAGTTTTATGTTCCGCTAATCGAAATATTCCAAAGAGGCCAAGACTCCGTTTTATAACCGGCATATTCAGAAGAGACGTGATAGATCGGCGCGGGTAGAGTAACGGCCGCCATAAAACATTTTGTCGGCGGTATGTAAATGGAGTGACGTTCATACGAGTCATATCCAGACTTCTGAAAATTCCTGACTGGTCGCAGGGGAAATCAAAGCAACCCAGCTTCATTCACGTCACATACTCTGTCACGAAGGACGCACGTCATGTGATTTCACAATACGACAAAATTCGCCGGATTATAGCACTGACAGTCGCGTATGACAAATGGAGGAGAGGAGATTTAATAAGTCAGTTTATGTCGGTCTGTACGAATTCGTATTGTCCGAGTTGAAATGAATGTTTTCTTGGCGTGGCTGCGGTCGAACGAGAAGGGGGCTGATGGTTTTATTTATGGCAGGTGGAGGAAAGGAACGGACAACTGTACGTCATTACGTGGTTGTGGTCTGATTTAAAGGTTTGGCTTTGGTGCATGGCGTATGTAAAGTTGCTGAGTTAGATGGCGATTCAGTCTCTTTGATGGTACTAGGCGTACGTAGGTTGCTTCTCAAGTTTCGAGATAGACAAACAGTTGTAATCGGAAATGGACTTACTGTTCTTCAAAAGGTGCTACTTCGAGAATTTTACGTACACTTTTGCATGCGTTTGACCCTTTTTTCTAAGCACTTTTCCTTAGCTAGTCTAGTCACCTCCAAAACAAGGGATTTGAACTGTGTCTGTGTGATTTCCTTTTGTAGGATTTGGCTCGTCTTTGAAAGCAATTATGCCTCAGATTTTAATACATATTTCGATCAAGTGAAATGATTTCAGTACCTGTATTCATGACAAATAGCACTCGTATGAGTATGAGTATGGGTACGAAATATGTTCACCATTAAAAAGGACATAAATTTCAACTGTAGATTCCTCTCATCGAATGAAACACTTTCTTCCAATACCATTTTTAAAAATTCGGTTTCGTTTGGAAGATACAGGGTGTCGAAAATCCATGAAAAAAACACTTTTCTGTTTATTACTTCTGAACCGTTATTTCAAATGAACTGAATTTTGGTTCATTGGTTACTCTATTCATGATGCATATTCCTCAATTTAAACTTATTCAATATCTTTCTTGGTATATAAGTTACGGGGTAGTCGACTCATCAATACACGCAAAAACACCATAAAACCACTTTAAAAAGATAAACGGTTCATATTTTCGAAAGAATCAATCATTTGAGAAACTAAAAGTATTCTCATGTTTTTTCAATAAAACGCGTCGTTTTCGAGTTATTTCCAATTTTACCAGGGAAAATTTGACGAAAAAATCATTAATTTCAAGAATAATCTCTGAATCAAATATCATCGAATATTATTCCTTCTCTGGTCTTTAAACGAGTTTACAATGTTGTCACAATATTTATCAACTTTGTCGAGACTTGAATTCAAATGACGGAAAACGTTGATATAGAGATATCTAATAATAAAATCCCACAAATGTGGGAGATAAAATTGAACACCAAGGAGCATTTAATACGCCCAGTTTCTATTAAAAATTTATAGTTACCGGTCCATATTGAAGTTGAATGTCGATGAAATCCAGAATTCGAATATGAATGATGAATATCGATACAAACCACGTATTAAATTGAAATTAATGAAAAATGATATGAAACCTGATAATCTGTGGCGATGTTGCTATTTAAACAATATCCTCTTGGAATTTTATAAACTCGACACTACACGGTTAATATTATTTTGATTCACTTCACATGATTATCACATCATCACAATAATTCACTGAATGTATTTACTACTTCACATAATGTTTACAGTTTGTTTATGATTGACAGCGCCCCAAGAGTAAATGAGATTACCAATGTCCGTCATCCGCCGGTTTTCGCTATACGCATGCGTCGTGAAATTTCGCGGCAAAGTCGATTTCTGATGGAAACGGCAGAATTCATAGATATTTATACTGTTTCGTAAAAAATCCTTAACCTCAATGAAAATATCAGCAAGGTGACAACATCTCCTTAAAATTTCTGTGCAAATATTCACATAATGGATACAAAATGGATTAGGTTAGGTTGTTTAATAATAAATTCTGATGATCTGAATGGAAAGCCTTTCTTTATGAGATTGTTTGGAGATTTCAAGGAAAATATGAACAAGTTATTAGTGTTTACAAACTAATCTGCAAGAAAACCGAAGAAGGTACTTATTTTGGTGAGAGAAATATGGCTTTTTAGTTGCAAATGTAATCGGATGAAACTAACTGTTTTTTTTTAAATAATCGTGTTTGCAACATTTTTATTTCAATAAGGTTAGTACTTGAGTATTCCCTAAATGTATAAACTCAATTTCAATCGAGAAATATAAACTTTGAATCAATTCCAGAGTATCGTATCAGGGACGTAATTAGCCCAATTTTTTTTTCAAACGGCTATATCTGTTTAACAGAGCCGAATTCGAAAAAATGGAAAATGAAAAAAAGGTTTCTTTTGGCCTCAAGAATCTACAGTTAAAATATATGTACAAGTCAAAGATCCACCCTGTATAGTCTAAGGATTTGACATAATTATTCACATCAGTGTTGTCATATTTCAGTAGCAATCTTAGAATGAATCAAAAAGGACGTGGATAACAATACTGGACCCTGAGGAACACCTCTGGCACCAAGTGAAGCCCTTTAAAGGCTGATGTTTTGGCCTCCTTCATAAAAGAGTTCACCCAACGGTATTATATCAATTCGGTAGTCTGCATAAATTGACCCAGCTCCAAAAAACGTCGACCAAGCCTTCGGCCAAGCCCACCGTCAATCTGGAGCTCATGCCCGTAATCACATGCCATTTCCCGAATTAGACGTCCGCGACAGGAAAATATCGAAATAACTCATTAACCGCCATTTCTATAACGCCATTTTTTCATCGTCCCAACGATCCGCGGCAATTTGTTCGGAATCCGCCGCGTCAAGAAGTGGTAGCACCGTTATAGATAAACGTACGTACATATTAATACCCATAATTGACACAAATCCTGTTAGTATTTATTTTCCCCCCGTATCAGCGACGGACGCTGATCCACGCGGTCAGTCCATGTGACGTGCAGCCAGTGGCGTTTTCGAAGTAGGATGGAGGTAACCTTTTTTTATATTCTCGGAAAAGTAGGTATCCTTCATTATGTCGTTAGTACCTCGGCTCCGTCTGCTGGATGCCTTTCCATATCGATAACTTAATTTCAGTCCACAATAAAGGGGACAGGCTGAACGAAGAATGGTCGTCTTGAGATCAGAGCATAAGGAACCGAGAAAAACTTTTTTGCTCTGATTTAATTCCACGCTTTAATCTAATTCAATGCCGACTGCTCTGTTTCCATTTTGGTTTGTTGTTTCACCATGTATATGCTGCGGTATCACTTGGTAGTGAAGACATAAGGGGTTCCTTATAGGAGCGATATGTTTTCGAAATGTAATGGCTGCCATATTTGAAATGGTAACATGCCACTATCTGACATTAGTGTTAAGGTCAAGGATAGTTTAACAATTCATCGTGGTTCCTTTCTGGCTAGTGTGTTGGCCTCTTCGTTTCCTAAGTGACCAGGAACCAAGGCTAAAGAGACCTTCTTGTTCTTGCCTACTTGATTAAGATTGCTTTCACACTCCCATCAGCTGATGAATTGCATTGACCTTTCAAGAATTAACGTATAAGAGTTCTGAGAGCTACGTTGTGTAGCTGGTGACAGCAAATGGCAGCCGCTTATACAATGAGAAACGATACACATACACCTCAATTACCTTACCCCCACTGTTCGAATTCGAATTGTCAGAATCTGTCACTATAAGCTTATTTGCCCAATTTGACTTTGACAATTTTGAACTACCCTGACTCGGGTTCAGCGACTACGTCGATAAAAAGTAGGGGCAACAAATCTATATATAGAAATAAAGTTCTAAATTGGCCTTCAAGCAGTTAGGGAACTTTCAGAATTTCTTGTGATCAAGAACGAACACACAAAAAAGACTGTGCTAACGGCAATAGTAGATATTTTATTGACATCGTTTCAGTTGGCCCAATAAAACTTCTTCTTATATCAATAAATTATTTTTGGAGTAATTAAATTCAGATAATTCATTGAATAATACGGCTGTCATTCAATTATAGTCAGAATAATATTGAAATAAGGAAGAACTGCATATTCGTTAAATAAGACTTCTATTTGAATGAATCGATCAGAATAATATTGAAATAAAAAAGAACTATATTTGCTTTGAATACAACCTATATTTGAATGAATTGATTAATTTAATTCAATAGCTAAAAATAGTAACGGAACAATAACTAGATTTATTCCAATGAAGCCTATGATTGATTCAAAAATAGTAAATAAAGCTACGAAGACGACTGCATCAAGACAAGACGCGACAGGATTTTGATTTAGTATTTAGTTGCGTGTGTGTGTTACTGCGAAGAAAGAGTTTGAAAATGGAAGAGTAGCTATTGAATAAGTGGGGAATGGAATCTCTAGTTCCACATTTTCAGGGTAAGTAACTTCATATTCATATAAAAATGTCTCAAAGCCTTCCGTTTTATTGTGAATGTGTGCTATAAACGAAAGACAATCTAATAATGGTACTTATTTTACCGATAGTTTTTAGGATGTTAGCTATTTCAACCCCTTAAGTTCACATTTGGTGCACCATCGCTTTCGAAGGAGGGACATCCAATTTCAAGATTAAATTGAACCAAATCTTAGTGGTTGCTTTTGATATACCTGGGCCTGTTTCATAAAACAAGTTATAAGTTAACAGGCAAATATTCTACGAGTTGTAAGTTTTTTGTCCAATATCCGCTCCATAAAAATAACTAACTATGAACTAAGGTGACAATACCGATTAAATTAATTCGTAAAATTGTAATCCAACTAAAAGTGGGAGCAGTAGGTATTTGGTGAAATTCACTTGTTTTCAATGTGCATTACAAGTACATTTACTTGTAAAATTGTAACTTGTTATTTTTACTGGGTATTGATCATAATTAGTTCATGTCCCACAGTTATCCACTTCTTACAGAGTTTGATGTTAGTAAAAATTTTATCAAGTCTCTAACATTCATTCTATTTTCAAACAAGGTTTTGCTTATATAGTTTTTTGAGGTTTAGAAAATCGAAAAGAAAAATATCCCTTGAGATCCCTATTTAATATTGTCGCTTATTATCACAGTACCATAACTATGTTCAAATTAGAGGAAATAAGTTATTGTTTTGTTATGAATATGTTACTGTTTACTTATTGTTATTGTGTTCTTGAGATAACATTTATGATTTTGTTGATAAAATAATAAACAAATGTGAAACATTCAAAATAGTTTTATTTGATACATCTTATCATTCAATCAATAAATTAAAGAGTTAAATTAACAATAATAAACTTTCAATTCAAATATAGTAAAATATTTCTAACGACTGCATCATATTGATTCAATTGATGTAGTTTCTTTTCCCAATATGAAGTTTATTTAAATCGAAATCAAGCATTCATTCTTTTTATAGTAAACTACCTTTCAAGAAATTACATCTTGTTTCAGTTTTAATATATCCTACATTTAAAACAATCCAAATGTATACTTATTCAATAATATATTTATTTTCCTGAAATATTATAGTTAATTGATAGAAAAAAAGTTGGGTTTGTTTTAATTGTATTCTTTCATTGAAACTAACTAACGCTTTTCTTGTCTCAATTATAGCATTTCATTGAATACTTTCACTGCTTAGATAAAATCAATGAGACCTATAATTGAATCAAAAATAGGCAGCATTGGCATAGGAAGAACAAGATAAGCATTGAATTAAATATAGTAATCATTCAGGAATAGGGAATACAGTATATCATTGATTCAATGGTTATGCCATTGTTTCTACTAACAGTGTTTTTTGTGTGAACTTAATAAACTAAAGAGTGTCCCAATTTGCGCGGTTTTGTTCAAGAATAAATGAAACACATAATTTGCATTCATTTTCAAAAACTTCTTATTGGTAATTGAAGTATCAGTTATGCCATTTATGTACGAAAAATTATATCTGCCAAATGGCCTCCTCTTGCAGCTCTATGGACGCCCACTCTTCGGTAAAATTTTCAATGACATTTTGACATAATTAAGGCTCTATCTCACTGATGACACGAATAATTTCATCCTTCAGTTCAGGAATCGATTGTGGATTATTCTTATAGACCTGTTTTTTCAAATAACCCCAAAGATAATAGTCCAACGGTGCCATATCACATGATCTTGGTGGCCCATTGACATCACCGTTTCTGGAGATTATTCGTCCAGGAAATTATTGTCTCAATAAATCAATTGTGCCATTGCAAAGTGAGGTGTAGCGCCATCCTGCTGGAACCAAATGTCCTCTAGATCAATATTCATTAATTCAGGCCACAAAAATTCGATTATCATCCGACGGTATCGATCACCATTGACAGTTACAGCTTCACGAGCAGCATTTTCAGAGAAGTAAGGTCCAATTACACCACCTGACCGTAATGTACACAAAACAGTGACTCGTTTAGGATGCGTAGGTTTCCCATGAATAATTTGTGGATTTTCCTCACCCCAGATAAGACAATTTTGTTTATTAACACAGCCACCAAGTTCAAAATGTGCCTCATCGAAAAACATGATTTTTTTGAGAAAAATCAGCTGGTTGTTCATCGATGAAATTGACAAATGAACGACGTTATAAATGATCTAATGGCTTTACTTCCTGTGTTATTTGAACCTTATATGTCTTAAGAGCTAAATCCTTGAGTAAAATACGCTATGTTGTGGACCCACTAAGTCCAACTTGTTGTGAACGTCGTCTAATGGACATTTCAGGGTCTTCAGCAACACTTTCAGGAACCAAATCAATATTTTCTTGTGGACGACCGCTACGACTGTATTTTTCACTTTTTTGGTCTTCCACCGAACCGGTCCCTTGAATTTTTTAATAATTCGACCAATTGTGCTTTCAGATGGACGATTATGTAAACCATGAAATTCACGTAATTTTCTAAACACACTATTCACTGAACCCTGATTTTCATAAAATAATTCAACAATTTGAACGCGTTGTTGTACCGTGTACGAAGCCATTTTTATAAATGTCATACATCACGCTTCTTGAATGTCAAAATACCCAGACGAATCCAGTGCGCCATCTATATTTTATTCATTCTTGAAACAGCCTTTACATATAACAAGTTCAACCCGACAATACAATCAATGGTACGCCTCTGAGAGCTCCCACTCGTGACCGCCAGCAAAAAGTCTTGAATATTGACGCAGTGCCAAGTTATTTATCAACTTGCAACAATTTCTGTTCTATAAATTACCTCAGACCATATAGAAATTAATTTCAAAGTAGCGGTTCGCGAATGGGACTTTTCTCCTTATTAAATTAAATACAGACTGTCGGTTACCGCACTGCTTGTCGGGCTTAGCGGGGGTTTTTCAGTACGTTGACCGATATCCTATTTCATGAAAGGCATAATGCAATATTAGTCTTCCTGAACTTTGAGGTGGAAACATCCGAGTGGAGTAACCCGAAGAAGTTGATACGGTTCGTAAGTTTCATGATGGAAAGCTTTGAAAGGTTAAGACAGCATCTATCGGCGTATTATTTATGGCTGCCCTATGAACGAAAAGGTTGTTTATCATCGTAGCTGTCTAGAAGTATTTTCCTCGACATTTTCGAAGGAGTCGGAGTCCTGGAAAGCTTGAACCTTCGGTGATTTCAATTGAATCCTTATCAAGAATCGATCATTTGATATTGAAACAATACACGATTTTGTTACAAGCTGATCAGCGAAAAAAGGATTCCCTTCAATCCTTAAGATACTGCTGAAGCAGAAGAATAAACGTTTTTAGTAAACAATGAATTGCAGCTACAACTTTTCGCAAATGCCGGTAATTCTTCCGGAGTTTTCTCCAGAGTCATGAATTCACTATTGATTAACACCAGCAGTGAGCTTCCCAATGTTTCATTTTTCACACGCTAGGGTGAGCAAAAACTATCCGGAAAATTAATTTCGAGTCATGCAACGTAATCTATCGGCCTGCAAGGGGGTGTGAAGTCTTGGCCATAAATCAAAGTTTCGCAATTAATTCAGATACGAACTGCTGGAAACATCTGTTGTCGAATTATTCTTCTGATGTGGATTTACGAGCCTCCAGTACTGAGCCCATTGTATTCGTGAAAATTCTCGAAACTATCTCTCTTCTTGATGTTTCGTTCGAAGCCGATGTTCTAGGAGGATGTATTGATATCTAGTTAGCCTAGACCAGTTCCATGCATAAACAAAATACTGCGATACCACATCAACGAACAATAACTTATTAGAAGTGTCAGTGTAGAGTTCGACGTCAAAAAAGTAAACCAGAGTTACGCAATAAATAAAAAAAAGATGTCCACCGAAATTGTAAAAATCTAAAAATTGGAGTATCGAGCCATCATTAAGTACCTGTATTCAAAAGGGTTAAGAGGTAAGCCGATTTACGAAGATATGCTTAATACCCTTGGTGATCAATGTCCTTCGTATGCGACCGTGAAATTGGACTGCAAGCTTCAAATGAGGTAAATTTTCCATTGAAGATGATGACCGATCGGAAAGGCCAGTCCCCGAAAATATCGATGCAGTTCATGTCATGATTTCATCAGACCGTCGAATTGGGCTAAAACGGATATCTGAAGCACTGAAGATTTCATACGAACGCGTTCATCATATAGTTCACGTCAATTTGGACATGAGAAAAATTTCTGCAAAATGGATCCCCAAATGTTTGAATGTTGACCAAAAGCGTGCAAGGGTAGAAGCATCGCGTTCGATCTGTGCTCGATTTGAAAACGATGTAGACTTCTTAAACCGAATTTTTAATATGGATGGGACTTGGGTACATTTCTACGATCCAGAAACAAAGCAACAATCGATGGAATGGCGACACTCTGGTTCTCCAAGACCTAAGAAGTTTCGTGTCCAAAAATCTGCTGGAAAAGTTCTTGCTTCAGTTTTTTGAGATTGCCACGGAGTAATCATGATTGATTTTTGATTGGATAAGGGTAGACAATAACTGGAGATTACTATTCGACATTACTGACCACTATACGGAAAAAAAATTGAAGAGAAAAGACGCGGAAAGCTATCCAAAGGTGTTTTGTTTTTACAGGACAACGCCCCAGTACACAAATCTCATGTTGCCATGCAAAAAATTCGTGATTTAGGGTTAGAATTACTAGAACACCCCCCTTATGCACCAGATTTGGCCCCGTCCGGCTATCATCTCTTTCCTCAACTGAATAAAGGTTAAAAGGTCGTAAATTTTCTTTCAACGAGGAGGTAATAAAAGCTGTGGAGGACTGGTTTGCAGAGCAAGAAGAAACATTTTTTTTAAAGGTCTAGAGACGTTGCAGCTTCGCTGTAATAAATGTATTGAAGGCTTCGTTATGGAATAATGTTTTATGGGAGTAGAAAAATAGCAAACAAGATCTTCATAATGCAAAAAAGAGCAGTAAGAGCAATGCTGAAAATGAGAATAAAAGACTCATGTAGAGGTAAATTTCGTCAGCTGGGAATATTAACATCACCAGCAATTCACATTCAGGAGTGTCTTCTCTTTGTGTTTAAACACAGAGAATATTTTGAAGAAAAAACACTCAATACATATAACACCAGGACAACGCAATTGAAGTTTCCTATTCACAGATTGACTCATACTGAGCATGGACCAAAATATTGCTGTGTAAAGTATTTCAACAAGATTTCACCTGAATTAAGAGATGAAAGAAGTGTTTCAAAATTCAAGAAGAGAATATTCAAGCTATTACTGGAGATAGGAGATGGAACCATATACCATTGAAGAATTCCTATCTTAAAGTGATTATGTAAATATTTGTTTGATTTGACCCTATTTCCATTTTATACTGTTCATTTGGAAATAAAGTTTATTATTATTATTATTATAATTAAGAGGAGAATATGTTGAGTAATAAAATATTTTGAAATTGAAATTTTGTTTGGTTCTATAGTAGGCTAAGAATTTTTCAATATATCCTCGTATATACTAGTCGTTTTGAAGCTATTTCTTCTCATATTTTTGTTCTGAAAAGCTGCTCCTACACACTTTCTACTTCGATGATAACCCCAAACACCACGTTTCTTCTATGTTGATTTCGTTTTCATTCTCGTAGATTAACAAACTGCGCATAAATTTCCAATCATTCAATTACGTCAAACGCCGTACGAACAATAAGAATAAAAATCCGTGTATATAAATCAGCCATATACAATAACATCTCTCGCGTACTCAAGCAAACAGAGATCATAAGTTAACTCGACCTGCTGTAAATGTCACAAAAGGAAGATAGATGACGTCATAATTCACCCCGATCCAGGCTGACCGCCTCGGTTATCTCTTGACGGTCAGTAATGACCGTTTGTTCCGTAGCCAGTCTATAGATAACGCGAATGGCTGGTAGTTACAATCGAAATTCGGATAATTGAGTAAGGGAGGTGCCCGGAATATATACGTGATTCCAACACAGGTTTCTTGTGACATCATTCACACTCGAGTAATTGCCCCTGTGCATTTGCTTAAGATATCAGCGAACCGTTGAATGTAACCCCCACATGCAAGGAAGCCTTTCCAATTCCAACGGAGACATGAGATAGTTATAAAGCTAGGTGTTGGTTCCGTGTGTTTAAAGCCATCCCATTATATCTATTGGCCAAATTGAAGGAAGATGTTCATGAACCCTCTGGTGATCTATCACAATCAATTCACATAGGTGCGCTATAAGAGGGTCAGATTTGCAGTCAAAACTCTGCAGTATGTTGTATACTTATTGTATTGTCCTGATGACCTGTTAGATGGGAAGGTTTTCTTATAGCTCTTTCACTAAGGGGATGAAATGGGTCTTAAGGTCGGGATCTTAATCTAAAATCAGGAGTAGGAATCTTGTGCCAAAACTTAGAAAGGATCTTGAGCTGAAACCAGCATTTTCAGACAATTCGAGTGGGTTCTCCCGAATACCAATGAAGGAGGATATATGGCAATTGTCCAGGAATGAATATGACCATTACGTGCTCTAAACTGATTATACTAGTGAGATATTACCACGTAATAAATTGTGGAATTAATGTAAACGGCTAGGACACAGTAGCTGTTGGAACTTCATGGTGTTATCTCTATCTCCCACGCTATTTCCGGCTACTGAAGTCACAGGTAACTGTACGATTTCTGGTAAACCTGAAGCTGCTGAATTATAAAGAAACAAGAAGGCCGTCCCAGCTTCGCCTCGGTAGAAATTTGTTTCACGCGGCGGTTTCATCTTCAACACTTCAACCTGACATATCTTTTGATGTACTCGTTGTAATTGTATGATGTGAAGGCAATTTCGTTCTGAATTAAATACTGGGGAGAAATAACGTATTAGGTTGGATGAGGATCAATACCCAATTCATAAAAACACACTCCCAAATAGTGCATAATTTTGGAAAACATCTGATTACCATAAACAGGTAATAGCAAGTCAATCTTGAGAGATAGATATATGCCTTGAATTTTTCGGGTGAAAAGTATAGCTTATGTCACTCAGGGATAATGTAGCTTTATAAGGGTGAAAGAATTTCTGAAATCGGTCCAGTAGTTTTTGAGCCTATTCGTATCAAACACGCAAAAATACAAATCTTTCCTCTTTATTATATTTTTTCATAAGAATATCTAAAACAGCTTTTCAGGCTATAAACCGAATAACAAAGTATTTACTGATTTTGTAGTTAATAAAGCATACTCAGAGATGATCCACTCTGTAGTTTCCTCATAACCTCACTATCATATGACTCATTTCCCTCCTCGCAGCTATCGAATGGAAGAAAAACAAAAATATTGTCGGAGGTAATCGAATCACGCCTCGTTTCGTTCTTACGAGATCGCGATCAGTACAAATTATCCCATGGCATCCAGTCCAATTTATAAATTGAATTAACAAACCCTATCTGCATCGAGTGCCTCCCATATCGATGGCATTCTCACACTAACTTCAATTAAATTTTTCTGCGAACAGACGGAAATTTGATTATCCAAACGAGGTTCGTATAAAACGTAACGTCCTTAGATGAATTATGGGGTAAGAAACGAGATGCGATCAGATTTGAGTGTTGGTGCTACGCAACAATGTTTTATCTATGATCTTCCAATTTAACTTGGTTATATACAGGGTGATTCCGGAGGAGACCATCAGATTTTAGAAGAAGTTATGGCAGTTTGGTTTATGGTTGGGGGCTTATATTTAGAGTCTACAGGGTGATTTGTCCGATTCGACCGATTTTTCTTTTATTCATAGCTTTGATATGGCTTGAACAATATTGATGAAATTTTCAGTGTAGAACCATATGATTGTCTACTTTCAATACTTTTTCAAAAATACAGGGTGGGACTTATGATAAGTTCAGATTAAGTTTGCAGGTTGAAAAATACCCTGTACATTCCGTTTTAAAAAATTCACTACCTGCTTCATATCCTTCCATAAGTGTACATTACTGAAGCGTTTTTATTTTTTTTGGCACACGTCGAGTCTTCCTAGAAAAAATTTTTAAAGATGAAGAATATCGTTTTTTCGCTCCAAGGCAGTGAGAATATTCTGAGCTAGATATTGAAGCTGTTTATCGTCCAATGCTACAAAGCTCTTCCGAATGTATGAAAAATAGTTTTCATCAAATTTATAATTTTCCATTTGAATCAAGTTTATTCAGGACTCAGGAAGAGCTTTGTATCATTGGACGATACAGCTTCATAATCTAGTTCAGAATATTCTCACTGCCTTGGAGCGAAATAACAATATTCTTCATCTTTAAATATTTTTTTTAGGAAAACTGGACGTGTGCCAAAAAAAATACTCTCCTTTATCTACTCCCATAGAATAATTTATCCATTATTCAACTGATTTTGATCTGTAATAGTCTCTATAAACCAATAGTGTGAGGTAATAATAACTCACGCCTATAACTCACTCTAATACAAATAGGAAAAATGTAGCTTACGAAATGAATAAAAAAGTCGGGTCAATGGGGAACTCTTATTTCATCAAGGTAACGTTCTCGCCATCCATTTCTACATTTTCTTAGGTCTGAATATCCAAAAATTGCAGTTGGAAAAATGAATTTTTGACGTTTTCTACGGGATTCGATATCGATTCGATTTTCGACCACAGAAATCGCTTTTGACAACTGTTGTCAATTTTGAAAATGCAGATTAATTCGAATTTTACTGAAGAAGTCGAAGATAAAGTATAGTGTTCAATTCGCGGTAATGGTCATAACACACTTGATGAATTAAACCCCTCGCCTGACGGCTCGGGCTGCAAAATTCACCTGCGTGTGTTATGACTTACATTACCACTCATAGAACAATATACTATTATCCCACAATCGGAATTTTACTACAATTCCATTCTCAAGTCTGAGCTACAAGGAAAATCATCAACATCACCAACACAAATATTACAAATTACTTACATACAAGCTACAATCTTCAGAAAATTTGTCAAATAATCAAAATTCAAGGCCGTCAAAACATACAACGATCAAAAAAGGTGCGCATGGCTATTTTTTTGAATACATCAAACTTCAAAACTCAAACACAGGAAAACGAAGAAGCAACCCCTTCTGGTCATTGACCAATTCTTCAGCTAATTTCCTCAAGGTTCTTCGGCTCCGGATGGACATGGCCATCCTCAGTCCCAGGACCCCGCTTGCTATACTACTGACATCTAACGGTCAAAGCATTTAAAAAAAGTAGCCATGCGCACCTTTTTTGATCGTTGTATGTTTTGCCCACCTTGAATTTCGATTATTTGACAAATTTTCTGAAAATTGTAGCTTGTATGTAAGTAATTTGTAATATTTGTGTAGTTTAAGATTTTGATGATTCTCCTTGTAGCTTAGACTTGAGAATGGAATTGTAGTAAAATTCCGAAACTAGTCGTCAACTGTATTTAGTGTATAGTAAAGATTTTGGGATAAAGGACCTTTTCTTCTTTTCTGCAATTATGAATTGCCCACACTTATCAATATTATAATTTATTTAGTGAAAGATTATCAAATCCATTATTTCTCCCTTCAACCTTCTACCATTAGGGATGTAAGTTTATTTACATGAAATGTGTTGGGTAAGATTCTGTATTCTCAAAAATTGTTCTCTTTGAATTCACTCCCACTCCACATGTGGAAAACTCGATTTGCTTCAGAGGAAATAGAAAATCGCATCACCGGCAGCAGGAGAAATATAGCAGGAAACCAATCTGAATCCCCATAAAGCAGAGACTCGAATCATCGCATGCACCCCCATATTCGCTTACATTTCCATCTCCGACGCAATTTTCGCGAGATCGTGGACTCGCTCATCTCCATACACGCAGCCTCCACCCCCTCCCCGGGACACGTCCCCCTCTCCCACCGTCTCCACCCGACCGGGATTTATTCCAAGATTTACGTCCCATAATTGTCCATAACTACCGGCCGCGGAATTTTTATTACCGCCGTTCGGTTCATCAGGTTCGCTTAAATCATCTCGCCCGATCGAAAAAAATGTCTAATTTAGTATTAATGCGTCGCGGCCGAAGCCGCGGGCGCGTTGGAATGCCGGCGGACGATGTTCAAATTACAAACGGGCGGATGCGCGCGCGCGGGGTGTAGTTTATAGACGCGCTGATTACGCCAGTCGTATATAATATCGCTATTATTATCTGTAAATTGATAGGGAAAGCGTAATGTAAGTCTGGCTCTATCTCCGTCTCTGTTCGACACGTAGGCGCGTCTGTCAATTTTCGTGGAGGTTCTCTCCGACACCTAGTTTGTAAATTATCATCTAGATAAGGTACGAGCTGTAATTAGTACGGGCGACATGCAGTATGGCCGATCGCTTATGGATGCCTTCATGCATCTGCCTAAGGGTCACACCAGTATTCTTGAACAGATCATATCTTCTAATCAACAAAGAATTATGAAAGGCATGGAAGTTTTATCCATAAATTAATTTTTGGCAACTCTGTTGCTGTTGCAAGGACATGCAATAGGAGGATTCCTCACCGCATTGATCACTAGCTTTGAACGTCAAAAAGACAAAAGTTTATGTTTACACCGAAGAATATACATCTAATTGGCCGATTGATTGTTCACAATAAACCAGATATACACTGCGCAAAAAAAATAACGCACATTATGGTAATCTCAAATTTATTCTACAACTGAAGGTATTCTCAATGATAATTATTTTTATCAGAATTATGCATGCATATGTTATCCACTTTCAACGTTTTTCTTCAATACCAGATGTTTTCTCCCAGCAGGAATGAAAAAAGTTGATATTATCAGATTTTGAATGTATTGGCTCCATTCAAAAATCAGTTGTTCTCGATCAATTCTAGTGATCAATAGTTTTTCTTTCGTTTGATTTCCTACACTCGATCGCTATGCAACGCGAAACACGCAATTTGACCCAAGAGGAATGTGCCCAAATGGTCGTTTTGCGAGAAGAAGGGTGAACATACACAAGAATTGCAGAAAGGTTTGGAGTTTCCCATACAAGTGTGTCCAGAATGTTGCAGCGATTCAGGGAGACAGGTATGAATGTCCGAAGACCAGGACAGGGTAGACCACGGGTAACAACTGCCATTCAAAAACGTTACTTGAGAGTTTCTTCGTTGAGACAACGGTTTGCAACCGCTCGCCTCCTTCAAAATCAGCTCGAGCAAACTCATGAGGTGCAAATTAGAACTCAGACAATAAGAAATCGCCTCAGAGAATATGATTTAAGGCCTCGTGTCGCGGCAAGAGGCCCAGCTCTTACCCCAGCCCATCGAAGGGCGCGTTTGGATTTTGCGAGAGAGCATATCCATTGGGAAGAGGCCGATTGGGAAAGAGTTCTCTTCACAGATGAGTCTAGATTCTGCCTCTACCATTGTGATCGACGTTCCCTTGTATACAGACGTCCACATGAAAGATATGCTCAGTGCAATTTCCTGAATACTACTGGTTTCGGGGGAGGATCGATTATGGTATGGGGTGGAATATCTTTGACTGCTCGCACAGACCTAATGGTCGTTGATAATGGAGCTGTGAATGCTGATAAGTATATAAGGAACATTCTTGAAGAGCATGTAGTGCTATTTGCCCCATACATTGGTGAAAATTTCATTTTATGGACGATAATGCCAGACCCCATCGTGCGCGCATCGTTCAGGAGTACCTTGAAGAGGTTGAAGTCTCTCGAATGGAATGGCCAGTAAGAAGTCCAGATCTCAATCCGATTGAGCAGGTTTGGGACAACCTCAATAGAAGGCTGAGAAGTTCAGAAAATCATCCAGCTACTCTTAATGACTTAGGAATCCAACTCGCAGAAATCTGGGAAGGATTAGATCAGAACATTTTTAGATCACTCATTTTGAGTATAAACCGTCGTTGCCGAGCTGTAATTAACGCAAGGGGTGGAAATACCAAGTATTAAATCACTTATCAGCATTTCAGTATTTTGAAAATTGTTCATTTCTCTTCTTTCACATAAGTTTAATGGAATCTTTCCCATACTTCCTATACGAAAAACTAAAAATTATGGGTATAAAAAAAGGAAAGCTTCAATCATCACAGCTGTTGTAATGAAAACGTGAAAATAGATAAAAACAACACCATGTACTAATACTTGATGATTTGAATGTTGAGCTGTTCAGATTACCTTTTTATGGTTGTTATAAATGAGAAACAACTATCTTTTTTACTACTCTAGAAAGTAGTAATCGTGGACAGAATATCATGCAACCTTCATTTAATGCCACATTATATCTTCGTAAAATATGATTCGAACAATTCGATACAGTGGTACAAGTTTGTGTGTTTAATACTATGCTAACATTTTTTTAGAGAATTGAATCGTTGGTTGTTTTGAATTATTAGATTGGGATCTCATTCGTTGAATAAGGATAGAAGATAAAACAAATAAAAGGTTTTACTCACGGTGTTTGGAATCTTTTTTGGTACAAACCTGAAAAAAAAATATATTTCAGTCTTTATCAAGAATTAGATCGAAATTAGAATTCATATTTGAGAAGATGGATGTAATTTCTACTATTATGTTTGTTCAACTGGGTACTCATCCCTAAAGAAACGATTTAATATTCCAGTAATGTCGTATAAACCGAAGAAATGCCACAAAGAACATTTCAAACAAGATTAAAATATCCTTTTAAATAATTTAGGAAATCAAAGAACAACTAACGACCATAAATCCATGTTTTGCGGTAACAAGTCCTAATGCTACAGAACTGGCTTCCCTATAAAAAACATTGAGCTTTCATAAACACCAAGCATCGTGTGTGTTCCAATGTAATGACTAAAAAATTACGTATCCTATCCGAATAAAGGCAGGGACGGACGGTGTAAAACATCTTAAAATTTCTTGGGGCACAATATAAGCTTTGGTATGAAACCTGTACAGATTATCTTCAGGATGTGAACTGATACACCCGTTTTTGACATGTACGTGTCATTTGTCAGTTGGTTTAAAGGAAATCTCCACTTCATTTCCATACAAGTAATATGATATATCATGAAGCTAATAATCTATGAGCGATGTTCGAAAATCATTGGCTTTATTTTTGTCTCATACCTCGAAATGAATATCTACTACTTCTGGAAGAAAACCCAAATATTCAGCTATCCTTTAAACTCTATAAAACTGTACTTGGGATGAATTCAATTCGATCCATGTTCTTTTCTTTTTGGCGCTTGGGTTATATCATATAACCCAAGCGCCAAAAAGAAAAGAACCAATAGACGTGAGTGACTATTTATGATCCTAAATGAGGTTGATTAGGTTTTCCTTTGACAATTTCCGATAAGTCCAACCCTGCTCATCATCCATATTCACATGTCGAGCCATTCTGTCATCAAATAAAGGTGGAGAATCACCCTACCACCTCTGAATTAAATTAAAGAAAAATGCCATAACTCTGGATATTTCAGCGGCATCCACACCAGTATTCCATTAAAAAATTCGTGAGGTATATGGACCGCCACCCAAAATCTAAGACATAAATACCCAATTAAATTTATAATGACAGAACCGTGAGAAATATTTCTGATGTGGTGTGGAATTATAGCTTCGGTAATCGAGGAATGTCTCTGAGGTGTCTTAAGAATTTCTCATTTCATGCTGCACGGTTCATGGAGATGGTTTATTAGGGTGGCTTCTTGAACTCAACTCAGAACAAGTCGAATTGATGATGAATGGATAGAATTTCGTATTGAATTGGTCGAGTAAGGCCATAAAATGGTTTTATATTGTCATACAATTTTTTAATAAGTTATGATTTGTTTCTAGGCAGTTACTACATATTCATTCTGTGTTCTACAGATAAAATTGGACAGTCCGGATTGATCGTTGCAATATTCTGAGGGACTAAACAACACAGTCACGTCATTGATATCCCAAAGGACCCTTGTGAATGAAAATCCAGAATTTCATCGAATCATAAGATCAGAATAGACTAACGAATTCACTACAACAATCTAATATTATCCTCATCCAGCCATACCCCAACAAACCCTTCGTGGATCATCCATCTTGCGATGATCCAATTAATAAATTCATCCACTATCTCCCAGGTTCCCTTGGGAAGAATCGCCAGAGGCCTTCCTGGCGCCACATCAAACATCTCCCGGATGAGCATATACGTCAATAACTTCGTGAAAACGAATAAAGGAGTTCATCCTTATTCATTCAGAGCTGCAACCGCAGACCCTCTCCCTTTTTCTGTTGAATGTTGGCTTAATTTGCTGGAGGGGAACGGAATCTAATTCGGAATAAGCAAATTCCACAATTCGATTTGGGATACTACTTCAGGAACAGCCATAACAATAAACGTTAATCAATTAGGAAGCGCTAGGGAGAGGTGTTGAGCCAAAACATCTTCATACATGTTCATCAGTTAAAACTTTCCACTTTTAGATCCAACGAGTGGTCCGTTTGAAACATTGGTCCTCCGAGCCGGATCAGTTATTTTCGAATCAACCCTACATTCACATTTTTAACATGCTAACGCCATCTTCTTCACCTCTCGATGTTCCACAAAACCAAAACCAGCAGCGACATCTCCTGGATAGTACCCACGGTTCGATAGTAAATGATTTGATTCACTACGCTTCACCTGTAGTGGTCTACACAAGTCATCGATCTCCGATAGCGAAAACTGGTAACGCAAGAACCTATCCGTCAGGCAGTAGCGCCACCACACAGGTACGTTGACTTGGGAGTAGTACCACGTAGTAAACGGCGGAACCGACAGCCGTTAGTTCTTCAAGGTCATGGTACTACCTTCACTGGGTTATGTAACCGGCAGTTCTGCTCTGTATACTTGGTTGCATAAGCTTCAGGCGTTTGGAGTGGCATCCGAGCATAATACAGCTGCATGCATAATTTAAAGGCTTATTTATAAGTTATTTGAACCAAGAGAACTTGGAAGGAAGATGCTCCTTCATTTCCTTGAGCAGCGAACCAACCGACGACATCTTTCTGTATTAATTTCCACATATCTCTTCTGCATAAAATAGCAATACCCAGGTATTTTCCTCCCATATATGCTTGAGCTCAAACAACCGGGAAATTAAACGACATTAATATAAAAACTAATGGCTCCAAGCTATTGGAATTAGCTGACTCTGAAGCGTCGTTAAAGACATAACCAACGAAACAAACTGTTTAATTGCAGGTTCCCGTTGTTAATTTCTTCGGCTCTGGACTGAAGTCTGAAAATATCATCCCCTGGGACGTGGGAACAGTATGGCTCGTTCCCTTCAACAATTAAAAGTAGAAGCGAAAACACCTCTGAGGGCAATTCTAAAGAATGCTGGTATAAATTTAAATTTTCTTTTTAATCTAATCCTGGAGAAAGTTTATGAATATTCAAGCGGATCGAGATGTTGGACGAATAGAGGAGGTTTTGCAGGAATTCATTCGCAGGGATCAAAATGGATTGAAGCTTCAGCATGTGAAGAATTGTTTGTGTTATGGTCTACAGGACTAACTGCAGACAACATTTTCAAAAGGGGACTTTCACCCGAATCTGATTTTGCAACCTTTTGACATAAAAATATTTCACAACTCTGGGCACAATTAAACATTAAGTCATCATCCAGTTATTTTAATTCAACTATGAAATTGTATATCGTTTAGAACTGGGATAATAATGTATTTACCCCGGCGCATTCGCCATTTTGAAAAAAAATCCCCTTGACTTCGCAAGGCAGAATTGGTGACATTGGAGGTATAATTGAGTGATGCTTGATTTATAAGAGTTAGTTGAATAGTGTAATTTACTAAAAAAACAATAATCTTGGTGACAATTGATACCATTGCGCCTGAAAAAATTGTTGAAACTCAAAGAGCTAAAAATTCTGAGTTTTCGAGTCAACAGTGCTCGATCAATCTATAACTGTGGGGAATTTTGGGATAGGAATATGATTCTAATTTTGATCATAACCTAGAATTTGTTTGATGATTTTTTTTAATATCCCGCAAAAAATAATAACTTGGAATTTTCAATAAACTTCGAGACAAAATATCTCTCGAACTGGAATCAGATCAAATTAATTTCCATAATTGCCCCCTTATCGCTTCGATCTTGATTCATTCATGTATGCAGCATCTCCGTCAGTTCTTGCGACTTAACCGACACTTGGAGTGTTTTCTGATCTAGGTAATATTCAAACCTAATCCATCATTAACAGCAGCGACTGCAATTATACCGTAATAACGATGCCAGTGCCGGATAAATCTTCAGTGTTACATTCTTCTGCTGGCATATAATTTAATAGGAAGCCCTCTTGATTTATGGATTCGCTGAATGTGCTCTTTCTCAAGCTGAATCGAAACTGTTCGTTTGTGGTTCTCCGTGGAAAAATTGCATATCCTTAATTGAGTTTGGGAACGAGTGTTTCCGTTAGATCCGATCACATTGTCCATATGTCTCAGGTGTTTAACTGGATAGATTAATAGAGTTTCTGAAAGTGGTTTTCGTACGAATATAATACGTTGTTATTAGTTTCGTCGATGCTTCCTAGCGTTTTGATGAAAGATGAAAGGATAATGGAGGCTTGGTGTTGAGTCTCGTTAAAAATTTCATGTTTTCTGAATTGTCATGTCGATTCGGTCAAATGAGGTCAGAAGGAACGCCAAATATGATAACTGATTCAAGAATTCCTGATCACCTTTTCGAAAATTCATGACATCCATATCCCAACCTCGTCGCCAGTTGAATTTTCATTTCAAAATGCTGAAGAATTATGGAATATCTTGCTTGGTACAGAAAGATTGTGCTGCAGCAATGAAACTGCAGAAATTCTTACATTCTTACAACATTCTGCCGAAATATCTTATTCTCCCCCAGGTCCCTACATGGAATGATAAATTAACAAATCTCCCACACGAACGAAGGTTTCATTAGTCCTAAATCCTGACAGTTGCTTCCCTCCATCCCATTATTAATGGCCGATCAGATCGGGATTCGAACAGGAAACGCAGATTGAGAATCGTAATGAAAAATCCCCATGACAAGGGATCTCCCCCAAGATTTCCATTCTGAGTGGAGGAACTACAATAAAATACGTCTGTAAAATATGTGATGATAGCACGTAGAACGCGATAACTTTCTAGATAGCACCTGAGCTTTATGGGGGAGCAGTGTGCAATAATATTTCAACCCCTGCCTGCGTCACATGGTGTGCTGGATGACATCCATCAGGAGGGGTGGGAGATTATAGATTGCCCTCTCGCAACCTCCAAGAATTCTGGTATGCGTCTTTGTAATGCCTAAGAGAGATTTCCGAAGATACGACATGTCATTCTGAATTATAAGATGGTTGGGCTGGGATGCTTTGAATATATGAGAATATATAGGGTGTCCCTGTACGGATAAGCGAAAGTACAGATGTAGAGCGTCCCGTTAGCTATCATCAGATTCACCATCCTTTATCTTATGTCATTTGAATACCTAGTTCTAGAGTTTTTTCGTTTTTCATTGCATGACTTTCAAGACATAAGTGGACACAAAAAATGATGAAAGCTATATATGTGATGTTATAGCGCCAAATCGCTGTAGCACCAATAAAATACTTCACAATATTCTCAATGAACCTGGTATTAAATACGGTATCCATTTCATTCCGTTCCACTGTACTGCCTTCTAGATAACAAATAAAACATTTCGCATTAGATGCGGTGCCCGACTGTCAAAATAACTCATTCACATTACACATTTTTCATGTCGACGGCATTCAAATGTTCACGCTACGTTATTATCCGCCATTCAAGTTGTCATAACCATCGACAGTTCTGTTATAATCGATGGAACCTGTCCAGAGAAAGTCTTGTGGGTGTCTGACATCCTTTATTACCCTTTTTCCTCTCATAAGCTCACTTTCAGATAACTTAAGTTTTCGAAAACTTTACGTCAGTTTCCAATAATTGAAATAAAAGGTTCCAAAAGTTTTCCAAATTTTTCGCCATCGAAATCTCGTAGAATAGCAAATGGATCGAAATCCATTCCATTCCTCATCTCCAACTCTCCAAAAACGAATAATCGACATCCTCCTCCCATTCATCATCCAGGGGGCGCTAGAAGCCTCGAACCCCAACTTGCCCTTATTATCTCCCAGATTGCACAAGATAAAGCACGTCATGCATTTCGAATGTGTTAATGACGTTGACGGAGATGAGCGGCGTTACGCTTGTCACGCGCTGATAATGCCGGGGCGCGTTATGATTGATGCTGCCGAGTCTGGAGTTCTCAGCGGCCACGCAGAGACGAGGAATGCGAATAAATTCGATGTGTAAGGGTAATTTCGGTTAATTATAGTTATCAGAGCTCGCGAAATGTGACTGCCGTCTTGGTTATGGCGGTGGTGTTAAGTTGATCGGGGATTTTGACGGATGTAGCGAGGTGTAAGAAGAATAAATTGGTTGATGCCTGTTTAAGGACTGGAACTGTGGAAATTGAGGTTTAGTGATGGTTACGGTGTAGATGAGGCTTCGATCTTGAAAGGTATCGACATGATTCGTAATTCAACATCTGAATCTAATACTGTTCGGATGTTTATGTGGATTTATAGACTGCTCCACATGAATTAGGGATATTGACTTGAATTGCAAAAAAATATAGTTGAAATAAGATTTTCGTGATGAAAATTCATATTAATATGATTTCAAGTTGCAAATTAATTTAAGCCTGTAGGTCTGCAGCGTATACAGGGTGGTTGAGAAATATCGAGTAAAATAACGAAATTTTATTCCCAGAGAATTCAAGCATTTCAAGGCTATCAATACAAAGTATGGCCTCCACGTGCATCAATAACAGCTTGACATCTTCTTTGCTTACTACACACGAGGTGAACATTTCTTGAGGAATTTGGTTCCATAAACGGGGCAGAAGCTTTCTCAGATCATTTAAGGATTCTGGGGTAAGTTGATGATTATCTAATCTTTTTTGTAGCATATCCCTTGCATGTTCTATGCAATTAAAATCTGGTGAGTGCGGTGGTATTGGTAAATGTGGAATACCAAGCTCCTCGCGCGCATTCTCAACCATGGCTGCACGGTACGGTCTAGTGTTATCGTCTAGAAATTGAAAAGTTTCACCAATAGCAGCGTGAAAATTTGGCACAACATTGTCAATGACATGCTAGTGAGAGGTGGTCATATTCCCAGGACAAATGTGTAGATCTGTGCGCCCGTTGAAACATATCCCGTCCCATACCATGACGTCCATAACACTACCCCCTCGGAATGGATGGTCTTCTTGAACATAGCGACGATTACGGGGTATGCGTGGGATTGTCCATACCATTCTCTTCGAGAATCTGAAAATCGTCCATGTCTGGATTCATCAGTGAAAAGAACACTACACCATTGATCGTTCCAATTGATATGTTGCCTTGTCCATTCTAGTCTTTGACGCTTATGGTCACGTGTTGGAACTCCTCTTAATGGACGTCTAGAACCTAGATTCACCTCTCAAACGTCGTCTGATGGTTTCGATGGAAACTTGGACCCCATCTGCATTTTGAAGAGAATTCCGTAGCATTCTACACGTAGATGTAGGGTTTCTTCTCGCCGAAACGGTGATCAAACGATCCTGAGCAGTGTTGTTTTTCATCGCCCACCAAGCCTTGGTCTTTCCAACACGGAACCGGTCTCCCAGAGCCTATTCCAAAGTCGAGATATCACACTTTGGCTGACTTGGAGCCTTTCCGCTACAACAACCTGAGTTAGGCCACCCTGTAGCATTCCGATAGCCCTATTAGCCTCAGCGTTTGTTAATTTACGTCTTGGCATTTTCAGAAAACTCGTTTCAAATCGAAGCCGTTGATAAACTGACTTCATTTCAAAATGAGAACATTCATGAAGCATATGCAAAGAACCAAACTTCAGAAAAAAGGCGACCAGATTGACTAAATGTCTCATACATATTTTTATTGGATCGATTCAAGTTGTTATTGAGTTTTAAATGATTTTACAGCGATTTTCTCGAAGATTACATACTGTTAAAAACGATTGAATACGACATCCCTAACTCTTGTGGAGTAGTATATTAAACTGGCTGATAAAGGCCAATAGTTTTCGATGGCACGTAAATTGAGCCATTAGTGGGTGGACTATGTCAACTTCTTCTGAAAATCTGGCTGAGACAAAGCTGAGAACAGGAAGACTTCCTTTACGATGAACGGACGACATAAAGAAGATAGCAAGATGCAACTTGGTATCAGAAGGTGCAGAATAGAGAGCATTGCAAGGAGGAAAGTTCTATGTCCAGGTTTGGACTTATGAAAGCTGAGGAAGAAGAAGATCTGAGTATGGAAATGCGAAATGTGTATCCAAGCCAAATTTCTTGGATTCCTTTCTTAAATCTGGGAGAGTTAAAATACATGGCCGATTTCTTCGGTCCCGGATGCATAATTGAAGACCCTCGTATAATGGAACGATGGCGCCTTCAAATTGAATTAACGAAAGATCAGACGCTTAATGTTAATTCGCAAATTGCCAATCAGAAAGGCTGGACCCGCCCCTCATTAGATCGCGTTTTAGAGGTGATTATAATCCAGCCGGTAGATATTCACGATTTCGCCTCGACCAGACCTTCAGATCACTTCGTTTCGCCTCCCAGAGTTCGATGACGGCGAGGAGGCCGCCATTCACTTTATTTATGAATGAATCATGAGGAGGAGGAGAAGAACTGGCCTTTGTTTCCGATGAGATATGTCTATTCCAATGGGTTAACTTCTCAGAAGATACAACTTCGATTTGTGACTTTTCTACGAAAACATCGTTCTGAATCAACGGTTTTCACAGAAGAGAACCTCGTTGAATATGGAATGTTCAATGGCCAGCATCAGTTCAGAGGAAAATGCGGAAAATCAGGTCAGACTGAGAACATCAATTGTGAAGTACGTTTCTGCTACAGCCTTTCTTCGCCTGTATCATCCCATCAAGATTGAGTGATAAATCGGACCAATCAACGGACAAGTCTTCCCTAATGAAAATCAACAGATCGGGGCTCGTTCAGTCGGATCGAAATCCTTAATTATTTACCGATAAATAATTCGAGAAATCCAGCATCCAAATCTAATGGGGCAACTCCTCTACGCCTCCGTTGGAATTAATTCATTTGTAGCAGTTGTCTGACTAATTGGAGGAACTCGTAAAACTATCCTCCCACTCTGGAGCGTTGCGGATTTATGCCCCTACCGTGAAATGTGTGCTTTAGAGTTTTGATAGAATCACTGAACGGCCAATGAAACGTTGCAGAATGTCGTCTGCAGGAATGGTGTTAGGAAATAGAAATGTATGGGTATGAGAATGAAGGATGCTTTCTGGGTGCCCAGGTACAGGAGCCAAGGACATTGAATATTCTGGAGAGATTCTTAAGGGAACGATATACTCTGGCCGACGGCTACGGCACCGATTCTCCATTCAAAAAGTGCCTTTCATATTTCCAAGTTCACGCCCTCAATTTTTCACCTAAAAGCTCGATTTTGTTTTTAAATTGAAGTTAAAGGATGTCTCGAGGGCACTCCAATTTCTTCTCTTTGAAAAAATTATTTTTTGTACAACTGCCATTGAAAGTGACACTTTTAATGACAGCAAACAATGTTAAAATTGATTGTTTACGTGGAAGCGCGTTAAAAATATTTTTAACATTAGTGTTATAAATATTTTTAGCACTCCATTTTCTAATGATGAAATCAGATGAAAAAAATTCAGCAATTGTAAATTTTTATTATCAATATTTAACAATCATTACTTATGAACATTAATATTAATCGTGAAACTAGAACAATTACTAACATTAATGCCCTGTGACGTTAGGGAGCTTCGCAACACATCATTAGAATCCTCAGCACCATCAGTACTTGTAGAAACCGGAAGTACAATATTGGATGATGATCCAAAATCTGTTGAGGTTGGGAGAATTTTTTCAGCAATGACATTTCTATATGCAATGGAATGATCAACATAGCCCTCGGCTACCGTCGTAGACTTCCATCCACCATGTTTTTATATATCCGTAATATTTGCTCCTGATTCTGCTAGCAATGAAGCGGATCTTCGAAAACAGTGTCCTGTATATTGCTTTGGTTCTGGCAGTTTGAGGAATTAGGCAACAATAGATGGAATTTTCCCAAATGTATTGATACCAACTGGATTGACAGCGCATTTATATTTCATGCATTTCGGGAAAAAACGACGATGTTTGATGACAGAAGGGCGCAGTGCAAAGTACTTATGAAAATAGTCAACATACTTCCCAATAATACTGAAAGAACGACTGACTTTCGTTGTATAAGTTGTATAACCAATGATTTATTCGTTATTTCGATGTCTTCCACTGATAAATTACACAATTTTTCACGCCGACAGGCTCCAAATAATCCGAAAATAGTTGCAACCTTAACCATCAAGTATTTCTCATCTGGTGCCTCATTTATAAACTTTTCAACTTGTTCACGAGTGAGAATTTTCGATTTTTTGGGACGATATCCTTCACTTTTCCGTTTTAAATGTGCTATAACCTTAAAATATTCACTTACATCCACACCATTTTAAACAAGGGCGCTTGACTTTATCATTGAAAATTTGCTCCAAAAGTTGATGAACTTCCATATTTTTGATTTTTCTTCTAAGTATGCCAGGAAAACAAGTTCACCAGGCCAGGAAATTGTTATATGCAATATCGTACCTACTGCTGAACAGATTTTTTAGGTAGGAGTTCCAGATTTGCTCTTCTTGCAGACTCTTCAATATCCACAGGAACAACCAAATCGTCACAACCTTTTGATCATTTGAATATTAAAATGCATTTTGAAGTTTATTGTCATTGCAAATTCGCTCATTTCATCATCAAAATAGGGCAGTTGTACAAAAAACATTGTATGGTATTTGTGTTAAAAGTGACGTTTTATTTTGTGAGTGAAAAAGTTTGTGAAATGAGCGGAGCGAATTGAACAATTTCACGAACATATCACGAATCATATCATAAATAACTATTTTCGCATGAAAAAATCGGGTTGACTTTGAGAGTGTATGAAAATTGACTTCATAATCGTTTCTGGGCGGTTGTTCATCAATTTTTTTTTCAGAAAATTCATTGGAGTGCTATCGACAAATCAATTTTATATATTTCAAAAAAAATTCCATTTGGATAGGCGCTCAAATAATGCAAAAAATGATGAAAATACTAAAAAGACTTCCAAAAAATGTGAAATCGCTGAGAACTGTCTGAAATTCCAGAAGAATTAAAAAAAATCAAGCTTTCAGGTGGAAAATTGAGGGCGTGAACTTGGAAAAATGAAAGGCACTTTTTGAATAGAGAATCGGTGCCGTCGGCCAGAGTATAACGTCCCCAAGGTTGCCCACTCCAGCATAAAGCATTTTCACAAGCGCCTCTCAAAGTGATCAACAGCCCTTCGGGAATGGGACCATCAAAGGGACCTCTGACCCAGGTGCTTTAATGATGCCGACCACACCGTCAAATAGATTCCGAACTACACTTTGTTCTCTCCGCGTTACAGATCGACCGGTCGGCTGCTCCGAACCTCTCACTTTCAATTAATCACCACGTGATCACGAGAGGCATTAACGACTCGATGGGTTACTCACGCAATTGAACTACAAATCCGTCAAAGTGTCAACGGGATGGATTCCGGTAATTCAGTGGCCGTGGCCACGATGAGAGGTGGGCGGCAAGAAAATCAGGAGATTTACGAGGGTTCTAAGAGCTCTACCACCATTGACAGCTGATAGAGGAGTTAATTTTGAACGTTCCTCACCATGAACAGAGGTCCACTTCATTTTGGTTTGAGAGCTACAAGCGTTTCAAATACGTATTCATCTCAAATCAAATGAATCATCATGGTACGACTTATATTGTGAAAAATTCTTAGCCTACTATAGAACCAAACAAAATTTCAATGTCAGAATATTTTATTACTCAACATATTCTCCTCTTAATTAATACATTTATTACAGCGAACCTGCAACGTCTCTAGACCTTTCAAAAAAATGTTTCTTCTTGCTCTGCAAATCAGTCCTCCACATCTTTTATAACCTCCTCGTTGGAAGAAAATTTAAGACCCTTTGAACTTTTTTTCAGTTGAGGAAAGAAATGATAGTCGGACGGAGCCAAATCTGGTGAATAAGGGGGGTGTTTTAGTAATTCTAACCCTAAATCACGAATGTTCTGCATGGCAACATGAGATTTGTGTACTGAGGCGTTGTCCTGTAAAAACAAAACACCTTTGGATAGCTTTCCGCGTCTTTTCTCTTTAATTTTTTCCCATAAAGTGGTCAATGATATCAAATAGTAATCTCCAGTTATTGTTCTACCCTTATCCAAAAAATCAATCATGATTCCTCCATGGCAATCCCAAAAAACTGAAGCAAGAACTTTTCCAGCAGATTTTTGGACACGAAACTTCTTAGGTCTTGGAGAACCAGAGTGTCGCCATTACATCGATTGTTGCTTTGTTTCTGGATCGTAGAAATGTCTCATCCATAGTAACAATTCGGTTTAAGAAGTCTACATCGTTTTCAAATCGAGCACAGATCGAACGCGATGCTTCTACCCTTGCACGCTTTTGGTCAACATTCAAACTTCTGGTGATCCATTTTGCAGAAATTTTTCTCATGTCCAAATTGACGTAAACATATGATGAACGCGTTCGTATGAAATCTTCAGTGCTTCAGATATCCGTTTTAGCCCAATTCGACGGTCTGATAAAATCACGTCATGAACTGCATCGATATTTTCGGGGACTGACACAGAAACTGGCCTTCCCGATCGGTCATCAGCTTCAATGGAAAATTTACCTCTTTTGAAGCTTGCAGTTCAATTTTTCAGCATACGAAGGACATTGATCACCAAGGGTATTAAGCATAATTCCGTAAATCTGCTTACCTCTTAACCCTTTTAAATACAGGTACTTGATGATGGCTCGATACTCCAATTTTTCGATTTTTACAATTTCGGTTGACATCTTTTTTTTCAATTTGTTGCGTAACTCTGGTTTACTTTTTTGTCGTCAAACTCTACACTGACACTCCTAATAAGTTATTGGTCGTTGATATGGTATCGCAATATTTTGTTTATGCATGGAACTGGTCTAGGCTAACTAGAGATCAATACATCCTCGTATTTGGTTTGGGCTCATTAAAGGCTATATTCCCATCATCATACCTCCCAGTCAACTCTTTCAAGCAGCTAATCATAGCTAATATAGCTCATAGCCACAACACCCTGCAGTCACTCGTTTGTTCCAAAGGACCCCCCTTGCAAAATACAAATGGTGAGTTACAACCTTTATCAGCGCTGTCTGAATTATGAAACCCATTAAAAAACGATGGTACATAATGCTGGAAGTAGTTTATGACCATCAAACAACAAGTCCTCATTAATTGAGGATGTTGGAGAGCCATTATCACAATGCAATAAATCCGACAACGGCTTTAACAGCTAATTTTATTTGTTATTGAAAAACAAACTCTGTCTCTCTCCGTGCAGTTCAGTTTCAGTAGTTTAATCATACGGAGAAATTCGATCAGCCCGATCCATAATTCACGGATCGGTCAGATCCGCACTTAGCACTTAGATTATCTCGACGTTGTTGAGGGTATGCGTGTAAAACTGTAATAAAGGGGGCCAAGAATTGCTTTACGGGGGAATATTTCAGCGTGAATATCTAATCACTTAATGGAGCAACTTTTCGAATTGCTAATGAGACTTGTCGAGTAGACGAAGAGGTTTTCTATGCAGTTTTGAAAGGTGGTCATGAGAATACTGCTAGGTCAAGTTAGTGCTCGATGAAATGTGAGACACGAGCAATTTGTAAGAACAAATTGTTTGGTTCTTCAGGGTTGGTTTTATAGATTCCTCCTTGAAGAACTGTGAACCGCTTCAACTTGGCCCTCTTCGTCAATTCTGCTTGAATTCTGCGAGTCTTGGTTGGAAAATTTCCTCAATGCAGCAACAAGTGCACGTTGTTCAACCAGCCACGTCTACTTGTATACAGAAAACGGCTACGTCCAAGCTACACCAAGCATGAAACCTCACTCTTTTACTCCCATCACAGCCAAAATAGAAGGTCTGTACTTTCGTGTCTTGGTGTTTGCCTCACCTCAGCATAATCACGATGTCACCAGAGATTAATTAGAGACCATTGAACAAAACAGAAAATACGAAATGGCCAAAGTTTCCAAAACAGTACCGAACTAAATCTGCGGTCGGCGCGATAGAAAAGAACGACAATTTCCGCAAAGATGATTAACAATCGTAGTACGCCCCTGCACGCACTATAGCTATTAGAGAGTCAGCGCGAGCTTAACAGGTCAACTTAGTCACTAATTAACAGGCCCCTCTGATTTACTATCTTGTTTATCCCATAATAATACTATGGTAATTTACAGGTTCTCTTCGTTAAAATAACTAGACGTAAGAACGGGTACATTCCCCGTTACAATAAATCCTTCTTTCTCGGTAGAGTCCGAGCGAGCGGATTCCGCTGATCTGTTTCGACCGAATTAAAATGTCACTGGATGCGAACGCGTCTCTTATTACGGGAACGGGACGAAATCTCGTTCCCGAGTCTGTCGCTTTTATTTGTGTCATTTTATTGTCAGGTAGTGGCTACCTTAAACAGCTGGCGAGTATGGTTTATTGCAGGAATTCCTCTTTGGATCTGCGCCGCGTAAGTGAAAGGCGAAGAGTGGATAGTTAGCGGGTAAGGAGGAAGGTAATGTTTGAACATCGGTGGCTCGCTAATGTGCTGCTTTGTCCGAGCTACTTGGTATTCTGGGACTGTCGCGGGATTGATTGGAGATTACTACGTCAGATGACGCTGCACGGAGCTGGTTGAGGTCTGCCACCAGGCTTCTGTTGGAATATGATTTTCTCGGCAAGCAGCAAGATAAATTGGTGCAATTCGGAGCAGTCAATCGTCGGGTTACAACCCCATTACTTTGATACCTCTGGAGATTCCTACCGCACGTTAGGTGGGGATATACGAGGATGTATTGATATCTAGTTAGCCTAGCCCAGTTCCATGCATAAACAAAATATTGCGATACCATATCAACGAACAATAACTTATTAGAAGTGTCAGTGTAGAGTTCGACGTCAAAACAGTAAACCAGAGTCACGCAATAAATTTAAAAAAAAGATGTCCACCGAAATTGTAAAAATCGAAAATTTGGAGTATCGAGCCATCATCAAGTACCTGTATTTAAAAGGGTTAAGAGGTAAGCAGATTTACGAAGATATGCTAAATACCCTTGGTGATCAATGTCCTTCGTATACGACCATGAAAAATTGGACTGCAAGCTTTAAAAGAGGTAAATTTTCCATTGAAGATGATGACCGATCGGGAAGGCCAGTTTCTGTGTCTGTCCCCGAAAATATCGATGCAGTTCATGACGTGATTTTATCAGACCGTCGAATTGGGCTAAAACGGATATCTGAAGCTCTGAAGATTTCATATTAACGCGTTCATCATATAGTTCACGTCAATTTGGACATGAGAAAATTTTCTGCAAAATGGATTCCCAAATGTTTGAATGTTGACCAACAGCGTGCAAGGGTAGAAGCATCGCGTTGGATCTGTGCTCGATTTGAAAACGATGTAGACTTCTTAAACCGAATTGTTACTATGGATGAGACTTAGGTACATTTCTACGATCCAGAAACAAAGCAACAATCGATGGAATGACGACACTCTGGTTCTCCAAGACCTAAGAAGTTTCGTATCTGCTGGAAAAGTTCTTGCTTCAGTTTTTTTGGGATTGCCATGGAGTATTCATAATTGATTTTTTGAATAAGGGTAGAACAATAACTGGAGATTACTATTCGACATTACTGATCATTATACAGGAAAAAATTGAAGAGAAAAGACGTGGAATGCTATTCAACGGTATTTTGTTTTTACAGGACAACGCCCCAGTACACAAATCTCATGTTGCCATGCAAAAAATTCGTGATTTAGGGTTAGAATTACTAGAACACCCCCCTTTTTCACCAGATTTGGCTCCGTCCAACTATCATCTCTTTCGTCAACTGAAAAAAAGTTTAAAAGGTCGTAAATTTTCTTCCAACGAGGAGGTAATAAAAGCTGTGGAGGACTGGTTTGCAGAGCAAGAAGAAAAAATTTTTTTTGAAAGTTCTAGAGACGTTGCAGGTTCGCTGTAATAAAGGTATTGAATCAAGAGGAGAATATGTTGAGTAATAAAATATTTTGACAAATTTTGTTTGGTTTTATATAGTAGGCTAAGAATTTTTCAATATATCCCCGTAAATCCCAGATTAATACACAGATCGTCAGAAGCATGGTGGAAGAATACATGGTGTGTTCTTGAGCATTCATATAACCGTCCTTGTCTCACGCTATGACGTCAGTCATAGTACTTGTGGGATTCATTAAAATTACAAATTTTGGACTACATGTTCGGAAAATGAGTAACTTGCCAATGATAATTGATAACTGTTGAATCCCCTAAGAAAATTTCCAAAGAATGTTTGATGTACGTTCTTCATATCACCCAAATACAATAAGCTTTAAATGGAATATTTTTCTGAACCCCAAAAATTATTTATTCTTGAGAAAGTGATAGTTATAGTAGTTATAGTAAAAAGGGGTTACAGTTCACTGCGACCTTAAGGTCTATTGTGCCCCCTGACAGAGCTGTTATCATCGCGCCTCAAAAGTGATAAAACTCAGTAAAAAAATTATGGGAAACTTGAAGATAATCAGAAGAGGTAGGAAATACATCGCTTTCATTTTAGAGCACATGAAAATATTTTTCAACTCGATTCTGAACGAGATAATAGAAAAATCACCACTTGTTTCACCTTATTTCCCATGAGAAGGATGAAATATTTCAACAGAGGATATGACAATTTTGCCATTAATGATTTGCACCTCAAAACTGATATTTTAACTTTTATCATTCAACGTTATTCGATACCCTACAGAAAAAGACGTAAAACATATCAGAACGAAAGCAATAAAGCTGTCTACAACAAAAGTCTTGCCACCCGATAGTTATATCTTGACAAACTACGTCTTTCAGCTCAAGGGCCGTATGGGGAAAACAAACACCCTGCACTTTATAGGAAAATCCCCTAGACTATGGGTAAACATAAATATTTGCAGAGGAAGGTCTTCTCCTTCGAACATTTCCATCAGATCCTACGAGAGCGTTTCCACCTAATGTGCGCGATAGATCAAGATAAGAACATGGATAAAGTTGGCAATTTGCTTTTTCAGATTCACGACAGTGAGAAACCTTCGCTCTATAGTTTGTCGCCCTCTGTTTTTTTTTGGCTGGGGTAGGATTAAATTGTGGTCGCTAAGTGGTTGAGAACTTTCAGTCATGTTATTGTAGGTGTTTGAAGTTGGTCGAAACTTGGATTAAGGGCTCTTCATATGTAGGGTTCTTCACTTAGAATAATATTCACTAAAATTCACAGAATGAGCAACAAGAAGACTTTTTGTGTTCATGTTCCCTCATCATCTATTTGTCCTTCTGATGTATACTTTTCCACAGTTGAGTGGAAATCTACAAACATTTAACATAAGTTCAAATTCCGGCATCACTGGTCAATCATTTCCCTTTTGAAACAACTTGGAAACACATAAAACCTAAATTTCATAAAACCACCCTTTTTGAGTGTTATGGCGTCCATGAACGCTACAAATATGGACAGGAGCATCGCTGAAAAATAACGAGAATCTTCTCCGCACAACAGCCCTTGGGAGTTCCATTTTTATACGACACAACTATTTTCCTCGGAGACAAAAGAAGCCAGAGCTCCGGCAGCTGCCTTTGATTTAGGCACGTTTGTATTGTTTCCGCAGACAAATGAGCGACGCCCGGATGCTCGACGTCGTTTCTATGACGACGGCCTGGTATTCTTCGATTTTGATTTATCTTTCCTCTATCTTGTCTGCCCGGAATAAAAGTGTGCTTTATTCGCAGGATTTGGGGATTTATGGGGATGTTTTGTTTTCTGTTTGTTCCGTTTTATGTCGTTCTGAATCCAGTGAATGGACAATAACGGGAGGTTTCAGAAAAAGGATTGATTCAGATAGTATTGGGAGTATCAGATATTTTCCCTTGAAAGATGTTTTTATCAAACTAGAACTTCCAATAGTCATTGAACCAGTAGAATGTTTCAGTTGAAGGTTAAGAATGAAAAAACTAAATTATTCTCATCAGTTTTTACTATCGAAAACAAGAAGAATCCACTGTTGTACTTAATTATCTAGGAAGTCCTTTCGCATTTACGATTTTCCTGCAGTAGAAAGTACAGTTACAGAAGTTGAAAAACTGCTGGAGACCTTAGGTCTTAGGCCATCAAGAATATGGCTGTGTTTTGTCTGTGACTGTTGAAGGCACCTAATAGGGTGAACACGCATATTCTGTTTGATGAAGCCATTAAAGGTTGATTGCAATAGAAATAAGACACTGAGTAGCAGAACAGTAGGTATTCAAATGAATAATTAACTTCAGAATGAGTCAAGAAAATACTGTTCATCCAATTCTCGTAATTCAACAAACTCGAATGTGTAGAACATTTTGCAACTGAAAAAACACGTTGATATTCAATTTTATGGAACCGAGAGATACTCTGGACAATGCTGATCAACAACGTACAAATAAAAATTGTATACGATCACGAGTGCAGGAGCTTTGACAATTTCGATTTTTGAAAAAATACAAAAAGTTGGGTTTTTCGAAATCGATTTAATTGTGCCTAGAGATACTCAGGACAATGCTCATTAACAATATACAAACAAAAAGTGGATACGATCTAAAGAGCAGGAGATATGACAATTTGAAATTTCGATTTTTTGGAAAAATGCTATTTCGCAGGTGAAAATATAAACTATACTAGATAGCGACTTGAATTTATTTTAATTCAATTCAGCGCTCTCGAAAACCTATATTTTGATACCAAACTTGCCCATATAATCCTTTTTTGACCTTTTTGACATTCAAAAGGATAGGACATCTTCCAGATTTAGAAACACTTTTTGAATCGCCCGTCATTTCTTGCAGTTGACAAATATAGTGATCATTTTTCGTCCAAAATTTCAATATTTTGTGCTGTAATGGACGAATGGGTTTATGGAAACAACAAATGTTCAAAAACCCAATGTACTTACAACATTTGTGACCAAACCATCTATTCGCAATCCTGTTCTTGAACTTCGGATATAGCCCAAACTTATATCTGCCTGGTTGAGTCGACATAGACAAAGGTAACTCATTCATCACCTGTTGTCACGCCTAACGAACCAAATAAATCACCCAAATTGAATACTGGCCCCGAAAACCTACCCCTTTGTTTCTTGAACGACAGAACTTTGGCCAGCATTCAGATCTCAGCTTATTCAAATCTGGCCCGCAGGTACGCACACAATAACTTTATTAGTCGAGCTCGAATATTGCCGAAATGATTAAGGATAAGTGGCTAATCAGTCCCTCGGGACGGTCCCCCTCAGAAGTTGAAAATCATTTCCTGATTATGTAATTTAGGGTTATTAATCTTCACGTTTAAAGCCAGTCGTTTCGCTCGACTGAAAGCAAGGTGTCATTCCGAGAAATGAAAGTGGGTGGGGCGCTTTGATTGGGGAAGGTAATAACAGGAATTAAGGTTAATTTGGTGACAATTTTGGAAAATCATTTCGAACGTCCGGTGAAGATTCAGAACCATTGGGAGATGGCTCGCCTTTCTGATAAAAGATTCTTCTCCAGCTGAGTTCGGATTGCTACATGGAAGTCCATGGTAAATTCGATAAGTTTGCACATTTTTTTTATGTTCCTGATTTTTATGATCGATAAGGCACACTGTTATGGGTTCATTAAGGTTGTGGAAGGTGAAGAAATGATCTTGCTTGTTTATTATTCCTTGAATTCTATGAAGGCCTGTGAACCCTTCTCTTCAATTTATTTATGAGCAACAAATACGGTAAATTCCTGTAATACAACAAAGATCACATCTCGAGATAAAATTAATTAAATTCCTTAACAACACAGCGCCCCTCTTTCAATAACAATAGGGCTTCCAAAATTCATCTTAACAGAATTAGGGCCCTCAATGTAAACGTGGAATAAATCTCAGCATACGTTTGCCACCGAGATAATCGCATACTTATTGTATTAAATGCCGCCGCCATCTTAAGTTAGAAACTAACTTGGCGGCATTTAACAAGACGTTAGAAGTGGTTGCCAGAGCATCAAAGTAGGCCGAAAGGCTTAAGGGCTTCCTCAGTACAGCCTGTTATTTATTGGGAAGATTAAGGCGGCCATATCAGGTTGAAAAGAGTTTTGTTTATTCATTAAACGATGTGGTGCATTATAATTTTGTGTATTTATGGATGCTCTGTCAAGTCACTGAGATTCAATGGGGTCTTAGTGAAGGTATGGTCGTGCTTATTGAATACTGATGTGAGGTATCATTAGATCAAGGGGCTTGAGAGTTTATCATGTTGAAATTCGTCGTTTAATTTCTTCTTGCAGCTATTCCGAATAGAATTTTTGAAGTTGACTTGACAACTGCAACTCTTCTCATAGATCTGGATTATTTCCAGACACCAGCTCACAAATTTATGATGATTATACGAATAATAGAAAAATTTCCCGCAATCAACTTCTTCCAAATCTCCAGAAACATCCAGCATCAATTAATTTCGGAATCTCAGCACCCTGCCGTCGTTTTCGATTCCGTTTCATGACTGGGAGGATTTTACTCTAATTACCGCTAATTACTGGTCGGAAATTGAATTTGTTCGAGTCGAGAGACAACAGGAGATTTCTCGGGGGACGGACAGAAGTGTAATTGCAGTTTGATGTTAGTTTTTGCGACCGCACTTCTGAATTTCTTGCTAATGGCGCGGCGAGGGTTTTATTCGGAATTGAATCCGATTCTGGAAAGAATTTGGACGGAATTCAAGCGCACTGGGTGGCGATTAAAGCAGTTCATGGAAGAAAGTTCATCTCGTCGAATGAAGAACAATTTATGACTCTGTATGAAGAAACAGGCACCTTCGTAGGAACGGAAAAAATGTGAGTTTGAAATTTGGAATTTTTCGAATGAGGTGAAAATCTGAACTATGCTAGTTAGGGCTCTGGAATTATTTTTATTGAATTCAGCAACCTACATTTTGATACCAAAATCACCTATGTAGCCATCATGAGTAACGAATTATTCGGTTTTATGTTTTTCGATTTTTCATTTTCGACTTTTGTTCAGGAGCCCAGGCTACTCAAAGTATTTGTGATATCTTCGGGTGGAATGGCTTATATGGAAGATTCGAAAGGTTCGCATAATTTCTCGATCGAATAATACACGGATATATATTTTATTGACAAATATGGTGTTTTCAGAGGGTCTTAACCCTTTGGCATTTTTCACCAAAAATTTGAGATTTTACAAATCGCTCATATTTTGCACAGTGATACATTGAGGTATATGCTGATCAAGATAATATAAATAACTTTTGTCGGAGATGATTGGAACGGAAGATATGAGAGTTTGAAATTTGCAATTTTTCAAAAAATGCCATTTGACCGGTGAAAATCTAAACTATGATAGTTAGAGCTCTGAATCATCTTTCATTGAATAGACCGACCTCGAAAACCTACATTTTGATACCAAAACCACCCATGTAGCCCTCATAAGTAACGAGTTATTCGGTTTTATGTTTTTCGATTTTTCGTTTTCGACTTTTGTTCAGGAGCCCAGGCTACTCAAAGTATTTTTGATATCTTCGGGTGGAATGGCTTATATGGAAGATTCGGAAGGTTCGCATAATTTCTCGATCGAATAATACGGTTGAATTGACACGGATATTTATTTTATTGACAAATATGGTGTTTTCAGAGGGTCTTACCCCTTTGGCATTTTTCACCAAAAATTTGAGATTTTTCAAATCGCTCATATTTTGCACAGTGATGCATTGAGGTATGCTGATCAAGATAATATAAATAACTTTTGTCGGAGATGATTGGAACGGAAGATATGAGAGTTTGAAATTTGCAATTTTTCAAAAAATGCCATTTGACCGGTGAAAATCTAAACTATGATAGTTAGAGCTCTGAATCATCTTTCATTGAATAGACCGACCTCGAAAACCTACATTTTGATACCAAAACCACCCATGTAGCCCTCATAAGTAACGAGTTATTCGGTTTTATGTTTTTCGATTTTTCGTTTTCGACTTTTGTTCAGGAGCCCAGGCTACTCAAAGTATTTTTGATATCTTCGGGTGGAATGGCTTATAAGGAAGATTCGGAAGGTTCGCATAATTTCTCGATCGAATAATACGGTTGAATTTACACGGACATTTATTTTTTTGACAAATATGGTGTTTTCAGAGGGTCTTACCCCTTTGGCATTTTTCACCAAAAATTTGAGATTTTTCAAATCGCTCATATTTTGCACAGTGATACATTGAGGTATGCTGATCAAGATAATATAAATAACTTTTGTCGGAGATGATTGGAACGGAAGATATGAGAGTTTGAAATTTGCAATTTTTCAAAAAATGCCATTTGACCGGTGAAAATCTAAACTATGATAGTTAGAGCTCTGAATCATCTTTCATTGAATAGACCGACCTCGAAAACGTACATTTTGATACCAAAACCACCCATGTAGCCCTCATAAGTAACGAGTTATTCGGTTTTATGTTTTTCGATTTTTCGTTTTCGACTTTTGTTCAGGAGCCCAGGCTACTCAAAGTATTTTTGATATCTTCGGGTGGAATGGCTTATATGGAAGATTCGAAAGGTTCGCATAATTTCTCGATAGAATAATACGGTTGAATTGACACGGATATTTATTTTATTGACAAATATGGTGTTTTCAGAGGGTCTTACCCCTTTGGCATTTTTCACCAAAAATTTGAGATTTTTCAAATCGCTCATATTTTGCACAGTGATACATTGAGGTATGCTGACCAAGATAATATAAATAACTTTTGTCGGAGATGATTGGAACGGAAGATATGAGAGTTTGAAATTTGCAATTTTTCAAAAAATGCCATTTGACCGGTGAAAATCTAAACTATGATAGTTAGAGCTCTGAATCATCTTTCATTGAATAGACCGACCTCGAAAACCTACATTTTGATACCAAAACCACCCATGTAGCCCTCATAAGTAACGAGTTATTCGGTTTTATGTTTTTCGATTTTTCGTTTTCGACTTTTGTTCAGGAGCCCAGGCTACTCAAAGTATTTTTGATATCTTCGGGTGGAATGGCTTATATGGAAGATTCGAAAGGTTCGCATAATTTCTCGATCGAATAATACGGTTGAATTGACACGGATATTTATTTTATTGACAAATATGGTGTTTTCAGAGGGTCTTACCCCTTTGGCATTTTTCACCAAAAATTTGAGATTTTTCAAATCGCTCATATTTTGCACAGTGATGCATTGAGGTATGCTGATCAAGATAATATAAATAACTTTTGTCGGAGATGATTGGAACGGAAGATATGAGAGTTTGAAATTTGCAATTTTTCAAAAAATGCCATTTGACCGGTGAAAATCTAAACTATGATAGTTAGAGCTCTGAATCATCTTTCATTGAATAGACCGACCTCGAAAACCTACATTTTGATACCAAAACCACCCATGTAGCCCTCATAAGTAACGAGTTATTCGGTTTTATGTTTTTCGATTTTTCGTTTTCGACTTTTGTTCAGGAGCCCAGGCTACTCAAAGTATTTTTGATATCTTCGGGTGGAATGGCTTATAAGGAAGATTCGGAAGGTTCGCATAATTTCTCGATCGAATAATACGGTTGAATTTACACGGACATTTATTTTTTTGACAAATATGGTGTTTTCAGAGGGTCTTACCCCTTTGGCATTTTTCACCAAAAATTTGAGATTTTTCAAATCGCTCATATTTTGCACAGTGATACATTGAGGTATGCTGATCAAGATAATATAAATAACTTTTGTCGGAGATGATTGGAACGGAAGATATGAGAGTTTGAAATTTGCAATTTTTCAAAAAATGCCATTTGACCGGTGAAAATCTAAACTATGATAGTTAGAGCTCTGAATCATCTTTCATTGAATAGACCGACCTCGAAAACGTACATTTTGATACCAAAACCACCCATGTAGCCCTCATAAGTAACGAGTTATTCGGTTTTATGTTTTTCGATTTTTCGTTTTCGACTTTTGTTCAGGAGCCCAGGCTACTCAAAGTATTTTTGATATCTTCGGGTGGAATGGCTTATATGGAAGATTCGAAAGGTTCGCATAATTTCTCGATAGAATAATACGGTTGAATTGACACGGATATTTATTTTATTGACAAATATGGTGTTTTCAGAGGGTCTTACCCCTTTGGCATTTTTCACCAAAAATTTGAGATTTTTCAAATCGCTCATATTTTGCACAGTGATACATTGAGGTATGCTGACCAAGATAATATAAATAACTTTTGTCGGAGATGATTGGAACGGAAGATATGAGAGTTTGAAATTTGCAATTTTTCAAAAAATGCCATTTGACCGGTGAAAATCTAAACTATGATAGTTAGAGCTCTGAATCATCTTTCATTGAATAGACCGACCTCGAAAACCTACATTTTGATACCAAAACCACCCATGTAGCCCTCATAAGTAACGAGTTATTCGGTTTTATGTTTTTCGATTTTTCGTTTTCGACTTTTGTTCAGGAGCCCAGGCTACTCAAAGTATTTTTGATATCTTCGGGTGGAATGGCTTATATGGAAGATTCGAAAGGTTCGCATAATTTCTCGATCGAATAATACGGTTGAATTGACACGGATATTTATTTTATTGACAAATATGGTGTTTTCAGAGGGTCTTACCCCTTTGGCATTTTTCACCAAAAATTTGAGATTTTTCAAATCGCTCATATTTTGCACAGTGATACATTGAGGTATGCTGATCAAGATTATATAAATAACTTTTGTCGGAGATGATTGGAACGGAAGATATGAGAGTTTGGAATTTGCAATTTTTCAAAAAATGCCATTTGACCGGTGAAAATCTAAACTATGATAGTTAGAGCTCTGAATCATCTTTCATTGAATAGACCGACCTCGAAAACCTACATTTTGATACCAAAACCACCCATGTAGCCCTCATAAGTAACGAGTTATTCGGTTTTATGTTTTTCTATTTTTCGTTTTCGACTTTTGTTCAGGAGCCCAGGCTACTCAAAGTATTTTTGATATCTTCGGGTGGAATGGCTTATATGGAAGATTCGAAAGGTTCGCATAATTTCTCGATCGAATAATACGGTTGAATTGACACGGATATTTATTTTATTGACAAATATGGTGTTTTCAGAGGGTCTTACCCCTTTGGCATTTTTCACCAAAAATTTGAGATTTTTCAAATCGCTCATATTTTGCACAGTGATACATTGAGGTATGCTGATCAAGATAATATAGATAACTTTTGTCGGAGATGATTGGAACGGAAGATATGAGAGTTTGAAATTTGCAATTTTTCGAAAAATGCCATTTGACCGGTGAAAATCTAAACTATGATAGTTAGAGCTCTGAATCATCTTTCATTGAATAGACCGACCTCGAAAACCGACATTTTGATACCAAAACCACCCATGTAGCCCTCATAAGTAACGAGTTATTCGGTTTTATGTTTTTCGATTTTTCGTTTTCGACTTTTGTTCAGGAGCCCAGGCTACTCAAAGTATTTTTGATATCTTCGGGTGGAATGGCTTATATGGAAGATTCGAAAGGTTCGCATAATTTCTCGATCGAATAATATGGTTGAATTGACACGGATATTTATTTTATTGACAAATATGGTGTTTTCAGAGGGTCTTACCCCTTTGGCATTTTTCACCAAAAATTTGAGATTTTTCAAATCGCTCATATTTTGCACAGTGATACATTGAGGTATGCTGATCAAGATAATATAAATAACTTTTGTCGGAGATGATTGGAACGGAAGATATGAGAGTTTGAAATTTGCAATTTTTCAAAAAATGCCATTTGACCGGTGAAAATCTAAACTATGATAGTTAGAGCTCTGAATCATCTTTCATTGAATAGACCGACCTCGAAAACCTACATTTTGATACCAAAACCACCCATGTAGCCCTCATAAGTAACGAGTTATTCGGTTTTATGTTTTTCGATTTTTCGTTTTCGACTTTTGTTCAGGAGCCCAGGCTACTCAAAGTATTTTTGATATCTTCGGGTGGAATGGCTTATATGGAAGATTCGAAAGGTTCGCATAATTTCTCGATCGAATAATATGGTTGAATTGACACGGATATTTATTTTATTGACAAATATGGTGTTTTCAGAGGGTCTTACCCCTTTGGCATTTTTCACCAAAAATTTGAGATTTTTCAAATCGCTCATATTTTGCACAGTGATACATTGAGGTATGCTGATCAAGATAATATAAATAACTTTTGTCGGAGATGATTGGAACGGAAGATATGAGAGTTTGAAATTTGCAATTTTTCAAAAAATGCCATTTGACCGGTGAAAATCTAAACTATGATAGTTAGAGCTCTGAATCATCTTTCATTGAATAGACCGACCTCGAAAACCTACATTTTGATACCAAAACCACCCATGTAGCCCTCATAAGTAACGAGTTATTCGGTTTTATGTTTTTCGATTTTTCGTTTTCGACTTTTGTTCAGGAGCCCAGGCTACTCAAACTATTTTTGATATCTTCGGTTGGAATGGCTTATATGGAAGATTCGAAAGGTTCGCATAATTTCTCGATCGAATAATACGGTTGAATTGACACGGATATTTATTTTATTGACAAATATGGTGTTTTCAGAGGGTCTTACCCCTTTGGCATTTTTCACCAAAAATTTGAGATTTTTCAAATCGCTCATATTTTGCACAGTGATACATTGAGGTATGCTGATCAAGATAATATAAATAACTTTTGTCGGAGATGATTGGAACGGAAGATATGAGAGTTTGAAATTTGCAATTTTTCAAAAAATGCCATTTGACCGGTGAAAATCTAAACTATGATAGTTAGAGCTCTGAATCATCTTTCATTGAATAGACCGACCTCGAAAACCTACATTTTGATACCAAAACCACCCATGTAGCCCTCATAAGTAACGAGTTATTCGGTTTTATGTTTTCCGATTTTTCATTTTCGACTTTTGTTCAGGAGCCCAGGCTACTCAAAGTATTTTTGATATCTTCGGGTGGAATGGCTTATATGGAAGATTCGAAAGGTTCGCATAATTTCTCGATCGAATAATACGGTTGAATTGACACGGATATTTATTTTATTGACAAATATGGTGTTTTCAGAGGGTCTTACCCCTTTGGCATTTTTCACCAAAAATTTGAGATTTTTCCAATCGCTCATATTTTGCACAGTGATACATTGAGGTATGCTGATCAAGATAATATAAATAACTTTTGTCGGAGATGATTGGAACGGAAGATATGAGAGTTTGAAATTTGCAATTTTTCAAAAAATGCCATTTGACCAGTGAAAATCTAAACTATGATAGTTAGAGCTCTGAATCATCTTTCATTGAATAGACCGACCTCGAAAACCTACATTTTGATACCAAAACCACCCATGTAGCCCTCATAAGTAACGAGTTATTCGGTTTTATGTTTTTCGATTTTTCGTTTTCGACTTTTGTTCAGGAGCCCAGGCTACTCAAACTATTTTTGATATCTTCGGGTGGAATGGTTTATATGGAAGATTCGAAAGGTTCGCATAATTTCTCGATCGAATAATACGGTTGAATTGACACGGATATTTATTTTATTGACAAATATGGTGTTTTCAGAGGGTCTTACCCCTTTGGCATTTTTCACCAAAAATTTGAGATTTTTCAAATCGCTCATATTTTGCACAGTGATACATTGAGGTATGCTGATCAAGATAATATAAATAACTTTTGTCGGAGATGATTGGAACGGAAGTTATGAGAGTTTGAAATTTGCAATTTTTCAAAAAATGCCATTTGACCGGTGAAAATCTAAACTATGATAGTTAGAGCTCTGAATCATCTTTCATTGAATAGACCGACCTCGAAAACCTACATTTTGATACCAAAACCACCCATGTAGCCCTCATAAGTAACGAGTTATTCGGTTTTATGTTTTTCGATTTTTCGTTTTCGACTTTTGTTCAGGAGCCCAGGCTACTCAAACTATTTTTGATATCTTCGGTTGGAATGGCTTATATGGAAGATTTGAAAGGTTCGCATAATTTCTCGATCGAATAATACGGTTGAATTGACACGGATATTTATTTTATTGACAAATATGGTGTTTTCAGAGGGTCTTACCCCTTTGGCATTTTTCACCAAAAATTTGAGATTTTTCAAATCGCTCATATTTTGCACAGTGATACATTGAGGTATGCTGATCAAGATAATATAAATAACTTTTGTCGGAGATGATTGGAACGGAAGATATGAGAGTTTGAAATTTGCAATTTTTCAAAAAATGCCATTTGACCGGTGAAAATCTAAACTATGATAGTTAGAGCTCTGAATCATCTTTCATTGAATAGACCGACCTCGAAAACCTACATTTTGATACCAAAACCACCCATGTAGCCCTCATAAGTAACGAGTTATTCGGTTTTATGTTTTTCGATTTTTCGTTTTTGACTTTTGTTCAGGAGCCCAGGCTACTCAAAGTATTTTAGATATCTTCGGGTGGAATGGTTTATATGGAAGATTCGAAAGGTTCGCATAATTTCTCGATCGAATAATACGGTTGAATTGACACGGATATTTATTTTATTGACAAATATGGTGTTTTCAGAGGGTCTTACCCCTTTGGCATTTTTCACCAAAAATTTGAGATTTTTCAAATCGCTCATATTTTGCACAGTGATACATTGAGGTATGCTGATCAAGATAATATAGATAACTTTTGTCGGAGATGATTGGAACGGAAGATATGAGAGTTTGAAATTTGCAATTTTTCAAAAAATGCCATTTGACCGGTGAAAATCTAAACTATGATAGTTAGAGCTCTGAATCATCTTTCATTGAATAGACCGACCTCGAAAACCTACATTTTGATACCAAAACCACCCATGTAGCCCTCATAAGTAACGAGTTATTCGGTTTTATGTTTTTCGATTTTTCGTTTTCGACTTTTGTTCAGGAGCCCAGGCTACTCAAAGTATTTTTGATATCTTCGGGTGGAATGGCTTATATGGAAGATTCGAAAGGTTCGCATAATTTCTCGATCGAATAATACGGTTGAATTGACACGGATATTTATTTTATTGACAAATATGGTGTTTTCAGAGGGTCTTACCCCTTTGGCATTTTTCACCAAAAATTTGAGATTTTTCAAATCGCTCATATTTTGCACAGTGATACATTGAGGTATGCTGATCAAGATAATATAAATAACTTTTGTCGGAGATGATTGGAACGGAAGATATGAGAGTTTGAAATTTGCAATTTTTCAAAAAATGCCATTTGACCGGTGAAAATCTAAACTATGATAGTTAGAGCTCTGAATCATCTTTCATTGAATAGACCGACCTCGAAAACCTACATTTTGATACCAAAACCACCCATGTAGCCATCATGAGTAACGAATTATTCGGTTTTATGTTTTTCGATTTTTCATTTTCGACTTTTGTTCACAAGCCCAAGTTACTCAAAGTATGGTTGTTATCTATGGTTAAAATGCTTCCTTCAGCATCAGGAGCTACTCGCCAAGCCATTTCAAAGCGACTGCATGCGTTTGGAATGATTCAAAAACAAGGAACTTGGGTTCCTTTTAAATTGAATCCAAGACGTTGAACGTCTTTTTTGGCCTGTGAACTTCTGCTTCAGCGGCACTTAAGGAAGGTTTTTCTCCATCACACCGTGCAGGGCGATAAAAAATGGATGTATTACAGAGAACCGAACAACCTTACAAATGGCAATTACCCTTCCTCTCTTCAGTTATGACTCTGTGGTGGAACCCGATTTCTGAAGGTGCAAACATTTCATACTCCAGCCATAACATCAATAATCTTTTCAATTCACAATCTTGAAAGTTATCCTAGCCGTCGAGAAACCCGATCTCCAACACAGATCCCAAACTCAACAGTCCTCCACACTCCTTTTAGGCCTATCCTCCATCACTCACTTAATTCATTCATCTCCAAGTCGCGCCAGACAAACACCTTCACCGATGTAACTACACATACAGTTAGAAGTTTATATCCTAGTGACAACAGAAGTACCAACATTCGTGTGTATATCTGCATGTTTTATAATCGTGTTTATGTTGACTGCAGGTGTACCTCCGTCTTATGCTGGCTCTCCCTATAAGGAAGTCGTAACGCACTGACTGAACGTCGTTTCCTAGTGTTCTTCTGCAAATTTCTTCCAAGTTTAATCGTTCGAGATTGCCTGTGTCTTCGTTTTTTGGAAGAGCACCGGATGGACGGTGAGTTTAAGGAAATTAAAGGAAAAGTGGTGAGTAGGAAAAAAGCTAGCGGGTGTTACACTCAAAGAAAGATGCCATTTTTTTAGATAAATGATCGGATGTTTATTTCATTATAACGAGGAAGGTATGTCGATGATAACGGCAAATAACATGAGCCAAATGACCACCACGACCACGACCATACCGTTTTCATGAAATTTTCCATAACCAAATCGCATAGGATGCCCTATGTCATCGATAGCCTCGTGAATTCCATCGTTGAGGTCTTGAAATGACGCTGGGCTCTTGGCGTAGACCTGCTCTTCCACATGGCTCCAAAGGAAGAAGTCGCAAGGTGTTAAATCACAAGATCTCGGTGGTCAATTGTGACCTCTTCGAGAGATAACAACTCTTGAGTTTTCCGAGCCCTAGATGCGACAATTTTGCTTGTTGACGAAGCCACCGAGGTGGAAATGGGCCTCATCAATCATCAAGATGATTTTTCGATGGAATTTTGGATCATTTTCAAGCATTTCAAGGAACTAATAAGCAAAGACACGACGTTGTTGATGATCGGCCGGCTCGAGTTCTTGTGTTAACTGAACTTTATATAAGCCTTAAGACCCAAATTTTTATGCAAAATTCGGTGTAATGACGTTTGTGGAACGCCTAATTCCAAAGAACGACTTGATATGGATAAACCTGGGTTTTCTTCAACACTTTCGGCTACAGCAGCAATCTTCTCGGCTGTTCTTGAGCGACGTGCACGGGTTTTATTCTTCACATCATTAACTGGTCCCACAAGCTCAAATTTTACTACCAATTTCTGTATCGCTGTTCGACGAGGTGCTTCACGACGACCCAAAAATGTTCCAGTTTTACGAACCGTCTCTGCCAAATTTTCACCATTTTTATACTTAGTGAATTTTAATGATTTCACTGCGTTCTTGAAGCGTGTATCGTTCCATTTTCATAAATGGCGTATTTTCTACTTGCCAAAAGTCGAAAAATGAAAGCTTCAAAAGTGACATCTACTAATACAGCGGGCTATTCAAAATAACACCTCTTATTGCAAAACCCATCATTTTCAAGCGCATATCTCATTTCCTCGAAATGAGCTGATTTGTGTATAAGAAAAAGAGATGCTCATGACGAGGTTAGCAACAAAACATGCGTTTATTTTTCATTATTAAGGTGGGCGTTCAATATAGTGTGTTTTTATTTCAAGTTGCATTTGAAGATGGTTTCACTTTGAGAACTGAAATTTTGTGGATTGGAGTTCTTAATGAAATAATTGAGATTTATTTCATTTCAACAGTTAATTTTTTTCTTTCAAAAATAGAAGAAAATAAGCCCACTCATGCTTCTGTTTCATTTCAAACGAAAGACCCATGAAAATAGTTCAACTTCTGAATCTACAGATAATTTCGTTCAGAAAAATCACTTGAAATATGGAATTGGCAGAGAATGGCAAAACTCAAATATATGGCGGGAAAAAGTTCTGCTTTACCCACATATTCACTAATTTCATAGTTCAGCGATTTTCGGATAGAGAGCGCCATTGTACATTTCATTCATAATTAGAGAGATATTCATAGATATTATAGAGATAATGTAAGTTCTATGGAGGTATCCCATAAAATGCACGGTGGCGCCTCTATCTGATGAGTTTTTCTACTCGCTCTGAACGGTGACCTTAATTATTATATGTATATTGTTGTTTTTTGGTACTTTACTACACGGTTATTTATGAGTTTTTGTGTAAAAGTAGTTGACTGACGTAAGTTTGTCTTTTTGTTTGTCGAGCGTATTGTAGTAATTGTTCAATTAATTATTTCCATGTAGGCCCTGAGGAAGTTTGCACTTTAGTAAACAAAACGTTGGCTGAAAGTTCACTGTTTTTCTATTTGGTCCTTATCCCGACAATTTTCTAAACTGATAGTTATAGAAAAAGGACGCAAAAGGAGATCCAGAGTTAATTATTAATTATCAAGCCTATGGAAACTAAGAATTCCACTGTTCGTTTAGAAGTTTTTCTGTCGGTTTATTCAAGTTCTTTTATTCTTTTTTCGAATGAACTATCATAAACTAACGGACTATTCTGTCCATCATTTTTCAGTGAAATTTCAACACTGGATTCTTGATTTCCGTACAAGAAAATAGCATAGATAACTGAATCTTCCAACTTTGTTTATATACGTGAAACATTTCCAGTATTAACAGAGAAATAAGTTTCTTCAAAATTCGCCAGTTCTCAGAACTTATTAAAGTCACATGATATTTCCTAAATTCATTATTTTACAGAAGGGAATGAACATTTTGTTAAATACCTAATTACTACGACATATATGTAGAAACGTCAACGTTGCTTGTTTAACTGACAGAAGAATGACTATAACCTAACATTTTCAAAATATACACGGGAAATGATTCAGAATGTCATGTCCAACCGGGAACTTAATAAAAGTGAATGAAGTATTTGTATTTTTCGGAAAATTGTTCGTTGGAAGAAATAGGAACGTAATGAATATTAAAAAGCGTTGGTCTCCATTTCTTCTTTATGATTTTCAAGTATCCTGATAAAACAAGACTCCGTAACTCTCGAATCGGATTTTTCCCGATCCCATATCGAAGGAACCGTTGGCTGCGACACCATCGAACCTCCCACGCCTTTTTTTCGCCACCGCTCAGCTTCCTCGTTTTCACCGAGTTCGTTTATGGCTCTGCGTAGGTTCCGACTTCGATAAGCCCGGAGAAATCCGGAGACACATAAGGTGGATTGATTCAGCTATTAATTGGCTTTAACTCTTCGAATTCCGATTCTATGCCCGATAACATAGAAACATACCTCGGGGAATGCTGAAGTTTCGAGTCGGCGGGGTTGTTATCGGAGTTGGGACGCCAGTTGGCCAGTTTTTAGATTCCGATTCCCATTGAGTTTCGATAAATGCCTTCGTGCCTTCGATACGCCGCCGATATTCTGCTCCCTTTCTTCGTATACGGGATTGTCGGTACAGGAAAAATGTCGGCAGGTGCCATTCTGAAGATTTATCTTTTTCGTCCAGGTTTTGAAGCCGAAATGAATAAAATTCGAACTCTGAAGGGGGTTTTTCGATAATAGGTGATATTTTGAATAGGCCGCTATTTCGGTTGATATGTCACTTTTGGAGCTGTCATTTTTGATTTTTGACAGGTAGAAACTAGGCCATTAATAAAAATAGAACGGTACACGCTTCAACAACGCATTGAAATTATTAAAATTCACTATAAACTAGTGATCACAATTGGCCACCGAGATCTGGTGATTTAACACCTTGCAACTTCTTCCTTTGGGGCCATGTGAACGAGAAAGTCCAGGCCAAGGGCCCAGCGTTGATTAAAGACCTTAAGGAAAAAAAGAGTCAGAAACGATTTATTTTTTTCTGATTGATGAAGGGATGTAGTTATGAGTGTATAAAGATAAAAATAATAAAAAAAATATTTCATAAGTATTGAATGAATGAAAAGGATATTACCCATCATTTTTGGTTATTTTGTAACATTTCCACCATAAAAACGAACAAATATTTTTGTGTTTTTTCATTTCAGTATTGAAGTCTATCAAGTTAATCAAACGTCTATCTCATTTTTCTTTTAAAATTTACCGTCTTTTTAGTAAATTACAACAATGTGTTGTTTTCGAAAAATTTATTTCCTTGAATTTTTCTATTCGAAATGATAAATATCCATTTTTATCAACGACAATTTATTAAGGTTTGTTTTAGCCGTCGATTAGTGAAAATTAATTGTTTCTTACAATCGTGGATTCTAACATGGAATTGAATTTCTTTTAAATGACACGCCCCTAGGTATCTCCTCCCAGATGACTGGTGAAGGAAAGAGTGAGATCTAGTTCAGGGTAGGATTTCTCGTTATATTCCCTGCGCCCCAACATTTGTTCTATATTAAGCTGAATAATCCAATTAATGCACTGCACTGCCATCTGGCGGTGTACGTTTCTTATTTCGAAGGCTAGAGACTCTTATACTCTAGCCGACGGCACCGATTATCCATTCAAAAAGAGCCCTTCATTTTTCCAAGTTCACGCCCTCAATTTTCCACCTGAAAGCTTAATTTTTTTTTATTCTCCTGGAATTCCAGACAGTTCTTTGCGATTTCACTCTTTCTGGAAGTCTTTCCAGTATTTCTATAATTTTTTGCATTATTTAAGCGCCTATTCAAATGGAATTTTTTTAAAATATAGAAAATTGATTTGTCGAGGGCCCTCCAAATTTTCTAAAAAAAAATTGATGAACAACCGCCGAAATACGATTATGAGTCAATTTTCATAGACTCTCAAATTCAACCCGATTTTTTCATGCAAAAAAATAATTGAGGACGTAAACTTGGAAAAATTAAAGGCACTTTTTGAATGGAGAATCGGTGCCGTAGCCGATTTTTTCATGTGAAAAAATAATTTTTTCGAAGAGAAGAAATTGGAGCACCCTCAACTTCAATTTAAAAATCAAGCTTAAAGGTGAAAAATTGAGGGAGTGAACTTGGAAAAATGAAAGACACTTTTTGAATGGAAAATCGATGCCGTAGTCGTCGGCCAGAGTATATCGCGTCCCCTTAAAGATGGAATTCCTGAGGTTATCGAGGACATAGGGCATCAGCCACTTTGCGATTTGGTTATGGAAAATTTCATGACAAGGATTGAAGGATATGGTCTTGTAGTCGTGGTAATTTGGTCATTTGACTGATTTTATTTTCCAGTATTAACGGCTCCTTATAATGAAATAAACATCCGATGCTTTCATATGGCATTTTTCTTTGGATGTCAAAATAACACCTCTTATTGGAAAACCCTTTTATTCACACTGAAGATGTATCTCAAATCCAACATCTTTAATCTATTGAAACAAGAATAGACTCCATTCCGGATCACCACGAGCCGCCACTGCAAGCAAAGTCTGTTCAGATTCTCCTTTTCGAGGAGTATTTCGAATTGTCAAATTCGGTTATTTTATGGAAACGGTTTGAGATATTCAGAAGTCGAAATCTTAAATTCTAAATCCAGCATGAAATCATTCACTGATTCAGCAGGAAATAAACATAAAACACAAATATTACTAGAAACATACACAATCACAGTGAAGATGGTGCATGGAATACTTCAGCAATCGCACTGGTAATTGCCACAAGAGAACAGGAAACTATAACAGCAAGTTATCACGCCAACAGCCAACTCCTTGCATTCTGAAGAATGGGAAAAGACCTCATAATCTCGATTTATATTCTTCCTGTCCGAAAAACGACACCGATAAGCGAAGCACTCATGAACATTCAACAGGTTGGAGTTTTCGTTCGAAAAGGATGTGATAGGTCGATCGGAAATTTTTGTTCACTCATAATCTGTCTATAATAGAAGATACTTTCCTGAAGATTACAGAACAGCAGTTTCCAACATTTCTTAAAAACGACCCATGTAAGTTTCAATCAAGAACTTGCCACTTGTTGAGAAGCAATAGAACTTTACTCTTCAACTAATTCGTCTCAAACTTGTTCAGACCGATGAAAAAATGGTCTCATTTAGTGCATACAAATTCAGACTGGACGAAAAACCCGACTACATTATAAATTCACAAATCTCGAATCAATTAATGATTCCATTCCTTTTTCCAACTCGATTTCCATCATAATTTCAAAACAGATGAAGAAATCCATCTCTATCGCGCAAAAACTCCGATCAGAGTTCTGAAACAGCGAAGGTATGGCATATAATGATTTAATTGAGCCGGCTGAGACCGCTATACAGCGGGAGCCAATTAAGTGAAAGAGACTAATGAATGGAAATGAAAACGCAAGGATATTCCCTATTAATAAAATTGTTTCTGACAAAGGGAGGACACTTTCAGGAATATGTGGAACCTGCCTGGTTTAAGTAGTCCGGTCGCCATTCGCTCCAAAGATTTATAACCGCATTCCATTATACTTTTAATAAGTGCGGATTGCTAAGTGAAAATTTCTGTTCGGGACAACTCAATTAAAACTGACTGCAAGCAAATAATTTCTTTGAACGAATGATATTCAGACGGTTCCTTAATTAATCAGTCGAGCAAGTGCAAATATTGGCTGTGGCTGTCAATTATACGTCAATTCGCAATAAGGTTCTCGATATCTTTGAGGTCATCGCATTTTAAGGTAAAGAAAGGGTTTTCCAATGAGATGTGTTATTATGAATTGCTAGCAATTTCGGTAGATGTCACTATTGAAGCTGCCATTTTTGGACATTTGACAAGTATACACTTCGCCATTAGAAAATGGAATGATACACGCTTAAAAAACGCATTGAAACTATTAAAATTCACTATAAAAATGGTGAAAATTTGGCAGAGAGGGCTCGTAAAACTCGAACATTTTTGGGTCGTCTTGAAGCGCCTTGTCAAACCGCAATACAAAAATTGGTGGAAAAATTTGAGCTTGTGAGACAAGTTGGTGATGTAAAGAATAGAACCCGTGCACGTCGCTCAAGAACAGCCGAGAATATTGCTGCTGTAGCCAAAAAAGGTAAAGAAAACCCAGGTATATCCATACCTCGTCGTTCTTTGGAATTAGGCATACCACAAACGTCTTTTATTTAGCATAAAGATTTCGGTCTTAAGGCTCATATAGTTCAGTACAAGAACTCAAACCGGCCGATCATCAACGACGTCGTGTCTTTGCTGATAAGGTCCTCGAAATGCATGAAAATGATCCGAAATTCCATCGAAAAATCATCTTGAGTGATGAGGCCCATTTCCACCTCCTGGTTTCGTCAACAAAGCTCCACAGGGTGAAATTTCTTTGGATAAATACCAGTTATTATATCACAATGAATAGCAAGAACTGCTCATGAGAAAAGGCAAAATAATGATGCTCATCGCACAAACTGTAATTTCTTCTACAGCCCACTCAATGTAAACAGGTGAAGCCAAAAAATTATGAAGCTTCAAAGTAGGTACTCATTTCTGTATTGTCCAACTGAGAATTTGACGTTATCCAACGTAAATTCAATGGAGTGTACTGATGATTTTCAATAAGCTGGTTAATTCTCAATCCTGTTTTAGAGTTAATTAGTACTGGCTTTCAATACAAGCTGTCAGTTGTTATGGTGGTACTCAACCTATGGGAAGTCAGTGATTGCTAAACGGTATGCGATGTTCTTAGGAACAGGTGCCACAGGTGGTAATTGAAAAAATGTTTCTTCAGAGGAAATCTAATTGTATTTGACGTAATAGACATTCTTGAAGGAAAAATATACAACGTAATACAAGGTAATCTGAATCTCAATTACACCACACATAAACAACAGGAATTTAGTGTAGAGACTAAATTAATGATCAAGCTCTCATTCCAATGAACAACCACGAAAAAAAAACATAGATACCTACTTTCCTGAACTCCTGTGTGTACAGGGTGGGCCAAATTAGACACTTTTCAATGGAAAGTCCTATTTAGAAGGTAGATAGACGAAATCTGCTTGATGGCAAATTTCTATGGCAAACTCAATTATGAAAACCGACATTTTCTTTTCCTGATGATTTCGAAAGTACAGTTTGGATCGAGACAAACGTTTTGGTGGAGAATGAAGTATTTAAGCTACCTGCCAAATTTCTTTCTCTACTTAAGTATCGTACTGAGTTCATTACAGTACTGTGATGAACTCATTACAGCATTGTTTTCAGTTATATTTTTCGTTTTGTGGTTGTCAGCACTGACTTCTGATTCTATCCATTTTCATGGTATTCATTTAGAACTGAAAGAATTGTATTGGAAAAATGAAAAAATTTGTACTCACTAAGTTGTGATCCCAGATTACGAAAATGATAACGAGAAATCGGCAATTCTCTTAGATTTTGCAAAAAAAGTTTCCGTTTGGAAGTTGAGGTTATACGTAGATCTATAGCTAGTTTTTTTCTATTTTCTCAATCAATACTTGTTGTAAATGTTTTATTTTTCAATTTATGAGCCATACTGCGTTACATTGAATAATTTCACCATAATGTAGAATATTTATATGTCCTGATTCATAAATGCGTTATTCAAAATACTCTCACAAAACATTACCTGGAATTTAAATAACTTCAGACTCCTTCACAAGTTTTTCGTATTCTTTTTCATACATGGATTAGGATTTTTGAGTTATTGATTTTTTCGCAATATTATTCGCAATTTTTCTTAATTCTGGAGGTATTTAATCGATTTCTTCAAACATAATTGAAGAATTCAATGCGTAATTATAAATGATTTCAAAATTCGAACCCAAATGTCAATTAACAGTCACACCAACTGCCAAGATACAAAACAAAAGTCACTAGGATGTACAATATGAATTTTTCATTTAATTTCGCCAGTTTTTCACAAAACTTGACTGAAACAGAGAAAATATCGTCTAATACTCGTTGCAGAAGGCAATTCCAACACTCATGCGTTCGAAATTTCGCATACGTGTTGGAATAGGAGCCCATTCTGCAACTAGTTTTAGAATATACTATTCTGGTCGCATAATGGAAACCTATAAAATTCTGACGAATCATCGAAAAAAATCCCAATTATATTGTAGCACATGATCATTGACTATTTCTGAGACAGCTGCTGTCAATTTTTTTGACAGATGTCAAAATTGTTTTCCAGTTGCTTAATCCATCTGAAATCTACCTATCAGATGGGAATTATAATATTTCATTGAATAAAGCAGCCTTGAAAACCTATATTTTGAACCCCAACTTATGCACGACTAAATTTAATGACTCAGTTTCATTGTGAAAGTTCCCAAACTTCAATTATCGAACAAACCTCTCCAATAACCTTCTTAACCGCCCACACTTTCCCAGTCCCTCCCGTGAGACTTGAAATACGTGGTATCCGTTTATGACCACTCCAATATGTAAATATCGGCAATTTCAGGCTTCCCTGAAATTTATCGATGGTCGAAACAGTGTTAACAATGATAACAACGGCTATTTGTATGATTGAGCACCGGATCTCCAGAGTATTTGCATCAGACGAAGGGTTCTATGTAGGCGTCCATAGTCCATACTCGAGGTATAATAAGGAAGCCTGCCGTCATATATTTCCATGACTTGCAGGTCCTCGATCTCCAACTGCGCGTTAACTATGTAATTGTTGTAATGTAAAGGCGATCGTAGACGGACCTGTATACATTTATTTTGGGGCGATGTCGGTATGACAAGATATTCGAGTAAACAGGAACCGTCCGCTAAACGTCCAGATCCCAAGAAGCACGAGGTTTTTGTGGTTACATTCACATTCGAGTAATTGCCCCTGTGCATTGCTCAAGGGATGGTTTTTACTTTCGTTATCGAGTTCTTTTGATTTCGGTCTGGGGTCCTCATTCAAGATAAAGATCTAGTTCAGGATGTTAGGAGATTTGATAAATATGCAACCATATTTATAAGAGGTTTCATCCTTTCATGTTTTCTCAAAACTTTCTGACCATTCCTTATGAAAATTCAGTCGGTGATCCTAAAACCGTGGTTATTACATCCGTGACGCTGTTCCATAGTCTCAAAACATGCGACGGCTGTGGCATGAGGCCATAGAATGCGTGACGAGAATCTTTATAAGCAACTTGACAACATTCGCCTTTATTAAATGGCCAGCCAGTCTTTGTTTCGGTCTATATTGCATAGTGATGATGGAATGCCGTATATGTAGACTAGGGGAAAGTTGGATGAGCCAATATTAAATCGACTCGACTGGATTAGAACATAGGGGAAGAGTTTGAAAACGTATACCCTTTATTGCAAACAAAGGGTGAGGAGTTTTTTATGAAGCTTCTGGTCTTCGTCGAATCAGGGTAGGACTGCGTAGTAAACATCTTCGTTGAGATATTATTTCCTCTCCTCAATTTTATAGGAATTCCACCAAATCTACATCATCCAATTAGGAAATCCCCTCCGTCAAAACATCACATCGAAAGTTGTACCTCAAATTCAATAAAACTCGAATATATCTCCGCTGATCTGATAGAAACCATTTGAAAACAAACCCTGCCTCTCGCCGAATTGATAACATCCGAACCTTTGTCGGCACCCCCCCCCCCCCTCTTTTATTCTTCTTATCGCCCCCAACCACAGGGATGATTTCCATTTTACATCTCAGCCAAACAAGATTCCTTGCAAACTGAATAAGGAAAGAGCCACATTAATCCGAATTTAGGTGATCTCACATATGGGCCCCATAAATATCGGCCCCCTTATAACATCACACTCCCCCCTGTTAATTCAATCAATATTAGGCGGGGATGAAGAATAGGGTGACGAGAAATCCATAGAAGTAATTGGGAAACAACGCACTTCGGAAATGCAGTTCCGTGCCGTCCAATATTTGTAATTGGCGGCTGTAAATCAGAGAAAGAGCAGCTGGATCACGTGGAATTCTAAAGATGTATGTTTGTGGATTTATTCCTCTAATATTGTGGGGGCATTTTTGAACAAATTCTTCAAGAAAGTGTCGAAATGAGAGAAATGGTGAAAAAACATCGTGACCAACAAATTTTGTTGATTTCTATCCAAAATTTCGTTTGCAACACGAATGAATGAGAAGCCATTTAGATCACATAAATACACAAACTGACAGATTAATTATTGAGTTGTAAATTTAGCAGATAAGTGTTTTTTGGCTGGAACCTGTGATAACGTATTGATATCCCGAAGCTTGAAGAAGGCTTCCTTGGAAATGGTATAACGTGATATTACCCTATTCAACCTATCAATAGGTTGCTAACCGACCACCAAAGGAGGCGCGATGATAACAGCTCAATAGACCTTAAGCACAATAGACCTTAAGGTCGCAGTGGACTATAACCCCTTTTCACTATAACTAACCGACCACCAAAGTAACGACCGTGCCTTCACTTTCACAGGGGCAATTACTCCTTGTGAATTTTATCCTAAAAAACCTCGTCTTTTTGTAATAATGGACTGTAAAAAGGCTGCCGTGATAACTCGATTCAACTATATAGAATTCGATATAGTTGTTAGTCCACCAACTCATCGAAAAAAATAACTGGATCCCAATTTTCCAGTACTTTTCTAACAGCGTGTACTGAATAGAGATGAAATTGAATGTGACCTGAACTACTATCCATTCTTTTCAACTCCTTATGGTTCATTGTCTGCCCCAACCTTGGCAGAAATGAGCATGAGGAGCATTAAGATTTCGCAACAATCCATGCACTAACCGAATATAAAACACAGAATAGAACGAATAAATAAATACATAAATAATCTAGCCCGTTCAAGTGTCTAATAAAAGGCAATAATTTCACCCGGTGACATGAGGTGATTGATAGGCCATTGGCCAAACTCACAATACCATTGGAACCAGTTTTTACGTATCTATATATAGAAGGCCATTTCAGATGAAGGTATTTATCCATCGATTTTCTGAAATATACGTACAAGACGGTTCAGTCCATGTTGTATTATATCGGTGTGGTTTTTTAGACTTACGACAAACTACTGTCGCACTTTCATGGGAAAGCGTAAAAAAGATATGGATTGAAGAGATTTATTGGAAAAAATTACCGTGCAATCTAGCCAAGCAGCGATGCTATAAAGAAAACGTGTCAATGTCAGATTGAATTCAATCCAATCCAGATTTTAAACTCCAGAAACGTACGAAATAGGAAAAGCAACTCCGCGAGAAAAAGTATCTGTATCATACGTTGATACATAGCTATCATACCAAAGTTTTTCAAAGAGATTACATTAGACTCTGATTAATTAAGATACTTTACCTAATATTCGCCAATTTCACCACAGGCCTGTAGGGACTCTTGGTGACCGCCTTGGCACAATCCCCAAACTCCTCTGTATTAACTGAACCTGGACTATCACTAAAACACTCCGAACTCTTGTACTGAGGGCTTTCGTTAAGCTTCTTCCTCTGATTCCTCGAAACTTTCGTTTCGACCTTACAACTCGGTAAAGACACTGAACTAGCACTGAAATCATAGTCGTAACTCCTTTTAGAACATCTCTTCTTAGGTTTCTTCTCGTATCGAAGATCCAGGGAGGATATGGTCTGGAATTTCCTTGGATCGTTTGGGATCTTCTGGGATCCAGGATATACACAATCTAGGTTGTAGTACTTCATGAAGACCCCTGAGTCGAAGACGTCTTCATAGTCCAAGTTTGTGTTGAGACTATAATTGATATCCATGGATTTTCTCTTGTAAAACAGTGGAACTCCAGGAGTTTCATCAGATACGTCAGTATCCGGAGTTTTGTACCCAACCGAAAATTCCTTTATTTCCTCATTTTCGTCTATGTCCGACATGAAGTGTTCGTTGAAGTATACACTTTGGTACTCTGGGGATACCTCGTGATGTTTGCCTTGGCGGTATTTCTTCTGTATCTCCCTTCTAAGCTCTTCAACTTCTTCTATTTCTTCCGATACCACCGAGACTCTGGACAAGTATTTGCTTTTAGGTTGGGTTTGCTTAGTCAATGCAGGTTTGCATGGTAACTCCATAGGCGGCCTCGGAGCATTATCGAAGGGTCTATGTCGACCCGGAAGAGGTGACAGACTCAAGCACCTGTCTCTGCAAGTGTTAAAGCTCGGTTTGTCGCGTTGAAAAGTCGAAGATCTAGGAAATATGGGGGAACGGCCAGGCGTGAAATCCGTGGACCTGGAGCTCAAGATCCTCCGATAACCACAGCCGCCTCTGGTCTGAAGATCGAACCGCGACGTCATCATTATGTTGGCCATGGGGGGAGGTGTAGGAAGAGGTATATCTGGCAAGTAATGCGGCGATGGAGGTGCTTCCTTTTCACGGTTGCCAGACGATTTTTCGTTCGACTGCATCTTCTAACGATGTTTTAAACTTTCTGCAACACCTCTCGTGATCGATTTATCGGCTTGTTTCAAAGACGAATCCTTCCACGCTGGACGGAGATGGCACTAATTGATTTAGCAAGTACGCGTGAAATGTTTCCGAGCAGAAGAACGATGTTACGAGTACTAAACCGCGGGTTGTAAAGTACGTTTTTGGTTTTATGGAAGGTTTTGTTGAGTCCATCGTAAATTTTGAAGGCTGTCTCAGGAGACTGGGAAGATCACTGGCTTAAACGGTCCATTTGGTCACGTTATCTAGTGGATATTCAATGGGATTCAATATTTAATTATCAATATTCCAGCCGTGTATATATAACCTGCAGAATGATTGTTGATAATGAAATTAAAGGTAGCTGACTAATTGAAGTTACTGTTTTATGTTTGTTCGAAAGTACTTCTCAGTTCGAGTCGTCGTACCGGAAACATCAAGTTGTCAACCGAGTAAAATTGTCGGAAATACTGATTGATAGCACATTAAGGGCCGGTTTTTTAAAATAATTTCAATTCTCTATTGAGCCCAAATCCGCCGTCGAATGTCGATTTCCGTATTATAAACATCCAACCTCGGGTTCAACCCTGATGGATTGACTCAACCCGTGCATATAGCTCCGTTTGAGATTTGAACCGAGGATTGAAACGTTTGACGTTTCTAGATGGCCGACAACTAACCTCACTTTATGTTGAAAACAAAACAAAATATTTTGTTGTGGCACATTGAAGTTGCTTGGAATGAAAATATTATATGATACGATATTGATAGAATGCCTGATATTAATCACAGTCTTCTGTAGGTTTGCTATGTATTCATAATTCATGTTTGATGTTTGGAAAAATATTCCTAAATTGAAACTGAATTTTTGTGCCTTATCTTCGAGGAATAGAACTGCTAGGTTCCTGTGTGAATATAATATCGAAAATGACTCTAGTTATGATAATATAATATAACTGCGAGGCATTCAAAAGATAGTAACGATAGTGAATAAGAAAGATACCATTCGAATGATTTCACATTTCCTTTCGACCACTTCGAAGAGATTTTGGTCAAATAAAAAAACTCTTTTATCGGGTGGATGAAATTACTCTGAATAAGCTGAATCTTTTCAGAGTTGTTAACATTTTCGAAGATTTTTGTGGTATACATAAATCAACATCAGAAAAAGGTCAGAAAGTTGTGAAATGTCTAGATCTTTGGACATTATCAAAAAGTATTCTAGTGCTTATTTTATCATTCTTTCAAAATGCCAAGCAATCAACAGGAATAGCAACTAACAAGGGAAAGGTTGTTTTGACTGACCAAATTTCTGTGTATAAGAACCGTGTTGCTGGAGCTCACTCACCGTTCTAGAAGGATTTCTTGATTATTATTACATAGTACAAGTGCATGCTTATTTTAATGGGTTGTGAAAATGCTGAATGCTTCAGATGTGAAAAGGATTACTTTTCTTCAAATTTCCAAGTTGCTAAGCTTATAAATTTGGTAATTCTCATCATAGAAAATTTTTAATATACTCTAAAGAAATTATTGATGACACCGATCCCATCTCGCAGATCAATGGATGATCAATTATTCAATGAAGCTCACATATGAACTATGAATTGAATTTAAAGACTCCCTGGCGTGTGAAAGAACATTTTCCATTATTTCATCGGCATCTGATTACATTTGAAAACAACTATTATTTTTGTGACTTGCGGAGTCCTGCATAATATTGCTAGACTGATTCTATTCATGACTCTCAACCTGAATAGTTAATAATAAATACTATCTTTAAATTTAATGTGTATTTCATGTACTCAATCAAACAAGATCAAGAATGAGTTGTTCCTATCCTAAATATAACTACATCCTTGTACGACTAAATGTTTATGCAATTTCATTGGATGTTTTGTATTGTCCTAGCTTTTATTTGGTTACTTGGCATAGGAGTTTGAGATAAGACTTTTCAGAATATCAAAATAGTACAAACTTAGATCATTCGAGTCAAATAAGTTGACAAAAGTGATAAAGACCAGAGCGTATTTGGCAATAGCTTCGAGTGGAAAAAATTCGTACGAAGTCAGTCGTCATTTCATAAATTACAAATTTTTTTATTACATAATTTGTTTTGATGTAGGAAATCAGATTTCTCTATATTCTCTGCCGTGACCGTCACAAAACAAGGAAATATTCGAATTAGCTTCTTGTTTTGTCTTCATTAGACTACGATATTATTGAATTTATCCAAACATGGTATAATAAAAACGTGCCAAAATACTTCGAGAAATAAGATTCAGGTTAGCCAACCCAAAAAAAGCGATCTCAATCCGAGGTTGTTCAACCGAGGCCGCAAAGACGTTTATAATACCGAACTTTTTTCAACGGAGGGTTGACTTCCAATCCTCGTTTGAGTAACCTCACATTGAATGTGCCCTTTATAAAACCGGCCCTTCAAGCTCAACGTAACTTTCAGTCACAGACTAGCATAACTCAAAATTAATGCCATAGAATCTAAGTTGAAAGACATCAATCGTTCTAATTAAATGGTATCGGATAATGAAATCAATCTGGAAACGAATTCGCAGAATTCGGTTGATTCATCACCATAATTTTGGTCCTTCGGGCCGGATAAACGATTGTTACGAACTGTCTAGCCGCTAAAACGCCTCTCTAATTATGGGCGTGATTCCAAAAGATGCGAAACAATTTTTTTCGCTGATAGCTCATTCGAATCCTGTTTTAAATCGCAGACAGTTCGAATGACTGTCATCAATGAAAGTCCTTCGATTTTCGCCGAAAACACCGATCAAAGTCGTGTTTTGTCACCTTAGGTTGTAACTCTGGATAAAAGGAATTGTAAAAAATTCGACAATATCCAGCCAGTGGGATAATTAGTTTATAATTGATGTCTGATAGTCTACCTACGTGAAATGGAATTTGAATATTAAACAGCAGGTTTCTGGGTAAGATTTCAATGCATTTTTATGCAAATTGGAGATTCTGAATAGTCTCATCTCGTAAAATGGTAAATTTTCACCTACGTAAGCTATAAATTGAATTCCATAAAAAGCGAAATCTTGACTTGAATGAGAACGATTGAATACGAATTGACAACGTGGGAATGAGAACAATATTGCAGGAATATTTCGCGTTTGACATTTGATTTGACATTACATCCTAACCTCACCTAACCTCTAAATCAAAAATCAATATTATCGTTTATCAAAATCAGAGAGGAAGAAAAATATGTCTTATTTGCTATTATCATAAAAACTAACAACTCTATGAAGAATACTTTGAAACGCGCGACATTTCTACAACATTCAAATGAAGCCCCAAAACTGTATCGATCATTGAATATCCACATCAGACCACTTCACGTTTCCCGCACGCTAAAACTCAGCAACACCACGTTTCGCGCTTTTTATCCATCATCCGCACCGTCTCATCCACATACGCACAATTATCCGCAATTCCTCGATTTTCAACCGCGAAACCCACGCACAAAACTACGCAACGCTTCCTACTACCGGTTATGATAAAACTGAATGAATAAGTAACCCACACTGGCAAAGTGATTAGACATTACGAATAAGGGACAACCCCACGTTGTTGGGGGCTTGCGGACGACTAGGAGCCTGAAGGGGTGAAGGGGGTGGTCTATGACTAAGCGGCGAGAGAGATCGTTGCACCGGGGGTAGGTTCCGTCGGGCTGACACACTCCCCCATTGCTGAAAGCGCGGGGCTCTTCGATCCGGCTGGCAAGTTTCAAGGACACTCTTTGATTGTGTTGCGACGAGATGAGGGAAGTTTGGGACAGGTGGTCGGTTGTTACAGGATGCTCGTGTGGCTCGGGCTTTAGGTGTTAATGGAGTGGACAGGGGGAACTTTAAAAATCTTTAAAAATTCGCAGTGACCAATCTGAAGGTTTGTTCGAGGACACATGAATAAATTATGACAAAATTGTTAATAGAACAAGAGAATCATCCACATTTCCCATCTTTCTGGAAGAGTAAAAGTGTGCATATTTTGAGGATATTTACGAATCAAGGCTTTTCTTGATGTCTTCTTACGAGTGGAACAAGTAACATCTGGACAATAAGGCGGGTGGGTAGGGCTTCCCATTTGAGCGTTTCCAGATAGGTTTCAGTGTGAATTTTCGGTCGAGCCACGACGTAGAAGCATGTCTTGGCAGTCCTAATGACTTACTTTCCTTTGGGTTGCTGTGATAGATCTATCAACTTCGAGCTCATGAAACATCTGGAACAATGATAGTACCCTCCATGCCGCCTTTTCTTCTAGGGCTCCAATACCAGCCCGCCAAATTAGAAACGAACGAGGAAGAAATGATAACAACATAAATATGGACTTGGCAACAATTCTTGA